>JANRMT010062814.1:85296690-85389004 GCA_026402145.1 Polypterus bichir lapradei | reverse complement strand
TTAGTGGCAGAAACGCTTGGTTGGTGCCGACCTGACATAGACTGACACTGGAGGCACAGGTAAAAATGAAAATAAAGATGTTATTTTTCTTCCGCTGAGGGATCACGTCTTCCCCATGTCCCTCAGCTGCAGCATAGTCCCAAAACACACCAAACGAAAACACCAAAAAATCACTCCTCTTCCTCCACTCCTCCCAGGCAGATTTGTCCTCCTCCTCCTCCTCTCGACTCTGGTGCCTGGACTGGTGACTGTTGGCTCCTTTTATAGCCCACCTAGAAGTGCTTTAGGTGACAACCTAATTCAGGCTGCACTTCCAGGTGTGGCTGCATTCCAGCCCACACAGGCTCGTTAAGCCATGCAGCTCCCCCTAGCGGTGGCCACAGAGCCCAACAAGACTGAGCTCCAAAGTCCCATGCCTGTGGCCCCGATGCAACCCAGGGGGGCTGCCACCAAGCATTCTGGGGGGAGTAGTGTGTAGCCCATGGAAATTCCCCCGGACCAGATGTCAATGGGGTGCCCTGGCTGGGCATGGGCCCTGGCCATCTGTCACAGTGTGTGTGTATATATATATACACACATACAGTACAGGCCAAAAGTTTGGACACACCTCCTCATTCAATGTGTTTTCTTTATTTTCATGACCATTTACAGCACTCCATCACTCTCCTTCTTGGTCAAATAGCCCTTACACAGCCTGGAGGTGTGTTTGGGGTCATTGTCCTTGTTGAAAAATAAATGATCGGCCAACTAACCTGACTTCTGCACAACACAACTGCTGGTCCCAACCCCATTGATAAAGCAAGAAATTCCACTAAATAACCCTGATAAGGCACACCGGTGAAGTGAAAACCATTTCAGGTGACTACCTGTTGAAGCTCATCGAGAGAATGCCAAGAGTGTGCAAAGCAGTAACCAGAGCAAAGGGTGGCTATTTTGAAGAAACTAGAATATAAAACATGTTTTCAGTTATTTCACCTTTTTTTGTTAAGTACATAACTCCACATGTGTTCATTCATAGTTTTGATGCCTTCAGTCATGAAAATAAAGAAAACACATTGAATGAGGAGGTGTGTCCAAACTTTTGGCCTGTACTGTATATATATAAATATATATATTGTGAGGTGCAGCCCAGACACAGACAGGAAGACATGTTCTTAAGCACCACAACACGCTTATTATACACTATGTACAGATCAGTGACACACACAACCCAGTGCCGCAACACAAATCACCCTCAGTCCAGGCCCTCAACAATGCCTTTCTCTTCTTCAGGCCGCCTCCTTGCCACTCAAGAGACCTCGTCCTCTTCCACCCGACTCTAGCCATTGTATGAAGGGAGGCAGCCCCTTTTATAATCACCCGGATGTGCTCCAGGTGTTTCCTGGCACTCTTCCACCGACATGCCCCAGTGTGGTGGCAGTGCCGGCTACATCCCCGGAAGCACTCCGGGTGTCTCTGGTACTCTTCCCCCCAGCATTTCCGGGTGTGGCGGAAGTGCTGCGGTCCAGGGCTCCAAAGGCATAGGGGCGTCACCTGGCGGTGACCATGGGCCCCTACAGGGTTGAGCTTCAAAGCTCTGTACCCGTGGTCCCCATAGGTACCATGATGGTCGCCCCCACGTGGTCTGAGGAAGATGTAAGCCCTATTCCGGTCCAACTGGGCATCCTGGCTGGGTCGCCCCCCCCCCATCCATCTCCGACAATATTGATATATTATATAAATAATGATTTATATAATAATTATCCATTATTGATTGTAATTGATTGTAATGATTATCCATACCCATTATTCCAGTTTGCAGTATCTTTGCTAATATATATACAGAAATGATACAAACATAAAACTTTTATTTTTATAATGCCTTTAAATGAGCACCATGTCAAGAAACTTGACAAAAACAGATAAATAGTAGAAATGTTTATATACATATATAAAAATTAGGCCTGGCAACATTAATGTGTTCATTTTTGCGATTAATGTGGTCTGTTTAATGCGTTAAAAAAATTTCAGCGCTTCCAGGGCTGGCAAAGAGGCAAATGCCTCAAGCAGTGCTTTGGTCAAAGCGGCAGTTTCATGGTTTTTTTTTTTTTTTGTTTTTTTTTTAACATTACGAAACAGTAGTGTAAATAAGTGAAGTGTGTACCTAAAGAATTACATACACATCCAGTACCATATTTATATTAACCTTTAAAAAGTTTCTGAAATATACTTTTCATTTAAAGGTTTAACATTTCGTATTACACATTTGACAACAATACACAACATGTCAATACGTACCACTGGTTTTCATTTTCTTGAGTTATACATACTGACATAGGCGCAGGGCAATGCTACAGAAAAGATGTGAAGGTAAAAATTATGCTCTTTTTTCCATTTCATGTTTATGTTAAGTGCTAAATAAGTTATCTTTGAGTAGCACTAAAACTGAAATACGTCTCTAGTATTTCTATATCTAACTCACTGGTCTTCCAGGTAACTTACAGTACTGAGTACCATTAATATAATGGGAAAATTCTATGAAATACATGTGTAATGATTATCCATACCCATTATTCCAGTTGGCAGTATCTTTGCTAATTTTTGCAAAGAACACAACATAACCACCCAAGTAATGCACAGTGTCAGTTTGTAAAGGAAGATGGCAGTTACGGAGATCTTTTTTTAGCATGCCAGGAGCAAAGGTGTAAGTAGAGCAGTCTTTTCCAGTTCTTTTTCTGTGGTGGCACACTTTTTGTAACCCAAAAAATCCCAGGGCACACTACGATTCTACCAACCACGAAAGCATTAACTGTATACATGTGCTAAACTGTCCAAATGGACAGGACAATTAAATCAGTCTTCAGCAATGCATTCAAAGTGAACAGTCATTTGGATCATTTCATTTTTGATACCTCTTTGTCTCATATACTATTCCAATTTTATAATCAATACATTGGCCTGGTTTTCTTATTGCCTTCTTTTGAATTTGCCTTTTAGAAAGGCATCCAAATTCTGGTTGTACTTCCTCAAGTAGTATTTTGTTAAAAGTTTAGGTTTAAGGTTATTGCTTAAGTTTAATCTATGTCATTAATATTTTTAAATTCCTTTATGTTCATTCTAAATTCAATTTATGATTTAGTGTGTATTTACTTTGTGATTATGTATTAATTTTATAATTACTTGTTTTAATGTTAAATGCAATAATTCGCAATTAATTCCATACATTTATGCGATTAATTTTTTTAATCGGTTCTGTTCATTAGCAACTTCACGACACTGCCTACCTTGCAGCCAAGGTTGAATGAATGTGTCTAGAAAATGAATAAGTAAATTAAGTAAGTAATACATAGACATAGGCATGGACAAAATAATGCAAACAACATATTGGAAAAGAGTTAAACTTTGAAATAACTAAATCACAATCACAAAGGTATGGATGGCACAGTGGCGCAATGGTGGTGCTGCTGCTTTGCAGTAAGGAGACCAGGGTTCGTGTCCTTAGCCCTGCCTGTGTGGAGTTTGCATGTCCTTTCTCGTGTCTGTGTTGGTTTCCTTTAGGTACTCGTATTTCCTCCCACTGTCCAAAGACATCCAGTTTAGGTGAACTGGGGATGCTAAATTGGCCCTGGTGTGTGTTTGGTGTGTGTGTGTTCACCATAATATGGACTGGCTTTTATTCCTGCCTTGCACCCTATGCTGGCTGGGAAGGCTCCATCACAAACCCCCACGATCCTGCTCTGGTTTAAGCAGGTTAGAAAATGACAAAGGTGATTCATATTAGGTTGATTGCCCATTAAGAGGGTGTAAAGGAGGTCTGATGATTTATGATTTTTTCAAAGGAACATGAAGCAACTAACAAGATGCTAAATTGGTCATAAAACTACAAAATTACTGTATTTGATGCATCATGGAGAACTGTCTCATAAATGACAGTGCATGCCAAACATGGACAAATAAATGAAAGCTCACCAACAGTGATGGATTGCTACTACACTGGATAGCTGCTAAGTGCCACCGAACTGAACCAGCTCCTCTGCGCCCAATTCTCAGCACAAACTGTTTGTCATAAGTTCTGCAAAGCAGGAATGTACGGTAGGGCAGCTTTTGGAAACTTCTTGTGTCCAAGGCCAATGCACAAAAATGCATCATCTAGTGTACCTCTGCGTAGTGGTCTGATGAGCCATCATTCACACATCAAGCACAAGGCAGAATCCAAACCTGTACAGGACCATTACAGGACCCCTTCATGCACACATCCACAATCATATGGAGCCATTTTAGAACTGGGAATTAGCCTAAAGCACTAATAACTAAGTAGTGAATTTGAAATAATAGAACAGTATGCCACAGCTTCTCAGAATCTGGTAGCCATTATAGAGCTAAACTGCTTCATCACCTGCTCCCCATCCGGCCAATCTTCAAATGCCCCATCTGTCATACTGGTTTGACAGGCCATTTCTTGCACATCTCATTCTCGGTCTCAAAGGGCTGACTTTGCCACCGACATGCTTTCCCATTCAGCTCCTACTTTCTCAAGCGGTTGTAATGATGACACTGATTATGTTTCTTCTGTCTTCAGTGCATGCCCATTTAATGAGGCCTGGGGTGTGTTGCTTTTCCCACGGTTGCACACTCTGCATTTCTTTTGACCGTGTCTGTTCACTGCTCCTGTTTATTCTGTGTTTCTTTCTGTGTAGAAGAAGAAGATAAGAAGTACATCCAGAGGAGGCAGCTGAAGTTCTGACCATGTGAACCATTACTTGATAATAAAGCTGACGTCTTGCTTGATCGACCACCCGTAACAGCCAGCAAGACCTGCATGCATTAGATCATGCATCGATGGATGACAGACGGACTGCACAATTTACTGATGACTTGTAGCTTTTTTTTCTGTACATATTAGTGCAATAACTGGACCAGAGTGTAGACAAGAGTGAGGGCCGAGAGCGAGAGTCAAAGCTGTGCATTGGGAGACAGACTCACTAACAGAAAATCCTTTTTTTTTTTTTGGGCCTCCATCTGCCAACATCATGGAGCACAGAAATTTCAGATGGGAGATTACAGGACAGGGAAAGAGGCCGTAATGAGTTAGATAGAAATCTGCCTAAAAAATCATGTCTGCCTTCAGTGTGGCTCGCTCTGCTTTGGTTTGGTTCCCTCGGCTGCTGGTGGGGGACTGAAAACTCGTCTTCTTGCCTCTCTTTGTGTTCCAGTTGCAAGTTTGTTCAAAATCTTTTTGAAGAAAACAAAGTGAAATATATTATGGGGAGCTGTGGGAATACCTGCTTACTTAAATGTGGCATTGCGGGGGGGGGGGGGGGGGGGGGATAAAAAAAACAAAAAAACAACAAAAAGAAGCTTATTAACCCTCCAGTGATCTCTTGCAAGATGGTCTGGCTTCAGTTTTGGAGTCTGTGTCCTTCCTAAGTCTTTTCCAGACAATGTTTGCCATGCCTGCTGTGACCTCTGTATGCCAATGGTTAAAACTTGATCCTGACATTTTATTGTTTAATACACTTTGACCTGTAAAAGGATGTTATTATTAAAGGGAACTTTATAAAGGGCTGAACATGCAGAAGCCTGTTGCCGTGCTACCATTTGTATTCATTGTTAATGGACCACAGTCAACAGAGCACTTTCTTTTCACGTGGTTGCCTAAAAAGATTGTGGCCATTTTTTTTTTTTTTTTTAATTTGTTTTTGGTGCTTTCAGATTCCACAAGGCAGGACACTTTGGTGACGTTGTGCCTCTCAGTTAATACCAGTTTGTTCCAGTAAACTCAAGATGAGAGGCACATCACCAAAATGAATGTAAAAACCCAGCTTTGGAAGAAGGTTTTTGTTTCATTTTGGTTCAGAATGGCAGCTGTAGCTTGCATGTCGAGTGCCTGACTTGGCGTTTCAGGAGAGCAGGCAATGCACAAGCAGTAGACATGGTGAGCATTAATTATCGTTCAACAATATGGTCAAAGATGCCGCTTTGTGTGCAAACACGTCATAGACAAAAGTCACTAATAATGCAGAATCATTTCTGTTGACTGCCTCATTTTGGTCTTCAGGATAATATAAATTCAAAAATATTTTTGTCCAAAACCTTGAGCAGGAACATACATAGAGTTTTTAAAATGTAATCTAAGGAGAATAGAGTGACTGTAAACTGGTAACCTTACTAGTTATGAGTGCCATCTAGGAGCGGGCGAGTCCTCCGCTCAGGTCCCCAGCCTGGTGACTGTCTGGTGAGTCCGGGTCCCTAACACATCCCAAAGATCTATAGGTTTTATGAAGTGACGACCTCATTTCATTACGCATCAGAAGTTACAAAAATTATTATTTTTATTTAAACATTGCGGACAGATGCGCCTGGTTTGGGTAAATCCAAGAACTCAAATTGTTGTTACAGAAGGATACATTTCACCATGAAGTCTGCTGTTTCTTTTTGTTCGCTTTGCTTCGCTTACACAATGCAGTACCTCTTTTCAGCCACATGATGCCAGCATAATTCCACAAAAATCCGTTCCGGTTTTAGGATAAGTGAAACATTATAAAACTTAAAACTTTTATATAGTAAAACAAATTTTATCATTTATTTTTTTTTTTTTGCCTGGAAACATTAAACGGATGCATATTTTTACATGATAAAGATGGTCAAAGGGCAAATTATTAAATGCTTTTAAAGGTTTCCATTTTTGAATGGGAATGCTATTTTTAAAGTGATAAGAGTTTGAATGTTATGTTAATTGGAGCTGTTTAACTGTTTTTTAGTCGTGTCTTGCCATTCTAATGTTTGGACGATTGAATGTTATAACGAGTTGTAATCGTTGTCATCGCTTCAGCTCAAATCTTTTATTCTCTACTTTCATTAACATTCCAAGACTTAATGCTTGTAAAAAAAAAACAGCCAATTAGATTCACCCACACGCAAGTTGAATCAGATTTCATGCGTCAAGCCAGGCCATTTCAATGGTGCTGTCCCAAGAGGGAAGTGCAGCTTTGCCCTCCTCCTTATTTCCTGAGTTTTGTAAATTGGCTACTTTTTAAAGAACGGTTTTTACAGATCTTAAAGAGTTTACAGATCTTTACAACTAGGGTGTTGTACCATGTTAGCCATTATGAATGTAGAGAAAAGCCAAGCAAAATGACACCTTTTATTGGCTAACTAAAAAGATTACAGTTTCGAGGCAACTCAGGCCCCTTCTTCAGGCAAGATGTATATTGGCTTGCATATTGTAATCTTTTTAGTTAGCCAATAAATGGTGTCATTTTGCTTGGCTTTTCTCTACAGATCTTTATGAGTAATACAAATATTCAGTCTTTTCCTGGGCAAGGTTGAATGGTCCTGACAGTTTCTGATAGGCCCCAACCACTCGCACCTTAAATTGGATTATATGGATATATTATTTATTACATTGGATAGATAGGAAGGCAATATAAATTAAGATTTTTTATTCCAAATAAAATGATCATATTGGTCTTTACCATTTGCTAGTTTAGGGGAACCAAGAAAAATATTCATTCTTTAATATCTTTATAATAGCTGATTGGCCGGCATGTGGGCAGTTAGTACAAGTTGTCTATAAAATACAGGAAACATTTTAGAAAATTAAAGTTCTGTATATATTAAACAAAATATCAGCAATTTTGTATATAAAGTATACAAGAAAGTGAAACATTTTTTCTTTAATTTCATAAATGTCTAGGTGAGCACTAGTCATAGTCTGGCATCAAAACTTCTCCGAATGCTGTGATGACTGCTGCCAGTTCAGCCATTCTCAGCGTGGCGTACTCCCTGGCTTTTCTCAGAGTAGATGATGTTTTTCAGATCGAGAGATTCAGTCGTGTTAATTCCTGAACGCCACGTGCACTTTGTGTCAAAATCAACAATAAATCGTTTCACTGATTGGTTTGTGCACATATGCAGCTTCTGGTGAGTGACATCTCCTAATTCAGATTGTGCCTCCACATTTACAGTACATGTGGCAATTAGGAATTTATGAAGTATTTATTATACATATTGAAGAAATTGAGAGATGTAGGCTAATAAAAGCATCCCAGTAAACGAAGTAATAGCCAGTTATAAAAACTCATTGAAATCCTTCTTGAATTTTTTTTTAAAAATAAGAAATGCTGTATAATGTAAAAAGGTGGAATGCTCACAAATAATCTCCTGCAGCTGGACTTTCAGGCATTTCCAACCTGATTAAAAAAACAAAACTGTTTGTGTAATTACAAACAAATCTCCGTCAGTATGTGAAGCCAAGTATAGTTTTGCTATCTTTTGAACATGCCATAATTAGCCACCTCGATATAAACGGTCAGCTTTGTGGATCACAGAGAAAAAGACTTTGGATGAATTGAGCGTTTCTGTGTAATTAATCTTGCTGTCTGATTGCATTTTTCCTCCATTACAGTAAATGACTGCAAACTGCTCTTGTTCTCTTCTGCTGAATTCCTCTAATTCATCCTCTAGGGTCACCGGCCTTGTGGGAATGTATAGCTTTGATATTTACTACTGATCTGCTCAACTGTACAGAAAAAAGAAACTGCATGGAACACTTGGACTGTAAGATACAGTATCATATTTAAGATTTTTTTTGTTTTTTTGTTTTTTAAATGTTTGCGTGGGGGAAAAAAATCTTTTGTCAAGGTAAATGATCTCTCAAAGGAATATTTACAAATTTAATTGTATTGAAAAACACAGATTTGGAGATTTTCATTCTAGAATAGAAGGGTTATTGTTTTTTTCGTTACTTTTTACTGGTTATTGGGAATGTGTGGCTTTTTAAATAAATAAATAAATATTCACATGCTGGGGCTGACCTCTTTTAAAATGTCCCTGTTCGTTGCTTATGTGCTTGATATGCCCACTATCAGAAAATTAATAAATAAATAAAGCCATACAGTTAATTATGCAGTTTAATGAAATGTGATAGCGAGTTCCACAGCGAATACAGATTGTGTTGCACCCAAATTTAGACTAACATACTCAGCGTTGCTTTCCTTCATCCACTTATTATGCTGGACATAATCATTTAGTGGGATATTTGAAAATGAGGGCAGCCGAGTGGCAGGATGGTTAGCACTGCTGTGTTAGCTTCAGGGACCTCCCATGGTTTTGTTCTCAGTCCAGCCCAGCCCAGCCCCGACGTGCGAGGAGGTCGCCTAGTCTTACCCTGTTCACGTGGCTTTTCTTCAGGTACTCTGATTTCCTCCCACATCCCGGAAACATGCAAGTCTGATTACTTGTCAGCTGTAAATCGGCTCTGTTTTAGGTAATTTTTGGATGAGTTTCTGAGTGTGCAATGGACTGGTGTCCCATCACAATCCAGTATTGGGCAAAGCAGGTTAAGAAAATGGCTGGAAAAATAAATGGTTTTATACCGATATATAAAATAAAATGCCACTTTGGTTTGTGTGGATTTGTGTGTATATATACAGTGTCATGTATGTGTATATTTACACGAACATACAGTATATACATGAAAGTCATTCGCAAACACAAATGTATTATTTAATTATAGATTTTTCGGTTTGTTGCCATTTACTTGTGTGCCTGATTTATGCAGGTAGTATACAGAAATGCATTATGGGCCAACAAGTTGCATCAGTGTGTATATCCAATTAATTTGGTAACCTTTTGATATACATGGCCACCAGAAACAGTTCTGTCTATTGTCCTGTTAATTTTGTCATTTGGGCTCAAAACATTTTATAAAATGCATTAAAAAAATAAAGATGATCTTGTTATTTATTTAAATTTCTCACCCTCTATGTCTGATTTTCTGACTAATGATATTACACAGTTTGTCTCACCCTGAACTGCCATTCCTGCTACCATAATCACTTGTTGTGTGTGTGGAAGGTAAGGCAGAAGATGGCTACTTTTCAGCCACCATTTATATGAAGTGAAGCACAATGAGCCATCGCCGCCCAGTGACCTGCTCAGTTCTGGTCACAGTGCGCCTTACTGCTTGTTGCTTCAGTCTGGAATGGTGGGATGGCATTGACTGCTTTTCTGTCATTTTAGCACACGTTACAGTGCTGAATATTTTGCTTTGATAAACTGCACTTCCAGGGTCATGTGTACAGAATGCACAATCTTTAACTTTTCTGACAAAAAGCATTTCACGTTTATCTCCTACTTTAGTCAAAATGCTGAAAACTGTAACAGTACAAAGTAAAAAGGTGTAAAATAGTTTGGAAGAGTGGAAAGTATGGACATTGAACAGTTAAACGGAAAAACATTTGACGCCCCCACTTTGAAAAGGTTTTGGTAAGACTGCCTTCTGACGACTTGCACCCTGTTCGTGGTCCAGTCCCTTCTATGCTCAAGATGCTGCTGGGAAAGGTTCTGTCTCCTACAACCCTGAACTGGATTAATAAGGTTCAAGGATAGATGGACAAATATAACTTCAGAAAGCAGGAGAGAGAGGAGGACCACAGAGTCACTGACGGTTAAAGCATCTCCTGAACCCCAAACAGCCATTTGCTTCTGGACCGATGTATTCAATAACATCTGGAGTGAGACAAGACAGAAGACAGTGTGCTTTACTTTTAGACCAAATGAGACATGCTTTTACAGATAAAACTACACTTTTATAGATCGTAGTAGGTATAGAGGGTGCAGTGCAGGATTTACGTATAAGCTACACAAGCTATAGCTTAGGGCCCCCGCCTTCTTGGGGGCCCCCAAAACAAATTGTCCGAGTGAGCAATTGTCATATATACTTAAATATACTACAGCATATCTGGACTTATAAAGGGCCCCATGTCTCAAATAGCTTAGGGCCTTATCAAGTCTAAATCCGGCCCTGAGAGGGTGCAAAGCAAAACTTTGGGATGGCCTCTCCTCATATCTTGGTCATATCTTTTTAGCTCCATTCAGAAGAAAGTAGACTTTGTTTTTGTGAACTCCAGGTAGGGAGGAATAGACAGGGCTCTACTATGAAAATAATGAAACTTAAGCTTCGGGCCCTAGAAACTATTTTAGTCCACATTGCTTAAAACTTTTGGGTGTCTACTGTATGAAAAGGATTTTATAAAAAATAATATAGTGTAATATAATACAAAGTAATAGTTAAAATAAAAATTAAAAGTTTATTAAAGTATCATGTTGGCTAGCTGTAAACGAAAAAACGCTCAAATTAACAATGTTTTATTCCAAATATATTTCTATAAATTAATTATAAATTATTTAAAACACTATGAACATTTATGACATAAGTTAAAATTTGTATTAAAATTGTTTATGATAAACTAGCCATAACTGGAAAAAATGAAAGCATATTTCGTTGCTTGCAATCGTTGTAAATGACAACATTTCGGTTAACTTTCATTTACACAAATAATCTTATAAAGCCTTAAAATATACTAAACATGTAATACTATTACAATAAAAATAATTTTTACTTTTTACAAGTAAATTATCTGCGGTGTGCTGGCGCCCTGCCCGGGGTTTGTTCCTGCCTTGCGCCCTGTGTTGGCTGGGATTGGCTCCTGCAGACCCCGTGACCCTGTGTTAGGATATAGCAGGTTGGATGATGACTGGCTGACTGACTGACTGGCAATTAAAATATTCTAAACATTAAAAGGTAATAAAAATATCTTCTCTGGTAAATACAAACAGTAGATTACGAGTCATAACAAAAAGGGGGAGCCATTGAAAAGGCAGTCACAATCCTAACGTAAATCATGTTAGCATTGTGATTGCCTTTTTAATATGATAACACTTGTGATAGCAATCTAGACAATTTGTTTCAATAAAGTGTTCATATGGATGCAATATTCTAATCCTTCTCTAAAATAAATGTTATATTTAGAAAAGTAAGTTAAGTAATAAAGGTGAAATAGTGTTAGATTAGCCTAAGTCTATTGATTTTATGAAAAGGGGAACGTAAGGTAGGCTACGACCACATAGCCTAGCCTAATACTATATTACAACTATTTATGAAAAACTAATAAAAGGGTAAATTTGTGTTTACCTCCTTAGCGTTAGATCCGAGCATCACTCAGGCTGTAAAAACAGTCCTAAAACTGTTAGTCCCAAGTGTCACTTGGACAACGATATAGACGCATCTCGCGTAAGACCTAAAGATTGACCGGGCTATTAAAGTGCCAAGAGCATTAGTGTTGAGCGTTACTCAGGCAATGGTATAGGTGTGTCTTGCATAAGCATCAGGCCCAGCGTTATCTGTCCAACAGTGTAGACACATCTTCGCCTAGCGGCTCGTAAGAAATGCCCCTCATCAGCTGTGATGACAAGGTGAAGCGGTCTTCAGGCAATGAAACTGAAACAGTCTGTGAAACCAGAAGTGATTCTGATGAATCCAAAAGTGACGCTCGTGAAACTCACACATGTGCAGTGTGCTGTTCATATTATTATTATTATTGTTATTATTATTATTTAGATCATTATTATACTTTTTACACTTCTGATTTGTACTTTTAGTGTTTTGCATGCTTAACAATAGAAATATTAAATTTTTCAAGCCAAAAAATGCAATTCTTTTTACATGTTTTTTTAAGAAAAAATGTAATGCTAAGGAGGTTATATTACAGGTGCTTGTTATGAAAAGTGTTCAGATAATGGTAAACATATGTTACATATTATAGCCAATGAGTTTTAGTAACCTAGTCATGCCTAAGTTAGTCTATCGAAGGGGTCTCCACAACAGTTCAGGCTTCAGGGCTTCAGAAATGTAGGTCCACCTCTAGAATGTAGACAATCCAGGCTGGAAAGCCAGCAAAAACAGAGAGCTAGAGGTTGTAGAGAAACTGACTGTATTAGCGGAGAGGGAATAAAGGAAGGTTGTCACAATGAATATTTCTAAATGTGTTTTTCTTAAGTTGGACATTTGGGGTTTCTTTGGGAATGAAGATTACTTTTGTCTTTATGTTACATATTTTAACGTTTTATTTCTACGAACCTCGCCAAATCAAATTGCATGCAACACAGCTGATGGGCAGACAGTGGAAAATGAAAATCAACTTATTTGCAAGGTCAATGAAGTATAGGACTGTATTTAGAGAGTGGCTGGATGAACAAGAGAGGAGAGTGGCGGAGTGGGGTGGTTCTATATAAACTGAGGGTGCTGGTCTTGTGAGTGGACGAGAAATGAGAAAGTTCTGGGTCAAAGAAACGGAGAAGGAGGTGAAAGCCAAAAGACTGTCTGGGTGGCCTGAGTGTTTACACTGTCATGGTTTTGCCTTGAATATTTTTTGACTTTCACTGCCATTTTTTATTACTTTTCCTTAGAATTATGGGGTTAGCTTTTGTGCGATTCTGTCAATCTCTTACCATATTGTGTGTGGCTACACTGTTGGTGTCTGTTGTAGGTTGTCATTATCATGACTTGTAATGAAGATGACTGTGCAATAAACCTGATGTCCAAGCTTATAGATATTATCTCAAACAAACTTCCTTTAAATAGGAAAACATTTTTTTTAACTTGCCCGGACACTTTGCTGTAGTTTTATTACAAAGATTTTTGCTATTTATTTTTATTTTTTTTAATCCCTGATTTTTGTTCCTTCCATTTTAGACCTTAGTTAGCTTGTTTGACTATTCTGTTGTTTCTTCTTGTTTGCTACTCCATTTCTTGGACCTTTTTCTGTCTTAAGAACACTAACACAGAAGATTCCTACGTGATTTACCAACTGAAAGTAATACGTGTGGCCTGTAGGAGGTATATCAAGCCCCAAACCCCAGACACTACTACTGCCTTCACAATTCTGAGTTCAAATCCAGTTATTTTTGTATTTAATAACAAAGTGTACATTTAGCAGGCTTCTTCTCATAATACCCCAACACTGGAAAATACAGCACAGCAATTCTTTCAGACCTCTTCCTGTTCCTTCCATTATCCTCCACTCTAACGAGGCGAGTATTTTCCATCTCCTCTCCCGACTCTGACTTCCAGGACTAGGTGGAAGGCTCTCTTTTAACACCCAACCCAGAAGTACTTCCACTGTTCAGTCTGTTGCCTCTGGGAAGCACATGTGGGTCAGGCAGGACCACACTGACCCTTGTGCAGTCAGTATCTGGCAGCTCCTCATGGCGCTCTACACAGAACTCGACAGGAAGCCTCACTGGACCACAACTCCCATGCTGCCCTACAGGCATCCATTCTCGAGCTCACCAGGCAGGATGCTGTCACTCAGTGTGCAGGTGACACTCTGCCCATAGCAGGCAGTCACCCACTGTCCTATATTCTTAGACTCAAAACTGGGAAAGGAACTGCTAGCCATCCTGGTTGAGCTACTTCCCCATCCATGTTGTCCTTCCACATCCACTTCCTGGCACGTATGAGGAATATTGAACCTCTCTTTCTGAGCATCCTACACAGTGGCTGCCTGTCTAGGCAAGGGAGCAGAGTCCATTGCCAAAGGGGCACCGGTCCATCCGTCACATACGTCAAACTACATTGAGTTATATTATGGTGTACGTTCACTCCTGAAAGATTCAAACATCATTCATCTGCCTAC
Organism: Polypterus bichir lapradei; assembly: GCA_026402145.1. Taxonomy (NCBI): domain Eukaryota; kingdom Metazoa; phylum Chordata; class Cladistia; order Polypteriformes; family Polypteridae; genus Polypterus; species Polypterus bichir. The sequence goes on along the minus strand of JANRMT010062814.1, from coordinate 85,374,545 downwards.
TTTATTATTCTTGTGCTGCTGATAAGCCACCATCTAACAGATGCTAAGAAGCTTACACAGAGCTCTCTTAAAAGAGTATTTCATTTTAATCTGTATGGTAGAAGTAAGTTATGATCCTCTGTTTTTCTGATAAAATTTTGCTGACATTGATTTTTTTATGACCTTATAATAGAATGTTTTTTATGTTGTTTATTGTTCCTGCCTTATGGCTTTAGTGTTGTCACAGGGTGTGGCCAGTGACATCCGGGAGCCTGCCCTCTGTCTTAGGATATTGAACAGTCTGTCAGCAGATTGAGCTACACTTGAGCTTCTGCATGTGGTCTTTTAGAAATAATAACTGAGTACGACTGAATGTGTGTGAGTGGACTCCGTGCCAAGGCAGTGTTGAATGCTGTTTTGACGGGCTCTCTCCATGCAGCTTGCACCCTTGAACCGGATTTAGTGAGCTTGACAATGGATAGATGGATCTGTTTTTGTAGGTGGCACAGCTCACCTAGAGTTCCTCACACTTCTGTGTGTAATTTACACTTTCACCTCAAGTTCATGTAGATTTTTGTCCAAACACTCTGGAATCTCCCCCCATCCGAAAAAAAAAAAAACACTTGGGTCAGGGTGGTAGGCAGAACAGAATTGTAAGAGTGAATGTGGGTTTGTGTGGCTCAGCTTCCATTGCAGTGACAAGGCCCAGCCATGCTGTCATTATCTGGTGCAGAGTGACGCTCTACTGAAAGAAGCGAGTCCAGAAAATGAATATATAGGATTTTATATTGGAAAATGGAACACTTTAGCAATAAAGGAAGTAGCAGGAACGCACAATTCAGACAGTCAGGTGTAGCAGACAATGAAAGGTGAACATCAAAAAAATCCAGCATAGGAAGAGGGGTGGTCTTAGTGGCCTTGCACAGGATTGACAGTACAGCCAGGTGTTACTAGAAGTTTTTCAAAAACCTGGAGATCTCCTTTCCATGAGCATGGAAGTGGATGTCTTCAAAGAGACCAGAGAAGACCACATGCTGGAGTAGAGCATCTCTGGTGCCACTTCTCAGAGGCCAGACCAGGCTTTCCAACAGGGGTAAGAATTAAGAAATGCACTGCTATCAAAACTTGTCAACCAAGTCAAGTCAAGTCAAGTTGGGGCGCATGCACTGGTACAGTGTGTTGCCACACCCATTACATGACAAAACAACTCGGGATCCCGGTTAGCAACCCCCCAGGCAGACACACAGTCCAGTCCCAACCTCCGGAAATGAACATCTATCTGCCGCAGTCAGGTGTTACATGGGCGGCCCCTTGGCCTGGTCCAGCCACTTGGGTCCCCAACAATGAGGATATTACAAGCTGGATCACCCTCGGGGCAAATGTGCCACATGGCCATAGTGCCGTAACTGACGCTCCCTCACAGTGCAGGTAATGTGCCTCATTCGGGACTCTATGAGCAAGGACCTTCGTCCTTTTGCATAGATATCGGGATCGCCACACACCTCTTTCCAGCAACCTCACGACCCCCCATGCTCTCCCAATCTGTCTGCTGACTTCATAGGAAGAGTCACCAGAGACATGAATGTCAATGCCAAGGTAAGTAAACCTCTCGACAAGGTCGACACTATCTCCGCAAATAGACACACTGCTGATGGCTGTACCCAAGAGGTTATTAAAGGCCTGGATCTTGGTTTTAATCTGGGACACTAACAAGCCCAGACACTCAGACTCCTCGCTCAGACTCTCGAGCGCCCCGATAAAAGCCTCCATTGATTCCGTGAAGAACACAGCATTGTCAGCAAAGTCAAGGTCCATGAATCTTTCTTCACCAACAGATGCCCCACATGCCGGCCATGATATCCATCAACCTCGAAGGGATCCCACAAACCCTCAGTATGTCCCACAGGGCAGCTCAATCAACTGAGTCAAACGCTTTATGAAAATCGACAAAGGCTGCAAAGAAACTGCTGATATTCACGTTTGCGGTCCATGAGAACCCTCAGTGCCAGGATGCGGTCAATGGTTGACTTCTTAGGCATAAAACCAGACTGTTCTGGTCGTTAGTAGGTGAGCAAGTGATCATGGATCCTATTGAGGATGACCCCAGCAAGGACCTTACCTGGCACCGAGAGCAGTGTTATCCCGCTGTAGTTGCTGCAGTCCAGGCGATCACCCTTCCCTTTCCAGATAGGGACGACAAGTTCCGTTTTCCAGTCAGCTGGGATGACGCCAGTCTCCCAAATGGAAGCAAAGATTGCTTGCAATGCCAGGAGGACAGCCTTACCACCAGCATGAAGAAGTTCACCCCGGATACCACAGATCCCTGCAGCCTTCCCCCCGCCCACCTCAGCTGGTTCACCACCTGTGCAATCTCAGTGAGACTGGGTGGTTCACAGCTAATTGGAGGATCAGCCTCAAGAACCGTGGACCCAGAGATATCCAACATCCTAGCTGGAGGATCAGCTTTGAACAACTGCTCAAAGTAGCCAGCCCAGCGGGTCACAACTGCAGTGTCATCCGTAAGGACCATTCCATCAGCTGCCCTGACTGCGACACTCCTAGGAACAGATTTAAATGTGCGTAATGCTTCGATCCCTCTATAAGCAGGACGTGGGTCGCTAGACCACAGATGGTGTGTCACTTGCTCACAGATTCCTCTAACAAATGCCTCCTTATCTGCCCTCAGAGCCCTTGCAGCCATCCTTCTCAGTTCCCGGTACAGACCAGAGTTGCCATTGAGCTGTGCACTGCGACTCCTCTCAATGATATCCAGGGTGCCCTGCAAGATGAAACACCTGCTTCTGGGAACACCGGTAACACCAACACCAACCCTGCAAATAAAATAAAACTGTATTAGCAAATCAATCGTAACAAAAATGGGTCTGTTCAGAAGGGATGCTCTTCTTGTAAGATATGCGTACAAAATGAACAGCAATGCTCCTCTGATAGTACGTGTTGTCATCCGCCATGCAATGTGGAGTCAGTAAGTTGACGCCCTCTTAGGGTGTTTGGAAGCCACATAAACACTGCTGAATATCCCCCACAGAGAAGTTCAGCCAGTTCAGCCTTACTTTTCATAATACATTTAATACTACAGCTAGTATACAAAGTCCATTGCAAAGGAAATTACAATGTTTAAATTCAAACTAAAAATAGATCTTCAGAAAGCAAAAATTATTTAATTGAACTGTTAATGGATCAAGATTTATTCTAACTTTACCTTTTGGAATCATCCTTCATCGATTAAACTTCATTTTATGTAGCATTTCTGTCATTGCACATAACACATGGCACATTTGGTGAATTATCATGTAGTTTATTGCATATTTTACTGTATACAAACTTTAATTCCTTTACACAAGAGTTTTAGATTAGATTAGATAAGTAAATATGGCTGGCACCTCCATATCAATCAGAAATAAACCAGTAGCCCTCACATCATCGAGACCTTTGAGAGGCTGGTCCTGGATTATACGAGTCCTCTTGTGGTAGACCACCTGAATCCATTGCAGTCTGCCTGTTGGACAAAGATTGGAGTGAAGGATGCAATTATCTATCTGCTCCACGAAGCTTATTTTCACTTAGACAAAGCTGGCAGCACTGTGAGGATTATGTTTTTTGATTTCTCTAGTGCTATTGATACCATCCAGCCATCCCTGTTATGGTGTAAACTCAGAGATATGCAGGTGGATGAGCCTATAGTGTCCTGGATAATGGACTATCTGTTGGGCAGATCACAGTTTATGAGACTCGAGGACTGTGACTCTGATATGGACGTGAGCAACAGTGGAGGAGCACAAGGAACAGTCCCGTCTCCTTTTCTCTTCAATCGGCACACCTCAGACTACAAATATAACACCAGGTCATGTCACTTGCAGAAATTCTTAGATGATTCTGCATTTATGAGGTGTTTTAAAAAAGGGTAGAGACATTATAGGAGTCCAGTGGAGAAGTTATCTGCATCTTAACATCAGCCAAACCAAGGAACTGGTTATTGACTTTTGTTGCACCAAAGAGCCTTTATGTCCTGTCTCTGTTCAGGGTGTGGACGTAGAGGTGGTGTACTCCCTACAGATACGTGGGAGTCCACATCAATGATAGGTTGAACTGGTTCCCTAACACAGTAGAACTATATAAGGAGGTAAAGCAGTTAGGAGACTGCATTCTGTTAATGTGGGGAGTTACATCCTTCACATCTTCTACAACTCTGTGATGATCAGTGCGATTTTGTACAATGTGGTGTGGTGTCCCACCTAATCAACAAGCTGATTGTGTAAAGCCATTACATCTTGATTTCCTTATAATAATGTTTAATGACTTGCTATCCTCAATGGCAGATTTTTTTTTCCAAACAAAGTGGTTGCTTTTATGTATTTATTTTTCTTATCGGCAACAAACCAACTATTAATCAGCAGATATGGCGGCTTATGGGTATTACTGGTTATTGTTGCTGGATTTTGCATTGTTAACTCAATGGCTCCGTGACTTATGCAAGATTCTTTTGCTCTGCTGAAACAATATTTGAGGGACCCTCCCAGCTTTAGGACTCTTGGAATATATCAGCTATTTTTCTCCTTTGTTCATGAAATTTGTGGTTTTTCACTGTTTGTTCTCATTGGCCATTGACATACTTCTCAAAATGTCTGATCCCCGCAGCTCCCACCCTTTTGCTTTATTTTCAAACAATAGCGCAGTGTCAGCACTTTTACTTTATTTGTTTGGGAATGAATGGACAGTTTTGTTGTCACATTCTGTGGCTACATTGCTGACTAAAATAACAGCAAGGTATTTTACAGCATCTCAGCTAAGTATGAATTGCTTTTGTTGAATACACCTTACATACATACAGGGTGGTCCAGATCTAATTGTGCAGGTCCAGATTGTCTGGATGACTTTGATTTATGCGGGGACGATTCCAGTTCGGCACGAAGACAATTCTTCATGTCGTCAGTTTGCACATTTCTCAATGGTCCGGATTTTTCGGGTGATTTACTATGTAATAAACTTAATAAGTTATAGTGTAATAAAATTGCCTAATTAGATCTGGACCACCCTATACATACATACATGCTGAAAGGTACACCCTGCTAAATCCAGCAAAACTGTTGCCAGCAGCTGAAGACGGTGAACCTCATGACTGAAATTTGTTGGTTTCACATTGCATGACTCCTGAACCTGACCTTAAAGATGTTGCCTTGGAAAATCCTGACTTAGTGTTGCTCCTAGTTGGCCTGCTCACTGCTTGTCCAAAGGTCATTCATTATCCTCTGGTTACGCTGTAGGTTCATTGTTTGAGAGCATCAATCACCTCCGCTGAATGAACTGGTGGCTCTAACACGTGTTGCATGTATCTTAGCTAAATCTCAATCTGTCACTGTTTACACAGATTTGGGATATGTGTTTTGGTTGGTTTGTGATTTCATAGCATTGTTGTAGGCTTCAGGTTTCCTTACTTTTGTGGGAATTCTGATAAAGCATTGGCCACTTTTCAAGAAAAACAGCAGGAGGCAGGGTCCTCTTTGAGGGATGAGTGCAATCAAAGAACAGACCTTTTGGAGTGTTGAACCCAATCAAAGCGCTCACTGATTAAGAAAGCTTAGTTGTCATTTGTCAACTTTCCCTTCTACATTTTGAATATTTTCTGTGACACGCCAGGCCAAAATATGCTCATTTTCAGGTGGATGTCCTGATCTGAAGTGCGGGAGGTATGGCTGCTGGTACAACCTAATCATTTCACTTGCACCTTGCTATAATTTCCATCATGATACAATCTCATGAATCTGGTTCACGGCACCAAGAGTAACAGGGTTTATTTTGTGCAGCACATACCCCCAGGTCTAAGGTTTGGGTCCTAACAATTATAACATTTACTTACATTTTAAAAAAGCTTTGGTACAGTCCCACCCCAAAGATTAATTCTGAAGCTAGAAGCTGTAGGCATCAGAGGTAACCAAGAAAACTGGACTAGTTGGTTAACCAGCAGGAGATAAAGAGTACAGATAAGAGGAGACATAGAGTGAAGTCATCAGTGGAGTTCCTCAGGGGTCTGTCCTTGGGCATTTCTTTTTCTGATTTATATTAATGACATTGATCCTGATATAGTTAGTGAATTTGTGAAATTCACAGATGACACTAAAATTGGAAAGATTGCAGACACTGAGCAGGCAGCAAAAACAATTTGGAAAGACCTAAACAAGCTCCAGAACTGGGCATCCATCCATCCATCCATTATCCAACCCACTATATCCTAACTACAGGGTCACGGGGGGTCTGCTGGAGTCAATCCCAGCCAACACAGGGCGCAATGCAGCAAACAAACCTCAGGCAGGGTGCCAGCCCACCGCACGGACAATGTAGTTTTATGTAAAAAAATGCAAAGTGCTACACGTGGGCAAAAGGTACATCAATTATTAATACAAGATGGTAGACTCTGTCATCCAGGAAGCAACTTCTGAAAAGGATTTAGGGTTTATGTTGATGCAACATCTCATCAAGTAAGCAAAGCACAGAGGCAGTGACAAATGCAAATATAATGTTAGGTTATTTCATAAAAACTGCTGAATTTAAGTCAAGAGATATTATATTCAAACTCTGTAATGCACCAGTAAGACCGCATGTGGAGTATTGTGTGCAGTTCTGGTCACCTCACTACAAGAAAGACATAGCAGCACTTGCAGCTGTGCAGAGGAGAGTAACCAGGTGCATCCCAGGACTTAAGGACATGTCCTACTCTGACTGACTCGAACAATTAAACCTGTTTAGTCTTGAGAGGAGACTGTTTGGGGAACTAATCCCGGTCTTTAAAATCCTCAAAGGCATTGATAAAGTAGATCTGGCAACATTCTTTCAGCCTAATGGTGAATTGTGCACTTGAGGAAATCAGTGGAAATTAAGAGGATATGCATTTAAAACTGAAGCTGGGAAGCACTTCTTTATACAAAGAGTTGTGGGAATCTGGAACAAACTACCGAGACATGTAGTTGAGGCAGAAACCCTAACAATCTTTTAGACGTAAATGGATGAGATATTGGGACAGCTTAGCTATTAGCTCAACAAATGGGCTTGATGGACTGAATGGTCTCCTCTTGTTTGTTAGATTTCTTATGGTTCTTATAGGGAGAATGAAAGGCAGTCCTCTTAGACAATCAATGACTCCTCTTGCTGTTCAGGCTCAGTTCACTCTGTTTGCTTAGGCCCTGTTACACACACTCACCCACACATGCCCAGATTAGAAACTTAAATTACAGGCTCTGGACATGTAGGAGGAAAACTGAACAACTTAGAAGAAATGCTAGTGTACTTTATATATGCTTCTACGTGTGTATTTATTTGATGTTTTATTTAACATGTGATGCTACATTCATGGTCTGTTGTTTTAAATTATACCACTTATAAGGGACGGCTAGCAGTTTATCCCGACCGGGACACCCCAGTAATGGAAATATGGGGGAAGGCAGCTTATCAAGGACACTGCCTCCCCCAAGACGATAGATGGCAGCTTCCCTGGACTGCAGCGGTGCGCTGGATGCCCGCAAGGCACTATGGGACTTAGAGTTCAGCAGCACAGACCTTCTGGGTACCATGGGTGCCGCCAAGGAACGCTGTTTGAAGTTTGTGGGAAAACAAATTCTCACCCTAGCCAGGAAGTACTTATGGACTATGACAAAGGAAGCCTCGAAGTACTTCTGGGCTGATTGAAAACCTGCATTCTCCAGCTGACCCGGAAGTGCTAGTAAGTCACGTGGGAGGAAGAACAGAAGCACTTCCGGGTCAAGGACTATATAAAGGACTGATGGGAACCCAGCAAGCGAGCCGGAGTTGGGAGGTAGTAGGATAGAGCTTGCTGGGAGGTGTGGAGGAGAGATTTGTGTGATTTATAGTATTGTTATATTTGTTACTTGCCTGTTTATGGTGGCGGAGGTGCTTTTGGGCACTATTACAAGAAGAAAGAACATAAAAGACCTTCTTGGTGCTTTCACCCTGTGTCAGCGTCTCTCTGTTGGGTCTAATGGGGCAACAGTGACTCCTGGTGTTCACACACTGTTACCACTCTGTGGGTGACATGCAAGCATGAATTATGTAGTAGTTTGCACCCATGACCATAAACGTGAAACTGAAAAAGTCACAGAGGGCAGCGACTGACCGGGTCTCCTGGAACAATAAGATGGCAGTCACTCATGTGAAAGCATTTATAAAAATATTCAATAGGTTTGTTGGTCGTAGGGTGGCACGGTGTTTTTTTTCTGCTGTTCCATAGCTCAGGAGACCTGGCCAAGCCACTCTCTATTGCATTTGAAGTCTACACGCATCCCACAAATGCTCACTTGTTGCCATGAAGGGTTGTACATGTCAGACTAACATCCACATGAATGTCAGAACCCAAAGTTTCCCAGTAGAACATTGCCCAGAAAATCACACTGCCTCCATTGTCTTACCTTTTAAACATAGTGCATCTTGCTGCCATCTCATCCCCAGGTAAATGACATATACACACCAAGCCGACCACATGATCTAAAAAAAATGTGATTCCTTAGACCAGTCCACTTTCTTCTATCACTCCATGGTTCAGCTCTGCTATTCACATGTCCATTGTAGACACTTTATGGCAGTGGACAGTGGTCAGCATGGGCACTCTGACCAGTCTGCATCTACGCAGCCCCATAAGAAGCAGGCTGTGATACACTGTATGTTCTAACACCTTTCTCTCATGGCCGGCATTAAGTTATGTCAGCAATTTGTTCTACAGTAGCCCTTCTGTGGGATCAGACTGGCTGGGCTAGCTTTCCTTCCTCACACACATCAATGACTGTTGGGCGTCCATGGCCCTGTCACCCTTTTATCAGTTGTCTTCCCTTGGAAAATTTTGGTAGTTACCAGGAACACCACACAAGACGATCCATTTTGAAATGCTCAGACCCAGTAATCTAGACATCACAATTTGGCCCTTGTTGAAGGTGCTCAAATCCTCACGCTTGCCCATTTTTCCTCTTCCCATACATCACATTCAAGAACTAAATGTTCACTTGCTACCTAATGTATCCCACTGCTTGACAGGTGGCCTTGTAACAAGATAATCAGCTTTAATGTTGGGGCTGATTGGTGCAGAACGTGTGTAACATCTGATTGATACAAAGGTAAAGACATATGTACTCACTGACCCTGTAGAACTGTTGCATAAAGACATAGATAATGAATGCAAAATCAATTTAAAAAAGCAAGATTGTTCAGGGGAGAACTGTGTGGAAGTCCGGTGCTGCTCAGATTCATACCCTCGACAGGACAGTGATTTGTTTATTATTTTGATGGGGATTCCAGGAACACACCCAGCCTTGGCCCAATTTGCACCAATCACACACAGAGATACTAATTAAAGGCAAATCAAATAAATAACTATGTGATATATTGAATGACAAGGAAACAACTAATAAACAGGTAACTCTCCCCTTCCCCTAGGGCAGCAGTTCTCAAACTTTCGTATTTTGTGCCCCCCCCCCCCCCTTTTCTACCTGGAATAATTCTGTGCCCCCTGCATAATATAATAATCCATGATACAACTAACAAAGGTATGATACTCGTGCGGTGTCGCGGTATCCTATCATTTTTACTTCCTTAAGATTTGCATGTGTTCGGCTAACTTCGATGAAATATTAATATAATAATTGCTTTAATAACTGTTAAAATGCCTTGTGTGGTTTGTGGTAGTAATTCTAATCCCAAAAACAAAGAATAAATTATTATTATTATAAAGATATGATTAAATATGTTCTAATTTTTAAAAACTTGTAAACGAGGACACCGATGAAGTCAATCTGCGCGAGATGAATGTATTTTCATCTGACAAATATTGTACTGCTGTTAGTTGTATCATGAAAATAACCCAATACACAGTAAATTATTTAACTCATTTTGGCAATATTGGCTACGCTGTCAATGTGGTGCAGTTGCGCCGCATTATCACCTGATCTACTGTTACCCGAATGTTCGCGACAGATACCAATACATCTCGAACGTTCTGGATTGAAAGTACACGACTATAAAAGCAGCAGCAGCGGTGCCGCTCGTAAGTTAGTCATTGGATCTATGCCTTAGAAATGTTTTATTTTAATTTTAGTTATAATGCATTCATTGTGATTATATGCTTGCAAATTTAAATTTGAAATAAAAATGTAAAAAATTAATTTTGATGTCTTGTTCATTTATTCGACGCCCCCCTTATACAGCTTCAGCGGGGCGAGAGTCACAGTTTGAGAACCGCTGCCCTACGGCAATAACAAATATTAACAACAATAAACACTGAACAATAAATACTCACGACTCAAGTCCTTAACATGATCCCAATGCAGCAGTAATGGAAGAAGTAGTATGGAGTAAAATGATGATCCCGGGAACAGCTTTTCATAAGTAATGTAATAAACAGTCCTACCGGTAGTCCTGATGCAGTGAGGGGCGATGAGATTTGGGGAGTGCTCCCTCCGATAAAACACAATGACCAATCTAAAACTACTCACATGACACACAGGCACAAGACAGTCCATACATCCTTACGTGTTCACGATCCAGGGTATAAACGATATTCCGCAGGGCTCTTCCAAAATTTAGCTTGTGCACCAATCATGGATATTAGTGGGTACTGTTAGTGTATAATACACATTAAAAACGATCAATGTATCTGAATAATAAAATATATATGGTACATGAACAAATAATATTTCACAAGCAGGTTATATGCACAAATCCCCAAATCATAGTGATGCACTGAATATTATTGGTGTTCACACTGTGCTTTTAGAACTTGTTTTGCATGGCAATGGCTGTATTGTTTATGATAACGACACCTGTGGCAGCAACACGACATGTCAGAAAGAACGCTGTTATAAAAGATGGCGGTGCACCTGACGAGCAGCAGCAGACAAGTGCAGTGTTCGACCACAAAAACACCAATCAGGATGCAAATAATTATTTTACACTTAGCTTGATCCAAGGATCTTTCAAATCCAAACTCATGGCTGCTGCTTAAAGAGATTTTTTTTTCCTGGTTTGCGCAAATCATGTTTGACACAGGTAAGCATAAAATAAGAAAATGAAAAACAGTAAAAACATTTCTGTTGCATCTTTTACCAATCCTGAAAGATGCTAACAGTCAGATTTCCACTATACGTTCGCTGGTTGTTCACTGCTTTTTCACTGCCACTTACACACACTCTTTTCTCTGCTTCTCTTAACTTAACGCGTGGCTCGCTCCCTTACTTCAAAGATCCAAATGTGAAAGAAAATTTAACTGCCTGCAATCTACTAAGGTTTAAAAACTGACTAAGCTATATTGTTATAACGGCAGATTATTCATACAGGCGTCTGTCATAAGACAGGGTGCAGTAAGCTGATCTACAGTAGGACAACTTCTTCTTTAGGAACGCGTCTGTTAGAAACAGGAAAGATGATCTTTAGCACCCCATCTGACACGTACACAAAACAGAAACGGTAGGCCAATTTGCGCAATATAAGATGAAATTCTTAGGTAAATGATATTATGCTTTTTGAGAAGTGAGGGGGTTACTCCCACACAAGACATTGTAAAAGAAACATACAAACTGTTGTGCCCATTTGTGAAAATTCTCAGGCTGCTCCCTGACTTATGCCTCATTCCCCAGAGTCTCTTATGATTCATTCATTTAGATTAATAGCAGCAGATCATGGATAATATTACTGTGCAACAAGTTGGCTGAGGGTATGAGTTTGGCGGAGTTTCCCAATCTTCTACCTCCTCCAGCTGTGTTTGTGCGAGTCCCTCACCTGGTGGGTCCACACATGGATGGGGGCAGCATAGGTGCTGCAGGCCTGTACGGAACCTGCTACTGTTCCCAGGGCTGTCAAAACCTTCAGGAATTTCTTTAAATTTGCTGTGGAATTTAACGATTTGTCATCATCTTCCTTGTATTCAAATTCTGTCCAGACCAATTTTGTTTTTTTTTTTCAAAATATATCAAAAGGTTTGTTTTACTTCAGAGATCTCTGGATTGTATTTATTGTATTTGGTTGTCAGCCTGCACACTACTTTACTAAAGTCAGATCATGTCATTTTTGTTTCTTGAAAAACACACCAAAAAAAATGTAACCTCTTCAAGCTCACTTAGGCAGGTGAAGTATTGCAGATTCCAGGATTGGGAGAATTACCTGTGGGGAAGGAAAGATTCTACAGAGCCAACCCATCCCAAGATGTCTGAAATACACACAATTCTCCGTTACTGACACCTGAAATTGCTTCTCGCTATACATGATAGTCTTTCTAGGATTATTTAAACTATGTATGTTTTTCCTATTCGAAAAGGTCACGTGCTTACATATTTGTTTTCAAGCGTTTTATATTCAAGCTAGTAAAATAGATCCACCCTTTGTTCAAATAGTCTGTGGACAAGAATTACCTGTCTGGCGTTAATAGAGAAGGCAACACAATTTTCTTTTACTTTTCCAAAAATAAATGAATAGCGAGTACATGTATCTTATAATGACCAAAAATGGATGTTGTTTACATTCAGTATAAAAGGAAAAACAAAATAGTTGCCACATGAAGTGAGTGGCCGCTGTGAATCAGGCTCTTTGTCTGGTTCTGCAGCATTCATGGAGCTCCTTAGCTCAGGTCGACTCTTGCTCAAGTGACAGCTCCTTCCAGGAGGTCACCCTTTTAAAGCCCAGGGACTGGAAGGGTCATAATCAGTTGCCCTCACTGGCCAGTTTCTCAGCACTATGGAGGAAGCAAATGGCAAGACAGCAGCAGCGCCCCCTCTCAGCCTGGGGAGGTATTGCATACCTGGAAAGCATTTGGAGGGAGTTCCTCAGATGCTCATCCATAACAATGTATATAAATATATATAAAGTGCAACAAAAAATGTAGTTGCCCCTTCTTGATTTTGCAACTTCTTGACAGAGAATGTATTTAGGTTTCCAGACACAATCTAATATTACACAAAAGATGCACCTAAGGGAAAAAATACTTTCTTTTCATTTAATAAATAAACAAATATTTCCAACACAAACTGGAGTTATGTGAAAAGTAATGACCATCTTTGCTCTTAATAACTGCAACCAAACTCTTCCTATTTTAATATCAGTTTTTCGTGTTGACTTAAATTTTTTATCCCACTCTTTCATGAAGACCTACTTCGATTCAAAAACATTTGTACATATTGATCATGAGCTACTCATTTAAGGTCCTGCTATAGCATCTCAACTGGACTTTTGCTAGGCCAGTCCAAAATTTCAATTTTGCTTCTTTTCAGCCACTCTAAAAATAAGCTGGCTTTTGTGTTTTGGATCATTGATCCAACTAAGCTTCACTTTTAACTCACATATGCATGACAAGACATTCCCCTTAAGAATTTGCTAATACGCACCAGAATTCATGGTTCCTGCAATCTTGCCCAGTTGTCTTGAGGCAGCAATGCATCCCCAACCGTCACACACCCACTGCCATGTTTGACTGTCGGTATGATATTCCAGCTGTATAATGCTGTGTTTGCTTTACACCAGACATTATTGTACACATATCCTCTTATACTTGAATTGCTGCACATTTACCCACCAGCACAAACATGCCAAGCATTTGTATATTTGTGTGCTGACACAAGTCTCAGAGCTGACACAATCTTAAAGTTGTGGCAAATGCAGGAGGCATAACATTTATATCCTTTAGGGAACATTTCTCAGGTCGTATCTCTGTTTATATACATAAACAATCTAGATAAGAATATAAACAACTAAATCTGGTTAAGTTTGCAGATGATACCAAACTTGACAGAAAGGCAGAAACACTACCGTGGGACCTTTTTTTCTAAATATTTGACAGAAAAAAAATGAATGCAAATAAATATAACCTTTTACACTTAAGCAATAAAAATCTTCAAATTAAATATATGACAAAAGCTTTGAAGCTCTAAAGAACACCTAGTGAGAATAACTTACAAGTGGCAGCCACAACTAGACAGTGTACAGAAGCAGTTAAGAAGATTCATTGGATGTTAATTTATATGGCTGGATGTAGTGGTATAATGCAGGATTCGTGGGTCCCGAACAAGTATGGAGGCCAGGGGCCCCGCGTGAATAAAAGCATTTACAATAGAACTGTGATTTAACATTCCCATATTCAGTATTTTCAAATATTTAATGTTTTTGGATGCTGTCATTGGCATAAAAAAACTTTTGTCTGAAGAAGCGTTGAGTGTTTCGAGGCTCAGCACAGTAGCTAAAAGTGGCTCAGTCCTGACTTTCTCTATCCTGATTTTTGCCTCGTGTCTGTTTTGTTTTTTGACTGCTCAGATCAAATATGTCTATCCTGAATGTGACCTGCACATAATGAATAAAGATGCTAGTTGCTGCTCTCCTTCACATCATTTCACTGCAGGGCACGTGCAAATTCCAGTTTGTGATGGCAAGGAAGAAAATCAAGAAACAAAAGACCAGAGCTGTTGGTCTGAGCGCTTGGATTCTGTACATAGAAACAAGCGGCCCAAAGGACTGGAAACGGGACTGGTGGGGGCAATGTGGCAGGTGTGGAAGTGCAAATACTTTTTGAAGGGTTTTTATGCCATGACATTTTTTGTTATTCATACATTTCTAACAAATCACACTAACAATTTCCTGCATTTAACATTTTGTTTTCCTTCGGCCCCTAGAGAAATGCTGCTTGGGTGTTCTACTGCATTTCAAACTATTGTTCCTCTATGCTAAAGTCAGAAACTGACACAGATGTTTGTTGTCTAAATTAAACCTGCTTTGTGCCATTTGTGGCATTAACAAATAATAATGAATGTTATTACTTACTTCTTTGTATTCAAATGCTGCATATCCTTATTTCTACCTGGGTCTGGGGTTGTCAGGTTGCTCATCCCATCATTATAAATAAGCTCGTGGTTGTCTGCAATGGGAACAGCATGGCAAGGAGGAAAAGCAGAAGAAGCCATTTCTGTCACATTTCCTGCTGTGTTTGATTTGTACAGTAATCTGCTTTGTTCATGGAACTGGCTGCTTTTTGCCAGCTCCCTCTTCCACTGATGCTTTAAGTATAGATGTAAAGTTTGGCAACGGCTTGTGGTGCCAGTTGCTTGATTTGGGCAGTGCTTAGTTATTTTCTTTTCTTATCAAGATGGATCCATTTGTTCTCTACTAGCTAACTTATTCAGATTTTCTTACATTCAACTGTCTTTTGCCTCACCACTTTTTCACTGTTCTGTTTAGCATAAAAATACACTAGTGGTCAGATATGTAAAGTACAAATCAAAGAAGGTTATGCTTAAATATATGACAAAAGCTTTGAAGCTCTAAAGAACACCTAGTGAGAATAACTTACAAGTGGTAGTCACAACTAGACAGTGTACAGTGGCTTCAAAAAGGGTGCAGACCCCATCACTTCCTATGTACATTGCTCTGTTATAGGTTTAATTTTAAATGGGCACATTTGCCATTTTTTGCCCATTAATCTACACTCAAATATCCATAATGACAAAATGAAAACACATTTTCAGGAAGATTGTCACATTTATTAAAAATCAAAAACTGAATTCTTTTATTCATATACGTTTTCAGACCTGTAATTCGGTACTTTCTAGAAGCCCCTTTGGCAGTATTAACAGCTTTGAGTCTTCTTGGGGAGTTTTGCACACCTCGATTTGGGCAGTTTATCCCATTCTAAATAGCAGATCCTCTTAAGCTGCTTTAGATTTGATTGGCTGTGTCTGCAAACTGTCATCTTCAGGTCTCTCCACAGATGGTCTATGACGTTTAATTCTGCTCTTTGGATTCGCCACTCACCTACAGTCAGAGACTTGTCCCAAAGCCACTCCATCATTGTCTTGGCTGTATGTTTGGGTCACCCCAGTCTGAGGTTGCATGTATTCTAGATAAGGTTGCATTTTTTTATTGTCTGCATTTATCCATTCTTCAATTCTGACCCTTTCCCTGCCACTGAGAACCACCCCCCATGACATGATGCTGCCACTACCATGCTTCACCATAGGGATGGTATCATGTAGGTGATAAGCAGTGCCTGGCCCTCTTTAGATGTAAGGCCTGGAGTTCTCAACAAAGAGTTCA
This sequence comes from Polypterus bichir lapradei, assembly GCA_026402145.1. Lineage (NCBI taxonomy): Eukaryota > Metazoa > Chordata > Cladistia > Polypteriformes > Polypteridae > Polypterus > Polypterus bichir. The sequence goes on along the minus strand of JANRMT010062814.1, from coordinate 85,358,483 downwards.
TTTTTGTCTCATCAGCCTAGAGTCCTTTAAATGCCATTCGGCAAACTACAAGTGGGCTATGACATGCCTTTTATTTAGGAATGGCATCCGTCTAGTCACTGTAACATAAATGCCTGATTGATGAGGTGCTGCTCAAATGGTTGTTCTTTCAACATGTTCTCCCATCTCAGCAGTGAACATCTGAAACTCTATCAGAGGGGACATTGCGTTTTTGTTCACCTTCCTGACCAAGGCTCTTTATTCCTGGTTACTCAGTTTGGACAGACCGCTAAATCTACGAAGAGTCGTTTTGGTACCAGACTTCTTATGTATCTCACAATTATTGAGACCACTGTGCTCCTGAGAACACACAAGGCTTTAGAAATGGTTTTATACCATTGGCCTGATCTATGCTTCTTCACAATTTGATCGTGTTGGTCTGCAGAGAGTTCTTTGGACTTCTTTGCTTGGTTTTTATCCTAAAATGCAGTGTGAATTGTGGGACTTTCTGTACAGGTGTGTGCCTTTCTAAATAATGTCCAATCAATTCTTTTTGCCAAGTTCTAGACACATCTCAAAGATAATTAAAGAAACAGGATAAACCTGACTTTAATTTGAAGTGCCACAGCAAAGGGTCTGAATACTTATATAAATGAGATTTTAGTTGTTGATATTTTATACATTTGCCAACCTTTCTAAATACACATTTTTACTTTGTCACTGTGGATTATTGAGTGTAGTTGATGGGCAAAGATGGCAAATTTATCCATTTAAAATTAAATCTACAACATAATAAACTGTGTGGTACTTTTTACTGTTTTGGTCTCCATATTACAAAGAAGACATAGCCGTTCTAGAAAGTCCAGAAAAGAGCAACAGGGTTAGGAGGTACAAGATAAGAGGAAAGATTAAAGGGGCTGAACCTTATTCACTTAAGCAAATGAGGAATAAGAGGTGACCTGATTAAAGTATAAAAACTTATGAAGACATTCAGTGGAACAGATTCTAGTGAAAAGTGTTTGACATGGAAAAAGTGAAGGCTCCAGGAGGCTGTTGAATGGACCAAGGCACAGCTGCATCACAAGCAGCTGGTGGTGCAAGTGGCGACTGGACGAGCCAGATTGGGTAGCTTTCCATCTGTAAGTTATGAAAGGGCCCAACATAGAGCAAGATGGAAGTTGGTCCAGGAAGAGGTGAGAACTGGAGTGGAGGAGATGTGCCAGAAGGTTTGGGAGGATGCAACTGCAAGGAGCACAGACAAGATGGGATCAGGCATTGGACCATCAAAAACCTTGGGCAAGCCTATGGAAGGCCGGACCCTATTGCATAAAAGTCCTTGTCCAGTCAATCTATGATATGCTTCCAAGTGGATCTAACCTCTACAAGTAGGCAAAGCTGAAACACTGGCATGCTTCTTATGGTCAAGGATGGGGACACTAGAGCATATTCTTACTAGTTGTCCAAAAGCCCTGGGAGAAGGGTGCTTTTGGGAATGATTAAGTGCTGAAGACAGTAGCAGATACCATAAGCTCAGCCATCATTCATCACAAACACCACCTGCCAGTACAATGGATGATTCACTTTGTGAAAGTGGGAAAAAACACACAGGCACCATCAATGGTGCAGGCAGGGCTCCTTGCAATTTCCCAGGACTGGAATTTGAAGGACTACCTGGTGAAGAAGCTTTTGTTCCCATCACTGCAAAACATGCTGAGGCCAGACATAGTGCTGCTGTTAGAGGGAACAAGACAGGTGGTCATGCTGGAGCTCATAGTCCTCCGGGAAGACAGGATGGAAGAGGGCCACAAAGAGGAACTAATCCAAAAATGCAGACTTGGTGGAAGAGTGCAGCAGGCAAGGACGGAAGGCACGATGTTTTCACAAAGAGGTGGGCTGTAGAGGGTTTGCTGGCCAATCCGTCTGAAAGGCATTCCATCTCCTGGGCATCAGGGGAGTACAAAGAAGGCAGGCCATGAAGAAAGCAGCAGAAAGGGCCTCAAGATGGCTATGGTTGAGGTGAAGACAGCCATTAGTGAATGTGACTCAGATACAGATGAGGGTCTGATCAACCTCTACTGGGTCGTCGAGACAAGGGTGTATGATAATGAAAGGTCCGAAACACCTAGTAGTCTTGGGTTACATCACTGATGATGCATCAGAGGATTACTGTATGTATGAAGTACATGGGGATGCAGGTTGATATGGGTCAAGGGTAAATTTGGCACAAATGTTCTAAAGTTTTTCTTTACACAGTGAACAATAAACATAATGAATAGCTTATTAAGTACTTTGGCAGTGAATAATGCTTCAGGATATTCTAATTTCCATTTAGTGATATTTCACAAACATTTGAAGATGATGGATTGATGACTAATCTAATGCTGAATATCCTGTTATTGTCAAAACTTTTGAGTCTGGAGAGTGATTATGTTATTCTTTAATGTGTATGAGTTTGTGATGAAGTGGTTTCACAATCCTGCTTTCGTTTTGAGTTCATTAGTACTAGGGATGGTCTCCACCTGATTCTCTAATGGAAAAGCAGTTCTAAGAAATGAATGACACTATATGATTAACTGCTCAGCTCTTTCCTGGGTATTCTACAATGCACAACAGTGTTGGCTAGTGTTCTTGATTTTGCTGAAATACTGTATAATGAATGATTAATACTGAGTTCATCATATGAGACACCAATATCTCCCTTCTTGTTGAGGTCGCATAGCACGGTAAAAGGGCTAACCACTGGAGCCTGAGAAGAGAAAGAGAATAGAAAACATTAATTTAGATTCATCACAGTCATTAACATTGAGACAAATTCAAATAAAGTAAAAATACAGGCACATTCTCTTGTGACAGCTTTGTTTTTCTTTATAACTTTAAGTGATGTTTTCCTTACAAAATGTTAAACAACACAAGAATTTCTCTTTCTAAACTAATTACTCCTTTAACATTGTATAAACTGTACATATGAAATACATCGCACCAGTAAATATGGTGTTAGACAAAAGCCTGCAGAGTGTTGCAGCCTGTGTTTAGATAAGAAAAGGGGGAATGATAAGGAGGTAACATTGTCATTAGCCTTCTTTTGCTCTTTCATCCTAGAATGGATGCTGAGCAGGACCTTTCACATCTCTTCTGTCCTGGCTCTAGAGGTCCCACCCCCTCCGTTTAATCCACTACTTAAGAGACAACCGAGCCGGGAGGCAATGTTCATTCATAGACCAGCTAATGGAAGGCACAGACCTTTCTCTGTGGAAACTGTTTCGATAGCCTAGACCAGGGGTTCTGAAGCATTTTTAAGTTAAGGTCCCCCAAAATGTTGTATCTCATCAGAGCCCCCCACTAATATAAATCAAAGGCTGAAAAGAAGGACATGATTTTGGTTACTGCTAATAGCAGTCACACTACATGACTGTGTGTAATATCAGACCTATTAATCAAAGCAAATGTTTAACTTTACCAGACTATTGACTAATAATATGTGATAAAATGCTGTGTACTATCTCTAGGCTGGGGCACTTCACTTTTTTCTTGGATTACCCCCTCCAGGACTTGAAATCAGCTGAAGTACCACCATTAAATTGTGGCCCTACACAGAATGGGAGAACAAAGGTTGGGAAAGACAGGGATGGAGCCTCATAGCAGGAGCACCATGAGACTGAGTGGTGGAATTGAACTAAAACTGAGCACATAGACTCAAATTTGGCCACTGTGCACCCAATGGTCCTTTAAAGGCCCCTGTTTTAGACCCCCTTTTTTTTTTGTTCCCTCGAATACAAGCTGACAGTTGTTTAAAGCTTGGGGGAAACTACATTGATAAAGAACTACTTTTATAAAACAATTGAAGAACATTTTTAGTTAACTGTATATTTATTTCTATGAGGCACTCTAAAGACAATCTTTAAAACCAAAATTGATTTTTTAAGAATTTCAACCTGCTGTTTGAAACCTTGCTGTTCTTCTGTCGGGAAGGGAGCTGCTTTCCAGGCCACGGTTCCACCCTGGAAACCTTCTTCCCGCAGCGTCTCCATAGATGCCTGGAGAGGGTGTTAACGCAGCGCCTCCCCATCCTCCTTGTGTTTATCTTTTACAGGATGAAACCGTGGCCTGGAAAGCAGCTCCCCTCCCAACAGAAGAACAGCCCTTGCAGGGCAGGATGCCACACCTGGCAAGGCTCAGCTAGGGGTGGAGCAGTGTGGCGGGTGGCTGGAATCCTTACCGGCCAGGATGCCGAGAGTGTGGAAGAACCGGGGGAGAGAGTATTTTTGGGACAGTTTCTTCCCCGGGCCTCAAGAGGACAGCTGCCCTGGATTGCATGGGGGCCATAGAGATTAAAAGCGCAACCCTGTGGGGGACCGTGGCCACTGCCAGGGGGCACCTGGATGGTTCCAGAGCCAAGGACTGCAACACTTCCGCCACACCAGGAAGTGCTGTAGGAAGGCCATCAGGGAGCACCTGGAACACATCCGGGTGTATTATAAAAGGGGCCGACTCACTCGGGTGGAAGCCAGAGTTGGGTGGAAGAGGACGGAGCTTGCAAGGAGTGGAGTAGAGTGGAGTGGAGGCAGCAATAGAGAGAAAAGAAGAGAAAGGACTGAGTTTATTGTGGTGGTTGATGCACTGTGCGTGTACAGAAGAAAGAAAATTAAAAGCCTGAGTTTTATCAGAGTGCCTCTTGTGTCTATCTGTATCAGGTTGAGAGGCTACTACGCCCTCAAGCATTGTCACTATATATATTGTCACACACGTGCGCTTAGGAGGCAGTCAACAAGTCCAGACGTGAGCGAGATATCATCTGACGGGGGGTTGTATTGTGGTAATAATGCCTCTCTCTCTGATCTTATAGAACCAAAGAAGAACAATAATCCTCTACCCTCATCAACAAATCCCATCCCGGATAACGACTCCACAACATAGTTCACTTCCGGCCCATTATTGATGATGTCACTTCTGTCTCACCTGAATGACGTCACTTCCGGTCTCTCCGTGATGATGTCACTGCCGTCCAGCATGAATAATGTCACTCCTGGTCCCTCCATGATAACGTCACTTCCTGCCACATCACCTTCAGTTGCCATTTTGACTACTGTATAAATACCAGCCATACTGTAACCATGTTTGTCGAATGTATGATTTGAATTTGAAGATCAGCTTTGACCAACAATTGCATCCAAGCAGTATACGGGGCAATTCCCCAACTCTTTATATCTTGTTTGTGATTTAATTTCATCACAATATATATATATATATATATATATATATATATATATATATGTTTACATATTGCTTATTAAAGAGAGGCTCACTTATATTTGAATTTGGTGTACAGCGGTACCATATTCTGTGCAATTGACATTCACTTTGTGTTCCATTGACAAATGCAGCAACCCTTTGATGTGGACTTTAGTGACATGAAATCCTTGCCAAGTCTTTGTTAAACTAGTGGTTAAAATGTTCATGTGAACCTTAGAGACCAAGACTGATGGGTGGTTCATGGATGGTAAAAATCCCTGGGATTCATGGGATTTGAATTCAGTTAAAACCACAGCACTGACATTAACATATGCAATGGGCACTACGAGAATATTTTTTCTTGTTGGTGAGCTGTTGCAGATGGTTATGACATTGTTTTTGGCAGGGTAGAGAAAGGACTTACACAACAATTTGATAAATGGATACATTATGCCAATCAGATGGGTGGGCTCAGGGTGTTAACTGCATTGCAAAGAGTCATTTTCAGCATGTTTTATTCATGGCAACCAATCAGTCTACCGTTCATGTCTTTAGTGTGTAAGTACCAGGTTTATGTAAACTCCATGACAAACAGTGACCAGGGACCTCATTTATAAGGTTTGGGTATGCACAAAGGAGGCTTGAAATGTGCGTAAGCAACTGTCCATGCAAACGTCAGGATTTATAAAAGAGAACTTGACAGGGAACATGCAGACATTTACAACAACTCTGATGCATTCGTAGGTAACATTTTAGAGAAACTGGGAAATGACAACACCCTTGATAAATTAGGGAAATGCAGCCAAACCAGATAAATGACAATTCGCATACATAAAAATTCATATGACAGAGCCGTTTTTTTAATGTGTGTTGTTGACATGACAAACATATAACACCTCAAAAGTGTACAGACTGTATTTTTCATTTGGTGCAGGAGCACATACATAAAACATAACATGGTTTTGCCAACATAAAAATGCAATTTGCAGCAGTGTCTGAATCTCCTAATGTAAATGGAGCACGTTACTGTACTCATGTTGCACTAATTGAGAATTAATCTGGTTTTGTTAACTGTGAGCAGTGACATTCCTTTAATGCACATGTCATCTGTGATGCCAAGATGAGACTGACAAACATCATGACTCAATGGCCCGGGTCATCTCTTGATTCATTTATTTTGAGGCCAAATAGCTTTAACAGACATAGTGGTGCTGTATGTGGTGAATGGCTTATTGATAAAGTGACTGGCTGAAATGACATTTCTGCACAAAGGTTGGGATTTATCAAAGATGAAAGAACTTGCATACACTGTATTTCTGGAGACTTCTGGTGACCAAGCCATATACAACATTGATAGTGTAGGGAAATGCAGCCAAACCAAGTGAATGTTAATTAATATCACTGAGCAGTTATTATAATATGACAGGCGTACTAAACCTCAAAAGTGATAATTATGATCCACAGACTGCATTTAGCTCAGTTTTAAGAGGGTCAAAGCTGTATAAACAGCACTAAATAACTTTTTTATCTTTTTTATTTTTGTCAGTTTATATCAGCTCTCTGTTGTCACTTCAGGGAACTGGCCAACAGGTCAGGAATATTTCAGCCAACCTTTCGTTCCATCATGCCTGCTATGCTGGAAGCCTAATTTTTCATAAGGTGTGAGTGTACGTGCGTTAAACATAACATGTTTTTGCTAGCATAAAAACACAGTGGCTGTAACATAAGATCCAGTACAGTTTACAGTGGGTGCTTGTGATCTCCTGTCTACATGCCTGCAGGCTGTGTGCTACAGGAAGATGCCTCAGATTCCTTCCCTGTTTAACATATTTAGCCATTTATAAGACACTGTAATGTCATTTAATGGGTATTTTTTGTTCAAAATTTTGGAAGGGGGGGTGAAAGTTTATGGTTAAAATGCTACCCATGGCTCTACTGTGCGGTGTGCTCCTTTTTGCTTATGAAAAAAAGTGAATTAGTAACACACTGCTGCTTGTCAACAGGCTGATTTGAAATAGAAAATCCCCTCACACTCACAATATCAAGAAATCAGAACATAGGCCTTGTCCTATAGTCATTGACATCCTTGCCCTCCACACTCGTACTTAAGGGATTTTCTGCTTGAAATTTATATACAGCCACATACTTCACACAAATAACCTTTACTCGACCTTTTTCAGGAGCCCCTTAAAAATGGCTGAAGAATTTAAGGAATTTTAATTATAAAGAAACAGATAATGGGATCAGATTGGATTTAAAAGACACTGGTCATTAACTGTGCTTAGATATGAGTGGAATGCTTGTCACTGCTGGCCACTTCTAGGTGCCTCACACTTGCCTGGCACAGGAATTGCTGGCCTTAGGCAGTATCCAGACAGTCAAGCATTACTCTAGCATGCACAGAGATCTGTGTAATGTTGTGAAGATAAGGGGCTTCAACTTAAACTCTTTGATGAATGTGGTGTTTATTGAAAGACATTAAATAACATGAAATGGGTTTTTACTCACTGTCCCAAATACAATACAATACAATACAATGTATTTTTGTATAGCCCAAAATCACACAAGAAATGCCGCAATGGGCTTTAACAGGCCCTGCCTCTTGACAGCCCTGAGCCTTGACTCTCTAAGAAGACAAGAAAAAACTCCCCCAAAAAACCTCGTGGGGAAAAATGGAAGAAACCTCGGGAAAGGCAGTTCAAAAAGAGACCCCTTTCCAGGTAGGTTGGGCATGCAGTGGGTGTCAAAAAGAAGGGGGTCAATACAATACAATACACAGAACAGAACAAATCCTCAATATAGTATAAAAATACATATTTTACAAGTACGGAGCAGAATTTAACAGTGGATGACATCACATAATTTGATTTGGATTTGTTTAGAGTCCTGGAGACCTCAGCCATCAAGCTGCCTCCCCCATTTGGCCATTCCACAGCTGAAACAGCGCTGGGCCAGCCAACCCGATGAAAGGACCCCTCTGCCCCACGATTCCTGCAATTCTCCATCAGGGATGACTTTACCTTAGGCAGGCAAAACAACTTGGCAGGTGGGCCGTGGCTCCAAGTGCCACATTTGAGTAGGTCAAGCTGTTGGGATGTTCAACACTTGGATGCAGTCACTTCTCAGCTGGATTCTGGAACTGGTATTTTTAAATTTGAGACAATAATTTAGCCCCCATGACTGTCAATTGTCCCTTTTGGTTTCATGCCCAATGCCCTAACCATGGGGATCTTTCTTTTGGACAACCTTCTGGCATTTCCAAGTTAAGGCTCCATATTTTTTGGAAGGTGAACAATTAAAGAAAAAGCAGAAAACATGTTGGCCTGTTTCTATTTAGCTGTGCGGGGTAAAAACTGTGGTTACCACCCTTAAAATATCAGATTTAAAAGCTGTTTGTGTTACACAAACTTTTATGGTTGCAGTTCAAGAATTCAGAATTTCAAAAAGTGGAATTAGAACCCACCTTGTTTTTTCTCTTTTGTAGCATGAATATGCATAAACATTGCATTTTATTTAAAAAAAATGACAGATTTACAGTCTTAATAGCTGTTGTAAAATCAACAATAGATTTACAAATGGAACAGAACACAGTTACAAATTCTCCTTCTTTTGCTCTTAGAGGACTATTGCTAAGTCTGTTCTGGATTTGTATTATACAGTATGTAGGAACTCAACATGACATCTAAATGTGATTTTCCAGGTTCCACTTGTGAACATGTTTTGGCAGCTTGGCTTTAGGAATCTATGCGTCTGGGCAGTGAGCAAATAATTAATAGCCTTAAAGTCTCTTGTAAATGATGTCTTGAGTGGCTGAGAGCTGTTACCAGTTGTAATGATGGCAGAAGTGCCTGGGGGAGACATCTGTGGTGGTAATGGTAGCTACAGTTGAACACATGTCTTTACCCTTAGCCCCACAGGGAAGCCAAAAGGCATACATTAATTCAACTACTGTACTGGTCCCTTTATAAATAATTTTACAAAAGTATTAAACAATAAAACGGTTTCAATTAAAGAAAATGGTATTGATGTTTTGGAACTATATTGTCAGAAAATTACAATTCATTGTAATTTTATTTATATATATATATATATATATATATATATACACACACTGCAAATGCAGTACCTGTACATCTACATTCTCCCTACATATCTAGCATCTATACCTACAGTTGCACAAAAATAATGTGACCATACATGCAAAACAGCTATAAATAAAATGCTATACATGCCTAAGCCAAATAAACATGCACAGGCCAGGTCAGGTCAGGTTAGGGAGAATGCACTGGTACAGCATGTTGTCACACCCACCACACGATGAAACAGCTCAGGATCCTGGTTGGTAACCCCTGGGACAAACAGAAGGTCCAGTCCCACCCTCCAGAAATGCCCATCTATCTGCCTCAGCCAGATGTTACGTGGGTGTCCCCTTGGCCAGATCACCCTCTTAGAATCACACCATATGGCTGTAGTGCTGTAAGTGACGTTCCCTCACAATGCATGTAATGATATTCGTGTTTGCACTCCAAGAGCACCCTCAGTGTCAGTATGCGGTCGATGGCAGACTTCTTAGACATAAAACCAGACTGCTCAGGTTGCTGGTAGGTGAGCAAGTGATCATGGATCCTGGTAAGGATGACCCTAGCATGGACCTTAAAAGGCACTGACCGCAGTGTTATCCCCCTGTAGTTGCTGCAATCCAGGCGATCACCCTTCCTTTTCCTGATAGGGACGACAAGTCCCATTTTCCAGTCAGTTGGGATGACACCTGTCTCCCAAATGGAAGCAAAGATTGCTTGCAATTCAAGGAGGACAGCTTTACCACCAGCCTGGAGAAGTTCACCCTGGATACCGCAGCCTTCCCTACCCTTGGCTGGTTCACCACCTGTGTAATCTCAATGAGACTGGGTGGTTCACAGCTGATTGGAGGATCAGCCTCAAGAACCGTGGACCCAGAGATATCCAACGTCATAGCTGAAGGATCAACTTTAAACAGCTGCTCAAAATATCCAGCCCAGCGGGTCACAACTGTGGTGCCATCTGTAAGGACCGTTTCATCAGCCGCTCTGACTATGACTCCCCAAGGAAGAGATTCGGGAGGTGCGTATTGCTTCAGTTCCTCTGTAAGCAGGACATTGGTCACTAGACCATAGATGGCATGTCATTTGCTTACAGATTCCTCTAACAAATGCCTCCTTATCTGCCCTCAGAGCCCTTACAGCCGTCCTTATCAGTTCTCAGTACAGACCAGAGTTGCCATCAAGCTGTGAGCTGCAACTCCTCTTGATGATATCCAGAGTGCCCTGTGAGACACCTTCTTTTGGAAACATTGGTAACACCAAAACAACCCTCAGCAACCTTCAGGGTCTTGTCATGGAAGGTCTCCCACATCACATTACAATCAGCATTCACAATCAAGTCCATACGTTCCTCACACAAACTGCATACAAACTCATTAGAAACAGCCTGATGTTGGAGTGTGGCCAGATTCAGCCTCATTTTCCTAGTACTTGTAGATGGTAGTGTACTGTGCCTAAGCTGGATCTTCAGAGTAGCAACAACAAGTCTTTGGTCAGAATTCACAAACTGGGCACTTCTGTATAACCTTCAGTTTTGTAACAACCTCCAGCATCTGCCCACGAGGATGTGATCAATCTCCTTCACTGTACCACCAGTATTGGAGTACCAATCCAACTATGCAGCTCAGGGAGCTGCAACCAGGATCCAGTGATCCACAGCCCCTGACCTTTTGCAAAGTCAAGAAACATGGAGCCACTTTCACCGCGGTCACCAGACCCATGGGGACCGACACAATCCTCATAGCCAGCCCTGTCAGTGCCAGTGGTTGCATTGAAGTCATCCATGATCAGAGGAGTGTCACCTCATTGGCACCCATCAACCACCGAGAGACCAATAAAAGGTACAGAGATCTGGCCAGTCCCAGGCCTGCGCATCTCAGAGAGTGCTGCCACTGAGATTCAGAGTTTACAAAGCTCCTTTGACAGCAGAGGAAGATGATTATCATGCTGGAGAGACCAGACGCTCCACGCACCTACCCAAATGGGCTGCCTCAAATTTGGGACCCGAGTGCTACCGTACAGTGAGCAATGCCTAAGCACCATGATGTGACTTGCCAAAAAACTCCAGTTTTGTCTCATCTATCTAAAGCACATTCTTGTAGAAGCATTATGACTTGTCAACTCACATTTTAGCAAATTCTAGTCTGGCTTTTTTATGTTTTTCTTTCAATGGTGGAGTCCACATGGGTCTTCTTGCATTGAGCCCACTATCACTCAAAAAGGAACGGATAGATCTTGACCTTGGAACTCAGCTTGTATCTTTTTGGAGTCCTTGACTTTTGGTCTGCTAGTATCACTATCCTTCTGCCCATTCTAGGGTCAAAGTTCCTCTTGTGGCTACGTCTAAGGAGGCTTGCTACAGTCCCATGGACCTTAAACTACTTAATAATATTTGCAGCTGTTGTCACAGGAATATCAAGCTGCTTGGAGATGGTCTTACATCCTTTGCCTTTAACATGCGGGTCTATAATTTTCTTTCTGATCTCCACAGACAACTCTCTCCTTTGCATTCTCTGGTCTTTGTTCAGTGTGGGACACATGTTGATACCAAACATCAGAGTGACTACTTCCCTCCATTTAAACAGGATGAATAACTTGATAGCATGATTGGAAGCGTGTTATACTAATTAAAGAAAACAGCTAGTTTGAAAAAATCACTCATTCAATTATTTATGATCTTTTCTAGCGGTACCATCAAATGTGCCCAAGCCATTTTAAAATAACTTTGTAGAGTAAGTAATACTTTATTTCTTTTTACATATACTTTGCTTTACCTGATGACATATTAAAGACATGCAGGTATACATGAGACAACTGCTTTTCATTTAATCACTTTCCAGAAGGCATATAGCACTTTATTAATGTGTTAAAAGTGTACCAGCTCATTTCTCCATGTCTAGCATCCTAAATGTGCCTAAATCAAAAGCAACTTGAATGAATGTGATAACTGTGCTACCTGGTTTTGCAGCAGCGGAGCACCCAACGAAATCAGGTATCAGGTCAGTCTTGCACTACATTTCTGAGCTGGTAGGTCTTCAGTGTGACATGGCCAGAAAGGAAGAGACAGCAACTTTTGGTATGCTCTCATATCTAAACCGGCCTGGTCCTTCCCTATGGTACCCCATGGATCCATGTAGTTTCGTGGCAAACATCTTTCCCAAGCTCTGTCTATGTTCCTCTGCACTACTCAAGGCTAGGCACAACCTATGTTCTTAGACCTATGTGCTCTGTATCTCACCTTTGGTCTGTGGGCCAGGGTAAAATATGCGTCTGTCCACCTTGCAGCCCTTAGATTGTGTTGAATGTGTTATTTCAGATGACTGCAAATTCCTCATTTGAGTATTTCTGACTTTTTAACCGTGGTACAAAACAAGCAGGCAAGTTCTATTTATATTTACCAAACACGCCAGAGTGCAAAAGTCTTCTTTTTATACTTTACAGTTCTTTTTAGCTTATGCCATATTACTCATAAGCATTATTAGTAAAATAGCCTATTATCAAATGTAAAGGTATAAACATCAATCAAAAAATCCATCTCCATATCACACAAATAAAGTGCTAGCATCCACATAATTTGGCAACATATACAGCCTTTATAAAGTGCCACTACACATAATTTTGAGTAAGTGCTCATCTAGGCTGTTCCCATACCAACACTCTTAGTATGCAAATATACGGTCCTTGCTGTGGTCATAAACCAGCAACTGTTGCATTGCACGTAAGGAAGTGCAACATATTTAATGCATAACTAAGATAAATAAGCAAATGTCTAAACAAATATCCATGTGATTGAATGTGTATCCAGTAGCCCTGGTATACAGAAGTATAATACATTAATTCAATAAAGTCCCAGATGCTATTTCTTAAATATAAAGTTAAACAAACAGCCTTAATTACTTTATGAAGAGCGCCGACGACGTAAGCCAGAGGGAGTGCTCAGCGCGAGTCTCTTATCGTTACTTGGCTTTGTAAACCCAAGTCCAAAATGTGAAGCCCCGCCCAGCAGCAGTCATTCAGTCACTTCTATCATTTAGCAGACAGAACTCGAACTCGAAGAGGGAACGATCGGCTGATTCTCAGCACAGGAGTGTACTCATGGGATGGTTTTCGGAATTCTTCTTTGAATATGAAACCCCCCGCATGTCTCTTCTCAAAGACCGTAAGATCGGGGTGGTTTGTCGGCTCATTCAGCTCGGGGTCCTGGTTTACATCATTGGGTGAGTGTTCGTATGGTAAGGGACTCGGGCGTCCTGCAAGCCGTATAACAGAGTGAGAATTTAAAAAGGAATTCGTTTTTATGGACTCAAATGGCGCATATAGTTAAAACGGTAGGGGGTCCTTGAAAAAGTTTTTTTTTCTTTTAGTCTGGTTGAAATAAAAACACAATAGACACATGCATTTTCTTTTCTTGTAGTTTTTTAACATTTTTTCTTGCATTTGCGCGTCCCGTGGTAAAACATACTGTAATACGCTGAAAATGCACATAAAAAATGAAAAAAGAATTGACTGGCAAACACAAAGATACATGTTAGGTGAGCATACCGGTAAGGCAGCAGTTCGTTTATTTTTTATGGTACTGCTGGACACAAACCCAGCTGGATATGATTTGATTGTTAATGTTTCATATTTTACTCGTAATGCATTTATTGTGGGGAATGCGGGGGTCCTTCCTGAAACTGGTAGCATCTTTTCAGTCGTGGCCAACAGAATGTAACATTTGGTAGCTGATGTAGAACGCGGCAGGATAATGCACGGGTCAGCTTAATTTAATCGGAAACCCGCACCAATTCGGTTCAACAAACGTTCAACAATTCAAAGTCGGAGCCGAGGAGTTCATTAGGAAGGCAGTCTTAAGGCTCAGATTATGATAAATTTGATTAAAAAATGAATGGAACAACTATAATTACTGCAAGTTCCCCCTCATAATCTCTTCAGTGGTGATGTGCACTCAAGAAATGATTTGTTGGGGGGAACTTAACTGAGTTAATATACAAATTTAAAGTTAGTAAATCGAGCAATTCAAACTCAGGTTATTGTGAATATCCTATACCACTTGCCAAACGAGTGACTCAAATAACATTGAAATGAATTACGTTAACTCAGACAGATTTAACTTATAACTATAAATGTAAACTATTTTGTAAACCAGATTACTGAATGGTAACTTCAAAAATGTGAATATGTCAATTACACACTCTTGCATTATAAAATAGTTTCCTATTAATTAAGCAAACTCAAAAAATAAATCTTTGTTTTCATACATTTTATTTTAACATTTTAATCAAACTGGCAAGTCATTTGATCACTAGCCACACCCACATATTTAATAATAATATTGCCAAGTAACCATTTAGGCCAAGGTAACTAATATATTTCACAATAATAAGAAAAGCCATTGAATGTACAGTGTGCAGTACATTAGCTGGAATATTCAAGGTAACTTTGCACAGTCCTCTTTTTCCTCCTCTGGTGAATATGGTGATGCTTTGTGGCAGCCTAATGTGACTAGTGATTCTATGTCAACAAGGTTCATATTTTTTTTTTCATAAATTAACCTAGTTATGATATCTAAACAAGTGTTGTCAATTGTGAAAGGAAAAGACACATAAAGCCTAGAAACAGGCTTGTCTTCATTTCAGTCAACTTAAAGTAGATGTGTGATGACACAATTTCCCAAAATTCATTTTTTACGTCTTAAAAACACGTTAATTTTGAGTAAAATCAACCTAAGGTAAGTAGGTAATGGTGATATACCTTAGAAATATTTCTGTGAGTTGTGCTGTTATTAAAGCAATGAAATCCATTCATATCTTTTCTAAATACTGTAAATGATAGTTCCTAATGTGATAACCAAGAAATTTAAGTCGCTTGTATCAGAAATGAGTACATAGTATTTAAATTTACTCATTTTTGAATAATGTCAGTTTTACTTTAGCTGAGTAATAGTGAGGTACCTCAGAATCATTTTTTGAGTGATAGTGAATCTTATCTTTTTGTACCCTCATACCAAAAATAAATTAATGAGTGGATGCTATTACTTTTTTGATTAGATTCACTATCACACAAAGCAGGTGTGGTTCACTTTTTTTTACAAAGATGGAGACTAAATGTTACGGATTGACTAATGAAAGATATTTGATCACAAAAAATCAGCAGCTTTTGAGGCCAATTTCATTTTCTACTAAAATGATTTTGCACATACCAGAGAATACCCAGTATACTCCTTCATGATGTCACTCTGTCTATTTCAATAATTATTCCCACTTTCTAAATGTTTCTTATTACTTGGTGCCTTAGTAACATAACATTCTCAAACTCATTTAATCCAATTTAGGGAGGGCAGAGCATATCCTGGCAACACAACAAGCAAGGCAGGAATAAAACCTAGGGTAAGACTGACTTGTGTGCAACACAAGGGCTGTTTAACCTAACACATATGTGTTTAAGATGAAAACTGAAGGATGTGAACAAAGCCCACACAGAGCAAAAGCCCTCTAACCAATGAGCCACTGTGCTCTTCTGTTTCCCTTTATGTGAAGGAAACCCTGTGGTCTTTGAGAGCTTATTCTCATTCATGTTCTCTTCTAATTCCTGGAGTTCTAAATGTATCGTGCCCTTTCTTTTTAGTGGCTTAGCTCCCTACATTGTAGGTTTATATGGTGATACAATAAGTAATACTGTAAGCTATGTGTTCTTTATTTCATTTTCATTTTATATTCAGATATTAAGGTTCTCTGTCTTTCTGCTTACCAGTGTATATATTGTTTTATTAGATAGATAGATAGATAGATAGATAGATAGATAGATAGATAGATAGATAGATAGATAGATAGATAGATACTTTATTAATCCCAAGGGGAAATTCATAAATTTATAAAATGAAATTTTAGAAATTTATAAAATGAGTTGCACCAAGTGACAGGAATAAAATACAATATCAGTTGTAGAATGCGATCTGGTTGGGTCTAGCATTGCAGGAAGTTTCTGATGACTAAGGATAAGAGTCAGACTGTAAGATGCTCAATTAAGAACTGCACTGAGGATGGCTACTTGTGGATTAAGGTAGTTTAGTGAATGGATGGATTGACAGAACATTAGTCTTTCAAATCATGTAAATGCAGACAGAAAGGCCTTTAGATTTATATACAGTATGTGATCATGTTTTTTATTGAATGTGTATTAAAAAAAATAGATTTTCTTTTACTTGCTATTATTAGGTGCAGTGGCCCTGAAAAGCAATGTGCAAAAACAAATTAAATCATGAAAACACAATTCAGAAGACACTAAAACAAATCAAAATACGCACACTTTATCAATTTGTTTTTGTGTACTGTATTCAACTTGTTTTAGCGTTTTATGATTTGTTTTTTATTTATGATTTAATTTGTTTTTGTGCATTGCACTTCAGGGCCACCATAATTAGGAGCTTTAAACCAGAGTGAATGAAGAACTTGAAACATACAATAATAATGTTTATATCTATCAATATATGCACATTTATACTGGGCATATTTGTTTTTGTAAGGTGTTTTATTCTTACTGCTTTCTGTTTGTAAATTTTAAGATTTGCAAAGCCCACACTGATGACAGTATAATGTGACGGTAAAATGAAATTAAGTTTAGGTTGATCGGCATCTATTAACTTGCCCAGAATGAGCAATGGAGGTTCTGCTAATAAAATATGTAATGGACAAGTGTCCTGTCCAGTTAAGTTTCTGGCCTTAAGTTTGAGAAGTTATTTCCTGCAGTGCTTTCATAGTGAGTTATCCCCATGAACCTATATGTAAACTTGCGTCCTATCTTTTTAATGTGATTAAAGGCAAAATCACTTTACTTTGCCAGTTCGACCAGAGCTCTGTTTGCCCAAATGAATGTTTGGATCATTTACACCTAGTAATTTCAGTTGCCCCTTAATGACCTGACTTCTGTTGCCCCATGTACAGAAAATGGTTGACTAGATAAAGTGCATTTATATCATGATATACTGGTGGGTGTGTTTGGGACATATAGCAGCCAAAACAGATTTAGCCTTCCTTTGGCACTATATAGGCCAAGAGGTTATGAAACTAGATGGATAGAATTGTTGCTTGTGAGATTTTGAGCACTGACTGAATATTACCCAAATTACCAGGACTGTTTTCCAATTGCATTTCCCTTTTTATCCCTCCTCATGAGTGTGCATAAGCTTTAGATCAAAGTAAATTTAATATTTCAATAGTTACTAGCTGTGTCATTGTGTTTGTAAAGGTGCGTCATCCTTCCTTCAATACACCCAGATGTCACTTTTTAGTGATAAGCAAAAACTTAAACGTCTAGAAAACACTGGCACATTTCAGAGAATCATTTAGACACATTGTCTTGTTTCCATTACATTTCCTTCTGTGTTTATACCACTTTTAACTGTTAATGGCTAATTTTTAATAGATAGCAGAATGACTGCTTTTTCAATCCTCATTAGTACTGGGTCCAGAAGGCAGGCCAGTTGCTACCTGTGATAAGACTGCGTATTATTCTCATGTTTGCATGATTTTTCTCAAGGTACTCCAGCTTTCTTCTTACATCTCAAAATGTGTTTGCAAGTTTAACAGTATTTAGTTGGCCAGAAGTGAGTGAATGTGGGTGTGTACGTATGTATGGATTAGCGCTCTGTCCAGAGTTGGCTTGTGTTTCATGGCCAGTGCTCGATAGGCTCCTAAAACATGATCTTGAAATGCAGAAATGAAAAAAATGATGAAGAACTTCTTAGTGTAATCATGTTTTCTGAAGTTTACTCCTGAAGTTTAAAAGCAAGAGAAAAAAAGCATGTAGCCCTTGAAGATTTACCCTCATGCATGTGCTCCTCTGAGGCTAGGAGTTCTTAAACAAGAAAATACAAGATGTCTTCTCTTTTTAGTAGCTTCATTTAGTAGCTATTGTGTATGGAATTGTATATGATTGTAATTTAGTTTTGTTAGGTAATACCATCCATTAATACTGTTAAAATATCCAAATTAAGTTAAGAGATTGTATCTAGTATTAAGTTTGTTACGCAAGTGTAATCAGTATCAGGAAGAAACCATTTATGGAATTAAAAGTAAGTAAATGAGAATATGTTTTAAGTTGAGGGCAGCTTTCTGGCTTAATAGCTACCCATGCTGCTTTAAAGTTCTAGAGATCCTGGTCCAGTTCCCTAGTTAGATAACTTTCTTTGTGGAGTTTTCGTTCTTCCTATGTTGTGTGACTCTTCCTTTGGGTCTGCTCCCACATCTCAAAGGTATGGGTATTACGGTAATTGGAAAGTCAAGTATGAGTGAGTGTGGTTTGAGCCTGTGCATGAGTGTGCCTGAGGATTAAATGGTGCCCTGTTTATGGCTGATTCTTAATGAATATGCAAAGCTTAATGAATAAATATTTTTAAAAAGGTAATTTTCCATTGTAAAATATTCTTTACTTTCACTATAAGACAGTCTGAATTTGTATTAAATAAACCTTCACTGGTTAAATAATTCAATCAAATATTCCTTCACCCTTCCAAGCTGTAGCTTCCCGTAGTCAACTTACAGCTAATACTACTCAGGGAGTTAGAGGATGTGTCCTACTGTCATATTTTAAAGCCCAGCATACTTGTTGATTTTTGTGGTTGGATGGAGTGAAGCACCATGAGGGCAAGGCTGTAAGTCAGAACTCCATGTAATAACTGAGCCAGCATGTCTGGCTGAATGTAATTCCTATTCAGTCATGGTTTTGTGTTGCTTCCCAGCCATTTCTTCCAAGAGCCTTTATATCACTACCTCACAAACACTATGTAAGTGAACCTTATATTATAAGTGGTAAAGTAAGTCTATAAATAGTTATAATGCATAACAAAATTAAACTTTCTTAAACCATCACAAGCCCTCTTAAAAATAACTTCTAAAGAAGAGGCTCACCATACAGGTAGACAGAGAGAGATCAGATGTGCATGTGAGGAGAAAAATCTGAGGAGCATGCAGATATATAAAGTTTGAAATAGAAGGTAAGGAGCTATGGAATGTTAAGGCAAATGAAGAATCAAATCAGGTGTAAATGCATGAGCTAAACTAGCAACAAGGGTGTGGGCAGACTGAGTCAGATAGCATGGCATCAGCACAGTGTGCACGCGCATTACAGATAGTGAACAACTTGTGTCAGAGTGATTGTGGACCTGATACCAGATTAGTAGTATTAAGGTCTTTTGAATTGATAACTGAACAAGATTAAAGAGTAAACCAAAAATAATACATAGTATGGTTGATAGTGGAAGAAAGAAGAAATCACAATGAAAGGATCAAATGTTTTACAGAAAAACAGACACAAGAACTTTCAAAGTGGAAGGCATATACAGACAGAAGTAGAAGAGAAAAATGCAAGGTTTTGTAATATAAGGCATGCAACGTACATAGACCTGTGATACGTGCAATAGCCCACAAACTGTATACCATGGCTGGTCCAGGGTAGGACTTTACGGGGTGGGTTTACTATTCTGAATTGAGTAAAATATCATAAAATATCACAAAATAAACATACAGTAGAGCATAATGAGGCTCAGAAACCAAATATTAGATCAGCCACACTGTGTTGAGTTATGGCCATTTTAGAAAAGGCATTTTGAACACCTAGTGACAGAGAGAAGAACGTATAATGAAAGATATAATGAAAGGTCCAAGTGTTTTGGAGATAAATCAGACGCCAGAGCTTCAAAGTTGAAAGAAAGTTAGGGTTGGGGCACATGTTATTCAGGAAACAATGTAGAAAACAATTAAACATAAATGAAAACCAACAATATTTGCCCATTAATTAACTAATGAACTCTGGCTAGTTGACAGAGATTAAATTGTAAAAGAGAAAGTCAGAAACAAAGTCACAGCCCTGGAGACCTTGGCCAACTGGCCACCTACCTCCTCTTGGGTTTTCTATAATGGAGTCTATGTTGCCCATCCACTCTGATAAGAGAATTTCTCCATCCAATAATTCCAGCACTCCTTTATTCAAGATGACTTTTCCATACGCAGGAAAGCATCCTGGTAGTAGGAGCAGTGGCACCAAGTGCCACATCCAGATAGCAAGAACAAAACAAAAACATTAAAAGAAAAAAGTTAACCATGATTTCAGTTTTTGGATGAATACTGTCATTTGTCATCTGCTGAAATCCGAATTCCACATGCAGGAAACTAAAAGAAAATCTAAGAAAATGAATGTTTTTCTGAATATGTAGTGTAAGGGAGGGTATACCAAAACTAAATAGGTTCTGCCTTCAAACTAAAAAAAGCATGAAATCTTCAGTGTTAAACCAAATCATGGCTATTACATCATGAAATCAAAGAAAAATTGTAAGTTTGGATGACCAATGCCCTCAATTATATACATCTGTAGAGTTGAAGATTGATTGGATATGTTTTTTCCTGCTGCATAAAAATATAGTTTTGATTATCCCTTAGTTGAGTACTATGGTGGAGAGAAATGTATTAAACTAAAGAAATACACACGATAGTACATTTATTTAAACAAATTAACTATATGTGCAAAGAAAGTGCTTTGTGTATTGAAATACATCTGTGTTTTATTTTGTTTTTGTGTACTGTGTTTTGGCCTGATATCCTCATCCAGGCTTTGTTCCTTCCGTGTATCAGATACTGCTATGGTAGCTCCTGGCTTCCTGCATTCCTAAACTGGATAAAACAGTTGCCTAATCATTTACAGACTGACAGTAATGTATTCTAGACCACCTTACGGTCAGCCTAACAGTATGTGTTTGAACTTAACGTAACTTAACACAGAGAAAAACTTGCACAAATATGCATAAAAATGAAAATGCTACACGGAATGCACCCTAGCTAAAAATAAAACCAAACCGGTTATATGATGGTGAAATCAAAAGATTTTAAATGTTTATTGATATTATAGTTAATAAATGGGATGCTGAAAGAATGGTCCTTTCTTTTCTCTACAGATGGGTATTCATATATGAGAAGGGCTATCAGTCTGAAGATGGCATCATCAGCTCAGTCTCGGTCAAGGTTAAAGGAGTAACATCTACTAATGACAGTGACCATGGTTTCAGAGTCTGGGATGTTGCTGATTATGTTTTTCCTGAACAGGTAAGGCTTTTCTTACCTCTTCAGTTAGGCAAGACAGTAAAAAAGACTTGAATCTACAAAAATAAACAAAATCAAATACTGTGGTGAGCTACTGGTGGTCAGCCACAAATCCACAAAGTCTGGCTCAGAAGTGGCAAAACAATAGCCAGTAAGTGTAAGAGTAGGCTCTACTAGCCAGCTGTACAGAGATGTGTCTGAATACTGCAAGTGGAGAGCTTCCAGTTGATGTCGCAGATCTACGTATCTATCAGCCCACACCTTTTCTGTGCATTATCTCCACTATGCTTCACCTGTGCACAGTGCAAATCCCATTCTTGTCACCAGGTGAATTGCTGCAGACTCAAACCACGATGCCTGTCACTTTAAACATTTGTTCTGTGGTAAGCTGCTGCTGGTCTTCTTAAACAGTGTGAGCTAACAGAAAAGCTTTATTATTCAGAGACTGTAACTGAACTCTGTGAGTAGAGCCTTTCCTGGTGATCTCATCAGATCTCTCTCTCTCTGTCAGCCCCAGAGAGGTAACAAGGAAGTGCTCCACTTACAGCCTGGCCTTGTGCTTAAAGATAAGGGAGTTACTCCTTTAGTTCAAATCTCTGACAAGAAAGCTGATTTAAAGGGCAGTCAGAATTTAGAGGTCATGGGTTCATGGTTGGCTCTTGGCAGTTACCACAGTATAAATCTGCAAGCTGAGAACGCTTGTGGTGTGTGTGTGAACCCCTAGCAAAGAAATGACCATATTTCCCCAAAGGTTAGGAGCTGAGAAAAGATGTTTTCAATAGAAAGTAGTACAGTGAGAGGGCACCTGCTTTGGTGATTGGCACAAGTGTAGCTCAGGTCTAAAGACAACTGTATGATCTGCTTGTGTGAAGTTAGTAAGTCTCTTTTCTGAAAGCAGCAGCCAACATGCAGATAATGATGTATGCGTGGAACACTATAAAGCACCAATATTAAAGCACAAATGTCCATTGTAAAAATGTGTTCTTTATAATTAATTGAAATTATACAACATAAAACAGATTATATTGGCCTGTGTAAATGAAAATCTTTTGGTGTGTATTGCTTTGTCACGTTTTCCTCAAAGAAATATTTTTATTAAAAATTTTGCTTCTGATACTGTTTCTGCAAAGTTTTAAAAATACACTATAAAAATTACATACTTTTTTATGTTTATGGTCTATCTATCTATCTGTCTATCTATAGAAATTCCTTTTTGGATTTAATTTACCTTTTTTGACACTGATCAAAAGAAAAAAATCATTAATGTCAAAGTTAAAAAGATTTGTCAAAAAATGATCTAAATTAATTTCAAATATTCATGTCAGCATTTACTGGATGTAACATTGGCAGCCATGACAGTTTCTGCTAGCTTTGCCCATCTGGACACTGCGATTTAGATTTTTCCTCAGTGTTCTTTGCAAAACTGCTCAGGCTCTGTCAGGTTGCTTGCAGATTATAAGTGAACAGCCTTTTTAAGTCCAGCCACAAATTCTCAATAGCATTGTTTAAGGTTTTGAGTATTTATTACTTGTTTTAGTATTGCATAACAAATATTTTTGTAATATCCGTTAAATCGCACACAAAACCAATTCTTCTTTCTTATGACAACAGAAATAGGCTGTGAGCAATTTTACATTATTTGTGTAAGAGCAGCAGTAACATGACTGCTGACATGTTGATACAAAATTCTGCTGCCACGTTTAACTTAGCCCAGCGTTTCTCAACCTTTAAGTATTTGCGACCCGAGTTTTCATAACAGTTTTAATTGCATCCCCCTAACGTTTTTTTGAAACCCTGATAAAATTTATTCCTATATTTTTTGCTGCCGATACACCGCTACAAGTTTTATTATACCTACTTAACTTTTATCGACATTTATCTAACTCTATATTTATTTTTCTAGTATCAGAATGTAGTTTAAGTTAATTTATTTTGGTTTCAATAGATGTATTTTTCATATTTTCGATTCTTGCATTCTTATTTTCACATCTTCGCAACCCCTTTTTTGTTACTTCGGGGGGCGCACCCCACAGGTTGAGAATCCGCCGAATTAGCCTTTGGGGTCATTTTAGTTTTCACAATGTTATAGTAAAGCATTGTACTGTGGCATATAACAAACTAAGAGGGTTTGCTACATATATATTTACATTTTATGTGTATTCAAATATTTTTAAAAATGTGGATATTTAAACTGGAACTGAATATTTAATATATTTTCAGACACTGTTACATTACCTCAGATGCAGTATGCAACATTGCAGCATTTTCTGAGTTTTCAGAAGCTATCAGTTTATATTTTAGGATATATAGGTTTTACACCTTTGTCATCAAAGAAACCACAATCTTTTAGTCCATTGAGAAGAAGGGCAACAATAACATTTATTTCTATAGTATATTTTAATGCTCAGGTTGTAGCTCAAATTGCTTTACAAGATATCAAAGAAACAGTTACAAGAAATGAAAAACAAATTATAATTAGATTGAAAAGTAGAGTCCTTAAATATAGTATCATTTTTAAGTAGCCTTTTTGTTATGAAATGAAGAGAAAAGTGTGTGGATTGTATCCATCATCTGTTTCAATTAGAAGAAGTGGCTAGCTAACTCTTTACCCTCCAGCTGAAAACAGCATTAAATGTATACTTTATGAGAAGGTGAATGTTGGGAATCATTGAACACAAATTGATGTAATTAAAGAGACAGTTAAGAATACCAGACTTTATACAATGTGTGTCTGTCTACATTTTAAGTTCAGAGAGACTACAAGACCTATTTAAAGGAAATCACAGGGCAAATACCTAATTTTTCCAAAAGCTGTAGATTTGTCATGCATGTTGAAGGTGTTTGTTTGCCTCTGCATGAAGGGTAAATCTGGAATGAGCTGCAAAGATGAGAAAGAAAAAGTTAACAAGTTCTCTAAATAAGGAAGAGAATGTGGAACATCACAGGTTTATTTTTTTTCCCAAAGCTCAATTCATCATCATAACCATTGGTAGTGTATAACATAATTTCAATGGACTGTGATGTTTGCTGATTGTGATCTGTAGCAAGAGTAAGGTGCAGGTTGAGGAGACCCTGGAGAGGTGGAGATATGCTCTAGAGAGGAGAGGAATGAAGGTCAGTAGGAATAAGACAGAATACATGTGTGTAAATGAGAGGGAGGCCAGTGCAATGGCGAGGATGCAGGGAGTAGAGTTGGCGAAGGTGGATGAGTTTAAATACTTGGGATCAACAGTATAGAGTAATGGGGATTGTGGAAGAGAGGTGAAAAAGAGAGTGCAGGCAGGGTGGAATGGGTGGAGAAGAGTGTCAGGAGTGATTTGTGACAGAAAGGTATCAGGAAGAGTGAAAGTGAAGGACTACAAGACGGTAGTGAGACAAACTATATTATATGGGTTGGAGACGGTGGCACTGACCAGAAAGCAGGAGACAGAGCTGGAGGTGTCAGAGTTAAAGATGTTAAGATTTGCATTGGATGTGACGAGGATGGACAGGATTAGAAATGAGGACATTAGAGGGTCAGCTCAGGTTGGAAGGTTGGGAGACAAAGTCAGAGAGGTGAGATTGCCTTGGTTTGGACATGTGGAGAGGAGAGATGCTGGGTATATTGGGAAAAGAATGTTAACAATAGTGCTGCCAGGAAAGAGGAAAAGAGTAAGGCCTAAGAAAAGGTTTATGGATGTGGTGAAAGAGGACATGCAAGTGGTGGGTTTAACAGAGCAAGATGCAAAAGCCAGGAAAATATGGAAGAAGATGATCAGCTGTGGCAACCCCTAACGGAAGCAGCTGAAAGAAAAAAAGAAGTGAAGATGACAGCCCTACTTCAGACATAAATGTACATCATCTAGAGCTACATTAGGATGATATATGGATTTGTGTGTTACTTACCATAAATGAATATTTCCAGACTTTCTGTGAAGACTATTGAGAAACATGGAATCAATTCCACAAACAAGAAACAAGGTTTCAATTGGATGAATTGACTCAATGCATTTTTAATTGGTTGTAATAGGCTATTTACAAGTCTTTTGAGTTATGTTTTAAGGCTTTAACGTAAGTTAAATAAAATTAAAAAATAGCAAAATAGTACAGAATCAAACTGCAATATTTAATACTGTATTTTACTCAGAGATATTAACACATCTATGTATCATGATAATATTTCTTTCTAGTACTATATATTCTCACCCTCTATACAGAGGAAATCTGCTGGCTCAGTCTCAAATCCAAGTAACTGTCCTGATTGAAAATCATATACTACACCACATTTTAGAATTACACCTTTATTTACTGTAATTATATACTTCTCTTAGAATATACAGAATATATTTGTAACATCCACGGCCTTTGTGACAGACATAACATGAAATACAAATAATAAATGCTAAATGTAAATTCTAAAGAGGACATGTTCGAGATTTCTATCAAAGGTGTGTCCTACAAATGCACTGTAGTCCATTTCTTAGGTTTTCTACCCAATCCTTTCTAGGCTTGGTGTGACTTAATCATGTCATCTGTGTAATTTTTTTTGTCCCTTGTACACTTTGTGAACATTAGAGGGGCATGCTGGATTCAAAGAAAGGTTAATTTATTTCTTAGTGTACCTTTGTTAGGCTTCTTTGTATACAGCATAGTACAACACAAAACAATACAATCTTTTCTTTTCTTCCTTTTTCCATCCTTCCTTTTTTCTCTGCTTCTTTCCAGGCAAGCTTCTTCTGTCTCCACTACCGACTCTGACTCCCTGAGTGAGACGGAGGAACTAAGCCATTCCCTGAAGTACTTCCAGGGCAACGATATGTCCTGCTGGAAGCACCTCCAGGTTAGGCAGAACATCACAGAAACAGGGAAGCCTGCACCCAGTAGCTCTTTTTAGCGACACCCAAGGACCCAAATAGGGATGCCCATCAGAGCTCCAGTTCTCCAAGTCTTCCTCTGTCCTTTAACTATGGTCCTGTGTCAGGGAAAGGTGCCCCGACCAACCTGGCTGGGATGCATGTCCCTTCACATCCTCTTTTACAACCTCCATAACCTGAAATGTCAGTAAAGGAAGTCACATGTATGAATTCTCCAATATTAAAAAAGTATTTTTTAGAAAAGTGTAAGGTTTTCTGATAAATATTGCTTTACCTTGGGACAGAGTTCAGGCAGTATTTGAAGATAAAATGGGCTTAGGTAATAACTTCCTCTTGTGGTTTACAACACTTTTTTATTGTTATAGCTTAGATATTACATTATTTTATGATATGAATATTTACAGAATGGGGCAAATAAAGGAAAGTTCTTCTGTGTTGTAAGACTGTGTTTTGAAATGGCAAATTGCTGCAGGTTCTTAAAGATCTTTTATCTACACTGTGCTTATTCTGTATGTATGGCAACCTGCAAGCATAACAGCTGTATACCTAGCAACAGATATACAAAGCATTTATTTTTTTTAATTCAGTGAGAATGGCCCCACACAAAGGAAAGGGAAGGTGAACGGCAAGCACAAACCATAATTAACTTGAAACCAAATCTCACTTAAAAAAATACCTGAAAGTTGTCCTGTACAGCATTTCTTGTCCATTCCATGTGTTGTGCTCATAAATGGAATTGAAGCAGGAAAACAGTGTAAAATTTCTCTTAATTCTGAGAATTTTGGAAGTAAAGCATCAATAATATTTACTGCTTGCAGTTTTAAGTCTGTAGTATAGATATATCGGAAGTAGCTGAATCGTTTCCTTCACCCTTAATGTGTAAAGTGTTTAATTGATGAAGATTGCTTGATTTTCCAACCTTTATGTTCCAAATACAAACTTCAACTACTTTAAGTATGCACAAGTTATAAACTTTGTTTAAAGAAACCTGTCCAGCATTCTTATCTTTCATGAAATCCTATAGTTAAAAGTATACCATAAAGTGACAATTAAGATATAGGTAGCTTATTCAGACTTTACAAGCATAAATGATCTCCTGAAAGGCAACACTTGGACTGAGACTTTTCACTTAGAATCTTGAATGGAAATCATGCAGTCTTAATGAATTTGTGAAAAGCACGGTGTAATTCAGTTAAATATCGTATATTGCACTTACCTCTCTTGACTAGAGATAATCCAGAATATAAAATGGACCTGACCTGAACTGTAATGTTATGAAGTACTTGCCTTGCAAGTACAATTGCTTTAGAAATGCCAATTTCATATTGGGATTGATTCATTTGCAGGACAGATTTTGATTTACATTTATAGGTTTGGATTTAATAAAGCATTAAGAGAAACCAGACGTACATTAATTAAGCTTTTTGATGCCTCACCAATTAGTAGAGACTAATGTATATTGGCTTGTATTTTCACACTGCTGGGTTGTGGATGAGGTGTGAGATTTGATTTGTTATAGAATATACATGTGTCGAAGTAACATCGATTAAATTCTGATTCATTCCTCATCTAATTTAGCATTAGATGCTGTTTTCCTTCCATGTACATTTTCCTCTAGAGCCAGGTAGCTGCTCCTACATCTTGAGTGTGTCACACCTTGTAATGGTCGAAGTAGATTCAGAGAGTAGATGGCTAGAAGCAGTTGCTATATGTACAGTGTCCATCTAGAGGATTTCCAGCTTTTATGCATATTTTTATCTTGATGATACACATTTCTTACTCAAGTAAAGCTTCAGTAAATCTTTAACTACTTTGCAGTTTATTAGAAGCCTCTAGGAAATTAATTAGTATTACATTTGTTGTAGATAATTTTATGAAGAGTGTGAGTAAAAGCATGTTGTAAAATTTTGTTTTGTTCTGTGTAAAAATTTAATTAGCTTATATGTATTAGTATCTAATAAATTAAAACAAACTTTTTTATATATTCAAGGGAGATGACTCCTTTTTGGTGATGACAAACTTTATCTCAACTAGGCAACAACAAGGCCATTGTCCTGAGGTACATTAGACTTTGATTTGCTCTTATACATATTATTATTTATATATATTTTCAGCTTTTCCAGTTTGCAAATATTGAAGTTTCTTTCAGATTTTCTTTATATTGAAATCAAAGTCTACTATATATAAAATCTGTGTCCATGTTTATTGTAAAAGTTGAATTTGTTATTGAAATCATTCACAAAGCCATTATTATCATTGATTGGAGGAATAACATCTAACATCTAAAGGTTAGTAACATATTGGTCAGATTGCTTTTAGTAACATTTCTCAGTTTTAGTTGTATGATGGCTAGCATGTTTTCTCCATCTGCTGGTGTAATTAGACAAGATCTTATCTTTCATTCTTTGTTCAGTCAACGAGTTTTTGGTCTGAGTGGTTTTTTCTACTGTTGGTTTCCTATTCTTACTTTTCTTTTAATCTTTACTACACTGGTCATTTTTTCCTTTATGTTATTAGTCCAGGATAAATTTCAGATAGTATTCCTCTTTAGTCTCTTTTGTTTCTTGCTTGTCTGTTCACTTTGGTTTTTCCACTTCTGGTGATTCTTGTGCTTTTATTTCAGTCTGTTTCAATGATCTGCTACACAAGGTACTGATCTATAGAGGCTTCACTACTTCTAACTTAAGGGAACACTGATTTTATTGTTAGCATTAGATTATCATTTCAAACGTCTACCCATTTTGAAACTTACTTAATGCAGCTCCTTTAGCAGGGGGAGCTTGGTGGGATTGGTTGAAGGTATCACTATAATGTTTCGCAGGAATCAAGCCTCAAAGGGGCGAGGTAGCATTCAATATATTACAAATACATTTGACAATTAAGCTTTTTCAAAAATAAGAATGTTAAAATTATCTAATAAAAAAACTAAAGGCAGGATATTTCAATTTATGTGGCACCCTTACATCACTATTGACTATTGCAATCAGATGGGAACATTATTTACAAAAACTCCACTTGTTCCCAGTTACCAGGACCTCTGACCATATGTAGCTCTGACAACGATTGCAAGTATGGACCATTAGAAAATGGTAAGTTTTTTTTTTTTTTTTTTAATATATGACCTTAATATATAGTTTCTTGATGGTTATAAAGTGTCAGTATGTCTAAAGTATACTGTTTATTAAGACTGTAATGTCTTAGTTGAACATGATTAATTTATCAAGTTTTGTACACAGTGTTGGCATTCCTGTAAGGTAAACACTGTTAAGTGAAGTGTCTGTAATCTTAGATCATTATAGCATTTCCTAATTAAACTTAAACTTTGTATTTCAGTTCAAGTTATCCCTGATTAAAAGTCATATTCAGAGCTTTGCGCATTTATAAAATCAAGATAGCCAGAATGAGCATGATGTAGACTTTTTTGCCTTGTTGTTGTTAAAATAGAAAAACACCCTTAAGATATCAAAAATTTGTTCTTTTAACAAAACACACAAGAAAGAGTACA
The DNA here is from genome assembly GCA_026402145.1 of Polypterus bichir lapradei. Lineage (NCBI taxonomy): Eukaryota > Metazoa > Chordata > Cladistia > Polypteriformes > Polypteridae > Polypterus > Polypterus bichir. The sequence continues at coordinate 85,328,746 of JANRMT010062814.1, read as the reverse complement.
AAGTAATAATGAAAGCAACAAAAACAACAAAACCTATGCCGAACTGGGCTGTTTGATAGAGTAGCTTACGCACTTTTCCACCTTCCAAGAACACAGTAGCACATCGCTCCTCTCACTTCCCATCTGTTTCTTTTGTTTTTAGAAACTGACCTTTGTTTTTCCCCAGTAATGATCTGATGGATACTGCCAGGAGAAACCTCAGAATCTCTTCTGAGGACGGAAACCACACCATAAGGCTATAGGGCCAAAAATTACAAGCATTTTCTAGTAGCCTCTGATGTTGCAGAATTATTTTTAAAAGATCCTTGTAATTTTTAAAAGGCCTTTTATATAGCTTTCATCATTTGACATCTCTGAGCAGCAAGATTTCCTCTATTCCTAGTTCTACCCATTGAACTTGAAAACTTTGTTTGGCTTCCTGCCAGCTCTCTGGTGACATATTTTTTCTCTGTTTAGCACGAATGGTTAATCATTTTCTTGTCTTTTACAGCACAAGAAGGACTCACCAGCCCCTGGTAATACCCGCCTATCTACACTCGTGTGTAGAATTGCGCATTGAATATAGTGTGAATTTCTTATTCCTTCAAGGCCCCTAGTGGGTACATTCCTTGTCCTGTCCCATCATTTGGAACCTAGTAATATTAACTAGGAAATATACAAATAAACACGCACACAATATCAAATACAATATTAAAAAAGTACAATGTCATTTAGTGATACATATTGAACTGAATTAAAAATTTAGTGGGTCTTCCCTGTCATATTCATATGTTACTAGATACTGTAGTGGATCTTTTTTTTTTTTTTGAAAACTAAAAACACCTTAAGAATTTCTTTTTTCAGGGATTAAAACCGGAAAATGTGTTGAATATAATAACAGCGACAAAAAGACGTGTGAAATCTATGGTTGGTGCCCGGTGGAAAATGACCTCAACATTCCTAGGTAAAGTATTTCTGCTAATAAAACTTTAAAAATATTTGGATGATATGTATTAAATGTATGAAGCAGTTGGCAAATATATGCATTGGAGATCTATAGTAATCAAAGTCAATTTTTATGCCAACAAACTGTAGATTCTTGAGACTGCACAAAAACAAATCATTAGAAGAAAAATATTGCAATGCTTTGCTTTCGTGGTTTATAAGGCATAAGAATGTCATGAAAAGCATTAGTTCATTCATCTAAAACACAACATTTGATTAAAGTGAAATAAAAAACAATAGGTCCATAGAGAAAACAAGCTAGTGTAATTTGTAATCAATGACATAGTATACACTGTAAATGAGACAGTGCTTTTCAGGTCTAAGGAAGATTTCAATGCAAAGTGTACAGCTCTTCTACATTACTATCCTGTATATGTTACCATTACTACTAATATATCATTTTTTCTATTCTTATTTTATATATATCATTTTCGTTAATGCTGCTTTGATTATTTTGATTTATAACCTATTATTTACTTAATCAATTTTAATACTCTTCATTATTCATGTTGATATGCAATGATTTTAAAAATTTTCTTATTATGAACTGTTTTTCCCCTTTTCATGTTTTATGCATGTTCTTTTCACTGTCATTACATTTTTTCTTTTTTCCAATTTTAACATTTCACTCATTTTATGCATTTTGCTTATGTAGCATTTCACACTTCCTTTTTGCTATTTCTCTACCTCTCTCCATTTCTTAATGATTTATTACTATGAAGGTGTACGGTGTTATTTTTATTAATACAATTACTAATATAATTTCTGTTATTAGTATTAAAATGAATTTAAAATGAAAATTAGTATTATTTCTGTTTTATTAATCATCATTAGAATTAATATAATCAGATACTTAGGTTTTTCTATGGATGGACTGTTTTATTAGCCATTTTCACATGAATTAACACAATTTGTTTCTCAGTTAAAAATGTATTACTGATATTGCAAGGAATCATGTGTTTTTAGTGTGCTGTGTTACCTGGCATGTCAGAGGACTGGGAATATGAAAAGTCTGCCCTTTGACTCGTTTGTTGAAATAAGATTGGGGGTACAGTTTGGCAGATGGAGGGAGAGAGAGAGAAATGTCACAGTGAAGTTAGCAGAACATTAGATAGATAGATAGATAGATAGATAGATAGATAGATAGATAGATAGATAGATAGATAGATAGATAGATAGATAGATACTTTATTAATCCCAAGGGGAAATTCACATAATCCAGCAACAGTATACATTACAATAAATGGCGGGGCTAGATATTCCTTTTGGAAAGTGCATCTCAAATATTCACCCATTGTACACTCCCTCAGCAACTGTGCTTCCAGAAGGTTAACTGTCGCTAGATGCAGAAAAATCTTTTGATAGAGTAGAATAAGGATGCCTCTTTACTATTTTGTGCACATTTGGGTTTGGTCCATATATTGTAGCCTGGATTAAATTGCCTTACCCAAGAACAGCAGCCTATGTGCAGGTAAACCATATAAACTCAGATTATTTCTGATTATAACATGTAACATTACACATTCATCCACTGTCTCCAATGCTTCTTACAATTGCTATGGAATCACTGGAAATTTATTTTGGGAAAACCCATAAATAAAACAAACTTTTAAGGGAAGGAATGTTAAAAAAAATAACAGAAAATATGATTATGTTTGTTATTAACCCAAATAATATAATTGACAATCCTGATGTTAATTTAATTAATTATTAAATCAATGCAGAACAAGCATGCTTCTTCCAGTAAATTCATTACCACATAATAATATATTAAACGTCTATCTACTGAGTGCTTTGGAAGAGTTCAAGAATCTGAGAGTTACAGTTACAAGAAAGCTCAAAGATTTTTTAAACACAATTTTGTTAGTCTGATGGAAAGCACTAAGCAACATTTCAACAGATGGTCAACTTTTCTCTAGCAGAGAAAGAAGTATGTCCTATGTAAACCCAATAGTAAGGAGATCACTGATTTACACCACAGGTCCTCCACATGGAGAGTGCTTTAAGTAATGAGGAAAGCACTATATAAATGTAAAGATTATTATTATTAATAATAATAATAAACTTTGACATTCATTATTCATTCCCAGTGTATGCTCTTTGTCTTATAGCCCTGCACTGCTCTTGGAAGCTGAAAGGTTTACTGTATTTATCAAGAACACCATCACATTTCCAGAGTTTAAAGTGACAAGGTAAAAAATTTATTTTTTTGCTCTTACACATGAACAAAGAAGTGGAACCAGATTCAGTTCAAGTTTCACAGAAGCATATTAAATTTGTAAATTTTGGAAATCTTGTTAAAGATTTGTGCTAAAAGAGCTCATGCAATAAGGGCTGGGAGAATGTTAAATAGCCTGATACATTTTATTAAAGTGACAATCTTTGGAGACAAGAAATTAGTCCTTGATTCAGGAGCAAGGCTAGAAATTACAAGTTGGGGGTACCTGGCTAACATCATGGTGACCAAGCCACAATTCTGCAACCATGGAAATGAATTGCCTATTGTAGAATTATCATTACAGCACATTGTCTGTGTGGTGCATTATGACATGTCACTTATTATGAAAACAAATAATGAATGTTTGTGATACAACTGTGAACTATGATGAATGCCACGGGTCCTAGTGTTATGTGCTTTCTTTTCTGTTTTACTTTTATAATTTTTTTTACTTTAGACAGTGACAAAATTACTTTTTCAGCTGGTTGTGTTGTAATTGTTTTCTTTTTCTTGTTGATTAGTCCATTATAGCAAATATATGAAATATTTATGTAATTACCCACATATGAAAACAGTGTAGTGTTACATTTGTTATATGTTGAGCTGTAGCAAGAATGTGCTAGGAAAAGGCATGCGTGTCCCGTGGAGAAAAAGCAGACATCACCAGCAATAGAAGAATTAATGCTTTTACGTACATGCACACACAAAACTGAGTTAAGGTGAAGAACCTGTTTAAAGAATTTTCTTAATAACTCATGTTTACATGCACAAATAATATTCTGGAGATCTCCTTTGGCAAAATGGTCCAATGTTATTAAACTGTGCAAAAAAGAGCATGACATCTGTGAAAATTTGCATGCAGCAAACTCTTTACTGCTTGGAAATGCGATTGAACCCTGAAAAGGATATGTGTATGTGTGATTTTTTCCCTACACCCAGTGCTGCTGGAATAAAAATAACACAGGTATTTTTACTTAAATGGAATCAGTATCGTGTTAGGTTGCTCTTTACTTTAAAAAGTAATCAGACTATGTAATGTGCGTCACTTTTAATGCATTACCCTACGGCTCTCGAGATTTTGTTGCTGAATTTAGCACTGTACATTCAGCTCATCAACATAAATTTAGATATTTCTGAAATACTGAGACAAATTATTTCATCCAGGAACATGAATAATGTGATCATCAGAGCATTTGTATCTGGAAATGTATTTTGTGGACACGTCTACTCGTGGCTGCTGAAAGCATGTGCAAAGCAAATATAGGTGCAGGCTGAAGAATTTCAATGGAGATGTGCAGACTACAAAATCCTAACAGCAAACCAGTTATGGGTTTACATGGCCGCATAAATGGATTATTCGCTGAGAAATCTGCCTCTGTTAATCAGGTATCTGAGAGACCAATAATTCAATTTCTCTAATCAGAATAAGAGTTTACATGGCAATCAGGTTCTATGAAAAACTGGGTTATTAAAGTACATGTAAATGCCCTAAATGTCACATTCTTGCACCTCCAAATTAACCGGACTAGGACTAGGAATGTTGTAGAGGCCAGTTGGATTACACAGGGCTATTGGATGTTAGGTTGATGGAAAGCTCCAGGGACCCTTCAAAATTTCTTCATTTTTCTAAGAAGGTGGGGCACACAGATTATTTTGTTCTGCTTTATTGTTTTAAAAAGTGGTGCTTGAAAAAACTGCTAAACTGATTTTAGATCAAGGGAAGGAAGGAATTAAGTTCATCTCAACTAATAAATAAAATAATTTAGACAATGTCTGACTTAAAAAATAAATCTCCTAAGTGAAAATGGAAAAAAAAGAAAAAACAACATATGTATTTGAAAAATAGTGGAACAAACACTTGCATTTATTAATAATTAAGAAAAAGCATAATGTATTAAAAAACTGTCTGGCAGACTCTGTACCATTATGAGTCCAGGAGAATTGCATGGGATTGGCATTTTCATAAAGCTATGTATATGGAAATGCTCAGGCTTAAATTTAAATGGAATATAATCGGATATGTAATGAGTATAATATTAAACAATGTGTATTGTTTTTGAAAATTGAGGTAATTTCTGTGTCATAATTGAGCTATTCACAAAGTTTGCTTTCATGAACATGGTTTTCTTGGTTGTCTTTATTTCAGACAAATGTATGCAGATTTTACTGGAAACTCCATTTCCTGCAGCACTGTATTCAGACAACTTATATTTTACATCCTTGTGAAGAAAAATATCTTGATTTTGTCTTGATTTTTCTGAATATACTGTAATTTACTGTACTGTAATTAAATTGGAAATTTATCAAATTTAGTTGGGTGGGTTGCTTGTCCTGCACGTGTTCCAATGACAAAGCAAATTCTTTCTCACCAGCCGTTTCTGAAGATTGTGTCAGAACCTGTACCAATTTCAGGAGGCAATGAGAAGTCGCATATATTTTAGAACTCTTTGTACACATCAAGGGATAGCTGCCGTGTATTAACAATTCAGCAGGGGAAAATACTAGGGATTCATTTTTTCAGTGCTGGATGATATTGTCATGTCCAGTGGGCACAAAAAGATTAGGAAATATACTGAGATGCAGTAAACATTGTCCTAAGTCAACAAGACTTTTAACAGTGATTACCATGTTGGAACAGCTGGCCAGAAAATGGCAGCAAAGTGCTACATTAGAAAATGAGTGAACAAAAAATTGATTTGAAGTAAAAAAAGAAGCTACATGTAAAGATGTGTTGTGGTGTATCTCCTTTAAATAATTAGATTCCAAAGATCTAATAAGAAAGATGGCTATTATGATATGTACATTCTGTACATAGTACCTCTACTTTGTTCCTGCTAGCTCCGCAGGGTATGTTTGCATGGTGAAGGTCACAATGCAAGAATGCCAGGAGTAACAAGAAAGGTCACAATGAAAGAATGCCAGGAGTAACAAGAACCAGATAAGTAATCCATTGATGTCACATCTTTCAATGGCGCAGCTACACAAAGATAGAATGAACATATATTTTATTGGTTTTTGATCCTGGCACACATCGTCATCATGTGTACTAATTAAGAAAAGCCATTTTTCCAAGTCAGAAACAAATGGACCACTCCAAACACTTGCCACAGCCTTTGAAAATAAAAAAAAAAACAGGAGTGGATCCTTATGCTACTATTCTTGTCTTTAGGGATATTGGTAAAGTTTTCCCTTTAGATAGTACTTCTTCAACACTAGAATTCTTGAAGCCTACGAAAAAACGTGTAATCCCAGCCCACCTTAAATCCCTTTACACCTCTCCATCAGTGTCTTTTGTTTTGTAAATTTGTTGATCAGCACAAGCAGCAAACAGCCTGCTGTCTCATCCCCCGCCTTGACGGAGATCAACTCTCCCAGCTCGAGCTAAGGCTATTTATCTGCGTGTGAGGTGCCTGGAGTTGTATAGGGTAAATAATACAGTATGTAGGATGAAAGGAAATAAACGCGAGAAATACAAGAAATGGTGAGCACATACCTAAAAGCAATGCAAGCAAGTAATAATGATGTGAAGTGTATAATGTGTGAGGACTTTAGTCCAGATATCAAATAAACACATGTGCTTTTATTCAAGAATATAACCAAAGGGAAAAAAAAAAATCATTCAATTTACATGTTGCTGTCAATGAGTTAAAACACAAGCTCAAATATCAATCGACAGGGAGTTTACATGTACTGTATTCTAGAATGGTGCCGAGGTAAGAACTGCTACCTTATGATCCGAAGCTCCTGGGTTTGAGAACAAGCACTCTGCGTTTTGAGTAGTGAGCTGCTATTATTATTATTATTATTATTATTATTATTTCTACAATATAATAAAAACATACATTTGATTTGAGTCTGTAACACCCGGTGTAAATTTTGGCTACTTGTAAAAGTTAACACTTGTTTTTTTATTATTCATTTTTATTCTCTCAGTGACGTTCACGTGGTACAACAAATTGCCCCTTTGAGTTGATGGCACTTATCTCCATTCTTTTCACAAGAGCAGCGCTGTGGCTGATGCCTGCTTAGGACTATTTGTTGTACCGGCAATCAAAGCTCATTTATACCAGCATGCAGATAATTTATAGTTGTGGGCCCTGTGGCAACATGTTTGACCTTCTGCAGTAGTTGTATTTGTCCTTGGTGTTTTTAGAAGACCAGCATCTTTGATTGTAAGTAGTTCTCTTGGATGCATTCTGTTTAAAGTTCTGTTCAGTAAAGAGGGCACACCGTACACTGGTGTATATTGGTATACTGTGTAGTTGAGCATTAATCAACTGAACAGAATGATGACTTTTATATGTCCTTTAAGAGTGTTTCATTCTCTTTTAAGTCCTCAGTACCTTGTGAAAATCAATGTTCAAAAGTAGGAGTCTACTTAAAGATCTCATCTTTTTATATCATACATGTTCTGAGCTGTCTTGGTTTTATCAGTTAATTTGATTTTTGATATTTTTGTTTTAGGAGCAATTTAGATGAGTCCATTACTAAATCATATCTTGCAAACTGCACCTATGAAAAAGATCCCCTTTGCCCAATATTTAAACTTGGAAACCTCATTCAGACAGCAGGTTTTGATTTCAATGAAGTAGCCTTGAAGGTAAGTGAGTGGAATCAAATTTGTTAATTCAGATGAAGGTTAGTTTATCTTATACATTTTACCAGGTCTGAATAAATATTCTACATGAGATTATTCATAAAAAAACCCAAAATGAATTATTATATATTATACACTCACATGTATGCATATCTGCAGTGGGCTGGCGCCCTGCCTGGGGTTTGTTTTCTGCCTTGCGCCCTGTGTTGGCTGGGATTGGCTCCAGCAGACCCCCATGACCCTGTAGTTAGGATGTAGCGGATTGAATAATGGATGGATGGATGCATATTAGACCTATCTCACCATTGAACACACCCCTTTCCACACTCATACTGTTGACAACATTTTCACATGCTCTTTGCTCATAACCATACCTCCCAGTAGCGCTTGACCACTGCAGTCACTTTGCAACAATATTATCCTAGTTGCTAATTGCCGGCATATTTAAACAGGCCCCTGACCTTCAAATTTTGAAATAATAATAGAGTATTTCTTGTCCTTGTTTATAGCACTTGTTTGTTGTTTATGAATCATTTTGTTTCTCACCCCTTGCTTTTAACTAATGTTTTTCTTTTTTAGCTCTTGTTATACTAATCCATATCTCCTTTCATTTCAACTGTTAGCATCACTTTTAAGTGTAGAAGAGGAGGTGTACAGCTGTCATGGGTTCGGAGTAACAATAGAGACAATAAAGTGGTGTATGTCTACACATTAATCTTCTGAAACACTTTCTCTGTTTCAGGGCAATGCTAAGTTAGGGCCTTTGTACCATTGGCAGGAACCATTTTTGACAATATGTCAAGCCATCTCAAGGCACATTTATTTAGACAGCCACACTTACTTACTTTGGTCCTCTTTACATGTGCCCATTAACTTGACATTTATATCTTTGAGAAAAAAAGGAAAACATACTCATACCCTATTGAAGCTGAGCTATTGAATCATGCAAAAATCATGTCATTTTTATATCTTGTGATTTTTTTGGTGGTTCATTTTTATTAATGTTTTCTTCAGATAAATGGACACGTTTTAGATTATTTATTTAACCTTCTAATACAGTTTAATCCAGTAGTCTGTTGTTATGATAGAGAAAGATGCATAAAGTATCTGTCCTATGGTTCCCCAAGAATACATATGAGGAATGAAGGTAGTGCCCATGATCTTATAAAGTTTGAGATGAATTCAAAGAATTTCAGTACAATGTGCATCAACCCCTTGGGTGCAGTTTATATTCAGAAACTTCAAGTTTTCTTAGACACGGTGAGAAAAAGTCTGAATTAGTGTAAGCTACGCTAATTTGGAGTGTTCATAAGAAACAATAAACAAGAATAGTTGTGTCAGATATTAGAATTCCAGCCCACCTCTTTTAAGTCAGTGGGTAACTGGTGTTATATATATTATTTGAAATTGGAAAAAATCTAATTCTCACTTGGAGGATCTGTTTTTTAAAACCTGGCAGGATCAAATCAATTACATTTTAGATTAAGCTTTTATATTGGGTTAAAGGAATCTTTTCCATCTTTTCTTAACTCTGGTTGTTGGCCTTCCTCTCTTTCTCTTGGGTGGGGGTTGAACTGAATTTAGTTTTGTTAAGTTTGGCTTGTTTGTATGGAATTTTACTTTCTTTTAATGAATTCAATAAAAAATAATAAAAAAATATTACCCAAAATTGAGAGGAACTGCAGAAAGCTTGATATCTTGCAAACTAAGCATAAAGATTAGTTGAATGGTATGCCATGTGTGACGATTTTCTCATACTGGCAATTCAGGAGGTGCCAGACAAAAAAAAGAAGTAATATCAAAGCATTCATAAGTAATTTTTATGAACACAATAATGACAGCTAAATGATGGTTTCATTTAAAGCAAGTGTAGGTGTCAACTCTTAATAATAGTGTTGAAGAAATGAGGGAGGATTTCATTGCATTCTTGTGTAAATCACCTGAGACTTTGCTCTTTCTCTCTTTCACTATTATGTAAATGACTACAGTTTGTTTTGTGGCAAATCCTTGTCTCATTTATTTACAGAAAGGGTGTTAAATCAGCAATAATTATCTACTCAAATATTACAGTGAACTTTGTTTGTTTCACAGGGAGGAGCAGTTGGAATTGTAATCAAGTGGGACTGCAACCTGGATTTTCCTGAAAAGTACTGTAGGCCAACATATGATGTTCACGGTCTGTATGGAGGAGGGAAACAGTCTTCTGCGTCACTGGGCTATAATTTTAGGTATGGATGTTGGAGAATGTGCTGTTTTTCATATAAAGCTTAAGAAAACAGACAGATTAACAGTCTAATGTAACCATTCTGATACCATAAGTTTCTGTGTCAGCTTCAGTCAAAATGCAATTCTGATGATTCAGTGTAATTGTTGACTTCACTCTGAATATGGTCAGAAGAATAAGTAAAGTAATACACAATATAGTTACATAAATTATATGGTTGTTAGAAAATGTTTTAGTGTTATAGGTATTTTTCAGCTGGCACAGCAGTTAGCACTACAGCCTCACAGCCGCATAGTCAAGTTACTGTGTATGAGTACTTTTCAAGCTCTTCCTATGTCTACATGGGTTTTTCTCCATATGCTCCATTTTTTCTCTCAATCTCAGATACAGTATATGCCGTGAGGTGAATTGGCCCAAATATACCTAAACCAGTCGATTAAGTGTGCTGTGCACTAGACTGGGACCACATTCATGGTTGTTTCCTTGTGCCTGATGCCAATGGGATAAACAGTACACTGTTTCCCACAACATTAAATAAGATTAAGCAGAATATAGAAGTGCTGAGTGGATAAAGACACTGTTTATTGAAATTAACAGCAAAACTGCAAGTGTGAATATGAAAATGAAATATTTATTAAGATATTTAGAAGCAAATTGATTGAAAACATTTATCTGCATGTTTCTATAAGCCATTAGGTTTGGGCATTATCTGGGATACTTTCATGTCATTTACCATGGGAGTGTGCAGCCACTTTAGTGCTGAAAAGTTTTAGACTAAAATGCCTGCACTTCAGTTTGTATGCCATTCAGTGCTGCTGATGAAAAGTGTGGCTCATTAACTAGAACAAGTCTTACAAAGTGAGATGTCACATTTTACATAATGACATGATCTTACACATTTTCTGTATTGCTACAATGTTCTGCACATTCCATTAAGAAAGGTGATACATTTACTGGAGAAAGCACCATAGACACACAATGCAGAAAACTTACTTTCTTCTTCCTCAAATATGTTAAAGAATTCAATTGTTTAAATAACAGGGGTATTTTTAGAAAGCTTTACTTAATGATGTACTGTATAGGTCAAAATTGTATTTAAGAAAGAATAGCTAATATAAAAAGCAATAGTTTGGACTATAACCCAAAAATATATTTGACACAATTTCATTTTTGCAAATTAAAACAAAATATGTTTATATTTAATGGAGTTTGTATGTTTACAAATTCTGCCCTATTTGATGCAGTGAAAAACCTATAATGGACTAAGTGATCTTGAAAATATTTTACATTGTAATTAACTGTTACAAAACACCCACCATCAAATTCTGCCACTTTTGTTTTTCTCAGACCATAATCCTTATCAAAAAAGTAGTATATTTTTTGACTTCACTACCTGTAGACTGGCACTTCCAGACTCAGATTTGTTTGATAAACACCATGTGCTTGTGATATATTATTTTAAAAACAGTATTATGCAGAGTGGCTGTTTATTTCTTTTAATCGTTGCACAAACATTGTATCTATCCTTAAATATTCTTAACTTGAATATTGCTATTCAAGATTGTAAGGGGCTGAAGAATATTTCAGCAGCTTTATGCACCAAGTAGTATGCAGCCATGGACAGGGCACTTTTCCAACATAGGACACACTTAGCTTACATTCACACACCATACCAGGAAAAGGTGAGTAACCTGGTTAAGGCAGAAACCTGAGTCCACATAACACTCAGATGTCATTAAACTGTGCAATACAAGAGTTAAACATCATAAATGGCCATTGTGAATCCCAAAACAAACATGGAGCTTGTGTCTCTCAGCAACGTTACTTTTAAAAGTATGTCACATTACTTCTTACTTACAAAAAAGTAATTATGCTATAAATTTAGCGATTTCTAAAATACTGGGACAGATTATTTCAACCAGAAGGAGAAATAATGCAATCACCTGAGCATTGGCCTCAGAAAATTTATCTTTGTGAATGCTTCCACTATTTTCTGTTCTTGGCTGAAGGATGCATGTGTGAAGCTAACACATGTGCAGGCTAACAAATTGCAAAGGACATGTGCAGACTACAAAATGTTTAAGTGTTACTCAGTTAGGGTTTACATGGCTAAATAACTGTGCTACTGGTAGAGAAATCTACATGTGTGAACCCAGAGACCATTATCTCAGTTTCTCAGAATAAGGGTATACAATGGCATTTTTGAAACTGGATTTCTGTGAATAACCGGGTTATTAAAGCACATATAAATGCAGATATTGATGCACATACCAAAACTTATAGAGGCTGGTTAAGTGTTATTGATTAACTAAACCAGCACATCGGAGTACCTCACTAAAATCCAAATAAACACAGGAATCGAATGCAACTCCCCAAAAACAATGATAATGGCACATGACAAAAGTTATTACCAATGCTTCTTGAGACAGTCTAAAAGGAAGTTAAATTTCAATATCTGCTCTATTCAAAACAGGGTTAAGAGGAAAAAAATGATTTATTGACATCAAATATATTAAGGTTGAGATGAATCCCAAAAAAAAGATGCAGACAGTAGGCGTATCAACAAATGCAGACACATTTCATATAAAATACCTAATCACACAGGTAGATATTCAACTTAAATGAATTGGTTTTTGATGAGTTTGGCATTCATATACAATGTGATGTAATTTATTCAAATTAATGAAAATGACACCCAAAATGCAAATCCAATCTAAAATAAAAAGTCAACTATTACAATGGAGAATTGCATTAATTTGATTGATTGCTGTTGTCTATACTAACTTTCTGCAAATTTGGGATAATGTTTGAGTATTTCTTTGTGTTTATATACCTGTTTGAAAATACAAATATCCATGCACAATACATTTGTACACTTCTGATTGAGTATATATTCGTACATGTCTACTTGTAAATTCCTGTCTATAGAAAAAAGCAACCTGTATATTATGTTCATATCTATTTGCAAATTCTTGACTACAGTTAATAGCAACTTGTGTATCTTTTTTATCCATTGTAAATTTATAATTATAGTTACTAGCAATCTGTATATTATGCTCACATAATATTCTGTACATTATGTTCATATCTATTTGCAAATTCCTGACTACAGTTAATAGCAACTTGTAGATACTGTTCATCCATTGTAAATTTATAAGTATTGTTACTAGCAATCTGTATATTATGCTCACATAATATCATTCTGTAATAGTTACCCATAGCCTCTCCCTGCACATATCCCTTTTATGTGTACTTAGAACTTATACCTTTATCCTGCACTTTCTGCTAATTGCACTTCTGGTTAGACCTAAACTGCATTTCGTTGCCTTGTACTTGTACATGTGTAATGACAATAAAGTTGAATCTAATCTAATCTAATCTAATCTAATATATCATTTTGGGACACCCAGCTGATATGCCCAGTGTTATAACAAAATTTTGATTTGTTTCTAAAGGTATGCTAAATTTTTTATGGAAGAGAAGATTGAAAAAAGAACACTTTATAAAGTATTTGGAATCAGATTTGACATTATTGTACATGGAAAGGTACAATCCTTTTATTTTAACCTTTTTTGACACTGTAATTAACCTTTGTTTTAATATTTTAATTGCTATAAGTGCATACCTTAAAACAAAGAACCAGTGGCAACAGTTAGTTATTTGTATATATTAAATTATTTTAAATTTTTCAAAAATTCATTTTAATTTCATAGATTTGTTTTAGTATCTATTAATTGTCATAGTGACAGTTGCATGCTATCTCATTTTCAAAGGAAGATGTGTTTAGGATATATCCATACATTCATAATGAGCTTCTGCATGATAATTTAGGTTAGATTTAATCCTTTAAACTTTCAGTAGGAAAACAGCAGAGAAAAGGCAATCAGTAACATTAGGAGAATGATGATTTTTAAACTTGCATAGATATCTAAGGGCATGAGTCAGACATACTGACAAAAGTAAAATTGCTACACTGTTCAGTGTCTAATCTGTTAGTGAAAATGCATATTTTAAGTTCCTAATAGCCCTTCTAACCTTATGAAATCTATGTTTCTTGATGTTGCACAATATATCTAACTCTTCATTCAGAAGGGCATTTTTAATTAGTTAATTATATTCAGAATTACTTGATCAACTTACATTTTTAGGATTTGGAGGATTACTTGTCAACATATGTCTCCTTAGGTAATAATCTTAAAACCTGATTATATTGTTAACCCTGCATGGTATGGAATCCTCCTGCTTCCTTGTACTAAGTAAAAATATTAATTATGTTAAAAGCTTGGTATCTTACTTTATGACTGTAGTAAATGCATCCTCAGTTTATGATCTTCTCCCCAGGCTGGAAAATTTGATATCATACCAACTATGACAGCGATTGGGTCTGGTGTTGGAATTTTTGGAGTGGTAAGTACTATATTAAGTTGGTTTATTTTGTTTTGTTATTTTTTTTTGTTATAGCACTGGAAGTGCTATAATTGGTTTCAATACATTACAAAGTGAAAGGTAAAGAAGAATGATTACCATCTTTTTTATTTATTTTTTGCATTATCTGAATTTAGCATCATTAATGAACAGTCAATCAGTCCAGTTTCAGGCAGCATTGCAGTGCAGTGATTAGTGCTCCTGCCATAGATATATGTTGTCTTTGGCTCAGATCCTGAGCTTGGTCATCATCTGTATGAAATTGACACAATATGTTTCAATCGAAACATTGTGAAGGACAGCCGGGTCCCATGCCCGGCAGGGACGCCCCTGCTGCTTATGTTCCAGGGGAGCCGCCATGGGCAGTCCAATACCTCCCCCGGGACGCTTGGTGGCAGCCTCCCTGGCCGACGGTGATTCCCCAACTGCCCGCAGGGCTCCATGGGAGATGGAGCCCTCCACAGCTGGGTTGGGGCCTGGGGTGTCCGCTAGGGGGGCTGTCTGCTTCCCACAGCCCGGCTGGACGAGTCTTTAGCCCCACCCGGAAGTGCAATTAGGACCAGGTGTCTGGGAGGAGTGGTGGAGCAAGGTGAAGAATTGTGTTTTGTGCTTTGTGCTTTGTGCTTTGTGCTTTGGGACTGTGTTTGGGCTGTGGGACACGGGGAAGACGTGTCCCACAGCTGAAGAAAGTAAAAGTCTTTGTGTTTTTTATACGTGCCTCTGTGTCCCTCTGTGTCGGGTCAGGCGCCTATATAGCGCCTTTGTTACAACACACTGTGCCAACTAATAAATTGCAGCCATAGAACGTGTTGTGTTTAAGCAAAAGAAGATTAAGAGGTGACATAATCGAAGTGTTTAAAATTATGAAGGGAATTAGTATAGTGTATCAAGTCTGCTATTTTAAAATGAGTTCATCAAGAACACAGAGATACAGAAGGAAATTTGTTGAGGGTAAGTTTCATATAAACATTAGAAGGTTTTTCTTTACACAGAGAACCATAGACATTTGAAATAAGCTACCAAGTAGCGTGGTAGACGGTAAGACTTTAGGGACTTTCAAAAACACACTTTTATTGGAAGAATTAAGTGGATAGGACTGGCAAGCTTTGTTGAGCTGAATGTCTTGTTCTCGTCAAGATTGTTCTAATTGTCTAATATTCTAATGTCTGGTTCTGTTCTTCTTTCAACAATATATGCCTATACATAAAAAAACTCACTATATGTCAAGTAGATGATACCACACTCAAGACCTCAAAGACATTCAAGTTGGGTTGAATGGCATTAGGGTCTGTGTGTGGCTTGTGCCTGCAGTTATATCCTGTCCTGTGCCTAGGATAGACTATGGTCCCTTTTAAACCTTAATTGACTTAAATGGACTTGAGAGTGTACTGTATATACAGCATATTTATACTTTTATTAGTGCTGGGAAATGAATAAAAGTATTAATCGCATGACTGTCAGCAATTAATCATGATTAATCGTAGACAATCACAACAATCACATTGTTATGCCCAAAATTCAATAATGAAAATGAGTGTATTGCGTGTATTTGGTTTGCAAACACTTTAAACAAATAAGGTGCTTTTTAACAGCAGTATTTCCTTTGCATAGTAGCAGTTAAAATATTTACTGTAAATCTCACCTTAAACATTAATGTAATCAAATCAAATATAAAACCAAAGCTATTTGCCACTGCCAGGGCATTAACGTTTTATCTAGTTTGTTATAGAAAAACAAGTTACCCTCAGAGTCCAGAGTCATGATCATAACATTATAACTGGCACCTTCCGAGTAACAGCAAGTTAACATTTCTAAATCTGTTTTCTTTTCTATCTGAAAATATACCAGCAGAAACATTTTCTTTTATCAGGGAGCAGCATAAACAGTCTATGTTCAGTAGTACCTCTTTGAGGGCTAATATTTTTCCAAAAAACTCAGTTTTCTGAAAAGTGCACAAAGCAAGGGTTTCACACATAAATCTACATAAAATGTCTATTGCTGCCTGTTGTTCCAACAGAGTTGGAAACCTATTAAAAGTAAATTTCACACAAATAGAAGAAAGTTTTTCTTCACACAAAGAACCATAAATAAATGACCAAGTAGTGTGATAGGCAGTCCTGAATCAGTGTTATTTTGAAGAATCCAAATGTGTATGATTGATGAACTAACTGGGCTAAAAGGCATTAACCTTCTAGGGTTCTAATGTTCTAATGAGTGTCTGGCACAATAAGAACATAGGCAAGTTGTTTGTCTAAGCCTCAGGTTTTGTATCACTAGCTGGATGGCTTGGTTTGGAGAAAATGTCCAAAGGCATGATGGTTTTTTGACTACAAACAAGACAGCACTTAGAGGTTAAACTGTTTTGATAAACAGATACAATAGTGTTAAATATTGTTACATGTAATCTAATAAACAGTACAATTCCATTCTGACAATTACGCGCCATTTTCTTTCTCTTTTACCAGAAATATTCCAGTAAGTCACTTGCCTTCATCAATAATCTTTTTTCTAGTTTCCCTCTAGAATATTTAATTTTCAAAAGGGTCTTGTTATACACTTTATATAATGCCTTATACAAGCTAAAATACTTCTATATATGGATTCATGAAAACTAAATCTGAGTATACAAGTAAATTACATTCTTAGTTCTGTATCACAATCTGATTATTTAGGTAGTTACCTACCAGGTAACGCTTGTGGTTGGTTGGCCAGTCGGCAAACATCTGCTTTGTCCTCTCAGTTGCGAGAAGAAGCTCATAGATATGTGATATGTTATACTTATTGGTGCTCATCAGGTGTACGCACGTTATTTTCATCCCCTTACGGGGATCAACCTCAGATGTCAGCACCTGAGGCGAAGCCTCTAATGTTACACCATGGCAGCAGGTTCACTTGTAAATATAGTAAAAAAAAAAAAAAAAAAAAAGTATATGTCTGCATAACCAATTTAAGCTTAAATCACACTGATGTGCTATTTATTGCTCCTTACTGCAGAGCTTGCTACAGTAGCAAGTCATAAAGCAGAAACCAACTCTGGATAGAGTGCCAGTATCTTCACTGGGCACACACCCACACTCACTCATACCAGGCCAAATCAGAGTTGCTAGTTTAACCTAATATGCATGATCTTAATAGGTAGAAGGAACACCAGTGCATCTGTACAGACCCAGGTCAAATGAGTTCACTGCAAACAGACAGTGACCATGCCATCATTTGAACCTACTCTACTAGAATTCTAAGACAGTAGCACTAAGCATTGCAGCACCTTAATCATTATTTTTCAACTTTATTACTATTCCCTTTTATTTGACAGATATTTTTGCTTAAGGCAACATAAAAAAACAGTTCATAAAACACACAAAGTGTCGGTCATGAGAATTCAAAAATAACACTCAAAATAAATATTAGCTGATGAATTAGTCTTTTTACGTTTCGTTGGTGAAACTTGTTGAATCAGGGTGTGGATGACGTGAGACACATTTGTTCTTTTCCAGTACTTTATTTTATTCTCATACTTTCCAAGTAAAAGTAACTAAATAAATAACACAAGTAGTTTAAAGACACTCACATATGCTGTTTTATTAAGGGATTTGTGAGACTTACCAAGTTCGTTTACAAGGTTGCCTATTGTCTCACCTTAAGATTAACACACACACACACACACAGATCCTAGTCACACAATTACATATGAGTGATACTGAACTATGAGTCACTTTGTAATATACTATATAGAATCTCATCTACATAAGTATGTAAGAGTGATGCCTGTCACTCCTCAGTACCCCGCAAAAGGACTCACTATCACCAGCACTGACAAATGTACGGGTGTCACTGAAACACTAAGGCTCAGCATCCTTCGGTTATATGCCACTTACCAACCAATGGGGTCTTATTTCTACCACTCTTGTTTTTCTATTGAGGTGTGACCTCTCAGTCTTGATGAACCCTGTAGGATGAGCAAATGGCAATTTACTCTTCACCAGGTGCCCTAATATTTACTTTATCACTTTAATTACTTTAGATACAAAGTAAAGAAATGTAAAAGTAATATGGTATTTATTAAAATATAATAATACTAATATAAGAAAGTATAATAGAATACAAAATTATTAGCAAAGTTCGGATATAGATAGTCTTAGAGAAAAGCTTATTGAAAATAATCGATGTCAAATGTGGATGTTGTCCAGAGTGAGTTTTTAGTTTAGAAATCGGTATGATGCATAACTTTATGTTCCCCGACATTCAGAGGAAATGGTAACTCATTATGCTCCCCAGTCATTCAGAATGACCATTATTTATGTTGAAATTCCACATGGAGGCTCCGGGACATGTGACATTACACACATTTGATTGACTAGCTGTCCTTGTAATGGATGGCTGTGCTCAAAGGTTTGATCCTGTGCAGATCTGCATCTGTTTTTTGTTCAGTCTACCATTAAGTTATAAACTGACAGAAACAGATGTATTAAAATTACAAATTAATGGTCCAATACAGGAATAATATATAAGAGAGGATACTTTCAATGTAATATGCCCCTGTAGTTAAATTACTTTAAGGGTCCTATAATTTTCTTTATAGTTATAGTTCATTCTGGTTTGTTTGAGCAAAATTAAAACTTAATATAAGCAGTTTATATTATTAAAATATTATACTCCAGAACATATGCACACATATCCCAAACCAGGCAATAGATCACAAAACACACAAACATTATTAAAAAAAAAAAGTAGTTGCGATGCGGCACTTATAGAAGGAATTAAAGGAGCAGCAATCAGCACCATAATACTAAAAACTTAGCTTATCTTTTAAAGCTGGTTTACCTTGGAACTGTTCTGCTATAAACAGGAGAGGGCAGATGTAAACAGAAAAGAGGCAGGAGGTCATGCAAGGTCATAACCAGAAAATTAGAACTCATTGTTGAGAAAACCAAAAATATTTTTTACCAGAAAAAGTAGACTGAAGAAATTTGCACACAAGCTGCCATGGAAGTTATCAGCAATCTCTTTAGCTCTGCCAATGTAGTATGGTCCAAAAGACCCAAATGCTGGATGACTTTAAACAAGATAGCACCCACATGTTTAACTATGAAGACGAGTATTCTGTAAAAGCAAAATTTGGAGTCTTGCCCATTTTATCATCCTGTTAAAATATTGTTTACAATATTTTCCCAATAAACATCATAATGCCATATATGCTATTTCTTGCCCTTAAAATGGCCGAATCTCACAATATTGGTGTTTTTTTTTTCTCAAAAATCTTCTTCTTTCGGCTGCTCCCATTAGGGTTTGCCATAGTAGATCATCTTGTTCCATATCTTCCTCTCCTCTACATCTTTCTCTGTCACACCATCACCTGTATGTCCTCTCTTACCACATCCATAAACCTTCTCTTAGGCCTTACTCTTTTCCTCTTGCCTGGCAGCTCTATATTTAACATCCTTTTCCCAATATACCCCACATCTCTCCTCTGCACATGTCCAAACCAATCGTCAAACCTGAGCCGACCCTTTAATGTACTCCTTTCTAATCCTGTCCATCCTCGTCACACCCAGTGCAAATCTTAGCATCTTTAACTCTGCCACCTCCAGCTCTGTCTCCTGCTTTCTGGGCAGCAACACTGTCTCCAACCCATTTAACAAAGCTGGTCTCACTACTGACCTTCCCTTTCACTCTTGTTGATAACTGTCTGTCACAAATTACTCCTGATACTCTTCTCCACCCATTCCACCCTGCCTGCACTCTCTTTTTGCCCTCTCTTCCACAACCCCCATTACTCTTTACTGTTCATCTAATGTATTTAAACTAATCCACCTTCGCCAACTCTATTCCCTGAATCCTCACCATTCCACTGACCTACCTCTCATTCACACACATGTATTCTGTCTTGTTACTACTGACCTTCATTACTCTCCTTTCTAGAGCATATCTCCACCTCTCCAGGGTCTCCTCAACCTGCTCCTGCTACAGATCATAATGTCATCAGCAAACATCATAGTCCAAGAGGACTCCTGTCTAATCTCATCTGTCAACCTGTCCATCACCATTGCAAATAAGAAAGGGCTCAGAGTCAATCCCTGATGTAATCCCACCTCAACGTTTAATGCATCTGTCACTCCTACCGCAGACCTCATCACTGTCACACTTCCCTCATACATATCCTGTACAACTCTTACATACTTCTCTGCCACTCCCGACTTCCCCATACAACACTACAACAACACTACAACTCCTCTCAAGGCACCTTGCCATATGCTTTCTCCAGGGACACAACTCCTTCTGGCCTTCACTATACTTCTCCATCAACACCCTCAGAGCAAACATTGCATCTGTTCTGCTCTTTCTTGGCATGAAACCATACTGCTGCTCACTAATCATCACCTTCCTTCTTAACCTAGATTCCACTACTCTTTCCCATAACTTCATGCTGTGGCTCATCAATTTTACCCCCCCTGTAGTTACTACAGCTCTGCACATCCCCCTTATTCTTAAACGTCAGTACCAGTACATTTCTTGTTCACTTCTCAGGCATCCTCTCACTTTCTAAGATTCCATTAAACAATCTGGTTAAAAACTCCACTGCCATCTTTCATAAACACCTCCATTCCATTCTTCATCCTTCATAGCTGTCCTTACTTCCTCCTTGCTAATCCGTTGCACTTCTTGATTCACTATCTCCACATCATCCAACCTTCTCTCTCTCTCATTCTCTTCATTCATCAGCCTCTCAAAGTACTCTTTCCATCTTCTCAACACACCCTCCTCGCTTGTGAGTATGTTTCCATCTTTATCCTTTATGACCCTAACCTGCTGCACAGCTTTCCCAGCTTGGTCCCTCTGTCTAGCCAATCGGTAGAGGTCCTTTTCTCCTTCCTTAGTGTCCAACCTCTCATACAACTCATCATATGCCTTTTCTTTAGCCTTTGTCACCTCTCTCTTCATCATGTGCCTTATCTCCTTGTACTTACTGCATCTCTCTGACTATCCCACTTCTTCTTTGCCATCCTCTTCCTCTGTATACTCTCCTGTACTTCCCCATTCCACCACCAGGTTTCCTTTTCCCCCTTCCTCTGTCCAGGTGTCACGCCAAGCATCCTTCTTGCTGTCACCCTTACTACTTCTGCTGTAGTTGCCCAGCTGTCTGCCACCCAGTGCCTGTCTTACCTTAAACTCAACCTTGCAGTGTTCCTTTTTCAACTTCCACCATTTGATCCTTGGCTCTGCCCTCACTCTCCTCTTCTTCTTGACCTCCATCGTCATCCTACAGACCACCATCCCAATCTGCCTAACAACACTTTCCCCTGCCACCACTTTGCAGTCATCAATCTCCTTCAGATTGACTCTACTGCATAGGATATAATATACCTGTGTGCATCTTCCTCCACTCTTGTACATCGCCCTATGTTCCTCCCTCTTCTTAAAATACGTATTTACCACAGCCATGCCCATCTCTTTTGCAAAATCCACTATCATCTGACCTTCTTCATTCCTGTCCTTGACACCATACTTACACATTACCTCCTCATCTCCTCTGTTCCCTTCGCCAACATGTCCATTGAAATCCGCTCCAATTATCACTTTCTATCTCTTGGGTACACTGTCCATCATTTCATCCAACTCACTCCAGAAATCTTGTTCCTCATCCATCGCACACTGAACTTGCAGGGAATATGCACTAACAAAATTCATCATCACACCTCCAATTTCCAGCTTCATAATCATTACTCTGTCTGACACTCTTTTCACTTCCAATACACTCTTGACATACTGTTCCTTCAGAATAACCCCTACCCCATTTCTCCTCTCATCTACACCATGATAGAACAATTTGAATCCACCTACGATCCACCTGGCCTTACTCCCCTTCCATTTAGTCTCTTGCACACACAATATATCAACCTTCCTCCTCTCCTTCATATTGACTAACTCTCTCCCCTTACGAGTCATACTGCCAACATTCAGAGTTCCTACCCTCAGTTCCACTCACTTTACCTTCCTTCTCTCCTCTTTCATCCGGACATGTCTCCCCCCTCTTCTTCTCCTTCTTCGGACAACAGTAGCCCAATTTCCACCAGCACCCAGTTGGTTAACAGTACTGGTGGCGTTCATTGTTAACCCGGGACTTGACCGATGGGGTATGGAAATCCGTATTCTTGTCCACAGGTTGATCTGGCAAAATTTTACACCGGATGCCCTTCCTGACGTAACCCTCCTCATTTATCCGGGCTTGGGACCGGCATGAAGAAACACACTGGTTTGTGCATCCCCTGTGGCTGGGTTTTTTTTGTTCAAAAATAATATGTATAAACTATTTTACAATGTGTGCGTAATTGTAAGACGGAGATCAATACTCAACAACTGTTTTGGCTTGAAAAATGAACGTGCTTGGATTTTAGGCTGTTCCTCTGTATCCCATAAACTGCAATGTAAAGCAACAATGTGGGCAAGATATTTTTTAAAACTGATAGAAAGTGATTCACTTTAGAACACATTTACATGTGGCAAATGCATATATAGCATGTTTGTGAAGAACTGGCTACTCTACTAGATCGAGTATGGAGGAATGTAGGAGAGTGGACTGGCACCCTGGTGGGTTAACACTAGCCACTAAGTCAAAAAGGGTGAAATTCCACTTTTAAGCATTTTCATTTTCTTTCTCAAATATAAATATTGTTAAAATAGGTTCTAGAAATAATAAATACAAAAATTCTTACTATGCTAATCAACTAAGTGAACACAGAAGTGCTGCTATTCAGTGTCAGCAGTTTGTTCAAAATATTTAAAAAAGAAAGATTAATTTGTTGAATTTGTGTCATCTTACCCTATACACTCTTAACTCAACTGAGTAAACAACAGGCAAACATTTGAAAAGTACACCTCAGACTCTCCCGCACTGCTGTCATCTGTGGAACGGATCATCTTTTATGTACGTGTAAATTAACTAAGAACTAATTTCATGAAAAGACCAGTAGTCTAATTTTTTAATTTCAAACACTAAGTAACTTTATGGAATTTTCTTTTTTTATTTTATTGATTTTATTAAAATCACACATTATTCCATACAAATAAGTCAATTTTTACAAACATAAGATCGAAAACAAATCATACCCCACCCCTGAGAAAGTTCAGGTTCAAGTTCAAGCACTTTATTGTAATTGTGTAACACAACGAAATTAATTTTTGTGACAGCCCCAAGGTGCATTTAAAGAAAAGTCAAATAATTCCAAATATGTTGTATACAGTGTTAAGTGATCAAGTAACCAGAGCAAATTATTATTGCTCAAAGTACAGCAGCATAAATTGTTATTGCACCTGTTAATGTATAGTACATTACATATTCTATATTGTAATACATTAGTATATTGCACATTACCAATATAGCTTATTGCTTATGTTCAATTAAAAATGATCTTAGACTGAGGAGATTCAGAGTTCAGAAAGTTTATGGCAGATGGGAAAAAGCTATTTTATAGTCTGTTTGCATGTACACGGATTTACCTAAAGCGACTTCCTGACGGGAGGAGCTCAAACAAAGAATTTCTAGGATTAGTTTTGTCCTTGAGAATGTTTTTGGCCCTTCTCTTATGATCATGGAATATATATATCACTCACACAACGAGTCTTATACAAGAGTTTGAGTGATGGCCGTTCAGTCCCAATAATGGCTTCTGCTGTTTTTATGACCCACTGCAGGGCTTCTTTAGCAGCCTTGGTGCGGCTATTATACCAGGCCATCATGCAGTTAGTTAAGATGTGCTCTATAGTGCATCTATAGAAATTAACCAGCAGCTTCTGGGGGAGGTTAGCTCTCCTTAGCTTCCTGAGAAAACAGAGGTGTTGTTGTGCTTTGCCTGTTATAGCCAAGTTGTTGTCAGCCCAGGGCAGGTCCTCTGAGATGGTGACTCCTAGAAACTTAAAGCTGGAAACTCTCTCCACAGCATCTGCATTGATTGTTATTGGACTGTGATTGGTCTTTTTAGTGGTCCTAAAATCCAGAATAACTTCTTTGGTCTTTTTGGTATTTAAGTCCAGGTTGTTGGTTTTGCACCATGCTGTCAAATTCTGAAGCTCTTCCCTATATGCAGCTTCGTTGTTGTGTGTTACAAGCCCAGTGACAGTCGTATCATCCGCAAATTTAACAATAATGTTTGATTGGTGGATGGGTTGACAGTCATGGGTGAAGAGTGCATAGAGAAGGGGACTTAGTGCACATCCTTGTGGCACACCAGTGCTCAGGGTAAGGGTGGAGGATGTATGTTTGCCCATCCTGACAGACTGGGGGCAGTTGATGAGAAAATCCAGTAACCAGTTGCATATGGACGGAGCAAGTCCTAGTGCATAGAGTTTTTGGATAAGCTGGTTAGGTATGATGGTATTAAATGCAGAGCTGTAGTCAATAAAGAGCATTCTAACATAGGTGTTGGGCTTTTCCAGGTGCAAGAGAGCAGCATGTAGAGCCACACAGACGGCGTCCTCAGTTGATCTGTTTGACCGATAGGCAAACTTGTGTTGGTCTAGATCAGCTGGGATGGAGGCTTTGATGCGGGTGATTACCAGTCGTTCGAAGCACTTTGCGATGACAGGGGTGAGAGCAACTGGTCGATAGTTATTAAGACAGGTTATCTTCGGTTTATTGGGAACAGGTACAATGGTTGTGGATTTCAGGCACAAGGGGACTGCACCTGAGGAGAGAGAGAGATTGAATATGTGTGTAAATACCTCCGCTAATTGGTCAGCACAGGCCTGGAGCACACGTCCTTATACATTATCAGGACCTGCTGCCTTCCTTGTATTGATGTTTTCGAGTGCCCGCCGCACATCATGTATGTGTACAACCAAAGGCTGTGAGTCTCCGGTCAACTCGAAGCTGACTGGAGGCTGGTTATTGTCCTTGTCAAAGAAACTGTTAAGCTCCTCTGCTAGGTTGGCATTGTTATTGGCCAGTGTGTATTGTACGTCATTTTTCTTTTTGTAATCTGTGATTAATCGGATGCCTTGCCACATCCGCTGTGAAATCCGCTTCTGCTTGGTCCCTATGTTGTTACTGTGCTTGTTAAGAGATGAATACTAAGTCCTTCAAGGTCATTCCTGTAAGCATTCACACTATGCCTCAAAGGTACTGCAGACTTAATTTTCATGCTTGTAGCAAGAATATTGGTGTTATTCATTTTTAACAATCTTATGTTTGCTTTTTTTTCCTCAAAGGCCACTGTCGTATGCGACCTTTTACTACTTTACATCATGCCACAGCGTCATTTTTATAAAAATATGAAGTTCAAGTACACAGAAGAACAGGAGGAGGTAATATATGTATAAATATTATTTTTTTAAATTTGCATTAAGTTAAAATACACTAAAAAGATACATTTGTCATAACCAGGTCTCACAGTCCATTAAATATGGTCAGTTTTCTACTCATTTCCTGTTTCTAAAATATGTGCTTTTCATAGTCTGTACTGCTAAAAAAACTTTTCATGTGTATCTACTTAATTCCTAATTTCCTTCCCTTTTGTCTTGTAATCGTATTAAATGAATGTCTTTAAGAAGTGCCGTGACCTTTAGAGATTGCAAAGAACGCATGAGAATAGCCCCTGCGGTAGGGTATAATGTATTACTTCATGGCTGGTTTCATATTCCGTGTACAACTTTTATTTTTCTACCTTTTTCTCTATTTTACTGATCTGTCCTATCACTTTCTTTTATGTGGACTCGTTCCCTGGACACTTTTTATTGTTTAATATTGTTTTTTATCAGTATGCTGCTGGAGTATGTGAATTTCCCATTGGGATTCATAAAGTATGTATCTATATTCAAATCTCAAAATATATTTTCATTTTAGAATTATGACTTTGATATTCTCTTTGCACATTTGGATTTGATACAATGTTTTCTCTTTCCCATGTTATTATAATTTCTGAAGCCTTTTATGTTTGTTGAAAAAAAGCCAAATCTTCCTAGAAGAAATCAAAGAAATCTTGTATTTTTGTCTTTATAGATAAAAACTACTAACTAAACACTTTCTACTTGGGAATGATGACATTCTCTAGTTCCCATGAAACTGTTTCATACTCAAAAGAAACATATCTACCTGTGTCTGTCTGTATGTGATGTGGTATCATACCTGTATGTTTATTACATAAACCAGAAGACATTTTTTTAAGTGTGCTCTAAATTGAAATTAACCTTTAAAATGTGGTGCACTATATAAAATATGATGCATACATAAAGATGACTTCAGTTACTGATATTCACTATCAAAATTGTTTAAATATTTGTATTATAAAACATTATTAAATACCCTCATGTCAAGCAGGACGGGGTGTGAAAAATTACAATTAAAGTTCACATAGCCAATGATCAAGAAAGCATGGTCAATATAAAATTCTGCCAATGCCACATCCAGTTTTCCAGCAAATTATTGAAATGAGGAAAAATTATGAACAATGCAAATATTAATACACAAAACCAAAAACAGCAGTGCAAAACATATTGATAAAAACACAGCTATTTTTTCAGTAAAATGTTAAGTGTTACCAAAACTATAATGCTGTATCAGGGGTGAGGTGCACCTGTGTCCACCACTTAAACAGACTGGCTCGGACTGGTTTTCTGATTAAAAAAGGAATAAATGTGACCAGATTACTCTTTGTCAAAAAGTGATAGAATTTTGTTAAAATAATTTGGCAAAGGAATGTGCATTGTGAAAAAACTGTTCTTGTTTACTAAAATTCAAAATATACTACAAGGAAAAAATGGTAATACCTAACCACATTTGTATATAATTGTGCTATTAAAACTGAGCTGATCTCAAGGTTTCAACAAGATGTTCATTTTTTGCTTATTTCAGTGTGAAATACTTCCTTGATATCTGGATTGGCCAAGAATTCCACAAGTCACCGTTCCTTGCCCATTTATCTTGGAATTTGGGGAAGCTTGCCTGGGCATGTTTCATAACTGCCAAGCTGATGCAGAGAAACAAGGCTGGATTTGTCCATTTCCCTTTCACCTCTGCCTTTAATATTTACGGAAGGAATTGAAGACAAAATGTGAATTGAAAAACAATAAAAGGGAGAAGTACCTTTCAAAGACAATGTTGACATAACATAGATAATGCACATTCAGATATGTGGTTAACTGGGGTATATGTTAATAATATAATGAGTGCATGCAATGATCTATTTATCATCTTATCCAACTTTATCCTGAGGAGCATCGCAGAGGAGCTGGAACCAATCCCAGAATGCATAGGGCAAAAGGCAGATGCAATTTCTGGACAGAGCACCAATCCATGGCAGGGTGAACACACACATATACTAGGGCCAGTTTAGTATTGCCAATCCATCTAATCTGCATCCTGGTCTCCTTACTGCAATGTAGAAGTGCTACCACTGTGCCACCATCCTGCCCACACACAATGATAAAAGTTAAAATTCAGGTTAATTGGTGCCTTCTTTTTGTTAAATGTTTTGTACCTATTATCACAGGGTGTGTACTGTATACCTTGATATAGGCATGAGGACACCGACATACAGTATGTTAAGGAATGATTAATTGCTCCCTCAAAAAAGTTTACGACTCTCCCACATACAGCAAAGTAAGGGTAATCTAAGGAAGGGAATGAACTGAACAGTAAAACACACATATTGACTTGTACGTTCCTAACTTCAGTGATGTCTGACCACAAATTATTGTGGGTGGAGTGTAATGATGCTTAGCCTATTAGCTCTTGCTCCCTTTTTCAGTTCTCTTACTTATTCCTATCCACTGTCTGTGCTTCCTATCTATCTGTCTATCTATCATGTATGGCCTCAGTCCTTCTTTACAATTGGGTATGATGTTGCATTTTATTTGGAGATGGCTTGTGGTTGTATCTTTTCTTTCATTTAAACAGACTTCCCACACGAGCCACCTGAATTTATTATGGCCGTCAATCTATGGCCACCTGCATTTCTATAAAATGGCCAACTGGACCATCGAGCAGATACTCCCAGTCTGTGGTGTTCCCTGTTTTAATGCCTGAATAAAGTAAAATATCACAACATAACACACCCTTATTTAAGATTTACACCTAAAGATATTCCTGTATCTCTTCCAACCCTACATTCCCTGCAGGATTGGTGAATCAATCTTCCATCTACTATTGTTACAAACCCAACTTCTCCACTATAGTATTGTGTGCAAACACAGCCAATACCAGTAACATCAGATACAAAGCAGGAAATTCTCACACTCATAATAAAGAACACTCATTCCCTGTCAATTTAGGGACACCAATCAGTCTAATGTATGAATCTTTGGGATGTGGGAAGAAAATTAAAGTATCTGGAAAAAAAAAAAACGTGAAAATGTGTAAAATCCACACACACATTATCAGGTCTGGTGTCTGGTCAGGTATTCTTGATTGTGTATTCTCCTCTACTCTAATGAACACTTTGAACTGAAGGAGAATTCTTAAAATTATTTATTACTTTTGTCCCTGAAGCACTGCCTGACATAAGCAGAGAATGAGAATAAGAGATCCTGGCAGCATTTGTATGTATTTGTATTTTGTATGCCAGTTTTTCATTCATGGAGTGTCAAACAGCTTAAGTTTAATTCATAGAAGCCTTTGTGTTCTTGGCTATAAAACCCTATAGTTATTTGGAAAAGGAATTTATTAAAGTTTTAACATGTGCTAATTTATTTTTTGTGGATGTAATAAAATAGGTAATTTTGTTCTTTTGCAAAATGAATGTGGCTATTCTTTGCTTAATATTTATTAATTTCACTCTATTCAATAACTTTATCACTTTGGCTCCTAATAACAATGAGCAGCAGTAAGTGCAATGGCTATAAAAAGTATTCACCACCTGAAGAGTTTTTCATTTGTTGAGGCAACATTTTACAAAAACATTTATACAAAGTAACATTGTTCACAGGTTGTTTCTGTTATTATAAGAGGGTGAAATATTTATATGTGCAATAGTTTTGTTATCCTATACCTTAAACAGTAAAAGCATACAAGTTTAAAATAACAAAAAAAATGTTAAAAATATTGGAATAGTGGAAAATATTCTAACACCTACTGTATCATCCCTGCACCTGTAATATAATACAGTGTCTATAAAACGTATTCACCCCCATCTTGAGAGGTTAACATGTTATTGATATACAACATTAAATCACTGTAGATTTATTATTGCTTTTTTGACATTGACAGAAAAAGACTCTTCAACATCAAAGTGAAAGTAACATGAAATCGGAGATCAGTATTGGCCTTAAAAATCCTGATTGGAGCATCCACATCTGCTATACATAGATTTACCACTGTGCCATGCAGTTTCCATTTCTTAATGATTGGTGACTTGAATATTTCCTTGTCTCCATATGCTGAATTGTGCTTTTCAATCACATTTTCACAGAGTTGTTTGGAGTGTTTTTTCTCACCTTATTGACTCACCACAACTTGGACCTTCCACATAAGGTGCATTTATAATCCCAGCCAAGTGACCTCCATTGAACTAATTATGAGACTTTGAAAGCCAATTGGCTGCACCAGTGATGACTTCGGTGTATCATATTAAAGGAGTGAATACTTGTGTGATCAATTGTGTAATTAATTTAGACCACTTTGAAGAGATCTATGTCAAAAAAGCCAAATTCAGTTCATTGTGATTTAATGTTGTATAACAATAAAATGTACAAACCTCCAGGTGATGAATATTTTCTATAGGCACAGTATCTTATTATAGTGGAGTTGAAATGTGCTTGAATATCTTCTGTACAGAAATGAAGTTATTAGCATAGTTTATTAAAACACATATACAGGTAACTTCGAAATTCCAAAAAAAAAAACAGTTGCAAGAAAAAGTTTGGAAACCCTTTGGAATGCCCTGGAATCCTGTATTAATTACTCATAACAATGTGGTGTGTTTTTAAACTAAGTCACAATAAAAGACAACACAATTTTCATAAACAAATAACACACAGACAGTTGTACTTCTCCTTGTCAATCCTGAACACATTGTTTAAACCTGTATAGTTTATGCTATGATCCACCACACTAGTGGCATCTTCAAAAGATAATTGAAGTCAGATTTTTCAGTCAGTGAGATAAGAACACAGGTGTTGTTGTTTGGGTAGATGGAGGAGCAGTCTGGTTTCATGCCAGGAGGAGGAAAAACTGATGCAATCTTTGCATTCAGTCAGCTCATAGATAAGCATCGAGAAAAACAGAAAGGTCTGTATATGGTGTTTGTTGATTTGGAGAAGGGTTATGATAGAGTGTCATGCCAAGAGGTGCATGAGAGGGAAAGGAGTACCAGAGGAGTAAGTAAGGGTTACCCAGGATGTGTAGGAGGAAGTAAGGACTCGGGTTAAAAGCAGTATTGGAGTAACAGACAAGATCACAGTTAGAGTAGGTCTGTACCAGGGATCTTCTTTAAATCCTTAACAATTTAATCTGGTTATGGGTGTGTTGACTGGTGGGATTAAAGATCAGCTCCCTTGGTGCATGTTTTTTGCTGATGACATTGTGTTGTGTAGTACCAGAAAAGAGGAACTGGAGAGGAAGTTATAAAAATAGAGAAGGGCTTTGGAGGATAGAGTATTTGTGGTTTGATGATTTACTGGATTTGGATGTTAACACGCAGACAGACCCATTGAAAACAGCAGTCAGTCATTTTCAAACCTGCTTAGTCCTGAACAGGGTCACGTGGTTCTCCTGGTGCCAATTCCAGCTATCATAGGGCGCATGGTAGGAACAAACCCTGGACCAGGCGTGAGTCCATCGCAGGGAAACCCACACATAGCGCACACACTAGGGCCAACTTAGGATCGTCAATTTGAGGTGGGAGGAAGCCCACACAGACACTGGGAGAACATGCAAACTCCACACAGCGAGGATCCGGGACACGAATCCTGGTCTCCTTACTGCAAAGCAGCAATGCTACTATCACGCCACCACTTGAAAAGAGCAGATAAGTTTAAATATCTAGGATCATTTGTAGCCCAAGATGGAAAATTACATGCAGAGATAACCCATAGAGTACACTGTGGATGGAACAATTGGAAGAAGTTATCAGCAGTATTGTGGGATCGAAGAATTAAGGTGAACGTTAAAGGTAAGTTTTTTTAAGACAGTGGTAAGACCAGCAATGATGTATGGAGATATGGGCAGTAAAGGGAGCGTAGGAGAAGACGTTAGATGTGGCAGAAATGAAAATGTTGAGATGGATATTCGCAGTTACTAAGAAGGACAAAATAGGAAAATGGCAAGAATCAGAGGATCAACAAAAGTGGGAGTGATATCTAAGAAAGTATAGGAAAGTAGGCTGAAGTGGTATGGAAATTTGATGAGGACAGACAATGAATATGTGGGCAAAAGAGTGATAGGAATGGAAATACAGGGGAAGAGAAAGCGAGGGAGGCCAAAGCAGAGGTGGATTGATAGAGCAAAAGAAGATTTGAAGGAAAAGGGCTTGACTTGTGAGGAGGTGCAGGACTGAGCTGTTTGGAGAAGGCCATTTAACTGTCACTGTGCCCCACTGTTAAGCTTATGAGCTACTTAAATTCCTGCTTTCTGTTTTCTCATTCTTCATTATCAGTAGTGACCAGGGGTCTCATGTATAAA
>JANRMT010062814.1:85152937-85241690 GCA_026402145.1 Polypterus bichir lapradei | reverse complement strand
TATATACACACACACACACACATACATATATACATACAGTATATACACACATATGCACATATACATACACACATATATAGTGACGTATGGCGGCCGGTGCCATTACCAGACCGGGACACCTCTGTAATGGAAGAACAGGGGGAGATGACTTATGATGGGCGCTATCTCCCCCAAACTGCTATAATGGCCCCTTGGAGTCAAACTGGGCTATATGGGACTTGGTGTTGGCTGGCTCAACCCTATTGGGTTCCAGGTAGGATGCCACCAAGGGGAGCTGCAGAGCCCTACTTTGGGTATTTGCCATACCTGAGAGTAATTGCAGACTTCTCCGACAAGCCACCTGGAGTTCTAGCAGTTGCGGCTTAAAAGGAGCCAGCTACCTCACAGAAAACAGCCTGAATGGGAGCAGGTGGATGAAGCTTGCCTATGAGGTGTGGAGAAGGAAGGGGGCTGCAAGGCTCTGGAAGAAAGGGACAGTGATATTATAGTACTTGTGACTGTGGGTATCAATCCTTAGAGACTGCTCTGAATTCTTTTCCCTAAATAAAGGGGCTTTTGTTGGACAAAACTGGTGTCTCTGCCTGTTTGTGTCAGAGTGGGGTGGCAGGTGCGCCCCTGGTTACCACTGTGTATGTGTGTACAGAAAAATAAAATGATGACATATAAATATGAACTTTTGAAAATTATAAAAATGTCTGCTGGCCTAAATGCTCTAAAGCAGGAAAAAGATCAGTTTAGATGCATGCAAAATTTGAAAGAAATACAAACAAATTTAACAGCATGTCTTTAATTTCTACAACTAAAATGTCCTTGAATCCTTAGCAACTCATAGCAACTCAAGTTATACAGTGTTGGAATGAAAGAAGAAAATCATTTTGAATCAGGTGCAACATTTTGTCATATAGTTTTTACATAAAAGCAGCTAACATCTTGGATAAATCGTTTAAATCTCATCAATATTGTCAATTAATACATTGCTTCAGACAATGCACCATACTTTATCCTGCATGTAGAATTTTCTGGAAAGGTTAAATTTTATTTTTCAGAATAATAATAGCTTTTTTTATGTACAGAGTTGCTTGTCTATTGTGTACCTTTCAGGCACATTCGTCTTTTTTACTGTAGTTAGTTCTGTGGCTTTCATTTCAGTTTGGTTGAATTAGTTTATGATAAGTCAGTCAGTCATTTTCCAACCCGCTATATCCTAACACAGGGTCACGGGGGTCTGCTGGAGCCATTCCAAGCCAATACAGGGTGCAAGGCAGGAACAAATCCCGGGCAGGGTGCCACACACCCACATACCAAGCACACACTAGGGACAATTTAGATTCGCCAGTGCACCTAACCTGCATGTCTTTTGGACAGTGGGAGGAAACCAGAGCACCCGGAGGAAACCCACACAGACATGGGAAGAACATGCAAACTCCGTGCAATCAGGACCTGGGAAGCGAACCCAGGTCTCCTTACTACGAGGCAGCAGAACTACCACTGCACCACCATGCCGCCCTAATTCATGATACATTTATGTATTTTTTATTATTATATATTTACTTTTACTATGCATGTCTAACATGATTAATCAATCAGATTAGTGATGGGGATTTAGACTTACTTTACTGATCTGATCCTCTCAAACTACCTTTTTTTATGAAACCCTCTTCCAGCTGAATAAAACAAGTCCGATCATTAGCATTCATGGCATCAGGGTGGCACGGTGCTGCAGGTGCCTAAAAAGTCCAGAACCTTGGATATGAATTTTATACCCAGTCATGTACTGTATGTGGAATCTTCACATTCCTGAACCTTATGCCCGGACATATGTGTGTGGAGTCTTCACATTCTCACCATGTCATCAAAGACATATGTGTTAGATAAGCTACTCTAAATGCACCAGGGAAACTGTGGGTGTGTACACAAGTACACCTTATAATGGACTGGTGCTCCGTCCACGTATGGTACTGCTGGAAGAGACTCAGTCCAAACTGGATTCAGTGTTTTAACAATATTACCTTGTTAGTCATTTATTTTTAAACAATTAAGTGTAAAATTCAGTTATAATTTTGCTGAACATTGGCTGTTACTTTCAGTCCTTAACTAAGCTTTTTAACTTTGTTTTGTGTTAAGTATGAACAGTACACTGGGATTTCCAAAAAATGATTAAATATAAAAATGACATGCTGAGACATTTGCAAATAAAAGTACTCACCTTTCCACTGAAGCTCTTTCTATTGTCAGAGAGTGTTTCTGGGGCCATGAAGGCTGGAGTACCAGCAGTGCTAGACAGTAAAGCATCATTGCCCTCAAACTGGTTACTGACTCCAAAGTCTGCAATTTTGATGTGCCCATCATCGCCAAGGAGTAAATTTGAAGGTTTTATATCCCGATGAATGATTTTTTGGTAGTGTACTGTGGATAATAAAATAACAAAAAATTCATAATGCTTCAACTATATTTAGCTCATAGCATAAATTAAACAGAAGCACTCTCTTAACTTAAAAAAGGCTTTATTCCCAAATGTGTGTACATTTGAGGGCATTTGACAAGTTAATACACACCCACACCCAGAAAAACTCAAAATAAGATGCAATAAAATTAACATATTATACTTGCTACACATGAGAGTGTTATCCCATATTTCTATTAACTTATATTTCACTTTCATATTCTATGTCACTTTTTATTAAAATTAGAGTCAACGCTAATTTTTATACAGGAGAAACAGTCTTAAGTCTTGCAAAACAGTTTGTTTTGGGTTTTTCTTTTTTTGTATCTGTATTTTTATGTCTGCCTTGTAACCTCACTCATTGTGAAATGTGTTAAATAAAATTAGAGTTGGCCTTGTCCGTTACGGGAGATGGACCTCTGAAGCGGAACTCCGTTAGCAGTGGTGTTATTTTTTCTCTTTTTTTTATCATCCCGAGGTATCCTGTATTGACTCAACCCGAGGAGGTTCAATTACAGTATATGCAAGCATATATAAACATGAGCAGCAGAAAAAGGGCTCGGAAAGAAACAGAAAAGACAGCTAAAGCTTAATCCTAGCCTAGACAGGCATCAAGTCCAAACTCAAGGCACGGCCTGCCAGAGACTGACCTGGAACAGATAGGTGAAAGCACAGATTTCCTTAGACCTGATGATGCTGCATCATCTCCAGCCGACAGCGAAAGTGGGAGCACATGTGCCAGCAAGTTGGGCCAAAACTCATCGATTCCAGAAGATTCATTCAAACTGAAAATGGCCTTACCTTCCGTGTTGTCAACTACTCCCCGCGAGCCACTAACATTGACTCCAACTGGGCTAGCCACTTCACCCGCAGAATACAGAGAAGACAGAAATGTCTGAACTGAAGGTAATGATTGCTGCAATGGCCACCGCTCAAGACATAAAGGAGCTCAAGAATGATATAAAGAAAGGAATAAATGATATAAGGAAAAGGGATATAAATGATATAAGGAAAGAAATGAAGGACATACACTAGACAAATGAGAAGCTGCCTCAGGATATTAAAGACCAGGAAAAATGTTTAAATAATTGCTTTGAGGCAACCTTTAAACATATGCTAGAAAAAATTGAGGAAAAAATACAGTAAAATGTGTCTAAGTTTGAGAATAAACTTAGAACACTTGGTGCTCAATTGGAAAACACTAAGACAGACTAGCTGCACTAGAAGATGGATGCAGAAGGACTAATATTAGAATCAAAGTCCTCCCTGAGAATCGTGAAAGTCCTAACCCAGTGAAATTTGTAGTTGAACTATTCTCTAAAATAATCGGAAAAGACTTCAAATCAGACACCGAGATAGCATCAGCTTACCTCATACGTGGATTGAATACCTCAAAACCTAGGACTCTCATTGTGCGTTTTGAAAAATGACAATTTAAATTACATATACCGTTAGACAGACACAAGAGATTATATTTGAAAATAACCACATTCATATTTTGATTTCTCACCCTCAACAGCTGCTAAACATGCCGCATTTTACAACATTAAACAGCACTTATGGAAAGCGGAGATCAGATACAGCGTCTTGTATCCTGCCAAACTGAAAGTGGACATTCAAGGCAAGCTCTACATTTTTACTTCCACGGAGGAAGCAGAAAAAGAGCTAAGAAAACCGATCCTGACACATTTTTGAAGTACAATCGTGAGTCACATCCGGTCCTGGCATGGCAAAAAAAAAAAAAATCTTACCTGTTGTGTCTCTAAGTAGGTCAGAGGAATGGAATGTTGTGAAATGTGTTCTAGCCTCACGTGGGGAGGTAAAATGGGGGGGTGGGGGGACTAGAGGGCGAGAGAAAGAGAGCAAGCTATCTCTAATCTATTCTTTTAATCCTTATAAGTGCCAACATAACAACAGACTTCATGGCAATAACTCCTGAGAAAACTGGAATTTAAGGTCAATGCTGTCTTATCTTACATTTAGACTACAAAATTACAACAAATGTTCAGAGGCAATGTCTGCAATATATTTCTGCAATATATAAAAACTTTTTAAAGTCCTTCCTTTTCAAAGATCCCAGAGTACAGTGGGAAAAGGATCTCTTACTCAACATTTCTGAAAAGGAGTGTAAGGCTGCCATGCACAGAATTCATTCTAGCTCCATATGCGCAAAGCATACAATTATTCAACTTAAATTTATATATCGAGGGCATCTGTCTAATTTAAAATTGTCCAAAATGTTTCCAGGGCAAGATCCAACCTGCAAATGTTGCAATCAAGTTCCAGCCTCATTGGACCATATGTTTTGGACGTGCACCAAATTAATATCATTCTGGACTAAAATCTTTAAATGCCTTTCAAACTGCCTTGGAGTCACAATTCCTCCTAATCCACTAACAGCTGTGTTTGATGTACTTCCAGATAGGCTTAAAGTGGGGAAGGACAAATAAACTGTAATTGCCTTTACTTCACTATTGGCACATAGACTCAGCTTGCTCAACTGGAAGAATCCTAACTCACCTCATTTAAGTCAGTGGGTAACTGATATTCTATATTATCTGAAATTGTAAAAAATCAAATTCTCAATTACAGGATCTGTGCAAAACATTTTCAAAACCTGGCAGGATTTAATCAATAACATTTTAGAATAAGAATTTAAGTTGAGAAAGCAGATTATCTTCCCTTTTTTTATTTTTATTTATTTATTTATTTATTTATTTATTTATGTATTTATTTACTTATTTTTCCTACTATTAAAGTTTTACTCTGTTGGCCTAGCTCTCTTTCTCATGGGTGGGGTTTGATTTGTTTCGAACATAGTTTTGTAAAGCTTGGCTTGCTTGTATGGAATGTTACTTGATTTTAATAAATTCAATAAAATGTAAATAAATAAATAAGTGCTTGAATCTGGCAGCGCTTTAGTCTCTAACTCTCTCCATACCCTACCCTGCTACCTGTTTTTATTTGTGCAGTTCAAAGGAAATTAATTTCTGTAATATCACTTTTAACATTTTACTTGATGTTGCTGGCCACAAGCCTAGGGGAACCTAGACCAGATACAAGCCATTGTTGCTGCAGGGTGTAGTTAAACAATGTAGTTAAACAATGGTGCATGCCAATTTCCTCTAAAGAACAATTGCGTAAACACATTTACTTTGGTTAAACAATAGAACATTAGAACACTCTAGAACATTAGAACACTTTAGACAAGAACAGGCCATTTAGCCCAACAAAGCTCGGCAGTCCTATTCACTTATTTCCTCCAGGAAAACATCAAGTCGAGTTTTGGAAGTCCCTAACGTCTTACTGTCTACCAAACTACTTGGTAGCTTATTCCAAGTGTCTATCGTTCTTTGTGTAAAGAAAAACTTCCTAATGTTTGTGCGAAATTTACCCTTAACAAGTTTCCAACTGTGTCCCCGTGTTCTTGATGAACTCATTTTAAAATACAAGTCTCGATCCACTGTACTAATTCCCTTCATAATTTTAAACACTTCAATCATGTCACCTCTTAATCTTCTTTTGCTTAAACTGTAAAGGCTCAGCTCTTTTAATCTTTCCTCATAATTCAACCCCTGTAGCCCTGGAATCAGCCTAGTCGCTCTTCTCTGGACCTTTTCTAGCACTGCTATGTCATTTTTGTAGCCTGGAGACCAAAACTGCACACAGTACTCAAGATAAGGCCTCATCAGTGCATTATAAAGGTTGAGCATAACCTCCTTGGACTTGTACTCCACACATCATGCTGTATAACCTAACATTCTGTTAGCCTTCGTAATGGTTTCTGAACACTGTCAGGAAGTCGATAGCTTAGAGTCCACTATGACTCCTAAATCCTTCTCATAAGGTGTACTCTCGATTTTCCGACCACCCATTGTGTAATCAAACCTAATATTTTTACTTCCTATGTGTAATACTTTACATTTACTGACATTAAATTTCATCTGCCACAAATTTGCCCAAGCCTGTATGCTATCCAAGTCCTTCTGTAATGATATAACGGATTCCAAATTATCTGCTAATCCACCTATCTTGGTATCATCTGCAAACTTAACCAGCTTGTTACTTATATTCCTATCTAAATCATTTATATATATTAAAAATAGCAGCAGCCCTAGCACTGACCCCTGTGGAACACCACTCTTAACATCGGCCAGTTCTGATGAGGTTCCTCGCACCATCACCCTCTGCTTCCTGTGTCTGAGCCAATTCTGCACCCATCTAAAAACATCACCCTGAACTCCCACTTCTTTTAACTTGATGCCCAACCTCTCATGTGGCACCTTATCAAAAGCTTTCTGAAAGTCCAGATAAATAATATCATAAGCTCCACTTTGATCGTATCCTTTTGTTGCCTCCTCATAGAATTCCAGCATGTTAGTAAAACACGACCTCCGTCTTCTGAACCCAAGCTGACTGTTCAGAATAACTCCTGTCCTTGTCATGTGTTGCTCAATCTTATCCTTAATAATTCCTTCCATTATTTTTCCTATGATGCCTGTTAAGCTTACTGGCCTATAGTTGCTTGGATCTGCCCTGTCACCCTTTTTATATAATGGGATGATATTTGCCATTTTCCAATCCTTCGGAATCTCACCAGTGCGCAGTGACTTCCTAAAAATATGTGTCAAGGGTTTATATATGTACTCACTAGCCTCCTTAAGAACACGAGGATA
The DNA here is from genome assembly GCA_026402145.1 of Polypterus bichir lapradei. Taxonomy (NCBI): domain Eukaryota; kingdom Metazoa; phylum Chordata; class Cladistia; order Polypteriformes; family Polypteridae; genus Polypterus; species Polypterus bichir. The sequence goes on along the minus strand of JANRMT010062814.1, from coordinate 85,234,571 downwards.
AATATTATCTGGTCCTGGTGATTTGTTTGATTTCATCTTATTTAATCTGAGCAGCACTTCTCCCTCTACAATTTCCAAATCCCTTAGTACTTCCTTAGTAGTCGCGTTTACCTCTGGGAGGTTGTCCACTTGCTCACTTGTAAACACCTTAGAAAAATGTAAGTTTAGGGCATCTGCTATTTCACTGTCTGTATCTTTTAATTCCCCTTTACTATTCCTGATGAACTTGACCTCCTCCTTGACTGTTCTTTTACTACTAAAATACTGAAAGAATCTCTTGGGGTCTCTTCTTTCGCCTTATCTACTATATTCCTCTCCAACTGTCTTTTAGCCTCCCTGATATCCTTCTTAATGGTTGCCCTCATGTTCTCATACGCTCTATGATTCACTTTGCAGTCATTAGTCTTATATGCCTTATACAGCAGTTTTTTCCTTTGCAACTTCTTTTTTAAATCTTTATTAATGCACCGTGGAGTTTTTTTTAGTTTCCTATTAATTCCAAATTTAGGTATGTATCTGTCCTGCATTACATGTAAAACATTTTTAAACCTGTTCCACTGCTCCTCGACTGTCTCCACATTTAAAAGCTTATCCCAGTCTATCCTACTACTTTGCCGCATCTGCTCAAAATTAGCCCCACCAAAGTTCAGCTTAACAATTTTAGTCTTTGCATCTGTACTCTTACAAAGTACTGAGAATTGTATTACATTATGGTCACTTGACCCTAGTGGTTCAATCACCTCTACACCCTCAGTTCTATCCTGATTATTACAGAATACTAAATCCAGACAGGCTTCACCCCGTGTTGGTGCTCTAACATGCTGTGTTAACAAACAGTCACTGATTACTTCTAAAAACTCCTGCTCTTGTGCCCCTCCATCTGCAAGGTTATCCCAGTTAATATTTGGATAATTAAAGTCCCCCATGACTATAATATCCCCCTGTAAACTTGCCTTTTTGATATTACTAAAAAGATGTGTGTTGAAATTACGCTCTGAATTGGGTGGTCTATAACACACTCCTAAAATAAGACCTCTTTCCCTAATATTTTCCAGGCAAACCCACATGTCCTCACTAAGATGGGGCTCATCACCCAACTGAAGAGGTCTTACATTTAAACCCTGTTTGGCATAAACAGCAACCCCACCTCCTTTTCTGTTCTGTCTATCCTTCCTAAAAATGTGTATCACTCTATGTTACACTCATCCCCATCTTTGTTATTTAGCCAGGTTTCTGTTATTGCTATAAGCCAACACAATAGTGTTGTTGTCAGCTATCAAGAAGTATCTGATTAGAAACCAATGTCCCCAGAACTCGTTAATTTTCAAATGAAGCAGGCAGTTATGCATCACCACATTGTATGTGGATGAGATACTAATCAAAGCAGTCTGATTATTCAAAGCAGGTGCCTCTTTTGCAAGACAGGTAAATATTTATGTTCTGTAGATACCCAACAACAATAACCTGTAGCAGAATTTTACACAAATTTTGCCTTTTCTTTAAAACACTGATTTATAGCCCATTACACTAAGCAACACACAGAAATGACATTTTCTTTAAAACACTAGCCCAATACATTGACTTACTGTTTATATTTGAAAAGACTTAACAGTCCTTGTCAAGCCTAGAAAAATCATCCAACTACAGAAATGCACTAGCACAAAACTCTAAAAAAAAGCCTTAAAACTGACCTTTTTTTCTGTGTGTAAGCTTTGTGGTTTAGAAGTGGATAATTAAGTCACTTGACAATACAACTAGAGAAGTCAAGTATCCCATGCTTCCCTGCAGTAAAGACTTTTGCTTACTCATCTGTACTACTTCCAAAATACAAAAAACGTGTATACAGGTATATGATGTCTCATACAGCCTGGAGCTCAGAATGCCTAATCTGCATAGTTAAGAGATGATTAGAAAGCCTATTTGTCTGGTTATAGTTTTTGAATACTTAATTTACATATTCATTATTCTGATGGTTGCTAACAACCTTCCTTTCTTTAATAAAGATCTTTGTTCCTCCTGGCAAAGAGGTGAAACCAATTTTTTCCAATAAACTTGATGTCAGAAGCGGGACCTCTATCTGTAACCTCTGGTCTTCAAAAGGCAGTTGCATCTGGACAAACACAGCAAGGATAACCAGCTAGCATATCAAAGATGTGTAGGCATTTAAACTCTCACTTTAATCTTTGCTTTTTGTCCATTTTACAGGTGCTCCCTCTTCTTCAAAGAGTACAGAAACAGGATTTATTTCAGTAACAAACAGATCTTTTTAGGATGACCTGAGGGTGACTCTCTCAAGTAAAGGTCAAAACTCCAAAGACTTCTTCTTTAGCATTGCACCATGAGGTGCTAAAAAAAAAGAATATGCATTCATGAAAGGATTGCATGGAGGATAGCTACAGGTTTACTTGGTATGATATTCCACTACAAAGATTTTTTAAAGAAAACAGAAATGTACTACTATGTTGTTAAGCAAAGTGATTTTGACTAAGACATCATTTGAGCAGCAGGCTTGTTCCCGCTCTCATTTTACCATGAAATAAATTTACAAACATACATTTTACTTTTCTCAGAAAGTGGGTAGAAGTTCTCAATTTATTAACATTTTAAAGTTTTTGTTTCTTCCTAAATGCTGTCTTCATCAAATAAGCTATATGATAAATATGAAGATGCAAATGGTATCATGTTAACTTTTCCACTATTAACTACCATGCTATTTATAACCACTTACTTCCTTACTTGGTGGTTAACGAAGGGAATCTACTACAAAAAACATTTGTAACAGTCAGCCCTTCAACTGGTCTACCTGGCTACACTTTACCACATTTGCTGGGCAGGAAGATTGTTCAAAAGGCAGGCCAACGCCAATCACCAAATTTTGTTCCCTTTCTCTCAGCTTGAACTACAATCTATGCATAAATACATTTAAAGGACATAAACACCAAGAATGTCAATTAACAGATTAGTTGATATTTTGAAACGGATCACAATTTAAATAGTTACAGTAAAGTACTCACCCATCATGCCCTATGCACATTCAAAAAGGTGAAGATCGTCCAACACTCATACACATGTACACAATCTTATTCATTCATACACCTGATGATACAACATATTTCCCATTATCATACATTTAAAACATGGCCTCCCTCCCACATCCCACAGATGAAAAAGTCCTCTAAGAAAAATTTTGTTGCAATAAATACAATATACATTCAATAGCGAAAGCTGTTTTCATCCAGTTGTTGAACTGCAATTAAAGTTAATGAATGACATAGTCACTCAAAAAATCTCCGAAATGCAGAAAAACTGGAAAATCTCACCCACGTTCCAACGAAAGTCTGCTGTGAGCATATTAGCCAATTTAATAATCACTGTCATCTCACTGGTAAAGAAAAATAACCACATTGCTTCCTCAACTGAGAAACTCTGATTATCTTTCTCTCTCTTCTGTGCTTATCGCTGTACTGTCCGTTTTAACTTGCTTCAAGTCCTTGGAAAGCAGAATGGATAAAAAAATCATATGACATGTGGCAACTACAGATTCAGACTCATCTAGGGAACTTCTTTCACCTAAAAAGTGTGTCATCACTACTTATTGCTGCTGTCCACCCCCCAATCAAAAACCTATGATAAACAGGAGATATTTCACAGAGGCAGTAAACACATGATTACACATAGACCTGAATAATGAGTCTGACAACACTTCAACAGAGCTACAAATTGTCACATTTTCAATAACACAGATTGAATTTGACAGAAACAGTGCTTGGCATATTTTGTATATTAAAGTGGCAGTGTCCTCCTCTGTGTGTTAACAAGTGGGGGGATTTTATTGATTTGGGAAGAATTTCAGCGAGGGCTTATAAAGAATGACATAATCTCATAATTTCATGGACTCCCTGATTTACTGGTTGTTACAGTGTGTACACACTAAATACCCAGTAGCAGAAAAATAGATATGGCTTAAAGAAAAATAAAATATAAATATCCAAGCATTACCTTATCTTTGCCAAATGGATTAATGAATAAAAATGTACAGAATGTTTTAATTTTCATAATCTCTGTAACAGTGCACTTTTCAAATTAGGTTCTTCAGTAAATAACTTTAAGGTTTGTAACAAATGCAGCTGAGGGATTGCATCAGTGTGTGGAAGAGACATTAGCTAGCTGGTTAATAAAAATTCTAATTTTAAATGTCACAAACTCCTGATGCTTCAAATTTCCAAGTGCCTTCCTCCTCTTTTTTAGATTTTTTCCAACTTTAGGGTTAACTCTATAAAATCAGACTTACCTATTTAAAATTATTTCAGCATTTGTTATTTTCAAGTTCTATGACTTACGAGGAATCAGAAGATGCAGGACATATAGCTAATGGCGTTTTGTCAGATTAGTGGATAGTAAAATGACCTTCATTGCACACGTTAGCCAGACTGTACAGTATATGTGGCTGTTTTTAAGGGATGAGAGATGTTTAACTAGTGTGGACAGTAGGGGGTGCTGCAGCCTCTCAAACCTTAGCCACAACCACAGAAACACAAGTCCCAGGTTCATATAAGTGATTTATTAACACAAAGTCTTCACAATGGTCTCCAAAGCACACACAATAACTCTTTCCTTTTCCTTCTCTTCTACACCTCCATGCCCTGGGGATGTTCATTGGTGTTCCTGCCTCCAGGGATGCGGCGTTCTAGCAGTTCAGGGGAATATGTAATAATTCAGCTGCCCCTGTCCTTCCTTTAAGTTGAGCCCCTAGCCGGGTAATTTTCCTCCATCAAGTCCTGCCAGGATGCCAGCATACCCATTCTTCATATGTCATCCTATGTCCAGATCTTTATGTAGGTAGGGGACCTCCTGCCTCTTTTAATGTCTATTTGTCACCTGAGTCTCCCGGCCAGGTACAGGAAGGGATGTCTACTATCAATTACACTAGTTTTACTGTGTTTTAAAATGTTTTGTTAGAATTGATATTTTTTGCAAACAGTGAGAACTTCTAGCAAATTATAACTAACATAACTTTTTTTTTTTATTTTCCAAAAGATGTTGTGTGCAAAATTAAGAATAGACCTCATTTCTTTTTTTTCTTCTTTACCATTATGTAAGAAAAACAACAACCCTACAACTGTTTAAAAACTTTACTAAGAAGTTTAAGTAAAAGAGAAGTTTAAATTGATTTTTTTATTAGAAAGTTTAATAAAGATTAAAGGCTTTGGAGGCACATGTTTACTTGAACCGACACTAACATCCCAGTGTGTGAGGGAGGTGCCACCCAGACTTAGTTCATGCCTTATGCTCAGAGCAGCCGAGATTGGTTCCCACTTTGAGACTATAGACTGGATTAGTCTGTTACAAAATTAATGCATGGCTAGACAAACAATTGTAGCCATTGCCATTTTATCAGAATATGAAGGTGAAGCCTTTATGCATTTATCTGTGCTATGAATGGTGCTGTATTAAAAAAAAAAACAATTAATCTCTCTTTCATTACAACTCCCTTATTCAAATGCCTGACACTCAAAAGTTAATTAAGAATGACTGCCAATTAGTCATACCATTGTACCCCAAAATCATGCACGAATTGTGTATTGTTATTTCTCAGTTAAGTCTATAATGAAATGTAAGTGGCAATTATGAAAGCTTATTTTGCCTTGAAAGTGAATTTCCCACGTTATTAAGTTTAACATATGCAGAATGTTTAAATGACAGGTAAGATTGCCGTAGTTTTCCACCAAGTACACAGTAAAGCAGAAACCAGTATGTTGACCATCATTGTATATCAGTTACAAAAGAGAAGTGTGAGTTTAATTCCAAATATTTCTACATAAAGCCTTGGGCATTCAGCATTAGTGCATTAAACATATCTTTCTTCCTTGTGTGTATGCAAATGATGAAAGGGAAGTCATCCGCAACATAGAATTGTCAAAGGATTCAGAACCAACAAATCTAAGTTAAAAAAAAAAAAAATTAAATATGGGCAGTGTGATGTAATGGCTAAGTTAAACTTAATGTCCTTCCTGCCATGCCTGAAACCCAGTAAGCAACTAATAATACTAAGTCAAACATCAGCAAATATCATACCCAGAAAAAATGAAAAGTGGTCACAGAAATTCATAGACAGGAGAAGGTCTTGCAGTTTTATTGCTCATGGATATGGAGTTAGAATATCTAAAGATACTGTGCTGTGTATCAGTATTTGACAAAAGAATGAAATGGCTATAGCCTGTTTCCAGGAAGGAAAAAGAACATTATAAGCTTTAACAAACTGTTCAAATAACAAAAAAAAAAACTTGAGGTACAAGTTTGAAATTTAACCTAACAATTTGTTCCTAGCGAGTATAATTTACCTATCCAGCTACTGGCTAGACAGGTTACTGAAGAAAAATAAAAATTATCTCTGACACATTGTTATTATAAAAGAAAAAAAGTTATTCTAAATCCTGCTTTTTAACATTCCCTCTGCCAAGGTGGCTTATACATTAAACATGGTTTATATAAAGTGTGAGTTGCTCTATAGACATATTTACAACACCCATCCGATTCAGCGCAAGCATATGTGGCAGTAATTTTTACGCATAATTGGTAACTACTGTGAATCCAAGAAATTCACTTGTAAAAAACTGCCATTACAAATGAAGAATTCGCATAAACAAATTTTTGTATGATCCAACTTCACAACTGAAACTGGTGTTTTCATTTATTTAAATATTCTATTACATATTTTAGAAATAAAAAATATGTTATAAATGGATGTGCACATATGAAATTTAGAAAACAGCTGGGGACACTCCAGCAAGTTATTTAAAAAATAAAGCTCAAAAAAACAAGGACAAATTAAAGAACATAAACAAAGAATAAAGAAAATCTGAGTGAATAAGCAAAGCTACAATGTTATTTTTTCTGTGTAATTTCCAAAAATCAGATTAAGTATAATCACAAATGCAAATTACTTAAATAAAAATTCAAAATATACCGTATTGCCTCTCTTATAGAAATATATAAATATTTAGTTACTTATTTAACTAAGCCTATCAGTTCTCCTGGGGCACAGGCCACAAACAGCAGCTCCTCTGAGTCCTCTGCCCTGGGTTAGTTTTTCAAGTTGTCTCCAGCAGAAGCTCCTTTTTTGTGTCATCTTCAAGGTCAATTAAGCCAGGTGTTCTTTGCCAGGCCTTTATTTCTGGAGATTCCACATTAGCACTTGCCTCATAATGTTGATTCTCAGCTAATACAGTATGTGTCCTATCACCCACCACCTACTTTTCTTTAACACTTCTGCTAATAGCTGTGGTGTTCTCTGCCATAAATCAGTGTTCTGGATGGTTTCAGGCCAGTGAATTCAAAATGATTCTTTTGAAACAGCTATTAGTAAAGATCTGCACTTTCCAGATGGCGGTTTTTCTTGTCTTCCAACTCCCAGCACCATACAAAAGAACTGACATCACAGTGGATTTAAACAGCCTGATATTGGTATGTTGTGATATTACTTGGAGTTCCAGGGACCCTACTTTTAAAAATGTGCTTACGTTTAGAAACTTTGCATGAAAATTGGCTTAATGTTGCTGCAAATTCCAACCACCCATAAGTTCAACGCAGATTTTTACTTTTTGGTGGCTGTCCTGGGTATGACGTTAAACTGCATCCAGCCCTGTAAGCAGTCCTCCAACTTGCAAGGAAATTATGGGGGTTGGTGGATGGTTATCATGGCCGGCCTGTACACTGGTACTGTGAGTGCTGTGCAGAGTGGAGGCAGGTCCTCTGCGTTTTTCCCATTTGATTCTGGGGTTCATCGGGGGTGTGTTCTGGCTCCTACTCTGTTCAATGCTTGTATGGACTGGGTGTTGGGCAAGGTCGTGGGGTATCTGTCGGTGAAGAAAGATTCATGGATCTTGACTTTGCTGATGATGCTGTGATCTTTGCGGAGTCAATGGAGGTTCTGATCGGGGTGCTTGAGAGACTGAGTGAGGAGTCTGAGTGTCTGGGCTTGCGAGTGTCCTGGATAAAAACCAAGATCCAGGCCTTTAATGACCCCTTGGGCACAGCCATCAGCAGTGTGTCTATTTGCGGAGAGAGTGTTGGCCTTGTTGAGAGGTCTACTTATCTTGGCAGTGACATTATTGTCTCTGGTGACTCTTTCTATGAAGTCAGTAGATGAATTAGGAGAGCATGGGGATCATGAGGTCACTGGAAAGGTGTGTGTGGCGCTTCCGATTTCTATGCAAAAGGACGAAGGTCCAAGACTTCAGAGTCCTGGTGCTTCCTGTCTTGCTATATGGTTGTGAGACATGGACCCTATCCAGTGACCCGAGACGAAGACTGGACTTCTTTGGTACTGTGTCTCTCCAGAAAATCCTTGGGTACTGTTGGTTTGACTTTGTGTCGAATGAGCGGTTGCTCATAGAGTCCCAAATGAGGCACATTACCTGCATTGTGAGGGAGCGTCAGTTACAGCACTATGGCCATGTGGCGCGTTTCTCTGAGGGTGATCCGACTCGTAAGGTCCTAATTGTTGGGGACCTGAGTGGCTGGACCAGCCCAAGGGGTCGCCCACGTAATACCTGGCTGCGGCAGATAGAGGGTCATTTCCGGAGGGTGGGACTGGGCCTCGTATCTGCCTGGGGGGTTGCAAACGAGTCCCGAGTTGTTTCGTCATGTAGTGGGTGCAGCAACACACTGTACCAGTGCATGCTCCCCAACTTGACTTGACTTGTGGCGTTTTAGTGATTCCAGGCAGCAGGGCAATGAAGTGAACAGAAAATCTTACTTCATTGTGCATTTCGGTGATGCATCAGTCACATTCTGAGGTTCTTGAATGAATTCTACCACAGTTAATTCATATATTATCTCAATACAGTGGTGAAATTAATGCCTTAACAAGCCTCTACCCAACTGAATGTCAAAATACATCATGTCTAAAGAGTAAATGATGCCAGCTGGTTGGAGAGTTCATCATGTGCAACACTACACAAACGGTAACTGCTGCTTTATAAATAATAATAATTTTAATCATATAGTGCCTTTCCCAAGCTCAAAGCACTTCACAAATATTTCAAAAGGTACAAAAAGAATAAAACCACAGAAAATACTACACAAATAACAATATATACAAGCTAATCTCAAACACTAAAAACCAAATGGTAGATTTATACATAAACACAAAGTTTTGAATTAGAATAAGAAACAACAAGCAGAAATAAATACAGAAATACCAATTCCTAATGAAATCAATGAACAAATAATATAATTTGTGTATGCTAATATGTAGTATTATCAATGCAATTATGAAACTACCCATAACCATGACTGTCTGTGAAAGAGAACTTAAGTTTGTTGATCAGTCACATCACTTTAAAATAAATAAGAATGAGTAGTAAAACACCAATTTTTGTTATCTGTTTTAGGGTGAAACACTCAAAGGACAGAGGCCACTAAATGGCTACTCTTTTGATGTACAGTATAACTGCTAAAGACTGTTGTTCTGACCTGAGCTATTGAAAAGTAAACACACTCAGACAGAGTTGCCTCATTTTGAGACTCTTAATTTTTACCATATTTCAGATAGGCATAACATACAGAGATCAAAGCCTGTAATGAATTCAGACAGATATAGATACTTTGCTGTTAATGAACCTAATATTAAGTAAGCCAATGTTAGTGGCAGGAAGTTTGCTGCCCACAGATCCATATCTGGAGTTTATTTAAATAAAGTGCATATATGGCAAATCTGACACGCTTGTGATCAGAGCCTTTCATTGGATGGCACACTTCAGAAAACAGGTATTCCTGACCAACATTTGCTCTTAACAGAGGATTTAACACACAACAGTTTATCACAAGACAGTGAGCTCCTGAAACACTCAACACTGGGACAAAAGAAACCTTTTAACTGGGGCAAAAAATCTATTTATTTATTATAATTTAAATATTCTAGCCAGAACACACAACTCACAATATTCGATGCCCAGGACCACGTCTTTGAAGTAGATCCGTGCCTGCTCCTCTGTGAATGGTTTGTCTGTTGGCACTTCCATCACTGGGCTGAAAGCCAAAACAAGAGAATGGAAACGGAATTAAAGAACATTTCTGTATTTTTCACCATGCTCATTCCTGGAAGACAGTTTCATGTACTGTAACTGTTTGGTTGAAGTGTTTTCTTTATGTATTTGATTAGTGAAGCATGTTGCGACTCTAATATTATATACATTATGTATACACACAGTGTATATATACAGTGTATATATACAGTTAGGTCCATAAATATTTGGACAGAGACAACTTTTTTCTAATTTTGGTTCTGTACATTACCACAATGAATTTTAAATGAAACAACTCAGATGCAGTTGAAGTGCAGACTTTCAGCTTTAATTCAGTGGGTTGAACAAAAAGATTGCATAAAAATGTGAGGGAACTAAAGTATTTTTTTAACACAATCCCTTTATTTCAGGTGCTCAAAAGTAATTGGACAAATTAAATAACTGGAAATAAAATGTTCATTTCTAATACTTGGTTGAAAACCCTTTGCTGGCAATGACAGCCTGAAGTCTTGAACTCATGGACATCACCAGATGCTGGGTTTCCTCCTTTTTAATGCTCTGCCAGGCCTTTACTGCAGTGGCTTTCAGTTGCTGTTTGTTTGTGGGCCTTTCTGTCCGAAGTTTAGTCTTCAACAAGTGAAATGCATGCTCAATTGGGTTAAGATCAGGTGACTGACTTGGCCATTCAAGAATTTTCCACTTGTTTGCTTTAATAAACTCCTAGGTTGCTTTGGCTGTATGTTTTGGGTCATTGTCCATCTGTATCATGAAACACCGCCCAATCAATTTGACTGCATTTAGCTGGATTTGAGCAGACAATATGTCTCTGAACACCTCAGAATTCATTCGGCTGTTTGTCCTGTGTCACATCATCAATAAACACTAGTGTCCCAGTGCCACTGGCAGCCATACACGCCCAAGCCATCACACTGCCTCCACCGTGTTTTACAGATGATGTGGTATGCTTTAGATAATGAGCTGTTCCACACCTTCTCCATACTTTTTTCTATCATTCTGGTAGAAGCTGATTTTGGTTTCATCTGTCCAAAGAATGTTTTTCCAGAACTGTGCTGGTTTTTTAAGATGTTCTTTAGCAAAGTCCAATCTAGCCTTTCTATTCTTGAGGCTTATGAGTGGCTTGCACCTTGCAGTACACCCTCTGTATTTACTTTCATGCAGTCTTCTCTTTATGGTAGACTTGGATATCGATACGCCTACCCCCTGGAGAGTGTTGTTCACTTGGTTGGCTGTTGTGAAGGGGTTTCTCTTCACCATGGAAATGATTCTGCAATCATCCACCACTGTTGTCTTCCGTGGACGTCCAGGTCTTTTTGAGTTGCTGAATTCACCAGTGCTTCCTTTCTTTCTCAGAATGTACCAAACTGTAGATTTTGCCACTTGTAATATTGTAGCAATTTCTCGGATAGGTTTTTTTCTGTTTTCTCAGCTTAAAGATGGCTTCTTTCACCTGCATGGAGAGCTCCTTTGACCACATGTTGTCTGTTCACAGCAAAATCTTCCACATGCAAGCACCACACCTCAAATCAACTCCAAGCCTTTTATCTGCTTAATTGATAATGACATAACGACTGATTTGCCCACACCTGCCCATGAAATAGCCTTTGAGTCAATTGTCCAATTACTTTTGAGCCCCTGAAATGAAGGGATTGTGTTAAAAAAAGTGCTTTAGTTGCCTCACATTTTTATGCAATTGTTTTATTCACCCCACTGAATTAAAGCTGAAAGTCTGCACTTCAACAACATCTGAGTTGTTTCATTTAAAATTCACTGTGGTAATGTACAGAACCAAAATTAGAAAAAGTTGTCTCTGTCCAAATATTTAAGGATCTAACTGTAAATATATATATATAGTTTTTGAATTCTAAAAGGGCAGCTTTATGGCAGTGTGGGAAGTGCTGCTGGCTCACAGTTCTGTGGTTCAACTCTTGGCTCAAATCTATGTGAGGTGGGTAAGTGCATGGATTTTTAATCTGGGAAAAAATAAAAATTCCTAAAATGTGCATTTTAGGTTAATCTGAGGCTCACACCATGGGATCACTGTTGTATCCTAGGATGGATTATTGTCTTATCCAGGGTTTACAAGTCTAACTTCCTGTGACTCTGTAATGGAAAAAGTGGGTTCTATGCCCAGGGAGTTTTAATAGAGATGAGTCTTAACAAATTTAGTGTTCTTAAATTGTTTTGGCTACCTATACACAGGAGTATCACCTAATTATTTCTGTCTTACGTGGATGTCACTCATTATAACTATTGAAATGATAGCTTAATCTTAAAAAGAATCAGAAATGAAAGTATTGTGTTTGAATTCAAAGCAGTAAGTGTGGTACCCAACAAAGCTACTACTATCATACTTTTCAAACTTTGTTGATAACAGCTGCATACCACAATGATTACTTCTTATCATCAGTGACCAAAAATCGAATGAGAACTGACAAGTAAATTAATAAAATCACAAATAAAGGAAAGTCTAATTTTCTCATTAAATAATTCAAAAGTAAGTCAGGCTTTCACCTTTCAGTATGACCAAAAGCAGAAGACTGAAGTCACAACTGGAATATTTGACTAAGATGCACTGGAGATATTACTGGATGTGTTTGCTTGGTTTAGTCGCAACTCAATAGAAAACACATGAGAAAACAACAGGAACACTATCGTCTATGAATATCAAGAAATGGTCTAACAGATCTGAGGCAGTCATATACAGTTTTATATAAGACAAACCTGGTTTAAATGCATAGGATTGATAGCTTGCAACAGATGTTGAGTATATTGGGAGAAGGATGCTAAGGATAGAGCTGCCAGGGAAGAGGAAGGCCCAAGAGAAGGTTTATGGATGTGGTGAGAGAGGACACGCAGGTGATGGTATAACAGAACAAGATTCAGAGGACAGAAAGATATGGAAGAAGATGATCAGCTGTGGCAACTCCTAATGAGGGCAGCCGGGAGAAGAAGAAGAAGAAGACAGCTTGCAACAGAACGTGGTATGTTTGTAACACACTCTTTACAGGTACAGTATGTGTAAAATTTAAAAATTTCTAATTGAATTCAATTCATGTAATTTAAGCTTTTTTCAGTTTGGATAAGGCACTTTGTTTCAAATAAGCCTATAGAACAATTAACAATTTGTACTTTGAAAATTTGTTTTCTATAATATCTTTATTTAATAGCATGGAAAATCAAAATGTATTTTTTTATGTTACAAAAAATTAAGAATTAAAGAAATTAAACATCTTTGCATAAGTATTCTGTCTTCTGCCACTAATATTTTGTAGAGACCCCCTTTTGCAGCATTAACAACTGTAAAGTCATTTTGGTTAATTATGTAACAGACTAAAACACTGTTCTGAACTAATTTCAGGTCATTCTTTCAAACAGATTTTCTCCAGGATGATCAGAATAGTCAGAAGACATTTATTTACCACAGTTTTAAATGTGTGCTGCAGATTATCAGTCAGACGGAAATCAGACAACTGTATATTCAACATTTTGCCCTAAGGTAGTTCTGGCTTTGTGTGTGTGATCATTACCCCGCTGAAAGATAATCTGACACTGAAACATCAACAAACTAAAACAAATTCTCCCTCAGTATCTGTTTGTATTTTCCACTGAACATTTCTACTTCTATTTTAACCAAATGCCCAGTTCCTACTAATAAAGAGAAAATCCAATGTATAATACTACCACCACCATATGTCACTGTAGATAGTGTTGTTTTTGAGGGGTTCACAGTGTTTCATTTGTCCCACATACATCTTTGAATTTTGGATAAGATAAAAAAAAAAGTGCTACCTAGGTCTCAACTGTCCACAGATCTTTTTCTCATAAGGCAAATGGGTTACTTTAATGCTTTTTGGAAAACTCTAATTGTGCTTTCATATGGATCTTTTGGATAGCTTCTTTTGTGCCACCCTACCATGCAGATCAGGGGTAATACAGAACTCTTGACATGAATGAATGGTTCACCTTTACTCCATTCCCCTCCACTGAACTCTATAGCTCCTTTTTTCTTTGCACCCTGTACTGACAGATAATCCTGAACTCCTTGTGATCGTGAAGGAGTCAAGTTAAATGGATAGATGGGGAATTAATTTATAGCTATTAGTTTGGGGGTGATGGGGACAAATTTTTTACAGAGTACTTCAATTGTTTCTTAAAAGAAATTGGCTTCCCTGATATTTGCTGCAAAATTTGGTCGAAAGCAGCTCTGTCCTCCAGCTTAGACAGTGAACTTTCAAAATGTATAAATATTTTTTGCTTGTCTATGATCCACTGTAAAGATCTGGATACCAATCAGCTGAAAGGTGCAAAACCATCAGCCTGAAACTGCTATATGAAATACCAACTAAGAAAAATGACCAGATGAAACACTAAGTCTGATGCTACATGCAAACAGAACAGTAATTTTCTAAATTGTAATTGCCACCATCATGCACTAAAACTGGTAATTTCAGGTCAATCACAGTATTTAGCTGTATAAACCATTAAAATACTAAAAAAGGGAACTCTGAATGGACAAAGGCAGCAGCTGTTAGCTTTTTCTTGATGTGTTTAAGAAAGTGACAAAGTGAAACAAGGCTTAAACTTTATACACTCAAACTCAACAGAAGCATGAGTAACGTTTTATCTCCAAAATGACAAAATTGACAAAGGTTGCAAAAGAGTAAATTGCCTTAAAGCCTGTAACTATGAAAAATAAATAATTTAAGTAATTCAGAAAAATAGCTAATGGTTTGCTAAGAATCCCAAAAGGTTTTATATGCAACATAGCTTAACTTTAGTTTTGTTCATGTTAATGTTTGGAATTATGATGATACATGAAAACATTCACATTAGTTCATCTTACCATAACTCCCTCATTTAAAACGCAAAGTGCAGACTATTCTAGTGAGCTCTAGGCAAAAGAAAATGACTGGCAAGTATGAGGTCCCTAAGAGAAAGTGACCACCATGTCTTAGGCTACATCCACACTCCTACGATTTCATTTAAAAAGGCGGACATCAGTTTCTGTTTTCTCCTTTTGTCAAAGTAATCCTGGCACTTTTAACCCCAAAAACTGAGGCTTTTGAAAATGCTCCCCAGAGTCAAATATCCAAGATAGCAGATATAGAGAAGTTGCTATTGTGGCAATTGTTGTGTTGCTTACTTGTAAGAGTCTAATATTATGTTGTGTCTGGATGCTGCATACTTGCAGAAAAGGCAAATTATTTACCAATTTCTTTTCTTTTTTTTTTTGCAATAAAACCTGTGGCCAGCAGCGTTACCTTCTTCAAGGTGTCAAGGAGTTTCCGCTGATGCACAGCTCCCTTGTGTAGGTGAATATCTACTGTATGTCATATGCATTTTCAGATACTTTCATAAATGATGTGAAAACACTAGTGTTACTTTAAAAACGCTGCTTTTAAACGAAAATGTAGTAGTGTACTTTCTAGAAGGAAGAAGAAAGATGACACACACACTAATAACTTATTTCTTGTAGTGCAACTGATCACTATTAAGGTAAGTAAGCACCTTGGCAGACTGCACTAAACAAGCATAACAACAACAAACATAACAACATAACAGCAGCAAAGCATAACAACAAAACACACATTTCATAATTTCATGATTAAAAAAAATAAATAAAGATACTTACCCCTTTTGCACAAGTTCAAAAACTGAAAGAGAAATAATACACTAAATGTTCTCAGTTTCATTAGTAATTTAAGTGTAACAAAACAGGGGTTAGTTCTAGAATTTCATTATATTCGATCTTAAATGGCCATGCCATCTCCACATTTCTACAATGTGTTAATCAACATCTACTAAATTAAAGTTTATTTTTCTTTTCTAAAGAATTTAGCAAAGTTCTGTGTGTTTTAGTCACAGGAATAGATTAGATACTAGTTCAGAGCCATCTCATTTCAAAATGTATATTAAGGCAGTTGCCAGGTAATGAACACATAAGAAAAATGAAACTACTACTGACAAAGGGCTGAAACACCCCAGCATTATAAAAGCAATGACAGTGATATATTGACTCCTTCATTTTCTTTAGCTCAAGTTTAAGAACACTACTTGGGGTGCAAAATTGACAAAAGCAAATTAAAACATAAAAGGGGATATACTCATGGCAATACAGAATGAGAACAACAATTATGAAAATAAATTACCAACAGCATAAATTAAGGACAGGAAATGATCAAATAAAGTAAGACAACGCGACAAGGTATAGGAAACCATGAATATTAAAAGGTAAATGTACCTTATAAGATATCATTATTAAATCAAAAGATGCATAATACATTTTATAATTTAATAATACAAATAATTTATGCTCAAAAATTTCATTTGAGGTTTGTGTATTGTCTTTGCATATTATCACAAAACTTAAGCTATTCAGCGTGTTGCTTCCACATCTCTCTTTCTATATACTGTACAATCCCTCTTAACCTGCCATCTCGGGACTGGACCCATGGCCGGCTGCTGTTTTGGCCGGTTATTCCGACGCATACCTATTTTCATGTAGAAAAATATTTCTAAGGTATGTACTGTACCTTTTCGACGTTCCTGAAGAAACCATATCCACAAGGTTTCATCCACTATTTCGAACACGGGTTTTTTTCTCATACAACAACTGGACAGTGTGGTGTAGCAGGTCCACAGCTCAAGTCAAAAAGGCCACTTTTTAATAAATAATCACCACAAATGCGGCTTAGCGAGGGGGCATGGTATGTGTGGCTGGGGAATTCATGATGCGGGCGATCCTAGCTTAAGTGCACAGGTGAGGAGTCGTCCGCATCCGTAATTGTTCCTGGGAACTGCTAATTGCCACATCTGATCCACGTCTCCGTGATAAATAGAAGCGTGAGGTGGCTGGGGGAAAACAGGAAAGAATGGGAGGTTAATTGTGAAGGAAGCAGGTAGAGGAAAGCCGTTGCAGGAGAGCAAGCGAGAGAGAGAAAGCAGATTCGATGGAGCAAAGGCAGGCAGCTTGGAGGTGAACTCCAGCAGAGGAGTGTTTGGCCGACACTCGGTGGGGCTGAACAAAGTGGCCGCTCCAGCTGAGCAATCACAGAGCTGGAGTGACCGGTATTGAAGACGACTGGCTGTCTAAAGGCAGCGGCAGTCATGGAGGCTTTGGGTTGGTTTAGCCCCAGCGTGAGCGCCCTGGCTGCTGGGGAAAGAACCCAAGTCTCTGTCCGGATGGAGCCTGACGTAGCCAGGGATCAGAGGGCTACCGGACCAGTGTGGAAGGCAGCTGCCCCTGCAGGTAGAGCGACTCCTCTGTTGCGAAGTCTGATGAGAGAAGCAGGGGAGCCGCCAGGTAGAAAGAAGAAAGCACCGTGTTTTAGATTTTAAGAGACTGCTTCCAGCCATTGTTTTAACCTCGTTTGTGTTGTTTTTAAAGGACTTGTTTTTTTACTCATGGATTTTAACCTCCACTAATTCACTCGTTTTAATGGATTATTTATTTAAAGAAGACTTTTGATACACTGCACTTTATTTAATTTGAACACTGTTTTGTTGTTTGCTGGTTTTAAAATACCTCTCACCTTCCAGGAAAGAAGGAAGTGCATACATATAATATAAAGAAGAACTCAGGATTAAAAAAAAAAAATGTTTTATCTTATTTAACTTTAACAGGCCGGTTAATCCGTCGGCCGGTTAATGCGAGGCTAGTTAAGAGGGATTGTACTGTATTACTGAAGACAGGACTGACATCATGGGATTCATTCCATGCTGGCAAGGCCCAGGCCAGGAAACTGTACTACAACAGGAAAAGACTAAGTCTGTGGTGTCACCATACAATTTATATTTCATCTATTTTAATTAATTTAGATTTTTTAATTGATTTTTTAACATTTTCTTAAAAATATTTCCAAGCAATTCACACCCATAATGTGCCCACACTCTAATCCATTATCTGTATCAGCATAAGGTGAAAATCAATTACCTAATAAAAGCTACTGTATATCCCATACAAGATAACAGGGAACACAAAGTTAGACTCACCCATGTGAAGATTATCTTCTGAAGGATCATCAAGCACCTAGGAAATGAAAAGGAGGGGGTAAAATGAATATTTGTGCAAGAAAATTAATTTCATGGTTAATTTGTTTTTATTATACTGCAGTATAGGCTTCATCAGAAGTGTCACACCCAGCCACCAGAGAAATACATAGAGAAAGTCCCATGGTTGTTTAACAGAAATGTATACTAATTAATTAATCTGAGATTATGTCAGACTTGCATTTTTAAGTGACCACTTTGTAGTGAGGAAATTTACAGTAAGCTATAATATTAAGATATTAAAATAATATTTTTTATGTTAGTATATACTTAAAATATAAAGTCCTTATGTAAAAATGTTGGCACAGAGAAAATGAATTGCTTCCAATGCTGTGGCACTGAACTAATGCAGGTAAGAAATGCGTCACTAATACAGGTTGAACATACCTAATCTGAAATGCCGAGGACCAGATGTATTTCGGATTGTAGATATTTTCAGATTTTGGAATATATGCTTATAAATAACGAGATACTATAGGGATATATGTGATCAAGTAGGGAAATGCAGCTAAACCAGCTAAGTGACAACTCATGTGTATAACAATCCATATCACTGAGCCCTTATTATAATATGCATTGACGTGGCAAACATTATCCTCAAAAGTGATTAATATGATGCACAGACTCTATTGTAGTTCCCTTTTGTGTGGACCAATGTTGCATATTTGCACTGAAGAACTTTTTTTTAGTCAGTTTATATAAGCTACCTTTAGTTATTTTTCAGGGAACGGGCCAATAGGTCAGGAATATTTAAGCCAATCCTCACTCCATCATACCAACTGATGACTGAGGCACTACATTCAGTTTTCGTATGGTGTGGGTGTACGTACATACATAACACAACAGTTTTTTGCAAGCATAAAAAGGCAATTCGCAGCAGTTTCCAGTTCTCCTAACATAACCAGAGTACTTTACTGTATTCATATTGCAATAAAGGAACCTAGTGAGAATGAAGCTGCTTTTGTTAACCTTAAGCAGTGACATTCCATTAATGTAAATATCAGTTTTGAGGCAGGTTCATCAATACATATTTACAAGATGACTGTGATTTATATAGGTACATTGTGTCGAAAAGTGCATACTCCAGGTTTTATGAATCAGATTTTTGTTTTTTTGCTGTATGCATTTTCCTGTTTTTTGGGGTATGCATATTTTCACTCTCAAATCCAAGCAAAGCTTTATAACTAAGACGAGTACCAATAAAAACAACTTATATTTCAACTATTCATCTGTTTCATTAATTGTTTTATAGCAGTAAGATGAAAGGTGTTTGGATTTCAAAGATCACATTTAATTTGCCTTAGGTCTATCTGATCAGTAATTAAAAATAAAATGCTGTGAATGACAAAATAATTGTTATAATTCAACATTATGCCAATAAAAACAAAACAGCATTTGCTCTACACTACAATAACGTTGCCAAGTGCAAGCCTTCCTAAAAGGATTGATAAGAGTAAAAAGAACAATCAGAAGGGGGTGAGCATGTAACCAGCAAGAAGGCCTAGGTCAATGTGGCTTATTGGGAAAGTGTATTTAAACATCCACCAGTTATGTATCTTACATTATTGTAACTTATTTTTATTCAATTCGATTAGATAAATTGTATTAATACCAAGAGGAAATGCACATGCATGCAGAAGCAGAAACACAGAAACAAGGATACAGACTCACAGGACAAATAATACAGCCAGTCAATCAACTGACATGTAAAAATAAATAAATTAATAAATAAATGTATATTGTTCAGATATTTCAAAATGGCATTTCAAAATAAACTTAAAGAGTACCCCAGGAGGAAGAATTGAAATGCCTGGTAACACTGGAGAGAAAAGACCCACAGAGGCACTTCTTAAAACACTGTGGTGGAATGAGCATGTGGTATAAATGTGCTCCAAGAGAGCGCCTTCTGGAATGGGATGGAGGGGATTTTTTATGATGGCATTCAATTTTGCCACCATCCTCTTTTCTACAACACCTTCCAGTATATTATATTAATTTATTTTTTATAAAACGATCTAACATGTTTCTGAGAATATCTATACTAAAGCTAAACAAAACTGGTAAAAAATTCTCAACAATGCATTACTTACATTGTAGTGAAGAATAAAAGACTACAATTATGCCAGAAGATGATAACCGTCCTATAGATTCTAGGTGGCTTTAAACCTGCAATTAGCTTTACATTGAGGATCAGCTATAAGGCAAAAACTCCCTCTATCGACCCCAGGTATCTCACACATTAACCCTTAAATAGTCCGGATTGCAATTTATATGCTGAACCACCACTTTAAATATCTTGCTTAACAGGATCTACCATCCATAAGTGGATCCTGCTTTCCCATGTTAGAATGTGGAGATGCTCTCTCCCAGACAGTGCAGGAGTCTCACACAGGACTGCTTTGTCCTACCACAGTTTGCTTTTCTCCCACCAACTTTGTGATGGAACTAAGTTTCACATTGTACTTCCATCTGTTCTTTTATGAAAGATTTTCAAATACATTCACAGCTTCACAGTAAAACTATTGGTACATATTGAGTAAAGTAATACCAACCGAATTTTTTTACCTGGAATAATATTCATTTGATTTACCTCCACTAGTTTGACAATGTTGATATGATCCAACTTCTTCAGGATAGCAATCTCCTGGTACACCCTCTCTAATGGACCCAAAGTTTTTGGCTGTTCACCTTGAGCAGCTTTGGCTCCTCGAGGTGGGGGGCGACCTGAAAGGACAAGTCAGTTTTCTTAGATAAAAGAAATGAGGCATCTGCACAACAGAAACAGTTCCCTTACATATTAATGATAAGAAACTGTGATGGAAATTAGCATGGTGGATTCCACTGAATCCTATATAGTGCCTTTTACAGGGCAGCTTACACTTTTTCAGCTATTGGGCATCATTGTTATCATATAAAAAGATCTGCTGCCTCACAGCTTCATAGTCCTAGGTTTGAGTCAAAGTCTCTGTAGACTTTGCATGATTACTCCATGTCTTCTGTGACCTGATGAGGATATGTATGTTAGGTGAATTTGTAACTTTAAATGGGCCTGGTATGAGTGAGTGTGGGTATGGACATTAATGTGCTCCGCTGTAGATGGGGTTGGTGCCTGCCTCATGCCCAGTCCTTGCAAGGCAGGCACTGAATCCATATGGTACTGATTCTTGTATCAGTAAGTTTTTTAGTTAGAACTTAACATTTTTTGAAGTTATATCTTTCCCTTCTCATTCATCATCTGTCACTCAAATGTTTCTAGTAGAATCTGTATTTGTCTGGGTGACAAATGAAAACTTCCTTACATATCAGGTACACAAGATTAATTTGAGCAGTCAAAAGGAAAAAAAAAACTTTATGTAGCAGGAAAGCAGACATTGTAACATAACTGACTAAAAAGCATTCAATGCAGTGCATTTCTTTGTAGAAATCATCTTTGATTCAAATGATAACCTGTTATGGCAATAATATTCAAAAACTACTACTAAATGTGCTATGCCACTCCATGAGAAACATCTTTTTAGTTGTCACTTATCAACCCTTTGTGACTTAACACATTCACAACATTGAATGTTTGTATTATTTTTTAAAAAATGGAGACCTGAATTTTTTGTAATCAAGTTATTATTTTTGAAATGAAACCCAAGAACAAATATAACAAGCCATAGTAAAGTAAATAATAAAAACGCCCACCCCACAGTGCCGAACCCCCCTTTTCCAACCCAAAATCCCAATCACCCCAGTGTTGTATGAACAGAGACAGTTCTGAAATGGAAGGTGCAACAATATATAAAAGAAGGGATGGAAATGTGAAGGGGAAAAAAACGGCATCACCGCTATGTGGACAATGAATGACAGCACCCTTCTACATGGCCGCAGGAAAACCGCAAACAGGACTGCCCATTTAGAATGTAAGAATAAGATACATTACAGATCTGTCCCATGGACAGAGCCTTCTGAAAAAATGTAAGTCAGAAGTGGAACATCAAGAGAGACAAGTGAAAAAATTCAGCCATTGAATGAGAAGTGGGAAAGACACAAATGAAACTGGATAAAAGACTTAAACGATGTGGACCTAAAATTGACATAGTAGCTTTGACTGAAGGCTCAGAATCCAAACCGGGTACTCTTTTAACACAACCTCACATCTCAGGTTGTCAATACAGAAGTCTTAAAATTAAACCAGTTATGTTCTGGAGTACATCTGTAAAACATCCAAGACACAACTTCAGGGACTATTAATGACTGATTGATAATTAGGGATGACAGCATATCCTGGATATGGCAGGAACATGAGGGAGTAGTATTGGATAGCAAAGATAGCAAGCAAATGGAATACTGATAAATAAATAACACCCCTCTTTCAAAATCAGAAACTGTTATAGTGGAGACATCCAGTTATAGTTTTACTCTTTCATGTCATCATGCAGAGATAGTAGAAATGACTATGATCAACTTAAAAACACATGATTACAGCTAGAGCGGTCAGTTTGTAGAGCTACTAGCACCATATTGTAATCCTTTCTTTAACACCACAAGTAAATCTAAATTTGAATTATTCAAGTTCAAAGTGAAACCTACTACCTGTCCCAATTACAAATACACTGCTGAAAACGTTCTGCTACTACCAGAAGACTGGATAATGTGGATATCCCAATGTTTGAGTATTGTTTCAATATTAGATAATATTACAGTAATAAACAACAATTGTTTTGATTTGTGGTATCACTAACATAGTGTTGAATAGGAATGTCACACAAAAATGTAATGGTACTTGATTTTGTACAGTACTGACAGTACTGAATAAAATGATGAAAAATGGAGAGTCAGATTTGGAAAATGAAGCTTCTGGATTTTACGACATTAAAGGTGAATCAATTTGACCATCTGTTAAATATTACATTTAGCAAGTTTTGTAACCAGCTAATGATGCAAGTATATAACAGAAAATGTTACAAACCTAACAGCAGGGTTTATCTGACAAACCAGATTTTAAAACCATGTTGTCACAGTACAAAAAATAAAGACATTACATCTATTAAAATATCTTGAATTATCTTGAAAATCACTAATTTAACAGTAGAGATGTAACATTTTTATTTTTAGTATTTTTTTTTGTTACTGGAGAAAAATGTCAGAGAATTATAAACTTCTTGATTTATCATTTTTTTATAAACCCAATACTAAGATTCCCTCAAGAGTATACTGTGCGTCCCATTTGTTGATCATTGTCATTGTCCCAATGATTATTACAAATTATTACAAATTCATGCTCTGCATTGTAGTTTGATATTTATGAATGCCAATACTAGTGTACTTAAATGATAGCTGGGTAACTATGGAGGAATATTTCGGACAAAATTAAATAAATAAATAAATGCGTAAATAAATAAAAGTACTGTGAAATGTGAGCATAAATAAATAAATGTGTCATGAAATGAGAGCCTAAATAAATAAATATGTAATGAAAATAAATAAATATGTAATGAAATAAGAGCATAAATAAATAAATGTGTCACGAAATATGTTTTTTGTGTGCTTATTTATTTATTTCATTTTGTCCGTAACATTCGTGCAAACCGTCATGAAATACGACTTGAAATAAAACTGTCACTTTCACTCGTCAAAGTTGAGAGGGTGGGCTCTAACACGCCCTCTAGTTACTGATTGGTGAATCGATAGCACAAGAATTAATTAGAAAAATGCTTACTACTGCCGATGAAATGGATTCTGCCGAAGATATTACGTACAGTATTTCAAAGAGAGAATTGAAGATTTATCGGAAGAAATCGGAATGTTGGCGGCCTTTTTAGACTCCGATATAGATGAAACTATTTTTGAAATTATTGAAGAACAGGTGGAACGGACTCTACTACACTCCAGTTCAGGTGACACAGTTCCCTGCTCTGGAGTCCATCCTTTGACATTCCAGCTGAGTCAATAGAACACCTTCTGTTATGCGGTTTAAAAGTACGACTGATTGCAGATCTATATGGTGTATCAGAGAAGACGATCACAAGGCGAATGAGCCAGTTTGATATACGGTAAGCTACAACGGCTGTATTAGTTTAGGTACTTTGACATGAAATGCCCAAAGCAGTGCCGACTAATATTTTGAACTGAGTATTTGACCCTTGTTTTACGAGTATAAAGTCAGGTGCATATTTGCAGCTACTTTTTCAAACAACTCTACAGCTCTGATCAGTGGCAAAGTTGTTTGAAAATTCTTCTGTAATTTCTTCCGATAAATCTTCAATTCTCTCTCTGAAATACGTAATATCTTCGGCAGAATCCATTTCATCGGCAGTAGTAAACATTTTTCTAATTAATTATTGTGCCATCGATTCACCAATCAGTAACTAGAGGGAGTGTTAGAGCCCACCCTCTCAACTTTAACGAGAGAAAGTGACAGTTTTATTTCAAGTCGTATTTCATGACGGTTTGCACGAATGTTACGGACAAAATGAAATAAATAAATAAGCAACAAAAAACATATTTCGTGACACATTTATTTATTTATGCCCTCATTTCATGACATATTTATTTATTTAGGTTCTCATTTCATGACACATTTATTTATTTATGCTCACATTTCACAGTACATTTATTTATTTACGCATTTATTTATTTATTTAATTTTGTCCGAAATATTCCTCCATAGGTAACTACTTGATAGACATACTGTTAAGCTGCTATTATAATTAGTATTTATATATTTTACATTCTATTACAGAAAAAGGAACAATGCTGTTCACTTGAATAATGGGGGCACTTTTAATGGGATTTCTGTTTTTGCAGTGGTATCTAATACATATTAACTATCATGAAATTTCACTGGTATTGAATAAAGAATGGTATCAGGATATCACCAGTGTTGATAATTAATTTTCTGCACTAGGTTAAGTGCACATATTAACTTGGCTAATATACCAGCATCTGATGGCACTGTGACACGACACACTACAAACTATGAAATACTGCAGTCACTATTATTGTAGATTCCAGTCCAATTTTCAATACAACTGGCTATATTCGACTGCACAAGTTTGAAACTTTTTTTGGATTGTTCTTATTTATCACATTGGTATTAATAAAGATTTATAGGGTAATTACTGTCATGTGTGCACAGCACAGTGAAATTCTTACTTGCATGTGACGTGAATAAGTCCGACAACTATAATTCCTCATTCCTATGTCAAGCTAGATATGGTGTCCCTCTCTGTTCTGAGATTAGTATTGTTCCATTCTTTACACTACTATTATGATATGTTATTCAGAATCTTATTAACTGTCATTTGTATGCTGATGACATTCTATATTATCCTTGACATGGATTTAACCTTCCTTGTTGCATTTCGTGTTAAGACTTGTTTTTGACACCTTAAAGGTATGGCACACTTAGTGCAGTTTGTTAATATGCAGGACACAAGAGAGTCATTTAATTAATTTTTATCAAGAAAAATTACTAAATGCAGCTTTAATACTGGACTGTCAGTACCTTCAGATTGTGAACATGTATAGCTCACTGTGCTTATAAATGGAAGTGTGCTACAAAATAGATAAATAAATAAACGGAATTAGTTTAAATGATTTTTCAAAATGATCGGAGGTTAGTAATACGCAGAATGAAGTTTGAAGGTAACTTCTATGAATCACTGTGAAAATCACACAAAAAAATAGCAAATTTGTGGACAAACATGTTACTTTGGCGTCACATGCAATACCTTTTATATAGGCTTAATATTTCAGTCAAGTGCCAAGTATGCACTTCTCACCTTTCCAGATATACAAAGCTGATATGCTTTAAATGCTTCGATCCATTTTACCATTTTCAATGCTTTTTTTTTTTTTTTTACATTATAGTGTAGCAATAAGAGGGATGTAACACTGGGAAGGTTATTTTCACTAATGAGAACAACAACTTCAGTGCTGGCAGCTTAGTGGGATCATTGTTTCTTTTTGACACCTCAACAGTTTACTGGGATCACTCTTATAATCCTACAGTGTTTACAGTTAATTAGGCTCACACTTGTGTTACTGCAGCACTAATAGCTAAGTAAGAATACTCCTACACGCCTTCAGCAGTAACAGCTTAATGAACTGATTCTCTCATGATATTTATAAACAAGATCACTCCTACTCTGCCGCAGCATTAACTGCTTCCATATCATCTCCTGTAAGGAAATGCTTTCTTTCTATAAAGCCACAGGAAGAAAGGAAGAGTGTTATGGCACCTAGGGCCTTTACACTCTAGAGTTACATTTTTAAACCCTTCTCCTTAGAATGTACTACTGTATGTCTAGGTTTTTCACAACTTTCAGTCTTTCAATAATATAACAGAATGACAAATTAAAACAACTATGACTGTGACATATTTTCATGCTTAGAAAATTATGGCAAAGGACATAAAGAGGCATATAGATGTAGAATGACTTTCTGTAGAATATGATGCACTGTGAATATGAACAAAAGAGAAACAAATCGCAAGAGTTAAACAAATTTGTCTGAAAACTGCACTTGGCTTTCATATTCGGTAAGAAAATGGGGTCTGAATCTCCCCCATTTTATTCTTTTAGAATAGACCTCTTGGAAGTACAAATACTCAGTTAATATTTAGATTGTAAAATGCTGTCTCCATGATAATCATTGTTGAGCAGACAAAAAATAATTATTAAGGTAAACAGTCAGGAATTTGGAAATTGACAACCAGCATGGAATCAGTCCACTTACAAAGCAGTTACAATGACTTAAAACACTTGACAGCTTACAGAACATTTGTAAAAAGAAAGCAGGAGCAAAAAATAAAAGCAAAAGACAAAGTCGTAAAAGACACAGCAAAGAAAATCTGAAAGAGAGCAAGCTGGTCAGGCAAAACAATCTAAGACACGGGTAACATCTTTACAGCAGACGTTCCTCAACTACCTCAGTCCAGAAGCAACTGCTGTGAATGACTGCACCAAACCAGTAAGAGCTGAGAGAATTGAGCCAAGAGGCTCTTAACAGATATTCTCCACATAAAAGAAAAAAAAATCTAATCAACATTTACTGTATGCTCTGATTAAACATTTACAAATACTAATCTCCCAAACGGATAAAAAAACAGTTAAAATAGGCAAGTGTTACCTATACGTATTTGCAGTGCTAACACTGTTTCTGCAACATCAAACAAAATTACATACAACAAGCATTACTACTGTATCATTACTAAGGGGCTCAGATGCATGTCACTTTGACTTTTTAAAAATGTATGCCTGGTCCATGAACAAATGCCAGTTGTCATCCCTTTTTTACCACTAAGACAATCTCACATACTCACCTTTTGCCAAGCACTATTCTCCTGGAGTACACTAATTGAACAAATAGGCACTAAATTCTGATACTATCTTACTAATACTATTACAACAATGAACCAGAGACCAGTCTTTAGGCAATTCCATTCTCACTGTTCTGCTATTTACATATGTAACTAGTAGGAGACCCAACGATTGACCATTTGCCTGGCTGGAAGCATAAGGTGCAAAATTATAAGGGATAGATAGATAGATAGATAGATAGATAGATAGATAGATAGATAGATAGATAGATAGATAGATAGATAGATAGATAGATCGTTCATTTCTTCCCCAGGGGGAGTTTGTGGCTATACATTTCCTTTTGTGCTGCATTTTATATCTCCTGAGCACATGTCCTGCACATATCCTACCTGACATCTGTGTTAGCTTTAGCACCTTTTGGTTAAGCCTTAATTACAGACAAAACATTACAAACGTGGGCTAACCTGCAAGTCCACATTAGTATCTCCAGTATAACACTGCACCTCCCCGATATACTGTACAGGCCAAAAGTTTGGACACACCTCCTCATTCAATGTGTTTTCTTTATTTTCATGACCATTTACAGCACTCCATCACTCTCCTTCTTGGTCAAATAGCCCTTACACAGCCTGGAGGTGTGTTTGGGGTCATTGTCCTGTTGAAAAATAAATGATCGTCCAACTAACCTGACTTCTGCACAACACAACTGCTGGTCCCAACCCCATTGATAAAGCAAGAAATTCCACTAAATAACCCTGATAAGGCACACCTGTGAAGTGAAAACCATTTCAGGTGACTACCTGTTGAAGCTCATCGAGAGAATGCCAAGAGTGTGCAAAGCAGTAATCAGAGCAAAGGGTGGCTATTTTGAAGAAACTAGAATATAAAACATGTTTTCAGTTATTTCACCTTTTTTTGTTAAGTACATAACTCCACATGTGTTCATTCATAGTTTTGATGCCTTCAGTCATGAAAATAAAGAAAACACATTGAATGAGGAGGTGTGTCCAAACTTTTGGCCTGTACTGTACATCATAATGAGGTCTACACATTAGCCAATGTTACATCTCAAAAACACATAAATAAAGAAAAGGTGTTAAATGTAAAGAGCACCTACGAGGGAATCCATACTGTTTCATCAGCTTCTTTTTGGAAAGCACCTTCATTGCCTTGGGACAAAAGAAAACAAAGAATAGTCAGTGCATTTATAAGATTCACAGTGGTTACAATGGTTTGATTCCATGTAAGTTGCACACAAATCATGTTTACTTTTGAGTCTATAACACTGCCACACAACACTGGACAATGAAGAGATTAATCATGTAATATATGTGGATGTTTTTGGAGGCAGATTGAGCCCCCATCCCAATCAAGCTTTGTTCCCCTTAGCATTTTGTCCAGTCTCAAAGGATGCAGAAATGTAATTTCAAATAAACAAGAAAGAAATTATACACAGGTAATTAGGTTGTAAATTGTCTCCTCAAACCTGCCTTCCAGACCAGCTTTTGTTCCAGAAAGGATGGGTTCATCTTTTATATTTCAAACTCATATAAACTAACCTGTAAGACTGGTTACATGTAAATTGATACAAAACCTTCTGCCCTTCTCCAGATTAGCTGCTGGCCTGTTAATGTCCTAGATACCTGTATTCCCCTAGGTTAGCTGGCTAGTCAGTTTTTTCTTTGGAATTTAAGCTAGGGCTAACTGCATGCAGAAATCTTACCTGATAAATGGTCTAGATTAAACAATTATGAAAAGGTTCTAAGACAATAAAATAAAGAAAATGTATAAAATATTGATCATGCTAGATATTGCATTTTTTTTTCTTTTCACTACAGTCTTTCATTTATCCATCAGCAGGCTCTAATTTCTCCTGGGTCATTTCCAAGACAGGAATTTACTGTGTCTGTTCCTAGTGGACTGAACATATTAAACCTCACACAGTGTAGATGTAGTGCCAAAATATCTCAAAAGGTTTCTAAAAATCCAGAACAGAGGCAATTCTATTCTTAAGTCCCCCCCCCCCCCACAATTTCAAACTCTTCACCACCACAAAACTGTACTTCTATCCATTATTCATCCTTTTGGTTGCATCCATATGTATAAAGGAGCAAGCAGATTGATCAATTGATCAATAGCTTTGTTAAAACTCTTGGTACTCACTTCATCTCTAATGCCCAAAGAACTGCCAATATTGCACTAATCTGCTGGTCAATCACATCACCTGCAAAGTTCACTCAAAGCCATTCGAATCCAGGACATATATTTAACCTCAGATATGGATGTGATGATCTACATCTCCACTACATAAATGCTCATCAGTGAAAACGCACAAAGATAACCCCTTCTGGATATAGCAGAGATGCAGTCTTCAGAAACAAGCACTGACTTGAAACCCTGGACTAGGGACAGACTGCACAAACACCATTTGCACAGAGTAATGACCCATGTGATGATGAAATATTTTTAGCAGCCTTTATAAATATATGCTCCGATTTTTCATTGTACAGAATGTATAGAATGAATATAGGTTTCAGTCAGAACTGAGTAATCAGAATTTAGAGATTTTTGTATGTAATTTTGTCTATCATACATTTATAGACTTGTATCTTTGACAATTAAAGAAGAAATGTGAGTGAAATACTGTAACAATTAAGTTTTATATGAAATTGGAATTAATCTTAACAAATCTCACCAAGAATATGCTATTGAAGGTATTTTACAGACAACGATGTGCATGTGTCACATCTTTTCATTCACTTGTTTAAAGCATTCATGTCAGATATTTACTGGTATCCATGAAATTCTTTCCTTACCATGCACCTTTATGTTAACACTGTAAAGATTTTCTACCCAATTAGTTTTGTTGCTGAAGAATTATGGGAAATGTTTTTGCAGCAGTAATCAGAGGTAAATATCGTCCTATTTCTAACAATGGGTGGATAGCCGATTGTAGCATTTTGTTGCTTTATCAGCCAATACTGATAGTGGGCCAAAACAACTGGCATCTCTACTTGTTTGTCCTCTTTGCTTATAAAACCAGTATTGTGATAAATGTATACCTTCTTTAGCAACCTTTACTATGGGATTGACTTAGCAATTTTGCTACAGACATTTCATACTTCTATCAGTAACAAGGAATTACAGAAAAATAATGGTCTTGTATTGGAAACAATGTTGAGCTAATTTTCACAATGCAAGCCAACGCCAAACATGACGTCAACAGTTTAGTTGATACAAAAAGGTGCAGATCTAAGTGTAACACCATGAAAAACAAGCTTTACTGTAACACAAAAAGCATTGATTATTAAAATCAATGTGCCTCCTGGCAAGGACTAGGAAAGTCAGGGCAAACCTCACTATTCTTTCAGATAATTATAAAGCACTGGTATCCATTGAACAGCTTTTCAGTTTTGTCTTTGTTCTTTTCTTTTTGAGACAATTTTGGCTGCACACGGAAACTTTAAGTCTGCCTAGATTACAAGGTGACGACTTGACTCATGTAATTAACGTTCTGTATGCAAGCAGTTATATTTTACAAGGAAGAAGACCTTTCATTCTATATAGCTATGGATTCAAAAGTTAAAGCAGAAAAAAAATATTAAAAGATTTGTTTAGATAGTTCAAAATACATAAAAAACACACAAACGCTATTAAATTTACTTTCTTAAAAGATTGTAAAAACGATACAAAAATCAAAGGGTATCTCAAACAAACCATTGTCAGGGATGCCAGGGGCAACGACCCGGCCGGGACACCATGAGGGATCGGATGTGGGTCTACGCCCACCCTGGATCACGTGGGGGCCGCCTTCCTGGTTGCTCTGGGAGCCACGGGTACAGGGCATGGAAGCTCCACCCTGTAGGAGCCCGTGGTCACCGCCAGGAGGTGCCCCAATGCCTTGGGGACCTGTTACCCCAGCACTTCCGCCACACCAGGAAGTGCTGGGGGGAAGATTTAGGACGGCACCCAGAGAGCTGCTGGAAGGACAGCGGGTACTTCCGCCACGCTGGGGCGTGGCCAGAGGAGGAATGCCGGGAACACCTGGTGCTCATCCGGGGACTCTATAAAAGGGGCCGTCTCCATTCATTCAGGGCTGGAGTCGGGAGGCGGAAGGACAAAGCTCAGGAGAGCTGTGGAGGTGACCCGAAGAAAGGCATTGTGGCCAGGACTGTGACTTTGGGGTTTGTGCACGTGACTTTAATTTGTAAATATTGTAAATAAACGTGTTTGTGGGTGACATGAACGTGTCTGCCTGTCTGTGTCCGGGTCAACTTCCACACCATTTAACCTGACATTTCCAAAATGTCATATTTCAATTTTAACATTATTGATCTTTCGACCTTTTTTGTGCATTTCTACATGGAAACAATTTGCTAAAACTTTAGGGTGTAGAGCTGTAGGTGGGACTGTAAAAATGTAAACCCTCAAGGTGAAAAAAAAGAAGCCTGTCTTCTCTTAGGGATAAGAAGCACTCTTCATCCCTGTAAGAAAAAACAGCAAAGGAACCTCTCTTATAGCCACTGACTATGGATACCTTAGTGGATAGAAGACACTAACTTTAAAGTCGGATAAGCAGGAAGGACGTTTACGATAGTAAAATATGTATACATTTCTTTTCTAAATATATAAAAACTATGAAGTAATCACTTAACAGCATTAATAACAGATCACTTATATATAAAAATGTAAATTAAAATGATTAAAACAGTTCTTTCACTTTGGCTAATTGTCATGTGTTGTGAGGGGGTGCTCAGCTGGCAAGAGGATTAAGGGTACCACTAGGAAGGTAAAGGGTAGAGCAGGATGCCACAGGAATCATCCAGGCATGAAGAACAAAAGACACCATCATGTCAGAGTAGAAATGCAGTGAAGGTAGGGAATAGTATGCCCATTGTATCTGCTGTGTGCCCATAGGCAGGGTCAGTAGGATGAAAGAGAGAAACACAGAGCAAGAGTTGTAGCCTGAGTATGGCACATTACAGAGCAGGGGCCACACCACATGCTGGGTTGCCTGGTCTTCACATGGAACACAGAATGATCCAGTGAGAGAAACACAGAAGTGGAACCAACAACCTCCTGGTCAATACAAGGACAACAGTTCTGGAAGAGAACATGTTTGACCATTCTATCCCTCTGTTAACGCAGGTAACTGAGGAGCTGCCATGGAGGCCTGACTTCTTAAGTGCATCTGAAGCCACATTAGTGCTAGGAAACCTAACATGGTGCCTCTGGACCAAATACAAGGCTACTCCTGGGCTTTGCTGAAAGTGATCCAGCAATGGGGTCATTTCACAAGACCTTTCAGTGCATAATTTGGAGCAGAATACAACAAGTGTTTAACTGATAGGAGGTAGAAAGGTCAGAGTCTAACAGAGAGACAGAGAGATAGAGACAGGGGTCGGGGTCAAGAAAGTGGAGAGTTTTTTGGTACTGAAGCATTGGGCAAGTTGACAAGGTACCCTACCTACAGTAACAGGCAACAATTCAACAATTATTTTGGTTGGTTATTAGAGCACCTGATTATTTGTACTTGTTTATCTCCCTATGTTTACCTATATCTTTTGTTTTATATTGCCAAAGGTGCTATTTACAGTTCATTTGCATCTACTTGGTGTTACTTCCGAGTATGGAGGGGTAGCACATGGGCAACTTCTACCCGAGTAGAATATGCAAAATGATCCTAAAAAACAAACAAATAAATAAACAAACAAACAAGCTATCACTAGGCTGGATGAAATGTAGACTTTTTTCCATGTAATTTAGAAGTGGCAATTGCAAGCACCTGATCCATTCAAAGAAACAACAAACGTGAACGGGCAAGATTTCCAAAAAAGCTATCAGAGGGAAAACACAAGAGGCTCATAAAGATGCATAAAGCAGAACAAACATGTAGGAGATATTAGAAGTGGCAGAGTAATCTGTTTGACCATAAATACACTATCTATTGTCCCTAAAATGGGGGAAAGTGTTAATTTTACTCAAAGGGCTAATACTGTACATAGGTACCCTGAGGAGATTTTCAGTGTGAAGGAGACTTAGGCTTAATCAGCTCAAAGTGTTTTTTTCTTTTCTGAGGCCCTGTCCAGGCTAACATAGGCTTCTTATGCTAACTGATCAGCAACTTCACCAGCATTGTGCACCGAGAGTAGCCTAGATCAGAGAGCACTGTAGCATACAGAGTGCAATGAAACACAAAATTGCTTTACTTATTGGGAAACTATAACACTGCCAATAGTGTGAGATAGAAGGCTAAAACAATAAAGGCATACCACTGAAAAAATTGAAAGTATTGCAGTTGGCTATCAAAAAATAGTAAGGAGTTGTCAGAAGGGAATTCAGTATGCATTTTGGTTTCTTTGGCTCTTACTAACATGGTCTAGTCATGTTTATGAAGGCAGCAATAGCACTGTAGTGAGAACTACCAATGTTTTACAGTATTTGTCCTTCTCTGTGACTGAAATAACTAAGTGTGAACTTTAAATATTTTATAAAATCAGGTGAACACCAAAGAAGATCTGAAAGCCACATTCTGATTATGGGCAGCAAAATAACAATGCCATGAAACAATATTTAGGACTTGATTTGGATGTGAGGTATATATACTGTATGTTTTACTTGTGCTCCCTCAAACATCAAAAAAAAAAAAAAAAAAAAGATGTTCGGTTTATTTTACAATCTTACTTAAATTAAGTGAGAGTGGTAAGTGAAATGGGTTGTTGCTGATGGACGAGGTGTTGGTAAGGGCAGCAGGAGGCGCTTACCCTGTTGTTTGTGTGCACTGGAAAAAGTGGATTTATTTAAAAGGTGACTAAATGGATGGATAGACTTACTATTGCAAACTTCAAAAAGAAACCAGTTTCATATTGATGAGAACAAGCCAATCACCCTAAAAGCTCAACAATTCTATTCACCTACATATTCTAAACTAACATCAAATCAACGCGTAAATGCTCCTAATGTCTTACTCTCCACCACAATACTGGAAAAATTAATTCCATGCGTTGGTGCTTCTTTGTTTAAAGAAAAACTACTTAATATTTGGAAGAAGTTTGTCCTTAACAAGTTTCTGTGTCCTGAAGCTCTCGTTGTACATTCTCAATTTTCAAGGGTAAACAGACAAAAAGACCACAAATCTCAAGTGTAAACTGAAAGGTTAAAAAAGGGAGTTAAATTTGAGGTGGCAGAATTGTAGCCTAAAAAGAAACAGATAAGTCACATCTTATAATTTGAATAATCTTCTTCCTCCAATGTATGGAGCATTGTCACCAAACAACTCTTTTTGCATGGCCACAGGCTATCAATACAACTGAACAAACCTGTACAACAGGAAAACCTGTTTGGGCTGTGGATATGGTGCACAACAGTTCATAAGTAATATTTAACTTTACTTAATATTCTATGGGGAGCAAATAATTACAACAGTCCTTGGCACAACGTCACAATGAAACTACAACTCAACACAAATTGGCAAAACACTTCTGATTTGCATAAATATTTGTTTAAGGTTGTTTCTTTTCAATAGATTCATTTTTCAAACCATGAAAGACAAGTGCTGAGCCTGTTCCGAGAGCAAAAAATAGGAACTTATCTCAGGCACGAGGCCAGTTAATTGCCATGCACACACACGAAAGGTGATAAAACTGAAAAGGGCCACTGAAATGAACACCTCCGGGACATGAGACATATAACTAAGGCTAACACAGACAAACCATTGTCCTTTTCAGTATTTTTTATATTTTTAAGGCTGTTATAAGCATTTTTATTTTGAGTCTATGGAATTTTTAACTGATCGCTTGCTGTCACAAGGTGCCTATGTATTCTCCTTGTGTTTTTTACTTTTTTTTCTCCAGTTTCTGTGGTTCCCCATCTATATCTCAATGTTGTGCATGTTAGATTAATTAATTACTCTAAAGAAAATAAAGTTATATAAGTAACTGTGTGTGTGTGTGAAGGTGAACCACATAGACCTTTGCACATTATAATCTGAAACCACAATAAGTGGTATAATAAATGCATGGGAACATTAGAAAGAGCTGGAGTCTATCTCAGAAAAAACAGTCACAGCACAAGGCAGGAACCAGTCCTGGATACACTTGCACAAGGCAAACTTAAAAGGAAACTATCATCTATTGGTAACTAATGAAGAATTATTTTGTACTCTTCAATTCAGTGTCAAAGGACACATTGACTAAAGAGATGACTTAACCCTGTTTATCCTTTCAACCTTAGCTTTACTGAATGTGCTGAAAGGGACTCAATCTCAATTCAAATCCCCTTTAATTGTTCTAAACTATCACCTATGCTGCCTCTATATTTCAAAAGCTCCTTTTCCAATTTTAAAGTTCAAGAGATATTGAGGCCTTATGATTTATTAGTCATTTATGTTACAATAAACACACTCCATGTAGATCTCCATTTTCAGGTATTGTGTTTGTATTGCACAGAATTACTAAAATCTTTGCATCAAACTGAAGCAGAAAGAAATGTAGGACCAGCACAATCAAAAGTACTTTTTATTACTCAAAACACGGGCTATTTCAGTAAAACGTCAGATGTTCAATTCAATTGAATCCAAACCAAATTATTCTAACAAAGTGTACTATCAATTAAAGGTCCAGCACACTTCAATGAATTTGCAACTGGACTTTCACTTGCATAAAATATGGGTACCATAATTAAATAGAAAAAGAACAATACCGGCAAGTCAAAAAGGAGATGTAGGGTGATTGTTGTGCTCTGTGAGGCCAGCAAATTCAGAAGCATTTTCACACCATCTGAGAGTAGCATGGTTTATGAATGGAACTCCTAATTGGTATCATGTGTATAATTATTCCCGTTTTACAGAAGGTGCATTTTAGAATGTTTTCCGTCCTGGGAATTTTTTTCCATTTTCATTTATCACGTGGGTTTCATGAACATTTAAAAAGAATAAATATCAGCATATCTGACAATATATGCACACAAAAGCATTGATCAGCAGCCATGATAGCGTTTGTTTTATCTACTGCTTGTACAGGTTGGAACTGTCATGTCTGTTCAGAGCTGAATTTTGTAACATCACAATGACAATATCACAATGAGTTTTGCAAGCAGAATATTGTCAAGAGCTTTATTTATTCTGAAGTCTAGATTCAAGGTTTACTCTTAACAAAGGAAGTAAATATTTTTACATATAATTACACTGTGATAGATTTAGAGCTAAAATAAGAAATACATTTGAGGCCTGGTGGACTCATCATTTCCGTCAACCAAACAGTGAACTGAAGTAAAAGTATGTTGGAATTTAAAACAAATTATTTGGAATACAAGCTATGAGAGTTTTTGCTGTAAAACATATTTGTGGAGCCACAACTGTAACAGCATGTGCAGTTTTCATCTTCATATTTCAAGTAGTAAATAACAGAACTAGACACATTTCCATGAAGAGCTTATAGACTTATTCCAGGGTTATGAGCCATGAAGAAAGATTGAAGTTGATTTTTTTCATCTTAACCCAACTCAAACTGACAGGAGACATGTTAGAGGAGGCATTTAAAAAAATGAAGACATTTAGAAGGTAGCATGCCAGGTGATACTTAGATAACTTGAAATTTTCTTAAAAATTATTTCTGCAGAGAACTGGAGATGAATTGAACAAGGCACTAGAACTGTTGTTTAAGCAAATTGAAACCTTTAAATCTAAACTCAAAGGTATTTTTGAAACACTGGATGAATAGGAAACAAGAAACTATGGTGGACTAACGTACTATTCAACCATATTGCTTTTTGCTTTCACTTTAAGCCTCCTATAAATCTAATCCAAAAAAGATTTTTTTATACCATCCACCTGCTTGTATATTTAATACGCTTATTTCCATGAATATTCAATATTTCAATTCAATTTTTCCTAAAGTGATAATTAGTTGATGCTTTATAAAGTACTTTTCACACTTCCCAGAAAGTACTTTGTCAATGTAGTATTCAAAGCCACACTTAAGACCAGGGAAGACTAAAGGTTCAGTTATGGGACTCACTCTGGACACCCTGGAGGTAGTAGAAAAGGAGAGAAAGAAAACAAAACTGATTGCCATTATGAACAATGCTGCACATTCTCTTCATGGCACGCTAACACTGAGGACTTTCAACCAAAAACATTAAGTAAAATGTAGTAATTTGATTTGTCATAAACAGTAAATTGTTTTGTAAATTTTTTGGTTACATCTTACTGATATTCACCCTGCATTAAATAAAGATTGACATATAATAGACACACCATAGAAGATTAAAATTCTCAAAGTAAATATTGCTGGGTTATCTCCATTTGGTAAAATTAAAATATTGAAAAATCAACTGTTGTGCAACTATTTCTCCATCCTTTATCAATTCCAAGACTAGCTCATATTAGCTAAAGGTGTGCAGAACTATATCCAGCAAAACAGGATGGCAAAGTCCAGTAGGAAGCTTCTTTTCCTGAAAATTAAATCAACTGCAGTGTACACATGCAATGCAACTGTGTTGCAGATCAAATATTAAGAAGTGTTAAAAGAAGAGTGTTCTTGTTTTTATTTGAGGCAGAGATTTTAACTAAGTTGTATTAAGAATTTAAAATTAAAATTAAATTTTAAATTAAAGCAAAGCAAAGCCATTGGATATGCAGCACAATCTGTGTGAAAGAATCAGGTTATGCAAAACATTGGTAAGTGTTGTTTCTTTTTTTATGCTAACATTCTAGACTTGGTTTTAATCCATTTAATACAAAACTAACCTTAAACAAGTGCCCTAAGTAAGTGACTGTGTTCCAACTATGATTTATAAAATGCTGAGCCACAATTCAAACAAGTTAATCTTAAAAAGAATTAAAAGATAGGAAAGCACTGCCAAACAGAATCCATAGCCAAAACAGCCAGCTGCTAGAGAATAATCAATACTTACATAGTATTTGTCATCATCTTCATTGTAGGCAAGCTTTACCACCCCATAGGAGCCCTGACAAAAATGAGCAAAAAAAAAAAAAAAATGCTGTGAACAGTGTACTCATCCAGATTTTATTATACTTTGACCATACTCCTATAGTACTGGAAAATGACATCTAGCAGGAAAGCACTCAGAAACTGCAACAGTATAATTACTAATTTTATTCAATGTTTATAGATGAATTGCACAAAAATCATCAAGTATATTTCAATACATGTCTATGACAGGACGAAAATCAGCTCCATGATTAGCCCTAGACATTCCTATAAAATGTCTTTGTGAACAGTCTTTGTACACTGGCACCTTCATCCAGACCCACAGCAAACATAAAAATTTACCTGGTAGCCATGATATTTACCAAGACTGGGTTGAATGGCCTTGCATGACATAAACCATTGCTAAATTAGTACTAGGTGTTACCAGGAGCATGCACAAACAAATATTAAGGTTATTAATACCGTACTTCTTAACAACCATGGTTTCATATGTGCCTGTCTGATACAAAGATAAAAAAGCACAATTCACCTTTTGAAAGCATTGAATTCCACATTTCTTTCACAAGCACTAGCCATTCTCCCACTGTATTACTAAATTAAAAGCTAAAGGACTGCAGTGCCCCATGTACTCAGCATGCCTGTAACATACAAGGTTACGCAGGACTCCTAGGTGCACAATGCCCTGTAGAGGTCTAAGCAGGAAGCCAGGCTCGCATCACTAGAGTACCATTTAATATTTAATAAAGGCCATGCCACAAAGTTGTTGAAAAACACTATCTCTTCTTTGAAAGCCTCGACTGCACAGAAGACTGCTTCCGGCTGATAGCAGATGTTTTAAGTGCTGCTCCACAGACAGAAAATATAGATATAAAAATACAAGAACAAAAATAAAAAAGTGCCCCATTAGGATCATTCACTAGTGTTTTAAAAGATGGCATGATTTAAACAAGTTGTCAGTGGTTTACTTCAGATAAGGGAATGGCTGGAAGACTATCTGGAAGCAGACTTCAGATATCAATATGCAGAAAGAGGCTCCTAAGTTTTGTATGTAGTATGTGAACAAAAGAAATACCTATTTTCAGTACTTCATGGCTATAAAATCTTTTATTATAAACACACTGCCTGAAAAATAAAAATGAACAGAAGATAAATTATACATAAAAAACAGAACTCACCTTTCCAATTTCACTTTTGAGTTTATATTGATTTAGCTGTACACAGTCCTAAAACAACAAAATAAATAATATGGTGATCAAACAGACTCTTGTATGAAAAAAAAATTACTGTCTATTTTCTAACACATTTTCTTTGACAAGATATGTTTTTTGTAAGTAAAAGCATGGAATGATAAAGGTGGAAATAACAATTCTGGGCTAGCAATAAACCTACATCTGATTATAAGGTTTCTTACACAATACGCATTTGTTCAAGGGTTTCTTGTAACGCAGATAAAGTGCAAGTTAATCAGGCAATTGCTATTAGAATGTCACTGGTTTTCTTTATACCGTATTGTCAGATACTACACATAGCTCTAAATCAAAAATGGAACATCAGTAATTTATACTTCAGTCGATAGACATCTCATTTTACTCAACATGATAAATACAATACTAAGCACCAAAAGCACTGGAACTGCAGAGATAAAAAAAAAGAACAGAATGAATAGTGCATTTTCACTGCACTTTAATACAAGTAGTGTAGGCAGCAGTGATTAGCTCTGCTGTCCAACAGCTCTAGGTGAACAAATTGACTGTTTGAAGTTTGTAAGTTCTCCCAATATCCACTGGATATTTTCTTCAAGTATTCGGTGATTTTCTGTATTCCAAAGAGCTGTGTGTTAATTGAAACACAAAAACACTTGCTCACTAACCAGACCACAACCAACACTTCTCATCCACACTTTAGGCTTCCAAGAACAGATCAATATTGAATTGTGAAAGGCATAAGAATATACATTAGATTAGGTATACATAAGGGAGAGGATCTAAACACCAGGGATAAAACAAGGAAGTGTTACAGTACAAAGCATGCTACCTTCAGAACATCAAAGAGTTGGGTTGAAGGCCACTCTGACCTTTGTGAATCTTAAGTCACTTTATACTGCGCAACTACTTCCGTGACAAAACTAAACACTACCATACATATAAACCAGAGTATGTTGGACAATAATTCGAAGTCATCTGCTTTTATCTTCATTTCCTCACAAAAACTGAGCTTCTCAATTACCTATAATTACAGAAAAAGCATGGTAAAAACAAATGGCATTGCCATTTATGAAAAAGTTTAAATTCTTATTAAGAAAATATTTTAATGGCACAAGGCAGCAGATGGAAGAAGGCAAATAAATAAATACAGTTTTGGAAGGTGACAAATTTTTGTGCAACGTTGGCATCTTCAGAAGTTTACAGCTCTGGAGGACGAGTCTCCGTTTTCAGGGGCTAATGACGCCAGGGTGATGTGGATCAGATACTAATATCTATGGTTTTAAATGAAACATAGTAGTACGAACATAGCTTAAAAAGAACTTCACTAAAAAGAAGAAAGAGACATCCTTTTAATCACATATATTTAATGTATGTTATTCTAAATTCTTAAACAATTGTACATGTATTAAACATAAAAATGTGGTGTAAAGATAGAAACATTTTTAAATACTAGATGCAATTTTGACTAAATAATTTTATATGAGAAAAGCAATAACATTTTAAGGGTTTTTCTTTTAGCTACGATTTTTCTTTCTTTTATATCTCTTAACTAACAAATAGTCACAACTACTTGTTTAAACTTTCAAATTAATTGTAAAAACATCTTAATAAAGAACAAGGCATCTTTGAAACATGAGTAGAATAAA
Source organism: Polypterus bichir lapradei (assembly GCA_026402145.1). Lineage (NCBI taxonomy): Eukaryota > Metazoa > Chordata > Cladistia > Polypteriformes > Polypteridae > Polypterus > Polypterus bichir. The sequence goes on along the minus strand of JANRMT010062814.1, from coordinate 85,193,362 downwards.
ACTATTACGCTTTAAACCTAAATTACTATAATAATGCAACAGTGCTACAGTATCATCACAGCAGTGTCCTTGGCTATTAATTATCAGTAAGGAGTAGTGATGACCAAACATTGGCAAATTCACTTCGTCTTGAGTTCCCCGAAATCATGGAAATGTTTGTGATGTTTGCTGAACTGCAATAAAATCAATGGGGAAGGACAAACTGAACTACATTTGACAGGATTATAATGATGCAGTCGCCCTTAATGTGACGTAGAACTTGAAGACTGACCAGCACATTGGCAAAAAATCTTGAACAAACTTTCTGGTTAATGACTCATAATGTGGCATTTATCAACTTGAGTTATGGTTTTAGCATCTGGGTTCTGGTATTTCCTTAATGGCTTTTAACATTTCTTAGACGGTTTTACTATCTAGTATTTGATAACGTCTAGCCTGTTTAAAACCATCTTCACATTTGCTCACAAACCCTGTTGACAGCTGGCCATTCAAAGACGTCAGCTGCAACTAAAAAAGTAGGTGGATCTATGCCTACGCGGTCTAGCCAAGCACTTTGGATACTTGCAATTGACTTACAAAATCCTAACTGTTTATTATAATACATTACAACTTCTCAAGAAGAGATAACTTGTTATTTATGCTGTATAGGTTTCATTATTGCAGCCAAAAAGGTGACCTGAGATGTGCGGCAGCAGTGCCACCGTATGATCAAAGAAGAAAGAACACAGACATACACACACAATCATATATTTCATCAAAACAAAGCAGAAACTCCGAAATCATTGGGAGCATGCCTCCTTCTCATATATCGACAAGCACAGATAACTCGTTCCACAGTGTCTATAATGCAAATGATCAGCATTACACACCATGGGAGGGGGCGGCCGCATCAATGTTGGCTGTTACAGCTCCAGGGGACGTCTGGGAACACTAGTATTTTAAAAAAAAAAAAAAAATCTCCTAAACCGGATGAATTATCAGTAAATAATTTGATGGAAAAGGGCAAACACGAACACAACAAGTTTGTTGTGAATAATGCTTTGGTGAAATTCACTGATCAACTCTAGTAATGAGGCTGTCACCAATCCTAAGCTCTGGGCCAAACAATATCAACATGAAGAAGGAAACCAAAGAAAAACAAAAGTTAGGCAGCCAAAAATAAGTGAGTCTAGGCATTTTGGTAGAAAATATTGTCAATATAAACTGTCCTACCCAGAGTGCTAATCATATTGTGGCCATCACTCTTCAAGGAAGCTGCAGAAATGTGGAAACCAGGAACACTTTTCGCAATTTAGAATATTTTTAAATGGAGTTGACACTGCAACAAGGTTCTACTAGACAAAGGGAAACCTAAACTATTTTATTTACAATTGAGTTGTTAATGATGAAAAATAAATTTAGCAATAAAAGGGAATCTGAGGCCACTTTGCTGCTAGAAAACTGCAATCCTAAGGCTTTTACTAAACAATTTTAAGTAAACAGAAGGACCTGCATAGAACCAGGAAACAGAAAGTCTGTGGTAGTAGCCAAAGCCTTTTCTTCAGCATAACAAAATCTAATAATTAAGAGGGTTCTAAAATGTGATCCAAGACATTAGTAATGTTGTTCCCAAGAGGTAAAATAATTTTCTGAATCTTTTAATAAAAAGCCTTTTTTAAGCAAAAAATGTATTCTAAACCATACAGAGTTGATGCAACCTGGTGGTTTTTGCTGGACGATGAAATCATAAGATCATTATTTTACATTTGCCAAATCAAATCTGATTAGTATGGTTTCTGGAATATAAAGGAACGGAATCACATTATTAACTAAGTATACATTTGTGTATTTTTTTTCCCTAACATATATATTTTACAGAATATCCCTAAACAATGAAACTCTAAATAATTCGAAAAACAACACCTGTTTGAACTTACAATAACTTGTGATGGATTAGATTTGACAACAGAACATTTATTTTAATATAATAAATCTATAAAATTGTCATCTGAGGAAACAAAGTACCACCCTGAATGCTCATGTCTTTTTCTAAAATTATTTACCAAACCCTTCGAAGAGTTCAGTAGATACACTAGACTCAAAGCAACCCATCCATGCATTTTTGACAATAGGGTCTGGTGGGGACAGCCATTTATGCTAACAGCATCAGGTGCAAGGCAGGAATGAACCCCTTGGAGGGCAACTCTGGGAGATTACTTGGATTATGGGATACTTGACGTAAAGGCCATATTATATACCTTAAACTCAAAAGCTCTCTGGTCTTGTTTAGTAACTGAACTTTTAACTCTATGTTGTATAAACCAAATAACAATAACTAATTTAGGATCGTGACTCTAGTTGGCTGCACTGCCTACTACTGAATGTGAATAACTGAACACGAAAACGGTGATCTAAGATGTAACACTAGGAGACCATTCAAAATTGTATGACTGGGTGTGTTTTGTTTGCATATTAATGTACACTATGAACATAGAACCATTACCACTAATGCTCTGATTAGAACTAAGTCTTGGGTTTTTGTTTCCTTTACTGGCCATTTTTTGCTTAGCTTGTAATTTTATGTCCCTTTCCTGTAAAAATAAACATTACATCTCATGTCTTCCTCACCACTCACTATTACACCAGTTTACACCACTTAATCCAAGCCTATTTGAATTTGCCATTCATCCCGATCTGCTGGTCTTTGAGATGTGGGATGAAAACTGGAGTACTCAGAATAAAGTTTATACTCTATGAGGACAGTGAACAGGTCAGGTTCTAAACCCAGTCTTATTGAGCTGTGAAGCAGTGGCACTAACCACTCCACCTCTTGGCTCCTTACCAACAAACAAAATTTACTTTTGTATTTTAAATAATGTCTCATGACATTTTCAGGACTGCAGGCTGTTGCCATAGTTTGTGACCACTTTCCTAATTTACTAATATTTGCATTTGCAGTGCCAAATTACAAAAAAAATGTATTTTATGAAGACATTACAGAAACTGGTCACACATCTCCACAGAAAACATTTGGGCTTGAACAAAAAGATAACAATAACACTGTAAGACTTGGCCAAAGACAATATAATATCTGATGACAATTCAAAAAGTATCACAATCAATAAATGACTTGAAATCGTTACCTTTTTATGTTTTTCTATTTTAAGCTTCCAGCTGCATTTTGTAACTTATAAAACAAAATGCATCTCTTTTGGAACCAAATTGACTGAAAGTAATGCATTATCACACCTCTAGTTTCTAAAGAAAAAATTAAAACAAACTATACTTTCTTGCAATCATGTCACATTTTTAAAGCAGGCTTCATTTGGAGGTTTTTATCTTCCACTTTCACTATTTTGAAATATGAAATGGTGATCATAGAGACAAAAGAAGGAATATTAAAACTACCAGAGGAAATATTGCATGATAAGCCAAAGATGCAATATAAAATGTCATCTCACTGACCAGGCACAATACTGTATGACAAGAAAGTTCAACATTGTGCACTTGTCTGATTTTTGGATATTTTTTTCTTATTTTAACAGCAATTTTGGAATAGCAAAAGCAATAGAACTGTGATGGAACCCCAAACCATACTACACCTATAGTTAACCCCCAAACTTTAAAATCTACCAAATCCAAACCACCAAAAAATCTTAAAAAAATACAACAGCCCACCCAGACAATTACACTCTATAGTTTGAAGGAAGATTAACATAAGGAAAAAAAAACAGAGGTGGTAAAAACATTGAGGGAAAAAGTGTGTGTAGTGGAGGCTTTGGAGAGAAAACTTTTATTGTGATTGTTGTGAACTCGGTGGTGTTTAAAAGACTACAGCCTATACTGCACTTCTTTTGAATGTCCGCACTTTTACATGTGAAATGTAAGAGAGAAGTGGAAAAAGCACGAGAAATTTTAATATTCATCAAAGCCGAAATAGAACAACAATGCAGCAGAACTCAATTCAGGTGCTTTACAGAAAAGAGTGATCTTTCATGTTGAAAGGACACAGCACAATTACAGCATCCCGTTACCCTGTGTGAGGATTTAGCAGGTTGGAAAATGACTCACTGATTGTCCCATTACTTGGCCCCCACATGACCCACTGAGTCTCTGAAGAAAGGAATGGCTACAAAGAGAAGTCCCCTTCTTGAGCTCAAAATGAAGTCAATTTTTCATGAGGGAGGGAGTGTCATATAAAACTTCAGATTCATCACCTAAAAATATCTAACACTATCAAGCAGTTTCTTATTTTCTTGCTGTTTATTTTACAAAAAAAAAATCCAGCAGCTTCTACCCAATGACAGGAAGAGATCTTCAGAGTTTGATATTCTGCCTTGCCATTATAACCGACTGCATTGAAGGGCGAGTTAGCACGGACTTCCAGAAGTCACAAGGTGGCACAGGAGAGTGGATATGCACATTAAGAGTAATGACTGGGCAAGCGGTGTGGAGGGGAATGGTCAAGGCTGAATAACATAGACAAGATGGAAAGGTTTTTTAATATAATAGAGAGAAAAGAAAATGTTTAAAACACAAATTAAAGAAGTCTCGATGAAAAATGTAGCATCAGTAATGTTTCTGATGTGAATGCACTTATTTTAAGACTTACTGTACTTTGCAAAATCAGCTGCCTTCTCTGAATTGAAGGTATTTCAAATAGTACTAAGTATATGGATAACAACAACAACATTTATTTATATAGCACATTTTTCATACAAAAAAAATGTAGCTCAAAGTGCTTTACAAAATGAAGAAATTAAGAAAAATAGAAGACACAATAAAAAATAAAAATAAGTCAACATTCATTAACATAGAATAAGTAAGGTCCGATGGCCAGGGTGGACAGAAAAAACAAAAAAAAACTCCAGACGGCTGGAGAAAAAAAAAATAAAATCTGCAGGGATTCCAGACCAAGAGACCGCTCAGTCCCCTCTGGGATAACAATCAAATACATTTGGAAACTGGACCACAAAACAAGCAACAGTAACAATGACCTAGCATTTAGCCATATCAGTAGCAATATACCACAGTCTTCACTGCAGAACTCTTCGTCATGATATGGGTTCGTGTCCACTTAAATGCAATTCACAGTATTACTGTTAAAAGGTTAACCTTAGTGTTAGACCAAAGCATCATGTAGGCTGTAAAAACAGTGCTAAAAAGGTTAGTCCCGAGTGTCACTCAGACAACTGTATAGACACGTCTTGCATAAGCATTAGACCCGAAGATTACTTGGGCTGGAAAAGTGCTAACAGCATTAGTGCCGAGCATTACTCAGGAAACGATAAAGGTGTGTCTTACATAAGCAACAGGTCCGAATGTTACCCAGGCAACAGTGCAGCATTCCTAGCCTCATAATGGGGTCTCGTAAGAAATGCTTCTCAGCAGCCCAGGTGTTGCACGCTCTTCAATGCGATACGAGCAGTGATGATGAAGTGAATCTGTCTTCAGGCAGACAGAAATTAAAAGCGATTCTGATGAATCTGAAAGTGATGTTTGAGTCAGTCGCACATGTTCAGTATGCTGTTCAAAAGCTGATCAGTCTGGAAGGATAACCCGCAAGGAATCGTGCTGCTATTGTCCCATAAGTGACATTGGATTATGTATTTCATTGTGCTTGAAGATATACCACACAAATGACACATTTTGTCAGTATATGCGGTATTAGAATTATTTGTATTATTATTACTTGTATCATTATTATACTTTCTACACTTCTGATTTTGTATGATTAGTCTTTTGCACGTTTTACAGTAGAAAAATCAAATATAATAAATATGTAATTTTTCAAGTCAAAAAATCCAATGCTTTTTACACGTTTTTTTCAAGAAAAAATGTAACGCTAAGGAGGCTACAACCTGAAACTATACATTCAGCACCTTGATTTTGATTGCCCTTGCAGAAAAATCCCAGTGTCTTTGTATTTGAGTTTAACAATAATTTCAATTGCTCGATTTTGTTTCATATTTGTATTCTTATTGGTAAAGTGTCTTATTGTCATGAGTGTTTTTTTAGTATTTCTTTAGTACTTTTAATTTTCAGGCTTTTACTACTTAACTTTACAACAATAAAAATATTATTCTGTAATAATTGCATCTGAAGTTCACTATCCACATCAAACACACTCATATTCTGAATCTGCATTAAAAAAACTGAAAGCGCATATGTGCCAGTGAAGAGTTTATTTTATTTGGCTAAATGTTATAACCATTTGTTCAGTGTTTTAATTGTTTATTTATATCACAGTACATGCCCACTCCATGTAGAAGGAAGCATACTTGATTTCCAAAAGTGAATAAAATTATTGTGCTAACTTCTGTATTGCACCTAAAATACACTATTGAGTCTATAAAGTGTTAAACAAATTGGTCATTCATGTTTTATATGCTTATATTGTAAAGAAATCCTTGGCTGACTGTAATACAAGCGTTTCTGTTTAAGTGGATTGTTTATTAAACTGGTCAATAACAGACTTCTGAGGGCACTGAATTTTCTCAGAGTGAATACAGGAAACATGAAAAGCATAAGTATAGCCTTCAATTGGTTACGACTCCTTTTTGACCTTTTTGTATTCAAAAGCCATTCCTATTGCTATAACATTACATGTAACAGTTTTTGGAGAGGAAAAATACTGTAAAACTTGAAAACTTGGTTGAGGACAAGTACATTACATACACTCTTATTAAAGCATGCATGAAGTTTTCACCTAGCTAATATTCTTGAGGATAAGTAATACATTTTGAACAAAATAAGTTCAAGCAACAGTGATTTAATAATGAAGGTGGGATAACTGTAAGACACCAACCTCACTACCTCTGCTTAGAGGTACACACCAGGCACATGCATATACTTACAAATTATTAACCTCACATACGTGAATAATAAATCAGGTACAGCAACTAAAGAAGAAAAAAAAACTTTCTGTTGAGTCAACTTCACATTCATTTTTTGTTTAGTTGTATTTTGCAATGAATGTAACAAACTGATGAGGGCAACATCACATCTGCTGTAATCCAACTTTTGTTCTAATATTGAAGTTAACAAATGTTAGACTTGCGGCTTTTGCCACTTTGTGGTAAAAAGGTGATATGTAACAGTATTTGATGGCCAAATAAAGTCTAAGATCGGAATGGGGGTTCTTTGGTCAGGTTTGGCTTTGTTTCATGTGTTTTATCCCATGTAATTGCCTTGTTGTCTGCTGTTCATGTCAATGTCGACAACTCTGCAAAACCGCACTGCACATTGATGCACTGTAAAGCATCAAATGTACGATTTCATAAGAGTGACCTAAGAGATAACTGCTCTTATCATCCCCCTCTCATGTCAACCAAACGGGACTCATTTTTTCTTTTAAATTCTTTTTTTTCTTATGTCTGATTGGAAAGGTTTATGATCACGAGGACCAAAGTGAGACAGAGGTGTGTGCTGGACAGTGGGATTGCTATGGGGACCATACTGTTGATGAAAACTGAACCTTTCCTGTTGTTAGGCATCCTTTTCCTCTTCCATATGCTAAAGCTCCTTTGCGAGCAGCAGCACACGTTGCGTTTATTGGAATATAGTGTCAATTACTGAAATTCTTATTTTAAAAATGCCTTTTAAAAATCAAGAAATTACAAGTCATTTAGTTTTTACTTTCTGATATTGCTGTTTAATATCCACCAAATATACTATTTACCTCTGTTCTGTATTAGTCTAATTGGTCTCTAGGAACGATCTATAATTTTATAGTTCATAGATTTTATCACCCCAGCAAAATTTTAAGTGGATGCCCATGTTTATAGTAGTGCTTCTATAAAAGGTGATACCTCATTAAAAAGAGGGAGAGAGAAATTCTTTGTGAGTTCATGTGTAACCTTACAGTCACTACACAAAACTATTAAGGGCAGGAACTCTATTGGTAATGCAGTGCAATGCTTGAGAGAAATGAGCAAACACAAATATAGAAAATAAATCTTTAGAAGACTACATTACACAGTATAGCACAGTACATTGCACTGGTCATGAATTGTCTGTGTTCCTGAAAATGTGCTAGAATTGGACCCTTCATGTCCTAAAAGAATGTCATTGTGACTTTCTTGGTGGAAAGCTGTGATTTGAAATTCTTCTTTAATGGAGAAATCAGGTGTTTTCACTGCATGCTTTGTCTCTTGTTTTCTGGCTCACAGTGATGGACCCATTTCTCATTTCTGGTGGCAATCTGCGCCAAAACACTTGGGTCTTCTTGATAATTTTTCAGGAATTGGATCACAACCTCCATGTGCTGTTACTTGTGCAGATAAGTAAGCTGTTTGGTACTAGCCTTGCACAAACTATTTGAGACACCATGGCATGTGCAGATACATAGCTGATATCCAAATGTGCAGCAACAGTGGACAACATAATCCGTCAGTCTTCTCTGATGAAGACATTCTTAATATCGATGTGGGCTTGCGTATGCCATATTGATGATCAACCAGACTGAGCTTCATCAGTTGCACTTGTTCTTCCCACTGTAAACCTTTTTACTAATTCATAAACTTTTTGTTGAGTCATGCTGCTTTCACTTCCATACTGAGCAAATATCCTTCAGTGAATTTCTGCAGGTTTCACTCCCTCTGCTCAAAGAAATCTCACTACAGTGCATTGTTCAACAATGGTGCAATCCTGCAGCAGAGTATCCATGTTCATTTGACATTTGGCTTAAACTAAAAGCCAAGCCAAGCCAATTAGAAGCCAAGGCAGATACTGCAATTTATGTGTTTGAACTACCCATAAGTCATCACAAACACGTATTGCATCAGCTTCTAACCATTGCAGTTACTTTCAAATTGCCTTTACATTTTGATTTACCTGCTAGAAATGTATTTTGGTATTAAGAAAACGGTTCTCTGTATCACAGAATTTGTGAACTATATTTTTATATAAATAGACAAAAATTAATATGGGTTACAAATTAAGTCAATAGTTTTGTAGTAATTTTCTGTGCATTTTGTATTTGTAATATAGGACTTGTGAACCCTAGTCATAAAACCGGCTTAATGTCTAGAGCACAGTATAAAGTAGGAAGAGACTAGATAAGTATATAAATATGTAGAAGTTCCTGCATGACTGGAACTAACTCAACTTTAAAACTGGATGGATAAATAAGATGTATATCAGATAATACAGGTAAGAGAAACATGTAAGACAAACATGGGAAAGAGTAATTGGAGTCATTCATTTCTAATGCTGAGGGAAACATAACATTAAAAATCCCCTTGTGATGGCTTAGTTATATACGAATGGCAAGACCTTAGAAACTGATAGAAAGACCTCCAGTGGGTTGGTTTAGTGGCCTAGCAATCATAGTTTTAAAGAGCTGTCTTGGTAATAAGTCTTACATAGTATGAATCTGGGGTTTAGTTTGTATATCACTGGCTCTCTATGTGCGAAAAAAGCACAGCAGGAATTTAGTACCATAATTTGCTCCTCTACAAGATATATGAAAACAGAAGTTATTCAAAATATTCCTTAAAAATGAGAACAAAAAATTCAGCAACACACCTGACAGCCAGAAATTGATATCTTTGTAGACTCAATCGTTGGCCTACGTGTCATTCTGGGAGAGACATGACTTGAGGAGCCAGTTGCATATGACCCAAACACAGAGCCGCTAGTTCCTGTGTAGCTTCCAGATGGTCGCTCTGGTAGAGATAACTTTCTGTTAGAAAGCCACTCCCTCTTGGCTGGTTTCTTAATCCCAGACTTGACAGTGCAGCTGTCTTGTTCACCATTTAGTCCTTTGGTTTGAAAGCCCTTTTTGCTGTCTGGACCAACCATACCTTCAGTGCCAATGTCCATGGCTGCAACTTGATCTGCTAATTCTCCCTGGTTTTCTGTATCCATGTCTGAAGAGCCAGATTCCTGTGGAATCTTATCCATCATGGACTTCATAAGATCCAAACAGAATATTGCAAAAAAAAGTTGTAAGGATATAAGAATCCCACAGAACTGCTTATATTAGTTTGTTTTTTCAACAGCTGTCATCTGGAACCAAGAGAGTCCACTGGGCTGAAAGAAAGACAGAAAACATGTCAACACACATAGCAGAAATACATGACAATGAGTCTTCTTCAATACAATCATATTTTAATTCTAAAACATTGTCTTGTTCCCACTACACTTTCAGTATCAGTACTGTATAATGGGGATAGAGTAGAAATACTCATGAAGAATTTCACATCATTTTTGCAAAAAGAAATCTGCAAATCTAATGGAGGAAACTGACATGCAAGATGGGAGGAGAGTTAAAATATAAACTGAAACATTCAGAGTAAATAATACACACTTGCCAGACTGACTGTCTCAGGATTTAGACAAGGAGTCGCCAACTATTGCCCTGGAGCGTTACTGTGACTGGAGGCTTTCATTCTAACCCTTTCCTTAATGAATGACAAACTTTTATTGTTAATTAACTTATTATCCCTTCATTTTAATTGCTCTGCTTTTTTGTTAGCACTGTTATTAGTGAGATACTCCCTAGAGAGCGGTGTTTTTTTCCTATGCATCTTCATAGTATAGGAAGCTAATCAAGGACTTTGTTAAATGGTGCGACTCAAACCACTTACACCTGAACACCAGCAAGACCAAGGAACTGGTGGTGGATTTTAGGAGGCCCAAGCCCCTCATGGACCCCATGATTATCAGAGATTACTGTGTGCAGAGAGTGCAACCTATAAATACCTAGGAGTGCAGCTGGATGTTAAATTGGACTGGACTGCCAATACTGATGCTCTGGTTAAGAAAGGTCAGAGCCAACTATACTGCCTTAGAAGGCTGGCGCCCTTCAATAGCTGCAATAAGATGCTGCAGATGTTCTACCAGACCATTGTGGCGAGTGCCCTTTTCTATGTGGTGGTGTGCTGGGGAGACAGCATAATGAAGAGGGACACCTCACACCTGGATAAACTTGTGAGGAAGGCAGGGTCTATTGTAGGAATGAAGCTGCTCAGTTTAACATTCGTGGCAGAGCTATGGGCACTGAGCAGGCTCCTGTCAATCATGGAGAATCCACTGCATCCACCGAACAGTGTCATCTCCAGACAGAGGAGTAGCTTCAGTGACAGACTTTTGTCACTGTCTTGCTCCACTGAATAGACTGAGGTGATCGTTCCTCCCCCACACTATGCGACTCTTCAGTTCCACCCGGGGGGGTAAACGTTAACATTATTCAAAGTTATTGTCTGTTTTTACCTGCATTTTTATTGCTCTTTAATTTAATATTGTTTTTTGTATCAGTATACTGCTGCTGGATTATGTGAATTTCCCCTTGGGATTAATAAAGTATCTATCTATCTATCTCTATCTTATTTTCATCTTCTTATTTATCCACTTTAACTCTTCAGTTCCCTAATGTTTTTACATTTTGGGATAAAACTGCAATAAATGTAAAACAGTTTTAAGTCTGCCTCAAACCTCTTCAGCCATCTCCATACATAAAAGAATATCCCAATTTATCTTACACACATGTTGGCTACTCTTTGTATTATTGGGCAGGTACTGTATCATGTATCTATGTTCTGCTTTTTGCAACTGAGAGGACATGGCAGATGTTTGCCAACTGGCCAACCAACCACAAACGTTACCTGGTAGGTAAGCATCCAAATAATCAGATTGCAATTCAGACCTAAGAATGTAATACTGCAATCTTCATTCTGTCAAATAAGCAAACCAGCCTGTGTGGCGCAATGTCAGAGGCTTCGCCTCAGGCACTGACGTCAGAATTTCGATCTTCATACGGGGAAGCAAAGGTGTGTATACTTAATGAGCCCCAGTTATGGTGAAACACGTGTTGTGTACTCTTTGCATTATTTGACAGGTATACACACAAACACACATACTGTATATTACAGCCATGTATCAGATTAGATTGGCTAATACTGGGATTCACTATCTTAATCAGTGTCACACAAAGTAGACCAAAGAGTCATAAAAAGGTTTGGGGCAGCCACCCATATATTGTTACCTGGCTATAAAAAGGTTATGAATTATGGCACAGATGTACACAGATCGGAGTTCAACACAGAATTGATGCTATAAATGAAAGATGGTGGCTTTAAAAGTCGGAAAAGGAAATGATGTAATCTAGGGCAGAATTTGAAGGATCCTCCTCCATAGGCTCAGACCCAGACATGACGTTATCAAAAGGGCGGTAACCAGAAGGTTCTTCATCGATAGGTTCGGGACCGGAAGTGATGCCATCAAAGGGGACGGGACTGGAAGTGACGTCATCAGGGCTAGGCAGAATTTCCAGTAAATGGTCTGCAGGAAAGTGAGAAAAAGAGTCAGCGTACTCCACCACCCCCTGGTTGGGCCTGGAATTACTTTCGTTCAGGCCCTTCAGCTGCCTCCCATGCACACGTGTGTGACATCAGCTACACAAGAAGTGACACTGATCAGGGGTCCATTAGGCACCAGCGTTTTGAGAGTGATTAGAGTTCATCAAAATGCACAGGATTTGGTGCACGCACAAAAGGTGTGAGTAAGTGCAGTCGAGAAAAGTCCTGATTTCATACAGTAGACAAGCTTTAATTGTTTCTTAGGGAATAAATATATACATACTGTATATTATTGTACATAATGTCAGTATCAAAAGATTGCTTTCTAATCTTAACTACAACCTATTTAACCGTAGCCACCAAAAGTTCAGTGCTTTGTCCTTTCTTTACAAAATATTACACCTACTCTTTCATTTCAAAAGCAGTAAGCCTCAGATAATGAATATAAATGCTTCCGACTATATGCGACTTTACCTTTGCATGTGTTTGAATTAAAAAAAGATCACATCTGAACGTAGTTCAGTGGCTACACAGTGTGTGTTGACACATCCCTAACAGGTTTTGTAAAAGAACTGGATAGGCTGCAAAAATATGTGCATCTGCCTTTGTTGTTTTGTCAAAACTGAAAAAATGCTAACAGTACAACACCTTACCTTTAACTATTATAGCTGTTTTATGACAAATTTATAATATGTTACAGTATATGTATATTTTCATTAATTTCTGAAAAGATTGGTGGCTTCTGTTCTGAACATGTGCGATACACAGCTTCACTCAATGGGTGTGGGTGGGAAGATGGAGATGCTGGACTGTTTTAGTGTTTAGATGCTGTTAAGCATTAGACAGTATTTCTCTACCAATAAATAATTACCCTATTAATAATAAGATTGCCTAGGGGTATCAAATTATACAAAAATATGGTTTGAATACTCATATTAAAAATAAGTAGATACAGTATTCAAATATATTTGAACGCAGGTTAAAATTTCTTAATTCTATTACATGTATGTTTGCATGCTTTATTACCGGTATTAATAATAATTGAACCTTTTTACTTTACTTTTTTGGTGCATCTGGGAAAGTATGCAGTGCTAATGACTTGTGCACTCTGCAACCTTCACTTGAAAAAGGCCACCCATCACAAAAATTAGATTTTCTACGCATAGAAAGGGACGCAATCAAAGAGAAAAGTAAAATGGGGACACTTCACATGGCTGTATGTTTATGTGAAACTTGTACAAAATTGCTCCTAATGACTTAAACCTGTTAAAACTTCTCATTGCTTTAGTCCCTCAAGCCATGCAAATCATCCTACCCTCTGCTCCATCATCTGCTTTTCTCATTTTCTCTGTTCAGGTAAAGTGATATTTGGCTTGTCCACCATCATCAGTGTTTTTCAGCAGGTATTGTGTGTTATGGACAACATTTATGAAGACAAGAAGAGCTATCATCAAGGCGTAAATGCAGAGTAACTGGGCTCCCTGCTTTATGACCTCACTTTATTGGAATGGAAGTTATTAGGTTTGACCATGTTACTCATATTAGCTGCTGTTTGCAACATCTGAGTTTTATTGTTTTATTTATTGTTTTGTAAACAGCACTGACAGATTCATTCACTCACTCACTCACTCACTCATTCATTAACAAAAACACTATTTCTCATTTACCTAAATGCCTACAAATTGGTGGGATGACACATCTACGCCAGTAGGTATCTGCTAAGAAAAAAAAACTTTTCAATACTTCAATACTCCCCGTGCCTGCGTGGGTTTCCTCCGGGCGCTCCGGTTTCCTCCCACAGTCCAAAGACATGCAGGTTAGGTGGATTAGCGATTCTAAACTGGCCCTAGTGTGTGCTTTGTGTGTTTGTGTGTGTCCTGCGGTGGGTTGGCACCCTGCCCGGGATTAGTTCCTGCCTTGTGCCCTGTGTTGGCTGGGATTGGCTCCAGCAGACCCCCGTGACCCTGTGTTCAGATTCAGTGGGTTGGATAATGGATGGTTGGATGGATACTTCAATATTTAGCAATTTAAAAAAAAAATCTCTACCACAGAAAAACAAAATACGCCAAAATCTCAAAAATGCTTTGACTGTTTTGATTGAACTTGATGCCATTTTAGAAAAAGTTGATTAGTTGACACATTTTTTTATCAACACATTTTTTGTTGCCATTATTACTATGTTAACATATGCTCTGCACTTCACTGACAGAGGTCTATAGGCAAACAAAAAATGCAACAGAAACTACTGACAGCAGCACTACCCAATAGGGTGGACAGATGAGTGAAGAAGTGGTGGGGTCCTGGACCCTGAAGTAAGCACATTTATCATGTACAGTGAGGTTTGAAATGGAAAAGAGAAAGTTCAGCGAAGCTCAATGGTTAGCAAACGCTATAAAGCTTGCATGCCGGTGTCAGACACCATGGCTGTGAGTGTTGGAGTTGCTTCACCACCAACAAAAAGTCAGGGAGTGAGAAGGAGAGGCATCCTTGAATCCAAGGGGGACAGATGGCATAAGTTTTAAATTAATGAGTCCCCCATGAGCAACTCCATTGATATATATGAGCTTTGAAAGTGGACCACCTCCCACAACCCCTGCAATAATTTATATTTACATACAGTACATGTCTGATTACTTTGAGTGGGGATGCCCCACCTTCCCCTCTCCACCGCTCTCCAAAATTATTTACATATACATTTGCATCGCAAAATTGAAAGGGGGACCACCCCAATCATTTAAGAACCCCTGCTCCAAAACATAGTACCGGCAGTTATTTTCTTGCACTCCAAGCACTAGAACAAAAACAACCCCAAAAGTAAAAATGTTCAGTTCATTACATAGGCTGCCTTAATATGCAGCCTGTAAACATAATCTTAGTTTTTAATAAGTTAAAGTAAAACACAATTCAGTGTTATCACTTTGTCTGCCTATGGCTATGGCATAGGCATCATAAATATTGAGGAATGCAGTGAATTAACTTCATTTCAATTAACAAACGCCTTAATCAAGCTTTAAAGTCACACACTATGATCTCTTTTTCTCTAATATTCTAATCTTGTGTCATTTGCTACCTGTCCTGAAGTGTGTGTATGTGCATCATTGGAAGCTGCCAAGTCAAAAAAACGCCCCAGTGCCCCAAAATCACATACCTCAAAGTACTTATCAGTACAGAGCTCTGACACTCCAGAATAAACAGGATCAAATCAGGTGGCCAAGCTACAAGGTCAGTCATTAATCTTTGGCCACATTTCCCTTGATAACACACACCCAAACCACAATGAGCATACACATCCAACACCCGGATCATGCAGGACACTCGTCCAAATCATTCCACTCTAGATGTCTCAGATCTCAGACATGAGTGCCGTAGACTTACAGGAGGAATAAAAAGTATGTAACTGACACTCTGGAGTGCCTGCAAAATGCCTTGAATTTAATCCAAAATAAATATATGCTGTATTTACAGTTATAGAGAGCAACTTCTATGCAATTTTTTGCCTGAAACTTACTATGAAAAATGTATTTGAAAAATTCTTAAGAAAACAGGTTTGGCACAAAATTTTAAGAAATATTTGAATGACATATTTTAGCTATAAATATTAAAAATTAGCCAAAATTAGCATGACTGTGCTCTCACAGGCAGCTGCCCCCCTAGCAGTACGCTCTACTCACAAATTCCCAGGACCCTGTATAGTGAGGACGGACAGGAAGCTTAGCACTATCGGCAATCTATGGTAGTTGAAATTTGGTGCCGACCTGGATGAGCAAGAGATGATGACTTCACAGCCATGAGCAAGCTTGATAAAAAGTACGTCATGTTAATGTCTGTGATCCAAAAAGCAGAATCAAAAACAGGAAGTAGTCAAAACTCACAAAGCAATGAAGCACCGCACAGGTAAATGTACCCAAATCGCTAGATGAAAACAGCACCCGTAAAGAAAGCAAGCAAAGGTCAAAAATAATAAACAGCAGGAAATAAACACAAGAGAAAACTTGTAAGGTGAATGCCACCATATTAAAGTGAAACTCTTCTGTCAGTCTTCCTCTTTTGTTTGCTTTGGCGCTTTCACCACGTGACTGAAACATGATTAGTGCTGCTTGATAACAGATACTGATTTGAGGGGCTAAAAGTAAAGTCAAAGAGGGCAGTCAGAATTGAAGCCTAGACCCCAGCCTGACATTTAAAATGTCAGTACTGTAATGTACACCAGATAGGTTAGAGCTACGTATGTTAAAGTTAGTCCATAAACATAGAATATTTGAATATGTGCAATCTTCTTCTTCTTCTTTCGGCTGCTCCTGTTAGGGGTTGTCACAGCAGATCATCTTCTTTCATAATTTGATTATGCGCAATAAGCTTAATTAAAATTCTATAAGTTATAATTCTCTTTTGACATGGTGTAACATTATCATCAATGATTACAACACTGATACAGAACCTGCTAAATTTACTAGTAGGCGCAGTAAGTAACTACTTATTAACAATATCTGACAACATTCATTTTATCATTGTTGACAAAACAGATCCAACAAGACATTCACATTTGCTTTCCAAATTATTATAAGACTGAGAATAATAAAAATGTAGCAGATGAACAATGAATTGAAGTACTGTCTCTATAAAGTTTTATGTTATATTTGCAACAAAAAAAAAAAAATAAGGAATTGGATCTATTAGAATACGAGTATATAGATGGAATTCAACATTAATGCGGATATGTGGGCTATGGTGCTCTGATTATTGAAAATTAAGCATTATGTATGAGGAAGCAACTCTACAATATATTGCATGGTATAATTCCTTGTTTATTTGAATGAAGTTAAAGCAGAAATCATATCCTTGTAAACAAACATGTATTATTCTATCACACCTAATGTAATAAAAACTTCTATGTGGTGTCAATGTGGTTGATCAACCTTGGTCCTGCGCCTCCTCACCAGTCAAACCCTTTCCCTTCAGATCTTTTACTTTATCCATCCACCTCCACTTTGGCCGATCTCACTTTTTCTTCCCCTGTACTTCCATTCCCATCACTTTTTTGCCCACATAATTACTGTCTCTCCTCATCACATGTCCATACCACTTCAGCCTACGTTCTTGTACTTTCTTAGATATCTCTTCCACTTTTGAGGTACCTCTTATTCTCTCATTAATTTTTCTGTCCTTTTTTGTAACTCCACACATCCACCTCAATTTTCTCACTTCTGCCACATCAAACTTCTCCTGTCCATAAAAGTTATGAACAGAATTGGTGACAAAGGGCAGCCCTGGTGGAGTCCAGGTCTCACCGGAAACAGATTTGACTTACTGCCTGCAATGCGGACCAAGTTCTGATACCAGTTGTACCGGGACCAAACGGCCCTTCTCAGGGAGTCTGGTACCCCATACTCCCGGAGCACCCCCCCCACAGGATTCCCCGAGGGACACAGTTGTACGCCTTTTCCAAGTCCACAAAACAGATGTAGACTGATTGGGCAAAGTCCCATGAACCTTTCAGTACCCTGCCAAGGGTGTAGAGCTGGTTCACTGTTCCGCGACTAGGACGAAAACCACACTGTTCCTCCTGAATCCGAGGTTCGACTATCTGACAGACACTCCTCTCCAGGACCATCGAATAAACTATTCCAGGGAGGCTGAGGAGTGTGATCCCTCTGTAGTTGGGACACACCCTCCGGTCCCCCTTCTTAAAGAGGGGGACCACCACCCTGGCCTGCCAATCCAGAGGCACTGTCCCCTATGTCCATGCGATGTTGCAGAGGCATGTCAACCAAGACAGTCCTAAAACATCCAGAGCCTTGGGGAACTCCAGGCATATCTCATCCACCCCCGGGGCCCTGCCACCAAGGAGTTTTTTGGCCACCTTGGTGACCTCAGTCCCAGAGATGGGAGAGCCCACCTCCGAGTCCCCAGGCTCTGCTTCCTCATTGGAAGGAAGCAACCACCGAAGCAACATTCCGCTTGGCCTGCCGGTACCTATTAGCTGTCTCCGGAGTCCCACAAGACAAAAGGGACCACCAAGGGACCACCAACCCATCCACCAACGGGTTCGGGGATTGCCGCCACGACAGGCACTGACCACCTTACGGCCACAGCTCCAGTCAGCCACCTTAACAACAGAGGTACGGAACATGACCCATTCAGACTCAATGTCCCCCACCTCCCTTGGAACGTGGTCAAAGTTCTGCAGGAGGTGTGAGTTGAAGCTACTTCTGACAGGGAACTCTGCCAGACGTTCCCAGCAGACCCTCATAATACGTTTGGGCCTACCAGGCCTGATCGGCATCCTCCCCAACCATCGAAGCCAACTCACCACCAGGTGGTGATCAGTTGACAGCTCCGCTCCTCTCTTTGCCCAAGTGTCCAAGACATGTGGCTGCAAGTCCGACGACACAAGCACAAAGTCGATCATTGAACTGAGGCCTAAAGTGTCCTGGTGCCAAGTACACATATGGACACCCCTATGCTTGAAAATGGTGTTCATTATGGACAATATGTGACAATCACAGAAGTCCAATAACAAAACAAACTCGGGTTCAGATCGGGGTGCCCATTCCTTCCAGTCACATCCTTCCAGGTCTCATTGTCATTGCCCAAATGAGCATTGAAGTCTCCCAGCAGAATGAGAGAGGTCATAACCTCGACACATCCACAGGGCGACCCTACAATGATATTAAGCAGAAGGTGGCATGACTCTACCTAACTTTCAGTTTTATTATTGGGCAGCAAATATACAACCTATAAAAACCTGGGCATTAAAACAAATAGATGGACACACACAGGCTTGGTCTGCAATAGAAATAAAATCCTGCAGTACTTCTTTATATTCCTAGCTTGGTACCCCGAGTTATCGTCAATATACAAACAATCCAATTGTCCTTCATTTACTCAGAATATGGAAAAACTTTTATCGGTGGCACCTTTTTCAACCATCTCAAACTTACAGTTTTTAATGTTTGGAAAATGTACAGGATTAAATCACTTAGAGATTTGTACATAGATAATGTATTTGCATCCTACAAACAATTACACTCCAAATGTATCTTCTCATCAACACAATCTTTCCACTATCTCCAAATCAGAAACTTTACTAAACAAAATCTGCCCAATTTTCCTCACCTCCCACCTATTTCTGTTCCAGAAAAAATACTGATCACTCTTGAGGACTCAGACAGCATCTCTATAATATATAAAAACATTTTAAAGATCCCAGAGTACAGTGGGAAAAGGATATCTTACTCAACATTTCAGACAAGGAGTGGAAGGCAGCCATGCACAGAATTCATTCTAGATCCATATGCACAAAGCATTCAATTATTCAGCTTAAAATCTTTTATTGAGCACATCTATCTTGTTGAAAATTGTCCAAAATGTTTCCAGGACAAGATCTTGTTGCTTCAGCAACAGACTGCTGTCACTGTCCTGTTCCACTGACAGACTAAGAAGATCGTTCCTCCCCCACACTATGCGACTCTTCAATTCCACCCAGGGGGGTAAAAGTTAACACTGTACAAGATTATAGACTGTCATACCTGCCTCGCACTCTCCACTTTGCATTTTTTAACTTGCACTGCTTTTTTTTTTTATTGCTCTTTAATTAATATTGTTTTTATCAGTATGCTGCTGCTGGGGTATGTGAATTTCCCCTTGGGGATTAATAAAGTATCTACACGTATCTATCTATCTAACTTGTGAACGTTGTAATAGAGCTCCAGCCTCATTGGGCCATATGTTTTGGGCCTGCACCAAATTAATAACATTCTGGACGAAAATTTTTAAATGTCTATCAGACAGCTTTGGTGTCACAATCCCTCCTAATCCATCACCAGCTGTGTTTGGTGTACATCCAGATGGACCTAAAGTGGAGAAGGACAAAGAAACTGTAATTGCCTTTACTTCACTATTAGTACGTAGACATCTTCCTCAGCTGGAAGAATCCTAACCCATCTCTTTTAAGTCAGTGAGTAACTGATGTTATATACTATTTAAAACTGAAAAAAATCAAATTCTGTCTTAGTGGATCTGTTCAAAACATTTTTAAAACCTGTCAGAATCTAATCAATAATATTTTAGAATAAGCTTTTATATTGGGGAAAACAATTCTTTTCCCAACTCTTAAACGTTTTACTCTGTCTGTTGGCCTTCCTCTTTTTCTCTTTGCGGGATTCTACTGAATTTAGATTTGTTAAGTTTTACTTGTTTGTATGGAATGTTACTTGCTTTTAATAAATTCAATAAAAATAATAAAAAAGTGGCCATTAGAGAGAACAGATATGGTGACTCATTTGGATAACAAGCAATCACACATCTCCAAATGACTCAAAGTTTTGTGTCTGGTTGCTTTTAGTCTAGCTGCTGAGTCTTTAACTGGATCTAATGTTATGTTTATGTGCTACGGGGTAAAATTAAAGAAAATTTTCCCAGTGGGAAGATTCATGTAAATGTCCTTTGAAATGGTAACTCCGCTCCCAGTGAGACAATACATAGACAATATTGCCAGTCGAATAACTTGAGTCGTGATGCAATTTTAACATTTCACCTCTTTCTATAATATAAAATTAAAAACTAAGGTAACACTTTCCATTAAGTGTCCATAATTACACTGTAACTACTATGTAATTACCTGTATAAGTACAGTGTAACTATGAGTTATTACTCCGTACTTACTGTGTAATACAAAGTAGGGCTATAGTTACTCAGTTGTCATTGTTATTCCACAATTTATATAATTACAATTTAACAATTTATCACTGATCCAAAAACAAGTGTACTTAACATAGTTACATTGTATCTGTACTTTCAAAATGTAATAAAAACATCAGGGTATGTAACTATAACTATGTAACATGTTCCATTGTCTGGGCAATTGTAATGGAGAATTGCAGTGAAAACTGCATAGGTTTTCAATGATATTTCAAGATCTTTTTTAAATGGTGAAAACACCTTTGCAAAATAGTTAACACTTTTGCCTCACAGATCCATTATCCTGAGATGGAATTCTGTCTGGAGGTAGGATATAGTGGGTTGGATAAAGGATGGATGGATATGTGTGTAAAATTTGTACATTCTACCCATGTGTCCCTATGTCTTCTTCATGGGTTTTACTGCCACATCCCAGGGACATGTAGGTTGGGCCATATGTGTAAAAGCATGAGTGCTGGTATATTTGTCAGTGGGCCTTGTAATGAGATGGCTCCCCATCCTGGCCTGTTTCCTGCCTTGTGCCCGGTGATGCTTGGAATGGCTCTGCAACCCTGTGTACCTTGATTGAATGATGCAAGTTTGGCAGTATTATGTTAGGGATGGTATAATAATAGCCCAAAAATATTCAACAATAAATAGTGTAACAACTACAAGAATGTGGCAAATGCTTGTTTAAGCAAAACATGTCAAGGAGGTGCCCCTCTAGATTTTGGGGAACAAGCGTTAACCATTTTGCAAAGGCGTTTTCACCATTTAGAAAAGATCTTGAAATATCATTGAAAACCTATGCAGTTATCAATACAATTCTCCATTACAATTGCCTATTAACTATAACCTTACTTTGTATTACACAGTAAGTACGGAGTAATAACTCATAGTTACACTGTACTTACACAGGTAATTACATAGTAGCTACAGTGTAATTATGGACACTTAATGTAAAGTGTTACCAAAACGGATAAACATATTAGCCAGAAATGCTTTTTTGTGGTCAATAGTAATGGAAGGTATGTGATATATACTTTAGGTGTTTAGTTTGGCTATTATTTTTTTGAAGAAAATTGATCTAAGTTAAGATCAAGTAGCAGCAGCAACCTTGAATTTCTCCCAGAATGCAGACTGAAAATTCAGTAAACACAAACAAACTGGGAAAGTGCGACGTCATAAGCAGTAACTCTCAAAATTCCTGTTGCATAATATTGATACAGACATACAGTGGTGTGCAAAAATATTCAATCCCATTGAAAGTCATCATAATTTTCTGCATGACATAAGATTTGTATACATGTTAATCTCATGCTTTAACAATGCAGTTCCAAAGTCAAAATAAACCATTTTCTGTAGATATTTAACTGAATAAGAAAAAACTCAAAAGTTAGTATTTGCATAAGTATTCAAAGCCCTATACATTAATAATTGTCAAAAATCGTTTTGCTGCAATTACAGCTTTAATTCTTTTGGGTTAAGTATGTACCATGTTTGCACATTAATTCTTCCCCATTCTTCTGGGCAGAATTTAGAGAGATCCTCTAGGATGGTGAGATGGTGCCTCTGGGCAGCAGTTTTCAAAAATGGTACCACAAATTCTCAATAGGGTTAAGATCAGGGCTTTGACTTAGCCAATCCAAAACATTCAGCTTTGTGTTTTTGAGCCTTTCCAGGGTTGCGTTGGCATTATGATTATAGTCAATGTTTTATTGAAAGATGAATCTTGATCAGAGCTGTAGGTTCATAGCAGACTGTAACAAGTTCTCCTGCAATATTGTGCTACATTTGAGTCCACCCATTGTCCCTTCAGCTGTGACAAGATTCCCAGTAGCACATGAAAACCATCCCCACAGAATGATGCTGCCACCACCACCATATTCCACTGTACGCATGATGTTTCCTGAGACATTAGCAGTGTTAGTTTTATGCCCACATATACCTCTTTCAAGTCTGGCCAAAAAGTTCTATTTTGGTTTCCTCTGACCATAAAACCTTTTTGCACATCTTAACTGGGTCTTTCTCATGCTTTGTAGCAAATGCCATGCGTGCCTTTATGTGGGCATTCTTAAGAAATGTCTTCTATATTGTTACTATCCCGTAAAGGCCAGTTTTACAGAGAGCACATTAAATTCTGGACCCATGCACGTTCACTTCAGTTTCACCCAAAAGGCACTGCAGACTTCTGAGAGTGATGGTTGGATTTTTTATGGCCTTACTCACCAGTCTCCATCGTGCACTGATGTTTAGTTGAGGGATGGCCTGTTCTAGTAAGGGTCTGGGTGCTGTGATGAATGTTCTAATCCTGTCCATCCTCATCACATCCAATGCAAATATTAACATCTTTAACTCAGCCACCTCCAGCTCTGTCTCCTGTTGTTTGTTCAGCGCCACAGTCTCCAACCCATATAACACAGATGGTCCCACTACCATCTTGTTGACTTTCCCATTCACTTTTGGCGATACCTCTCTGTCTCAAATCACTCCTGACACTCTTTTCCACCATGCCTGCACTCTCTTCTTCACTTCTCTTCCGCATTCCCTGTTACTCTGTACTGTTAATCCCAAGTATTTAAAGTCCTCCACCTTCACCAGCTCTACTCGCTGCATCCTCACTGTTCCTCTAACCTCCCTCTCATTCACACACATGTATTCTGTCTTGGTTCTACTGACCTTCATTCCTCTCCTCTCTAAAACATATCTCCACCTTTCCAGGGTCTCCTCAACTTGCTCCCTGCTCTCATTATAGATCACAATGTCATCAGCAAACATCGTAGAGGACTCCCGTCTCATCTCCTTTGTTAACCTGTCTATCACTGCAAATAGGAAAGGACTTTGAGCCGATCCCCGATGTAATCCCACCTCCACCTTAAACACATTCATAACTCCTACCGCAAACCTCACCACTGTCACACTTGCCTCGCACATATAATGTACCACTCTTACATACTTCTCTGCCACTCCCGACTTCCTCATACAATACCACAACTCCTCTCTAGGCACCTTGTCATATACTTGCTCTAAGTTCACAAAGACACAATGCAACTCCTTCTGGCCTTCTCTATACTCCTCCATCGAAACAATTAGATCAAACATTGCATCTGTAGTGCTCTTTTCCCGGCATGAAACCATACTGCTTCTCACTAATCATCACCTCCATTCTTAATCTAGCTTCCACTACACTTTCCCATAACTTTATGCTGTGGCTGATCAATTTTATACCACTGTATTTACTATAGTTCTACACACCCCCCTTATTCTTAAAAATGGGTACTAGTACAGTTCTTCTCAATTTCTCAGTCATCCTCTTACTTTCCAAGGTTTCATTAAACAATCTGGTTAAAAACTCTACTGCCATCTCTCCTAAACACCCACCATGCTTCCACAGGTATGTCATCTGGACCAACCACCTTCCTGTTCTTCATCTTCTTCATAGCTGTCCTTACTTCCTCCTTACTAATCAGTTGTACTTCCTGGTTCACTATCTCCACATCACCCACCCTTCTTTCTCTCTCATTCTCTTCATTCATTAACCTCTCAAAGTACTCTTTCCATTTGCTCAATACACTCTCCTAGCTTGTGACTGTTTCCATTATTATCATTTATCACCCTAACCTGCTGCTCATCTTTGACAGCTCTCTCCCTTTGGCTAGCTAATTTCTACAGTTTTTTTTTTTTCTCCCTCCTTAGTGCCCAGCCTCTCATAGAACTCATCATGCACCTGATCTTTAGCCTTCACCACCTCTCTCTTTACATTACACCTTATCTACTTGTACTGCAGTTAACATGTTTCATCTCTCTGACTATCCCACTTCTTCCACTCCTGTACTTCCCCATTCCACCACCAGGCTTCTTTGTTCTCCTTCCTCTGTCCAGATGTCATACCAAGCACCCTTCTTGCTGTCTCCCTTAAACACTTCCGCTGTAATTGCAATGTTATCTGGTAACTCTTCACTGCCACCTAGTGCCTGCCTTAACTCCACCTTACAGTCGTCCTTTTTCAGCTTTCACCATTTGATCCTTGGCTCTGCCCTAACTCTCCTCCTCTTCTTGATCTCCAACATCATCCTACAGACCACCATCCTATGCTACCTAACTACGATTTCTCTTGCCACCACTTTGCAGTCTCCAATCTCCTTTAGACTGACCCTCCTGCATATGACCTTCCTGTATGCATCTTCCTCCACTCTAGTACGTCACCCTGTGTTCCACCCTCTTTGTAAAATACGTATTCACCATGGCTGTGTGTATCTTTTTCACAAAATCCACTACCATCTGACCTTCTTTATTGCTCTCTTGACACGAAAGATCAGTTACCACTATAGAAGGTTGACTTCACGTGTTGAGGTGTACGGTATGTGTCAACAGTAAAGTGTGTTTTATACAAGGAAAAATGGCAGTAATAAGAAAAGGCGATTTATACAAAATAGAAAGGGAATAAAAGTTGGTAAAAGTACACCAGGACTGAACGCACATGTGAAAATAAAATCACAGTATATTGTATTAAGCATGGCATAGTTGTGCCCTGATTAATGCTGTCATCCCACAGTTCCTGAATAGCCACTGTTAACTGTCTAAATATTCCTAAGGGTGTCTTGCAACAGATGGAAAACCTAACTAACATTTAGAAAATCATAAATATTGGTTATTAATATGAAATATACATATGTGGCCAATTATGGTTCAACATAAAATAGGCAAGACACTAGGAAACATGGGATGTGCATTTCTCTTCTTCTTGTAGTAACAAGTCTTATTTGTGCTTAAATTTATCAATTTCAAACAGGAAACTTAAGCAAATAATTCAACTAATCACTACTGTATTTTATAGTGTGAAAACATGGGTGTCAAACTCCAGTCCTGGAGGGCCGCAGTGGCTGCAGGTTTTCATTCTGACCACCTTCTTAATTAATGACCAGTTTTTGCTGCTAATTAACTTCTTTTGCCTTAATTATAATTAACTTGGCCCCTTAGTTGTTTCTTTTTCCTTAATGAGCAGCCAAACAATAATGAGACACAAAATAAGCTGCCACATGACCAGCTCACCGGTGCCCATCACACAATATCTGAAAATAAGGAAAGGTGAAGTTCTCAGTAAGGTTGATCTCTCAGGTTACCAAAACATATTGATGGTGCTCTTAGGAAAAACAGAAAATCAACAGTTTTGGAAATGTCTGCTATGGCAGAATGAGAGCAGCGATGAGCCATGAAATTAAATAACAAGTTTAATTAACAGCAAGAATTAGGCTTCTCATTAAGAAACCGGTTGGAGTAAAATCGAGTTTGACATTCCAATTTATCTGGTCATCGGTTGGCTCATTTCACATCTCAGTTATGTTTTGCTGCCATTTAATGAAGAAACAAATCAATTCAGAACACTGAATCCTTAAAAACAGGGCTATTAAAATAAAGGGAAGAGAAGTTAATTAGCAGTGAAAACTGCTCGTTGATTAGGAAAAGGGTTAGGATGAAAACCTGCAGCCACTACGGCCCTCCAGGCCTGGAGTGCGACACCCCTGTGTTAAAACTATGCAAGAGACAGAGTTTTACACTAACTTCTGCAATGTTTTTGTGGAGTTTCTATGTTCTCCATGGGTTTTTGCTGTGGGTGGGCCAGTTTTGATACCAAAGCAGTGGTATGTGCCTCCAACTTGGCTCCATGTTCATGAGTTGCACAGTGTGGGCACAAATATGCATTTAACTGGTGCAGTGGTTTGGGTTTCCTTCATTCCTCAGTCTGGATTGAGGAGGTTCAGTAAATTGATAGATGGATTCACTTGAACATCATTGTTTGCACATCTCCTTTATAACTTTATTATTCTGCAAACTTGTATGACGTTTTCTTTTTAACTTAAGATATTTATGTTATTTGTATGTGATGTTGTGTCCTGTTATAAGCAGCTCCAAATCTACCAAGTGAAATTCCTGTACATTAAGTACTGGCGAATAAAAGTGATTCTGACTCTGACTTGACTGTGACTTTCCAGGTTGGCTCCACAATACCTGGACGATACTCGGAGCCTCTTCAACCCAAAAAGGTCAATAGTCATGTACCAAGATTAGCCAGGCAAATAAGGACACATACTGTATATGCAGCAAGGAGCTGGTGAAAAAGTATCAGTGCTTTTACTAAAGTCAAACCAAAAATAAAGTGTAATCAGTGCATTGATTCAAATCAATCTTCAATAAATAATCCAAAAAAAAAAACAAAGTGAATGTGGAGGTTAATAGTCCAAATATATATATCCACAAAACGAGGTTAGAACACAAGGGCGAACATTTTCTTCATAAAGTCATGAGCTGTGGTGTTACTTTCTAAACTCCGACATCTCTCCAGCTTACCCTCTTTGGATTCCACAGCACAGGGAGACGTCAACCAGCAAGTGCGACAACCTTTTGATCCCGCTCGGGCACCTGTTGTCAGTCTGTCAGCGTGTACAGGGCGCCACACCGAGTTGTACTCCCTTCGACTCCCGCTGCTATTACCCAGCTTTGTGGGGAAATCCACCTGAAGTAATTGGTCACCTTTGCTCCAAGGCTGCTCAGCAAGAGCAACCCTCAGCCCCCTCGAGCCCTGTCCGAACACAGCTTCTCCTCTATGTTGCACCAGCTCCGTCCTGTTCCTGCCCTTCTCGTCCTTCCTTTAACCAATGTGTCTTTCTGTGTTGTTTTATTTTTGTTCTTTCCCCCCTCTATAATGCAGGCTCCATTTTATCCTGTCTGATTGGGCGCAGGTGTGGTGATATACCCACTCCAAGGTTTGAACGAGGTACCTGACTGATCCAGTTGCATCTGCACATGTACGCACAATCAGCCAAGCACCCCAATCAACCCCAGAGTGGACTTGTGTTGTGATAGTTGTATCTGGGGTTTAGGGGGGCTGAAACACCCCCTACTGGTCATACAGTACAAACTTTTATATGTGTGAGTGCAACAGAAAGGGCTGTTGAAATTGTTAAATTCACATTAGTAATATAAAAATCAAGTAGAGTAAGTTGAACTGTGAAAAAGGCATAATTCAGTGACTTGAACCTCAGTGGTTATAAGAAAGCAAGGAAAGTTTTTGATAACAGCTTAAAGGGAAGGCAGCCAACAACAAGTTAATACGAATCTGTAAATCTACCATATCATCAAACAAACACAGGAAAGAGAGAATTGGGCTGGAAGCCTTCTTTACTTAATGTAATTAGGCTGAAAGAATAATATGTAATGAGATGAAACAAGAGATTTTGTTCTTCCAGCATGAAGGAGGAGTTACCGGACGTGTGTACTCATTTATGAGTTGGCATTTAGCATCTGACTACTTATTTCCTAATCTTATCTCCCTTTCCTGCATTGTTAACAGACTTGAACAAAGACAGAGAAAGAGAGAGTTCTTTATGGTCCACAGTTACAACATACAACTGAAAAATAACTCCATCAGGGTTTTCATTTATTTGTTCTCAATGCAATTGCTACAGCTTTATTTTCTTTTTTAATTAAAAGAGCAGCAATTCTTACACCAGTGTGACTAGTCATCGGAAACCCTGAATTAATTAAAATCTACAACACTGTCAAATTAAATGCACCAGAAGGCTATATCAAAATCAGCAGCTTGTGGTCAAATTCAACATCTTAATAAAAAGATTAAAATCAGGCAAAGCAAAATAAACACTGTTACTAGTGCAGCTAGCATTTTTTAGACTGTGTTGTCTGTTTATCCAGACACATTGGATGCTAAGCCCCGTTATTTAATGTGTGGGCCACTTGTGCCCCATATCAGAATACCTCATTTTCAAATCTATTACTCCCTTTACATTGCCATGAAGTTATGTACTAGAGCCACTCTTCAGAGAGTGAAAGACTTAAATCAACAGCAGCTATGGAGTTTTTGGTTGGAGCAGTGGGGGCAGAAAATGTTCCTAACAATCTGAAGGATTTTGACATATGTAATAATTCTTTTTGGTTATCATAGATCTGCTGGGGTGTTAAACTGTGTGTCTTGAGTGACACAGTGGCCGCAGATTTATCCTAAAATCAATTCCACAACTGAAAGCAAATTATTGTTGTTAATGAAGCAGGACATTTAAGTAGGCATTTATAACACCTCATCACATTCTACCACTATTGCAGATTACTTAAAATATGGGTCTTACTGTTTATGAAATTCAGAAAGATCCTCATGGTAAGCCACTGTTTCAATGCACAAAAGTAAAGCCATTCTGCACATTCTTCAGTAACTGTTAATGTTGTTTTAAGATTTTCTTTCCTTTTTTGCTTCCCCTTTTCTTATTTATTTGGCAAATGGGTTGTAAAATGTAATACACCCTACAGTGTAACAGCTTCACTAACATCACTTGCAACTGGGGCACAAGCCCATAGTGAGGTACTCTCATGGACAGTCAGAACCACTTTAATGTCAAGTTCAAGTTCACTGTCATGTGCACAGAGCACAATTAGATTCTTATTTGCATGTCTTACAATGATGCAACATACTGTCACTCTCTTGTGCTATAATCAAAACTGGTGGTTAAGAAGCTGTATGTTCCATGAAATCATGCTATGTACAATCCTCACATAAACCTGTTAAAATTTCCAAAGGAAAAGTGAATGAGTGTAGTTAAGTATAAATACACATATAAAGCACATTTTGCCTAACATGCAGAAAGGAACATTAGTATTAACTGACACAGAAACACACTTTTCACCAGTAGTTCTGGATGTGACCTTAATGACTCAGTCAACACAAATGGGCTTATAGAAAATGAAGTGGATTAGACTATATGCTGCCCAATGTCTTTACAAAAGTAAAAAAATGAAGGCGTCTTATAGAAAACACATTAGCATTAAGTCTGGTTGCTTGATTTCATATTATCTTCACATTCTTGAGGATAACACAATTTGTAAAATCTGTCATGCATCTGTAAGGGTTTTCAGCTGTTGACCCCTTTATATGACATTTCAGAGCAGATTTAGGTCACACATTCTATAAACATCAAAAGCATTTCCAAGTTAAACACATATACACACTGACCTACTGTCTGACACTGCTCAGTTCAAACTGTGAATATCTGATAAGTCAATTAGATAGTTTGGAATAATTATTAAAACAAAAATAATGATTATAGCAAAAAGCAACTCTAACCACTGCAAATACTGTCTGAAAAACTGGGAGCAAAAATTAGGAATGACTGTTCATTCCAGTCCACTAAAACTTTTTTGCTTTCTCATAAAATATATACAAATAAAAATTGATAGGAAAATTGTCAGACGTTTTCCATTAATAGTTAAAAGCTAATTGCTAAGAAAAGGGATTTTGATTCTGCAGCCCTTCACATACAGAAGTTTTTTTTTTTTTTTAATTTGGAGAAAAGCCATGCATGTACTGAAGTTGCCTTCATGAGGGTGTCTCTCTCTCCATATCTTAGCAGGAAGAGAGTGATAAAATCTAATACTGAGTGATAGAAACATTTCATCACATTCATTAAAGCATTAAAACAATCTATTATGTCTGAATTCTGATTCTACTGTCTGTGTAATGTTTTGTCCATGCATCTTATTTTTGCAAATAACAATGATTTATTGCTCATGTCACACATATGTGTCTGAGGTTCGCCTTCTGGGCTCATCTGAGGTAAGAAATACTACTTCGAGACACAAGGGTGAGCTATTGCTTACGGTATCATCTACTTTTTTCAAAAAGCCCTCAGAAGCCGCCCACAGTGGGAAATTGACTCCTCCCTTTCAGTCCCTCCGCCATAAATACAAGATGCTCCCAACATGGCATGTCTCATTCTGGAGAGAGACAACTGCAGAACGAAACTCCCATCTGAATACTTATTACTCAAGGGAGCATTAAACCCCCCGAATACTGCTTTGATTTCCTGCTCTTTGTTCCCATGAAGCTACTTGTGGCATCGAATGCTTGTTAATTCTGAGGACACTGTATATATTAAAAGGCGTGACCCAGTTCGTGGCCCCAACATTTAATTTTGTGGACTGTGATTTCCCTCAGTCAACAACACAAGCAGTCTGCAATTCCTGACACATATCTGCAGTGTCTAGCTGATTACACTATCTCAAACATACAGTCATGGCCGAAATTATCGGCACCCCTGGAATTTTCCCAGAAAATGCACCATTTCTCCCAGAAAATTGTCGCAATTACAAATGCTTTGGTATATACATGTTTATTTCCTTTATGTGCATTGGAACAACACACAAAAACAGAGAAAAAAAGCCAAATCTGACATCACTTCACACAAAACTCAAAAACCGGGCTGGACAAAATTATTGGCACCCTCAACTTAATACTTGGTTGCACGCCCTTTGGAAAAAATAGCTGAAATCAATCGTTTCCTATAACCATCCACAACCTTGTGACACCTCTCAACTGGAATTTCGGACCACTCTTCTTTTGCAAACTGCTCAAGGTCTCTCAGATTTCAAGGGCGCTTTCTCCCAACAGCAATTTTGAGATCTCTGCGTAAGTGTTCAATCGGATTTTGAGCCGGACTCATTGCTGGCCACTTCAGAACTCTCCAGCGCTTTGTCTTCAACCATTTCTGGGTGCTTTTAGAGGTATGTTTGAGGTGATTGTCCTGCTGGAACACCCATGACCTCTGACGCAGACCCAGCTTTCTGACACTGGGCCCTACATTGCGCCCCAATATCTTTTGGTAGTCTTCAGATTTCATGATGCCTTGCACACGGTCAAAGCATCCAGTGCCAGAGGCAGCAAAACATCCCCAAAACATCTTAGAACCTCCACCATGTTTGACTGTAGGTACTTTGTTCTTTTCTTCGTAGGCCTCATTCCATTTTCTGTAAACAGTAGAATGATCAGCTTTACCAAAAAGCTCTACCTTGGTCTCATCTGTCCACAAGACGTTCGCCCAGAAGGATTTTGGCTTCCTCAAGTACATTTTGGCAAACTCCAGTCTGGCTTTTTTATGTTTTTGTGTCAGTAGTGGGGTCCTCCTGGCTCTCCTGCCATAGCGTTTGATTTCGTTCAGATGTCGACGGATAGTTCGAGCTGACACTGTTGCACCCTGAGTCTGCAGAACAGCTTGAATACGTTTTGAAGTTGATTGGGACTGTTTATCCACCATTCGGACTATCCTTCGTTGCAGTCTTTTATCAATTTTTCTCTTCCATCTACGTCCAGGGAGATTAGCTACAGTGCCATGTGTTGTGAACTTCTTGATTATGTTGCACACAGTGGACAAAGGAACATGAAGATCTCTGGAGATGGACTTGTAGCCTTGATATTGTTGATATTTTTCCACAATTTTTGTTCTCAAGTCCTCAGACAATTCTCTGCTCTTCTTTCTGTTCTCCATGCTTAGTGTGGCACACTCAGACACACAACACAAAGGTTGAGTCAACTTTTCTCCATTTTAACTGGCTTCAGTTGTGATTGCTATATTGCCAGCACCTGTTTCTTGCCACAGGTGAGTTCAAACGAGCATCATATGTTTGAAATAAAATGATTTATCCACAATTTTGAAATGGTGCCAATAATTTTGTCCGGCCCATTTTTGGAGTTGTCAGATTTGGCATTTTTTCTCTGTTTTTTTGTGTTGTTCCAATGCACATAAAGGAAATAAACATGTATATACCAAAGCATTTGTAATTGCAACAATTTTCTGGGAGAAATGGTGCATTTTCTGGGAAAATTCCAGGGGTGCCGATAATTTCTGCCATGACTGTATTTTATGCTGTAATATTGGACACTTCAGCTTTTTAATTTATACAACTTATTGTAATGTTTGTACCATTTAGACAAGCTGCCATACGGCTGGAACTCAGAACTAAACAAGTTGCTTTTAAAATGGAAAATTTTATGATTTGTAGATTTTGTCGTAGCTTGTGTTCATTGCAAGGTGGGTTCCTGTATTGGGAATATACTTTAACAGGAAATGTATTCATACTGGGAGAAGTGAGGGGAATGCATGTTTAAAAGAGATAAAATACACTTCTTCTGCTGATTGGGTACTAAAGACTTTTAGATATACATGCTAAATTTTGATATTTATATAAGTTAACAGTGCATACTTGCAATTCAACTAACAATGCCACACAAGTTGTTTTATATTTTGCACTATACATTATGCTGGTTGCAGTGAAGTTACTTTCTGCTTCACATTATTGCACAAACCTAAAAAATATTAAAAATACTTTTATAATCCTGTTGCATTTTTTACCCTTATAGCCACCAGCTACATTATTTTTCCTGAAAATCAATTGAGAATATTCATTTTAAAAGTGAAAAGTTTAAATTATTTAGGCAAAGATTGAAGATTAAAATGTCTTCACTATTTCTTGTTAGCTTTGTATGTTTTCATCAGCACAATGTACAGTACTGTATACAGTATATCCTAAGCCATGTAAGTCACCATGGATAAAGGTGCTTGCAAACTTAAAAAATGATAATATGTATAAATGTAAGTGCGTGTGAAATAATTTTCAGAATATTTTTAAATTGTGATTTTTTTCTGTTTATCACTAAAATACCAAAAGAATTGCTAATAAAGTATTTTTTAATAATTTACAATACACTGTTTTATATACAGTTATAAATACACTTTTTCAAATAAAGTATGCAATGAGAATCAAGCAAAGTGACACCTTTTATTGGCTAACTGAACAGATTACAATATGCAAGCTTTCGAGACAGCTTAGGCCCCTTATTCAGGCAACTTGTAATGATTTCTCTCATGGCCAGCTTTAACGTTTTTCAACAATTTGTGCTACAGTAGTTCTTGTGTGGAATCGGTCCTTTGCTCCCAGAGCATCAGTAAGCCTTGGGTGACCATGAACCTGTGTTTGGTTCACTGGTTGTCCTTCCATGGAGCACTTTTGGCAGGTACTTACCACTGCATACCAATACCACCCCACAAGACGTGCCATTTGGGAGATGGTCTGACCCAGTCGTCTAGCCATCACAATTTGGCCCTTGTCAAAGTTGCTAATTTTTTCTGCTTCCAGCACATAACCTTCAAGAAGTGACTGATCACTTGCTGCCTAATATATTAGGGGGTACCCAAAAATGACCGGAATCTGTATCTGGCACACAATCTAGACTTAGTTGCGAATTTCACCGCAGGATATAGCATACTTAGAGTATTCTATGTCAGTCTGCCAAGTGGTGTTGCTCTGTATTGTTCGTACGGCATTCCGTGTCTGTTTTTCTTGGTGCATATTAAACGTGTTCTGCGATTTTTGTGACGGGTAATCATAAAGAACTGCAAGTCTGCATTAAATTTTGTTTTTTTCTTAGGAAAAACGGCTGCTGAAACTGTAGTGATGCTTGAAACTGCTTTTAAAGAGGAAATTAAAAAACACAAGTCTACAAGTGGTTTTCATGTTTCAAACAAGGGGAGATGTTACTTGATCTTGCTCTGTTTTTCTTGTTCCCGTATATGAAAAAAGAACTCAAAAGGAAAGCATTTTTATACCGTGGAGGAAGAAAAATCGCTGCAGGCATTGAACAACATTCCTCTTCAGCAATTCCAAAAATGTTTCCACCAGTGGGAAAACTGTTGGGACAAGTGCATTCATTCACATGGAGAGTACTTTGAAGGAGACTAAAGTTTCAATAAGTTAAAATCTATTAAAACATTTTTTTTTTCAATTCCAGTTATTTTTTGGGTACCCCTTCGTATCTCAGCCCTTGGCAGGTACCATTGTGACAAGATAATCAATGTTATTCACATCCAATATCAGTGGTTTTAATGTTGTGGCTGATTGGTGCACATGATACACATCTCAGGGTATGCTTGTATGTCAGAACAGGATCACTTATGACGTGATGTTGTCAATGGCAAGTGTAACCCTGTCTACATAATGCCTTTGCATCAGGTGAATTCTAGTTACTGAGCAGTAGGTTGCTACCAATTTTGAATAACAGCCATTAAACTTTTCAAAACCTTACTATCAATTTGGCACGTCTCAAAAAGGTTCACAAGGTGTAGAACAAATGTATATTTTTTCTAAATTGTAGTTATTTGTAAAGTAAACTATATTAGTAAAGGTGTACAGTGCTCAGAGCTTGGATACAGAAAGTGCTAGAAGAAAAAACTAAATTCCAGTTGCCTTATAGGCAAGAACAGGGTAATAGTAATTATTTTGTAGTATACATGGAGGCGGGCACTACACAAATATGTTTAGTCACTTGGCAACCTTAATAATAATTTTTATGTACATTGGACAGTTACAAACAACTAAAACTTGTATACATTTCCATACCAATCTTAGAAACCAAACACTGGATGATTGACTGATGCACTCAACTCAGTAAAACTACTGGAAAGCTCACAATTGTTTTAAAACTTTAAAAGAAAATTAGAACCAGCTCTTGAGTGGACAGATTCCTGCACATGGTAAAGATAAATTGGGTAGCTGCAAAAATCAGATTACATAAAGTGCAATACAGATTACACAACAATATAGCCTTGGAGTATGTAAGAGACTTACTAGATCTATTATATGGATCACCAAGTCAACTTTGTTCAGGATGCTTACGAGTATGACACCATTTTGGCAC
The DNA here is from genome assembly GCA_026402145.1 of Polypterus bichir lapradei. Classification (NCBI taxonomy): domain Eukaryota; kingdom Metazoa; phylum Chordata; class Cladistia; order Polypteriformes; family Polypteridae; genus Polypterus; species Polypterus bichir. The sequence goes on along the minus strand of JANRMT010062814.1, from coordinate 85,157,869 downwards.
TAAAACCTCCTAATAATCCTCAATTTCCCTTACCATATAATTATCATGAAAAGAAACATAAAAATCATGAGCAACTTACCAGGTCAAAAGCAGCTTTCTATCCTTTATACTTCAAGAACACTGAAATACAAAAAACAAGAAAAAGAGTTGAGTCAGCCATTTTTTATATAACACATACTGAAGTGTGTTTTGCATCACAAAGTGTTATAAATAGCAATTGAAAGCAAAAATGCAATAAAAACAAAACAATACCCTGGGTAGGAAGAGAATACATGAACAGGTTGGTGAAGTCAGTAAAATTTTTCATGAATGTGTCAATAGGCAGTGAATGCGGAGATGAATGGTGAAACCTATGGGTGGAACTTCCCATACAAACTGCCTGCTCTGCTCTGTACTGGGGTGTGGATCTCTTTGACAGTTTTGTTTCTAGTTCTAGTTTCCCTGAAGAAATTGTCATCACTGGTCAGGTTAGTGCTTTACTGAGAACAATAACACAGAATATTACAAATATAGACATGGCCATCAGCTGCATAATGTAACACACGATTCTAAAACCTGCTTCATCCAACTCAGCCTCAGCTTTCGGCACAAGGCAGGAATAACCTTGCATGTAGTGCCAGTCCATCACAGGGCTTGCTTACCCACAAATCTACACTCACACAAGGCATACATAACATAAGCAAACCTGCTTCATCCAATTCAGGGGTGCAAAGGTAAAAAATTAAAATGGTTCTGCTATTATCTGTCACAACATCAGATAAAAATGATTAGACAGATGGGGTAGGGGGGCCGCATTTGAAGAACTTAGAACACAGATTCTAATTTGCTAAAAAACTGTAGAGAATGTGGTTGACTAGTAGATTTTTAATGTTTGAAGTTAAAAGCAAAATTATCAATAATGCAGTTTAAGTTCTCCAAAATCATGTACTGGTAAACAACTTACAATTAGGGAACACATTTAAAGGCATGTAGTAAAAAAGTATTTACTGTTTCTCAGCTAAAAAGTAGATTTTTTCAGTATCTGGACAAAAACAAACTGTCCATTATGCAATATAAGTCCTCCAAGGTTATGAACTGGAAACAATTTCTATTTAAAATTCTTTTTTTTAACTATTTAAAAGGTATGCAGTAAAAGGGATTGGTATTTCCTGAATCCCCTAAAGTCCTTTACTACTGTTTAATTAACTGTTCCAGTTACCTCTCAATTACCGTTCCTCCACTAAAATGAAGCACACAGACAGATTTTGAGAACAGCAGGCGTCAAGGTGTCACACAGCTACTGTGCATCTCCCATGGCTGGCTTTATCTTGCATGCTTAAGGGCCAGTATCAGCCATTGCACTAACATGCATTACCTAATACAGGGCTAGAATTTAAAACCAAATTCTATGATATCCTGACACAACAGTGGGAAAAAATACTAGTCCTGTTAAATCTGTGCTTGTTCTTTCTGTGAAACACATCACAGAAACATCAAGATGAGCAAGAAATGTATTTTGATGCAGAGCTTGGAATTAAGAGTACTGTACAGTCCTTCAATAAAATCATGCTCTGTTTCTTTAAAGGAATCAAAGTCAAAGTTGAACCTACTGCACATGGGTATAGGGTATGTGTGACATGTAAAGTCAAATGATAATTCCTATTTTATTTGTACCATTTATTGTTTTCAATGCATATTAGATTTTTACTAGCCAAAAGTCTAATTATAGGAAATTATGGAAATGTCCCTCAGTTATATATACATTGTCTCTAATTTACAGTCTGACTAGTGGAAATTATATAAAACATAATAATTTGTAAAGAAAATAAGAACTAGCCACGGTACCTGTCAAAAATAGGTAATAGAATTATTTAAAAATATCTGCTGTCTCTTCCCTATGGGTACCTTCAGCACCTTTCCTTATTATCTGCTTGCACCTGAACGTCTCTTCTCCAGCGCTCCGTTTCTCAAGTGCGTTCCTGTAAAGTCTGCTTCTCAGATATTTTTCAAGGTGCCTTGCTTTTAGCTTTATACTTTGTCTTTTATAACTCTCTCAGTGTGCGCCTTTACCCCTCCTTGTGTTTCTTACCCTTGCCCATCCTCTATTGTCACTCAACAAAACTCAGCAAATGACACCAAAGACAAACTGACCAATCAGTTTGCTCTGAGAGACTGGACACATTGACAGACCTTAGTGTTTTACTATATAGTAGAAGTAATCACGAAGAATCAATGGAAGGCATTATATTTTCCAAACACACAAGTCTGGCATTCTCAAAGGGAAGGCAGAAACAGCTTAAAGCACAATGATCCATAAAAAAGGTTCATATTATTTGCAGTTAAAAATAAATAAACAGTGGATCACTATCCCATATTTTCAACAAAAAATCCATATTGTGAGCTTCAAAAAGATAAAACTTATAGCTGGGCTGCCACTCAGAAAAGATTATATCCAAGATCAATGCACAAAGTCGCAAAGCCTAGTGTAAGAGGCATAAAACCTGGGTAACTAAGTCTAATGTGTCATCTACCACCTTGTTTTCTAACACTTAGATGGTTTTATGTAGGGAGAAGCTAAAGGGAGCTTTCAATCCACCATGTCAACTTCCAACTGTAAAACATGGTGGGTCATTCTCAACCAATTCATGGGAGTCTTTAGGTCTGATGATTGCTCTTTGTGAATACAACACAGTGAAGAAGTATGAGACCAATTTACAGGACCAGGAACAGACTCATGGGACACACCCTGATCTTTCAAGTTATTTCCATATTTCATGATGATAACAACAATATGCACATTGTTAAACTATTTCAAAAGTGTTTTGATGAACACCACAATGAGCTCAAAGGGCCTCTATGGCATCTCCAGTCACCAGATCTAAACGTTAGTGAACCTTAAACGAAAGTCGTGGGATGCAAAATGTGAAGCAGATTACTACTTCATCCTTCAAAGAAATGAAAGCTTTTATTCTTGAAGAGTGGTACAATATCCCATTTGACACTGTTCAGGACTGGGCATTCCAGGAAGGACTAGAGCTACCCTGAAGGCAAAGCATGGCTCTATTTTTCATTAGGTCATTGATATTATTATATTTCTAAGTGTTCTCATTGGTTTGTTTACCCATTGTAGTTATAATGGAAACATCCTTCGACAAGGCTTACAGGCAACCTGTAGGCATGGCAAAAATTCAAAGGATCACCAGCTACAATGGCTGAATTGTTAAAGGCAGTAGTCAGGGAAGAAGACAATTCTGAGCAGTAACATCAGAGTAAAACTAGAAGAGTCACATCATTTAGGTGGATCAATAAACCTGCATGAAAAAAGTGTGAGGCATGTCTATGTCTGGCATGCTTTTGTCACAGTAGTCTTTCGTCTTGTCATCAACTCAAATAAAGTACCCTCCATGGAGAATTTGGTAAAGTGCATATACAAGTGCAGGGATTATAATAAATCTTTTGTTTGAAGCTGTTATAATGAAAGACAGTTAATACTACAAAAGTGCAAGTTTGACAGGAAATCTAACAGCCTTAAAAACAACTGCCAATCTGCTGCCCTACAATGCACTACCTATGTTGCCCAATTTGCTTACCGTAGGTTTCGTTTGATTTAAAAATATAAATGGTATGTACTGGTACTCTAAGGCTAATGTGAGACACTGACCTGTGCTGGCATCAGAGTTTCATCAGTTTAGCATGTATGGTACAATGCCAAAAAAGACTGACAAAGCCATTTCAATATTTAACTTCAATATTTAAACATGATTCAAACTACACACAGTGCAGTACCATTTACACTGTACTAGTATAACTAGTATGAAGAATGGGGTAGCTCTAATAGTAAAAAATGCAAATAGAAAATTTGACATTGCATGGTGCAGTGGCCTATATAGTATGACTCAGAAAAGTGAGAGTTAACAATGCCAGATTGATAGTTTAGCACAAAACAGTGGAATCTAAAAACTACAATTCTACAAAGCTCTAAATGCTGTTAAGGAATTTGCTTAAAAATGGTCACCTTGCTGATAAAAATCCAAAAGGTTGTCACTTTCTCTTGCTTTTAGCAGACTGACAGAAACCTCTTCCAGAAGGCCTCTGCTTGCCTAGCACATACTGTATCTCACAGCAGCAGCTTGTACTGTCTCAAGACGCACCGGTGGGGTCATGCAGCCAGGTCTCCTCTCCCTTCAGCAGGAAAGCCGGGGTGACCCTCTGGGAGGATTATCTGTTGCTGCATTTAGTCCTTTGAAAGGTTTATCCGTGCTGCTTTGACACAGACTCAATGGTGAGAGCAGTCCCTGGGCGTGCCATCACTCTCATTTACAAGAGAGCCTAGAGACAATGGATTACTGAGAGGAGCAGAGACATCGCCACCCACCAGAACTTTCTTTTTGTACATCTGTGGAAGACTGTAGTTACAGCTGATGTCCTATTTAGGCACAAGACAAACTACAAACCCACAGATTCATTTTGCCCACAAAAATATTAGATTACTTGTAAGAAAAATATCTTACCACTGGTAACACAGGTTATGTGAATAAAGCAGTATCTATAGCTTAAAAAAGCTGCTAAATGTTTTAATAAAAAAGATATGTCTAAGTCATATGACCTCTTACTTTATATTACCTTTCCTAGAGAGTACTAACTCACTAAGTATCTATATCCTATAAAGCATGCAAATACCACCCATTTATAAAAATATATAGTTTTGTAAACTGAATTTCACACTAATACTACCTCAAATCCATCCATTTTCTAATAGGGTCCTAAGAAGCTGGAGTTTATCTTGGCAACCCTTGGACATAAAGTAAGAAACAACCCTGGATGGTATGTCAGTCAGTCAAACTGTCACCAAAACCAGGAAAATTCTGGGTTGCCACTTAAAATAACATGCTCATTTTTTAATATGTAGGGAGGTAAAATGGAGTATCCCGAGAATAACCCATGTAGACACAT
>JANRMT010062814.1:85109311-85147937 GCA_026402145.1 Polypterus bichir lapradei | reverse complement strand
TACATGTACTAAGCACTGTAAGAAGAAAATTAATTATGGTTACTCACCAACAATGACACGATGACTTGTCCGATAACAATGAGTTTAATTTTACTGCACAACAAAGGAGAGCGTTACAGCCCTTGTAAAGGAGCCACTTCAGGCGATTGTGTAGCACTGCCGTTGTTGTTCTTCTGGCAGTCTTCAATCCAAATCCCTAAAGCAGATTCCATCCAGACTACTGCCTTATTACATCCACTTACAACTCGTTTTGCACCCTGGTTAAAAGGACACTGCAGCCGTAGATCTTATATTCCTTTCCTACTTTTTAAATAAAAAGAATCGTAGCCTTCAACAAATCCAAATCGTTTACCTTTTCGGCAATCGTTAACATCTTCTTCTTGCGCTTGGGCACGGCCCCTGAAGCAGTAGCAGATTGTTTTGGAGCCATAATGAAGGGCTTGACTATGCACAAAGATAAACACTAAAGAGCACAACTCTTTACACAGCGAAACACGTTGATGCTGAATGAGCGAGATGAGACTTCCTGGTTAACACTGCATTCAGCACGCAGGAGCTCAACTGCGTGCTCTGATTGGTTAGCTTCTCAGTCAGGAGAACTTAACTGCGTGCTCTGATTGGTTAGCTTCTCAGCCATCCGCCAATAGCGTCCCTTGTATGAAATCAACTGGGCAAACCAACTGAGGAAGCATATACAGGAAGTAAAAAGACACATTGTCCGCAGAACCCGCGAAACAGCGAAAAATCCGCGTTATATATTTAGTTATGCTTTCATATAAAATCCGCGATAGAGTGAAGCCGCGAAAGTCGAAGCGCGATATAGCGAGGGATTACTGTATATACCTTTTCCTAATCTATGCGAATGTACAAACTATCTAATGCAATATGAAATGTTACTTGTTGCTAGCTAGTGATAAGTCAGTATTAATATTTTGACTCTGGTATTAATACCTGTTCAGGACCTCAGGATTGGTGCCAAGACTGTTCTGAAGCAAAAAACATACATCTCTAATACAACCTGTTTTACTTTAGCCTCCTTGGTGTGCCACACAATCGTACAGCACTATGCACCACTTCCCTCTTGACAGCCGTGAAGTACAGATCAAACTGAAATGTCCTTCATGAAGTCCTGATCACGTCGAAGCATGTAGTTTCATTTCGTGAAGTCTATGAAACTGATGTTTTTACACAACTGCAATAGCAAGTGTCAAACAGGGAGGAGAAGGACTAACAGGAAAGTGGATGTTTACTTCCAGGCCTGAAAATTCATAAATTAATAATTTAAAAATTATGTTTTTCGGTACTTTTTCATCACCAGTATACTACGCAACCCTATAGCTAGATAATAAGTGTTGTGGAAAGCAGCCCAGACACAGACAGGTCGACACCGATGGTTTACCACCACACACGCCTTTATTAAACATTTCTTTAACAACAATGTTCAACAGCACACAACCCAGTGCCCCAGCACCAATCACCCTTTAGTCCAGGCGTCTGTCTCTGATGCCTCTCTTCTTGACCGCCTCCACTCCTCTCCTCTCCTCTCCTCTCCTCCAGGCTTCGTCCCCTTCTTCCCAACTCCAGCTAACGAATGGAGGGAGGTGGCCCCTTTTATGTTCACCTGGACGTGCTCCAGGTGCCTCTCAGTGAACTCCGCCGACACTTCCTGGTGTGGCAGAAGTGCCGCATGAGTACCCGGAAGCACTCCAGGTGTCCCTGGTTTTCCTTCCCCCAGCACTTCCGGGTGTGGTGGAAGTGCTGACGTCCAGGACTTCTCAGGCATCCGAGCACCCCCTGGCGGTCACCACGGGCCCCTATTGGGATGAGCTTCCAAGATCTGTTCCTGTGGTCCCCATACCAACCAGGGTGGCTGCCCTCTCGTGGTCCTTCCAGGCATCCCCGGCTGTGTACCGCCCCCAGCCGCTCACCACAGTGTTCATATAAAATTATTGTTTGAGTGAATAAATAATGTTGCTTATTCATATAATTCAACAATTACTCTAATTAACAATTAATTACTCTAATTGTTAAATTGCTTAATGATACACATTAAAAACAAAAAATCATACTGTAGATATGAGCTGATCAAACTAAGATTCCAGTGTATTAAAAATTGGTATTTTGAAAAAAAATGAAAACTTAAATATAATATTTCAAAAACTGCTTAATTCATTTCAGGGCTATAGGGAGGTAGGTTCTATCTTGAAAGCACTGGGCACACAGCAGAAAACAACCCTAGACAGGGCCCGTGCATGCACACAAGCACACTAGAGCCAATATTCAGCTGTCAATTACCTAAACCTACACATGAAGATACTGAGAGAACATGAAAAATTCATACAGACATCCAGGAGGGCAACTGAAACCCAGGATGCTGGATCCATGAGGCAGCAGCACCACCCACTGCTCCTCCCTTTCCACTTAGAAAACATGAATACATTAAACAATGGATCTAAATAAAATATTTCACCAACTGATAACCAATAGTGAGATACTTCAGTGTACATTGAACGACCTGCATTTTGGCCTCTTTTAGGGATGTTAAAGTCACACTCTTTCTGCTAACTTGGGTTAAGTATTTTCATTATGTGTGCAGCTTTTCTGGGTCTGTAGCAAACCTAATTTAAAAAAAAAAACACCTATTTAGGTTAACACCTCTGGTCAGTATATAAACTGAATAAATGTACTTGCCTAAACCATCACACAGAAGTTACTGTAATAAATACTACCAGCCATCGACAAAATAAATAGTGCAAAATAAAACAGCTACAGGGACAGTCTGGGAGGTTGATTAGGTTCTCTACACCTAGAGGATGATATAAAGTAGAAGATGATTTCAGTTTTTAATTCATGGCCAAGTTCAGCTTAATGAAATACTTTCCTAATTATGTTTGTTTTCATGTCTCTCACCAACTGGGTGTACAAATATCTTTAGAACAATTTTGTTGAGAACAGGCTATTTAGCCAAACAAGCTGATGAGCCTAGACTGAGACTTCAGATACTGTATGTGCTAGATTAACCTTTGATTATCCATATGTAAAATTGTACATGGAGGAAGAAAAAAAAGCATGAAATACAATTATAAATCTTGTGTATGGAGTGAAAAATTCATCATATGCAAAAGGTGAGTGTAAGATGACTCCTATAGCCTACAAGTTGACTGAGCCTTTTTAGTCGAAGCAAAAGGAGACTAAGACCAGACGTCAAAAGGTATGCAGAATTATAAAATAAACAAAATAGCTGTTAGTGATTTCTTTTAAACATAGTACATACTTGAATTAAGACACACCCTTATAGTCAGAAAAGGTTTCTAACTTTCTAAGAAACTGTTTCCTATAGACACGTGTAAACACATTGGTGGATGGCATTGATGAAAGCACAAACATGGGGGCCATCGAAGGCATGACAATGTTTTAGAAAAGCAGGAGAAAAACTGATGTGCAAACACTGGGACTAATGACATATAGTTGTCACAGAATTTTCTTACAAATGTATAAAATAAATGATTTTCACCATGAATAACTGTCCAAAGAGGGGGTGTTATCTTATTGGTCCAGGTGACATGGAAGAACCTGCAAAGACTCTGCTAGTCTTCTAAGGATTTTTTGTGTTTGATCCTTAGTGTACATTTATGATGCTCACTGACTGGTAAGGAATGGAACCAAGCCACTAATAATCACCACTACCACTACAGTGGAAATGCTTTCTAAGGCATGTAGAAGTTCTTTTTTTTTGATGTGGAGAAGGGTATCAGAAACATAAATAAGTATGTAAATACTCGGTGTAGCATTTTTTGATTTCAAAGAGTCAAGACAGACGAAAAATACCACGTTCATAACCATGACTAGGCCTAGGCATCTCCACTGTCATTTTTTTGGGCAGGACTGTTTCATGTCCAAAGAGTGGGAGGGAGTTACCATGGATATCTCATGCAGTGGCCCACTTTGTTTCTTTTTCTTGAGTTCTGAAAACAAGGTTCACATTGTGTGACCATAGCAACAGTATTTCTGAAAAGTCAGACAGCATTTCTCATTGATGCATTCCCTGTCTTAGTAGGTCTGAAGCAATTGGTCTCTATTATTATGTAGCATTAAACAAAAAAATATTTCTTAAATGAACAAACCCAAAAAAATCTGGAGATTTAAAATTAAAGCATTTAAGTAATAGCATTAAGTTCTACTGTTTTAGCCAGTTACCTTTTTTGCTTCCACACATTTTGCCAGTTATACCCCCTAAGTAAAAGTAATTGCCTTCCAAAAGTAATAAGTAGCTAAAAGCAGTTTAGTGTCCAGTTTTACTGTGCTGCAGTGTACTATGCTACCAAGACAGGTTCAGACTACCGAGACCCCAAGATTGGATTAAACTGGCGAAGGTTCAGGATGGATGGGCAGATAGACTTCTGGCCTGAGCACTTTTAGCGTATTTAATCTTTGTAGCACACACTCTCTATAGTCTACAATTTACTTATTTAATTTATAAGTATACTCTGTATTTACTGGCATGTTACTGAACCTTCTTTTCATCTGTGAAATCAGGAAATAATGTATTTTTCCCCATTTACTTAGTAGTATACGTTGTATCTGAAAATAACTCCCATTTTCACTTAATGCATTTTGACAACCAATACTACATATGTCACAAGGCATCAAGATTTCATCATGTTGATGTACTGAGTTTGGAATGTTTAAAGATATGACAGAGGTCTCTTAAACTTTTATTACTTACAGTTATGCTAGTAGTTCTATTAAAGAATAATGCTGTATTTAATATACATTTTACTTGGTCAACTCTGTCCTTGTTTTTGAAGATTATGCAAGGACCTCACAACACAAGCCTTTATTAACATGCCAAGGAACACTATTGATACCCTGGTAATGACCATTTGCAAATTTTCTACAGAAGACATCTCTTAAATAAACTATTCTTAGTATAAGATTCCTTTCATTATGCTTCTCCTGGCCTTACTCAAGCCATCTTTTGTAGGGCTGCCCAAACTCTGTCTCAGATGACAAAAGCATAAGCTGCAAACAGGCTTCAGAGCAAATTACTTGTAATTGGTTCTAAGTTGAGCTAAGAATAGATTTCATGTGCAAAGTGTCTGAATGTTAAATGAATAAAACTAACCTTTTTTTTTTTTTAAAAAAAACAGTGAAATTTTCCTCACCATTGAATTTACCTTGTTATCCAACAGGTTAAGACTGAGATCCCATTATTACTGCTCAATGATACTCCAAAGGTACTGCCAAATTCTCTTAACATAGACATCTACTGCTCTTTAACAAGACCGGCTACATTTTGTTATCTTCCACAATGACTGAATACTGACATATCCATGTTATTCTACTCAAAGTGGGACCAAATCAATTGAAGTCTTTAATTCCTAAAGTAAATTTAGACTCAAGATTCTGGATATGAATTCTAAATTCTGCATTATTGCAAGTCTACCTGTTAGTTCTGAAAGCATTCATCAAATGTTTCAGCCATTTCCTGCCCCGAGTTGAGTCTTGCACAGTTGCCAATGGAATATTGAAAATTATGCTTTTTTTAACACACATACCACTTGCTTATATGACCACATCTAAATACATCCATCCATCCATTTTCCAACTCGCTATATCCTAACTCAGGGTAACAGGGGTCTGCTGGAGCCAATCCCAGCCAACACAGGGTGCAAGGCAGGAAACAAACCCTGGGCAGGGCACCAGCCCACCGACGACACGGGAGGAACATGACACGGAGAGAACAGACACGAGGAGAACATGCAAACTCCATGCAGGGAGGACACAGGAACCGAACCCGGGTCTCCTAAATGCGAGGCAGCAGCGCTACCATGTCGCCCCATCTAAATACAATATAATGCAATTCTGCAACTTCCCTCTGGGCAGGACTTTTTTTTTTTAATAACATTAAAGGGCCTGAACTTCTTTTCTTATCTTTTCTTATTTTATAAAGGTATTTTATTACTACATTTTACCTTCTTCAGTTGAAAAAATAGTCAGAGACAATAAATTAATTTCTGCCTTCATGGAATTAAATGTAGGCAAAGTGATTCAGTCAAACAGAAGGATCATTAAATCCCTCCAAACTCATCCTCAGTTCTGGCCATTTTCTGTTACTTTGATTTAACTGTCTGTAACTATATCATATTTCACTTAATATTCCTATTCCATGTAACAAACGGTAGATATTTCTCTTGTGTAATTTTTATGTCTGAAGAATGACTTATGTTTTGCACATAAGTCACAGCACAATAAGTTCTAAAATGTAACTACTTTTCTCCAAAAACTGCTCTTTATAATGTTACTAGCAAAATACCCATGCTTCGCAGCGGAGAAGTAGTGTGTTAAAGAAGTTATGAAAAAGAAAAGGAAACATTTTAAAAATAACATAACATGATTGTCAATGTAATTGTCGTAGGCTTGTTTTAGTATTGAGAGTGAATTTGATGACTGTAAAGAGTTTCATTTATGATTGTAAATGTTGTGTACAAGAAATGCACATTTTTAGGATGTAAGGATCTCTTTGTAAACAACACTTGCAGTTCTACCCTCAGACTGTAAAATGACCAAGCTGTCTGCTGAGCTTGCTCTTGAGAATGCAACGTACAGTTGGCCATTTGAGAAGCAACCTTGTGTCAAGTCAATGCCGACCTTATTTAAAGTCTGGCCCTGTGACAACAGGTTTCATTTATAACTTTGTGTCCACGTTGTCAGAGTTGAAACATTCATAAACATCGAAGTGTCCACTACCCAAATCGCTACCCGTGAATCTAAGATGTTTAACAGGCATTCCCAGTTGTCCAAAGGTGTAAAATATTTCCCCATTTCTATACAGTACACTTGAAAGCGACAATGAAACAATTCCGCAGCAGTTATCAATTCACATGCAGAACCATAGGTGAAGGGCTTAAGCATTTCACTCTTATAGTGCTCCTGTGTAGTATAATTATCTCCTGTACTGTCATCAGCCCACACCTTGAACCTGTCCCAGTCATTCAGTACATAAGACACAATGTCTCTGCGGATAACAAGGCTAAGACTGATATGGCCATGCAATACGTAAGAGAGAGAGAATGGAAGAGGCAGGCATAATCTCGGGGCATGGAAACCACTGGGTACGGCTTCGGTGAAATTGTGATCGACGGTGATCACCGGAATAGACATGCTATTCGGACTGAACTTGCACCCGTTGAGAAAGAAAGTACGAAGGAAGGCGAGAAGCAGGGAATGAAAAGCAGAAGTCAGCACCAGAAAGACATAATTTATGTGAGCAAGTAAGAAAGCCCAAAAATGTAAATGAAAAGGCAGGAGTCACCAGCAGGAAGACATGAAGGAAGAAGAACAATAACAGGCTTGAAGCGATGGAGTAAAGAAGAAGGGAGCAGTGAGCATGATGAACAGCTGAGGAAAACAAGGAAGTGAGTGAGGAGGCACATGAGTGCGGGATGTCGTTAATGTATATAGGCAGGGAGCCAACCACATGGTAGATGCGTGGACAGCGGCCATGCGGAAAAAGGAAGGGGGACCGGGCGCGGCCCTTGTGCATCTCAGCTGTGAAATAAATCATCTGTTAACGGAAGTAAGGAATGAAACCGCTAAAAGGTCAGTTCCGAAAGTTCCTTACGGCATAATGGTGAGAACCGCCAAAAAGAAGATGTTATGGGACACAGCGCAAAACGAAACATACTTAACGTTTGTAAGTACAGTATAAAGGAGAAGCACAGGAAATTTGGGCTTCCTACGTATATTGGAAGTCGCAGAAATAGTGAGGAGGGGTTTCCCCTATCTATATATACAGTTTAGGGGGTACACCTGTTTCCCCCACTTGGATGTTGCAATAGGACATGAAACATACCTAACTTTTGTAAGTACACTGCAAGGAATGAGCACACAAAATTTCAGCTTCCCACCAATATGGAAAGTGGGAGAATTAGAAGACAATAAAGAAGAAGAAAGATGAAGGAATGTTGATCTGCTCAGGTCCCCAGTGCTCTTAGAAAAGAGAAAATCCACAATTTCGGACATGTCTGCCATTAGAACATTCTAGACGAGAACAGGCCATTCAGCCCAACAAAGCTCGCCAGTCCTTTTATATGTATTGATTCTTATTGTCATAAATATTAGAATACACTTCCAAACACCATAAAAGTAACAAAACTTTTGTTGGGAGCAACTAAAACATTCTTATCAAATGGCCAGAACTAATAAGAGTAGTTGTATAGTATCTTGAGAAGAAAAAAAAAAAAAAAAACAGAATTCTTTTTCTGCGCTTTTACTGTTGTCAAATAAGTATCAACGACATTCTTATTTTTTAGTGAACACCCTTGTTTTATATGTGTGTGTGAATGCCAAGCATTATTATTTCAGAATGTTCTGAAATAATAATGCTTGGCATTCACACACACAGATAGATAGACAGATCTTTATTTTGTCCCAAGGAAGAAATTTGTCTCTTTAAATAAATAAACACATAAATAAATAAATAAATAAATAAATAAATAAATAAGGAACAAAGTTTAAAAAAAAGAAGAAAAGGAAAAGAAAACTGACTTTGCAGTCATAGTTGAAGCTTTATGCAGGCATATTGCTGTTGGTATAAAGGAGACCCTGCAGCGTTTCTGCTGAATAATTTGTTGGGTGAAAGTCCTCAGTGCTACTGTGTATGACAGAGGATGTGCAGCATTGTTACTAATACTCAGTTCTGTTTTAATTCTCTCCTTTATTAAAACCTCCAGTGTGTCCCATAACTGAGTTTACCCTTTTAATTAGATTATTGATTCCATGGGCCTCTCTTGAGGTGATATGACAAGCCTGGCACTCGACAGTGTAGAAAATCAAGGATATCGAGGCTAAGGATATATTATTATGGAAATATCTCTCTATTATAAACAAAAATCCTGTGGAATGAATGACTAGGAGACGATATGTGATCTTCACATTAAGATCATGAAAGACAAATAAAAGAACCGCGAGACGAAAGAGAATGGGCAAAAAAAAAAAAAAAAATCAGTAGTATAAAGGGAAGCAGCACACACAGATACAGGTGTCTCAGTGCATATAAAGCGTATAAAGGACAATACAGTACATTATAAATGAAACTTCGACGAATAAAAGATCGCATTAGCACAAAAAAAAGGAAAGCATCAGGACCAGGTGTAATTGAAAAAATAGCAGGACAAAGAGAGGTCAGAAATAAAAGGAAAAGAGCAGAAAAAGTCTTTTTGCATTCGCAAGATTCAATGCACAAAAAGTAGATTTACACAACAATGGAATATACGCTATGAGAATCTGTAGACCCGCAACAGTTAAAGCAACGACAAGTTTCATTTCAAAGAAAACACAATTTGGTCAGGTGTGCATTTATGATCACAGAGAAGCAATCACAACGCGAGCAGCATAGACACAAAGTAGCAAAAAGGAGAGCGGCTATACAGGCTTTAAAAAGATTGAAGGGCAGCGCAATAGCAGCCCCCCCTCCCTGCCCGACAATGCGAGCAGCATTATATGTCCTGCAAGAAAGAATTTAAGTACGCCCGGGGCCAGAAATAAAGGACAAGTATTGTTTTCACAAAGTCACGCGAGACCAGGCAGTGAGCCATCATTTAAAACAAGTCCACAGACATCTCACCTAGCAGTTGTTGGATTGCGTGTGGCAGACAAGCATCATGTGCTCCCAGCCCTTAAAACAATGACATGCGACAAGCAGAAGAGGCAGCTCGCAAGCAGCAAAAAGACAACAAATGATCCAAAGGGATATCCTTAGCATGCGTTCAGCAACCCCCCCTTTAAAACACGAGCAGCATTATACGTTTGGCAAGAAAGAGATGTAACCACACACAGGACTGGAAATAAAGGACAAGTATTGTTTTTACAAAAGTTTTTAAAGTAAACATGAAAGTAATGCATATGTAACAATTCCCAAGAAAATAACAATCGCTTTAAATTGTATACTGCCTGCCTAAGGTAAAGTCATCCCTGATGGAGGATTGCAGGAATCGTGGGGAAGAGGGGTCCTTTCATCGGATTAGTGCTATTTCAGATGTGGAATGGCAAAATAGGGGAGGCAGCTTCATGAATGAGGTCTCCAGGACTTCAAATAAATCCAAATCATGTTATGTGATATCATCTAATGTGAAATTCTACTCCGTACTTCTAGAATTTTTATTTTTATACTGTATTGAGGATTTATTCTGTTCTATGTATTATACTGTATTGTATTGACCCCCTTCTTTTTGACACCCACTGCATGCCCAACCTACCTGGAAAGGGGTCTCCCTTTGAACTGCCTTTCCCAAGGTTTCTTCGATTTTTTCCCTACAAGGGTTTTTTTTGGGAGTTTTTTTCTGGTCTTCCTAGAGGGTCAAGGCTGGGGGCTGTCAGGAGGCAGGGCCTGTTAAAGCCCACTGCGCACTTCTTGTGTGATTTTGGGCTATACAAAAAATGTATTGTATTGTATTGTATTGTATATCTGGTAAATCAAACATGGGGGTGGGCGAGCGAAGCGAGCAGTGGCGGAGCCCCCTAGTGGATATAAAAAATAATCAGTTTATTCCAGAACAGGTGTTTCCAACCTTTTGTTCTGGTGCACCACCTTTGTTTTGAAGTACCACAGTTTTTTCTGTCTTAAATTATTAAGTACTGAATTGATACTAGGTAAAACTAAAAGTGATACTTCTTTATCCACCATCTGGGGTGTTAACAAGGTATGGGCTCATTTTTCTTATATGCACCTACTTTTTTAAGAAATTATTTTAAAATGTATAAACACCAGTGTTTAACTTGGAATAAAATTAGAAAGTCTTAAAGTTTAATAATTTTACTTTACAAGAAAAATACAGTTCAAAGATGAATTTCATGTGTGGAGGCGAACATATCAACAAATGGTAGTACATTTTATTGGAGTTAAGGGATTTCAGTGTAGGGTTTATAAAGACTGATATAACTAACTTGGCCTATCCAATTTATCTTACAATGTGCATATACTAAACTTATTCACAATTTCTGTCTGAGAAATAAATACTGCTTAAAACCAATACTAATAATTCAATCATTATGATGTCATTGTCACCTGCATTAGTGAAGTTTTTTAAGAGTATATCTGTATACTAGGAATATCCAATTAACAAATAATTAATTCATAAGTCACAAACTCCAGTTGCTTTTATTTTCCAAAATTCTCCTTCCTTTTTTTTTTTTTTAAATTTGCCACAATTTTAAGGCTACCTATGTCAATTTACGTTTAACTTTACCATTGTCAATTTAAGATTATTAATTCAGAATTCATATGAAGCAGTCTTTGTTCTGCTGTTTTCAAGGTCCCTCATCGCTTTAATGCACACTATATGCTATCAAGAGGTTACTGGTGCATAGTGTGGCTGGAGTAAGATGGGGGTGGGGGTTGTAGTTATCCATTATTTGCTTTGGAAACTGGTTTGATACCAGTACTAACGTCTGAACATGAGTATCGATAAAGAACTCAAATATTTAGCACCAATCTGACAATACTGCCTTTCTAAGCTATCACTCAGTTGTTCTCTGGCATTTCATTCCTCTCTTAGATATAGGCCTGATTACCCTAGTGGATCCTGTTACTGGCATGGCATATGAGACACACAGAAAGTTATTTTACATTCTGAAATGGGCCTAGTTTAATATACCTTTTGTTAAAACTTACTTATTCTTGTATTATTATTAGGACCCTTAAAAAATGATTTAAAAATATTTCTAAATGTATATATGTAATTACATGGATTTGTTATTTTTTGTTTTGTTTTAACTATACCTAGAAATGCCTAAAGTTATTGACATGAAGTAAGAAGGGAGGTACAGTATATCAAAAATAAATTGAATTTTCCTTTTTTTTCCAACAAACTACAAGCCATAAACGAATGCTACATATTCTACTCCCCATTCTTCTTATTCCCATAGCTGTAGTTTTTTCAATCAATTTTTTGCTTGCTTTGTGGCTTGCATTTTCTGCCTTATGTCCTGTAAAACAAGAAGTGCAAAAACCTACAGTGGCAGCCTGCTAGTCAGTTCATTAACTGTAAAAAAAGGAGGAAGATCCATAATGCAATGCATTGCTTAAGCTACACTGACAGGAAACATTTCTCTCTTTGTAACCTACCTACCATTTTTGTGCAAATGCCAAAAAAAAATTCACTGCATATTTTCATGATGTCACTTTGGCATTGAAGCAAATTCGTTACTAATTTAATTTAGAGACTAAGTGCTTAGTTGGAATACAATTTAACATTCATTTATTATGCTGCATAACCAGAAAGTCACTGAACTCAAACAAATACACTGGAGTGTTTTAGAAGAATAAAAAAAAATATTTTAAACCAACAGATTTTAAAGCAAACTGCTTTATTGCACATTGACCAACAGAAAATGAAAAAGGCAGTAACTGGTTCCAAGCAAAATAATGTGGAAGTGTGACTCTGTTGAAGGATCCATTTGTCTCATTCTCTATTAAAAAACAAACATATCATCTCTTCATTTCTTTTCTGTTACAGGTCACCATTAACAGATGCAAATTAATTTTTGTAATTAAAAGGGATTAGTCAATAATCAAAAGATTACCTGACACCACAACCAGAAACAGCACTGTTCAAGACTAGCAACTTTCCTGTCAAGTGTGTATATATATATATATATATATATATATATATATATATATTATATATATATATATAAATCTGAGAGTACAATCAGACTCCTGAAGGCCATTTCCATTTTAATCTTGAATGCTTTCCTCTGACATCTCTGCCCTGATGTCCAAAGACATAAGAGAATGCAATTTCTTTCTTAATACAAGAGTTTTAGTTCAGCACATATAAGGGCTCCACAATTTGATAATACCACAATACTTATAGTCATATGAAAAGTAAGTACACTTTATGGAAAATGTTCACTTTTTCAATGTATTTGAAAAGGCAAATGTTGGATTTTAATGTAAACAGTACCTACAGAGAAAGGTGACATACTTGAACAAATGATGCATAAAATAGACATGGTATACTCATTCTCATAATCTCAATTAAAACAAATGCAGATTTGTCACATGGAAAAAGTAAGTACACCCTTACATTTATCACCACTTCAAATCCATAAAATTAGGTCCAGGCATTCCAGAATAGGTGCCAATGATTAGAACATCATCAGGGAGTCTGCAGGTGGACCCAGTCTTATTTAAACTACAGATATTGTGGGTCTGGTATTCTCTTTGCTGTTGGCATGTGTGGTGTCATCATGCCACAATAAAAACAGCTCCCTAAGGTGGAAGGTTGAGGATGCGTTGGAGTCTGGAACGGGACTTAAAAAGATTGGCAAATTATTTGAAATCAATCATTCCACTGTAAGGAAAATCAGTGCTGTAGATTTCAAATGACTGCTTATATGTTCAGAACTGACTTGCCAAGCAAATTCAGACAAAGAGCTCGCCATTGATTTATAAAAGAAGTCTCCAAGAACTCAAAAAGTTCAACACAGACCTGCAAACAGCTCTTGCAAATGATGGTGTTTGTAGAAGTCCACGCATCTACAATTTAAAAGAGATTGTACGAATTTGACATACACTTGTCCAAAAAGAACATTACAGCAAGACTACAGTATGCCATAGAACATATAGGCAAAGACTAGGCCTTCTGGATCAATGTACTGTGGAGAGATGAATGAAAGATACAGCTGTTTGGCCATAGTAACAGTAGGCAAATTTGGAGCAAACTGAAGACAGCATTTCATGAACCTCGTACTAGCTGTGAAGCATGGTGGTAGAAATGGTATGGTTTGGAATTGCTGTACTGCCTCAGGGCTTGGGTAGCAGGCTGAAAGTTGAAGTTGAACCAAAAGTGGACTTTTCAAAAAAAAAAAATTCAATCTATTACATTTAATCTGAAGAATCATTGGTTCAATTCACAATTCTTTATTTTTCACAATGGAAATGAGTTCAAATGTATCAGCATCCTACATTGTAACTGGGAATACACGATTACAGTACTTAACACACAACTTGGTTCATAAAATGGCCTTTTAACTGGGCAAGTCCTTGTGAGTTGAGACCTTATATTTGTAGCTGTATTGTTAACAAATAAATTGGAGTAAAATATTTCTTATTTAAAATACTGTATGAATATATATAGTAAATTAGTTTGCATTTAAATTTCTTTGGGGCCATAAAAGTGTAGGTTGCCATTAGGTACATTTTGACTGTTCGCTTCTTATTTTCAATTGAGGTCACCAAAAAAAAAAAAAAACACATGCTGTTGTGCTTCAAATGTGCTTAGTGAGTTTTTCCTGTTTTTATTTTTGTTTACAGACAAAACGTATTACTTATGTGCTTACGCAGTGGTTTTGTATGACAGGAGCACATAAAGCCTACAGAGTAGCTTTTAAACTATGAATGTGGAGAACGGTATCTGCCAAGTTTTCTTATAAATTGTTAATTCAGTGCAATTCAGTCCTCTAGTGTTCCTGACAGCCAGAGTTGAAGAGATATTCCTACCTTATAACGTGTTGCTAGAGTATTTTATTTTATTTTAACATGACAATGTTTGCAAATGACATGTTTCATATTAAGTTCTTTCATAAATGTAGACAGAACTTTTGGTATAGAAACCTGCTCAGCAGTGTTAAAGTTTGGGATAAGGCACCTACCATAATGCTTTGTGTTATTCAGGTACTGGCAAACTTAAAAGCTTTTTTCATTTCAACCATGGACAGCTGTAATTTGCTTATGTCCGTGGCTGTACAGTAAGCCAGGCTTACATTTTAACTGCAAGCAATACTGCAAACTTTAGGCATAAGAATTACCTCAAATTAAACTCCCTTAATCCACCCTCATTTTTCTTCATTGCTAGCTTTGACACAGAAGATGAATCAGAAATGAAACTGTGATAAAAGGTCCATGATGAAGTGCGGTTTTATTTGTTTTAAATAAATAATCAAGTCCCGGACCATATAAGGTCTAATCAGGTGTGGGTGTGTGCATGCCGGCTTACTCCGGGGTTGGTTGTGGTGCTTGGCTGATCGTGCACTCATGTGCAAATGCAACCGGATCAGTCAGGTGCCTCATTCACACCTCAGAATGGGTGGAGGATCAGTACTGCACCCAACCAAGCAGGATAAAGGGAGACTGCACAACAGCAAAGGGAGAGACAACAGAGGATCAAGAGACAGAATGTGATAGAGAGCTGTATCGGGTGCCAGAGCAGAACAAGCCAGCTAGTGAGTGAGGGAGCAAAAGGCGGCATGGTTGTTAGCCCCACAGAAGGGCAAAAGATCGGCACTCTGGAGACAGATCATCCCGGCTGAAGTTACAGTGTTGCAGGCGCCATGGCGTGGAGTCGTCCCCAGTGGAAGAAGGAAGATGGGTGGACAACTGACCCCAAAGTGGTCTGGCAGACACTGACAGAGGAAGCAAAGACTGGGGTTGGTGAAGATGACCACAGCTGCTGGAGTTTCCATTGGCTACAACAGCTGGGCTTTGTGATCCAGGGAGATGTGGAGGGAGTTGTGACTGTTTGTTGTACATTGATTTTATTTCTAGATTTTAACTCACAGACATCACTGTTTTTATTGGATTATTTATTTATTGTGAAGATTTTTACACTGCACTTTTTGAAAACTTTTCCTTTGGATTTTAAATATATAAGCACTGCCCCTTGCTGAATGTGTATGTTCTCATTTGCCCTGCTTATCTCGGTTCACAACTATCAACGTTTATGGGTTCGAGAGACTCCTGGAAGCACCAGGGAGAGTGGAGCCAACCTGGGTCGTCATAAAAACATTAATCCCAAATATGTAGGAAGGAAAGTTTCAATAGAAATGGGACAATCAGGTAAGGAAATTTTGAGGTAAAGTAATTATTTTGGTTAAGGAAGATAGGAGTTTCAAGGTAATGTAGATATACAGTGATCCCTCACTATATCGCGCTTTGACTTTCGCAGCTTCACTCCATCGCGGATTTTAAATGTAAGCATATCTAAATATATATCACGGATTTTTCGCTGGTTCGCGGATTTCTGCGGACAATGGGTCTTTTAATTTATGGTACATGCTTCCTCGGTTTGTTTGCCCAGTTGATTTCATACAAGGGACGCTATTGGCGGATGGCTTAGAAGCTACCCAACCAGAGCATGTATTACATATTAACTAAAACTCCTCAATGATATAAGATATGCTTCCCACGCGGTGCTTGATTGTTTGCTTTTCTCTATCTCTCTCACTCTCTCTGCCTGACGGAGGGGGTGTGAGCTAGAGGATACAGACTTCACATTGCTCCCTTCTTTGCGGCCGGCGCTTTATCGCGGTGCTTCGGCATACTTAAAAGACAAAAAGCACGTATTGATTTTTTGCTTTTCTCTCGCGCGCTCTCTCTCTCTCTCTGACATTCTCTGCACCTGACACGCATTCCTTTGAAGAGAAGATATGTTTGCATTCTTTTAATTGTGAGAAAGAACTGTCATCTCTGTCTTGTCATGGAGCACAGTTTAAACTTTTGACTAAAGGGTGTTATTTCATGTCTAGAGGGCTCTAATAATGTTAACAGAGTGGGAGAGTTTATAAGGGCTTAAAATATATAAAAATAACCATACAAACATATGGTTTCTACTTCGCGGATTTTCACCTATCCCGGGGGGTTCTGGAACGCAACCCCCGCGATCGAGGAGGGATTACTGTACACCAACCATGGTGCCGGAAAGTGATTTGCATATGCAAGTAAGAATTTCAATGTATTCTGTGCATGTGTCGATAATGATCATGTAAACTTATAATGCTACTCAGATTGGTAGAATGATAAAGGAGCTGCTTAGCAGGCTGTCAGTGTTTGGCAACAGATGGCAAATTTACTGAATTTCACTCTAATGACCACAATGTTCAAAAAACACTTTAGCCATTTGACAAGACTCTCAACTAAAGAAAAGGGAGGTGCAATAACGGTATGAGAGGATTACTGTACTATATTGCATTGGATGATAAGTATAAATGCTGCAGTAATTTATTCTAATTTCATTCATCCAGAGTCCAACTGTAGTTTCATATAATATTTAAAGGAAAAACAAAAGACATTTCCTGAAAATGATAAGTGGATCTCTAACATAGATATAAAAAAATGACACTAAACAAATTCACTTTGAACAAAACATGACAATTATTGCATTATTATCATCAGTTTGCATTAGCTGGGTATTTCCAAAAGATACTGCCTCCAAGAACTCTACAGCAAAGCTAATAATTTAACAGGACCTCTTACTTTATAATAACCCGGACAGCATATTGGCTTTCCATGGCATTCTCTCAGGTTATAATACCTGTTTTGAAATCCCATTCGACACTCTCTAAATAGTATTGTCTGTATGTCCGTCTTGCAAGCAGGATTCTTGATCCTGATTTACAAGTCCACTACACAGATAGAGCATGACTCTTCTAGAATTTTCAGGTTTTACACAAAAGTATGACAACCTTTTTTTTTTGTTGTAAAATTTTTATTGGCCAAAACTAAGACAAGGTAATGTAATATATATAAAGTAATATATTACAATGTAATACTGTATATGTAAAATAAGACAATGTAATGTAATATAAAAGCATGTGTCCAAGAATCCAATAAAAAGTGTAATAACTTTACTTATTCAATTACTTCTACACACTGTTTTTGGATAGCGATGAAATCACTTGATCTTTCATCCAGTATAGTGTACCTTATAGCCCCAAAATCCCCAATATGCAATACCCTTACTTTATAAATGTATTATTCTACACCCATTTACATTATATTATTTGCAACATGGCCTTAACAGGTTATTGATTTAGCTGAAGCCCACTTGTCTAACATCACTTGTAGACTTAATTACCTTTTTTGTTGTATGTTTATCTAAAATATTGTAAAGATCAAGAGAAAAGAACCATTGCACAATTTTTTCACTAGCTGCACACCTACTTCAGAATCAGTGCCATTCATCAAATGTCAGATAAAGAGCTGCTCTGTCTGCCTGTCCAGTCAGTAATCCTGCAAATCTGTTGCACCACCTCAGAGAGTGGGGAGAGGTTACCATACTTATAAGCTATTACTATCCCTCACCTATTCTGTTTCTCTTTTTGATATCCTGCCAATTGGTGCCAGTGCTCTACTGCCAAGTTGTTTGTCTGCCATGGAAAAGTCATCTCAGATAAAGGAACATTGGAATCATCGAATTGGCCAGCCCAGCCCTGATTCAGCAGTAGAAAGGCCAATGGGGGGAGGCGGCTTGTTGGCAAAGGTCCGAGGACTCTGACTGTGTCTGGCTTGTCTGACTCCTTTTCTACAATCTGACGGTGGTTGTACAATTAGCTGATGGACAGATATTTTTTGTTTTTTATTTATGTTAATTAGCTTCTACTTTGTTTTTAATATATTTTAACAAATCTGTATCGTCATATGTGATAGTTCTGTATTTAGTGAGTGGTATAAACTATTCTTGCATTTTCTCTTGAGAGTTGTTGTGGTGTTGCATGCCTTAAGTTACTGAGGAGAGCTGTGCAAGAACAAAGTATTTTGTACTGCTGTGTTTAATGTCTGAGGTGGCAATGATAGAGTGACCATCTAGCTTTATGAAAAAGATTACTTGTATTCTGTTTTGTGTGTTGGATTTACCCCATTTTTTGACTTCCATT
The DNA here is from genome assembly GCA_026402145.1 of Polypterus bichir lapradei. Classification (NCBI taxonomy): domain Eukaryota; kingdom Metazoa; phylum Chordata; class Cladistia; order Polypteriformes; family Polypteridae; genus Polypterus; species Polypterus bichir. The sequence goes on along the minus strand of JANRMT010062814.1, from coordinate 85,129,280 downwards.
GCATGCGCAACCTACCTGGAAATGGGGCCTGTCTTCTAATTGCCCTTCCTAAGATTTATTCCATTTTTTTTCCTACAAGTTTTTTTTTTGGTAGTTATTTCTTGTCCTCTTACAGAGTCAAGGCTGGGGGGCTGTCAAAAAACAGCCTGTTAAAGCCCATCAAGGTATTCCTTGTGTGCTTTTGACCTAAACAAGATTGTTGTTGTTGCTACAGTAATGGTCAAACAGCTCCACAAAACAAATACATGACATAAGGCATGGTTTGGGATGCTACACCATGTTACTGTCAATTGCGTCCAGCATTAGTACTGGCCATAGTGACAGAAAACATGCAGTGGATTTTTAGAAAAATCACTACTTCTTATGAAAGTCATGCCGCATGCTAAACATTTTGCTTTCTCAAAACTTTAGGTACACTCTTGATGGCCAAATGCATCTACAAGTACACTCGCTTAGCAAGATTGTTCAGTGTTAACTCCCTGAAACCTGTGTGCTAATTAACCAAAATAATTAAAGCAAGCCTAAGCAATTTCCACATGCTTAATCTTAAGAGACCATTCAAGGCCGCATGACCAAACCACTGTGGGACTTTGCTCAGTTCTGTACCTGCTGTCTGCATTGTGTAATAGCCATAACATGGCCTACATGCCATTTATATTTCTTTATTCTTATCATATTGCTTATCTGGGAACTTTCAGTATCAAATATACTTTAAACACTATGGCAAGTAGTAATTACTACAGAAAATCAAAAGACATCCTGTCAATCACAAAGTAATTTGACACTCAAATAACAAGAAAAGTCATTTGTTACACATGAACAAGTTCATATGATCTGTTGTAGACAGGTGTCTAGCACAACCTAAGTATTACATGTGGAAGTTCGTACAGCTCATTGGCCTTTGTGATAAATAAACAATACAAGATCCGAACTATTGTGTTCAGAATAATTACTAAAACACGTTTTGAAATCACTTCAGTTTTTCTTTTTGACTCACCAGTATAAGAAAACCAACACATTGATATACCATTCTATGCATCTTGATGTCTAATTATGAAAGATGCTTTTTGGGGTTTCTGTCTATTTTTGGCTGTAGACCCAAAAAGCTCTCATTTTTAAGTCATTTTAGACAATATTTTATGCAGGAAGTTACAACCTTATGATAAAGAGTAAACCAATAGGTGTCTACAGCAAAAATGATCCAGAAGGACTTGAAGCTGTGCATGCCACATCAATCCTGATCCCAGATGTTCACCGTTTAATGGGATACAAGAGGTCAGTTACTTCTTTTCACAGAAAAATGGGGATCACTAATACAGGCAAGTGGAGTGTCATTTTATACTGTTTAGAGGTTGTTGATCATGAATATTAAAATATTTTTGATCTTTGATATTTTTTTTTTTTAATTCTGTATGTAAAGCGACCTTGGGTTTGTGAAAGGCGCTCTATAAATGCTGCTTATTATTATTGTTACTATTATAACCTCCCAGAATGTTATTAGTGATACATTTCAAACATAAGCATGTCGTCAAACCATTTCAGGGTCATTTATTAGTAATATGATATTATTTTTGATCGTTTACTAGGGATCTAGCCCTCTAAGAACCTCTGTCAGAGCGAGAAAAATGACACATTTCTATTATAATAAAGAATATTTATAATTTAAACATTTAAATTGAAGCATATTTTAATATTTAATTTGACACAACTATTCTTGCTTATTATCTACTTCTTCCTTATGAAGTCAATCATTACATTTCTTGTGAATAAACCAAATTAGAGCAGCTTACACCAATTCAGACTTTTTATTTGTTCCATTTGTTCCATGTTTCAAGCATGAAAATAAATGCACATCAAAAAAAAAAAAAACATGAAAATGTGCATGCCATAAAAAAGGATTTATAAAACCTGGCGTATGCACATTTCTATGCAATTTACCATTTATAAATCACCATTACCTTGTAAATATGCATATGTCAACACGACCTTGATTGCTGCCCTGAAACATCCATATATGAAGCATGCTAATCAACCACATACATATGCAATCATGATGCCGCAGAGCTTCACTGGCTGGTAGGGCAGCCTCCCACCTGACTATCAAAACCCCGCCACCAGAATTTAAGAGTATCTTGCTGGGGGCTGAAACTGAGAGGGTAAGATCACACACAACATTATAGAGCCCCTCCTGCACTCCGGGGGTCTGGAAAAGGTGTAAGGCGCGATTATCTGAGTGGGTAGTCACTATTAACTGGCACATGAATGCTGTTACAATGAATAGTATAGGCCATATGAAAAACTGAGGGTTCAGCTAGTTATTTTACCAACAAGCCGGCCACCACATACAGCAGCATCACTGCTGTCAATGATGCCTTAAAATAAATGAATCACAGGTTGACCCGGGCCATAGGGACACAACGTTTGTCAGTCATATCTTGGGTGACTTGTAAATTAATGGAATGTAAATACTTATGGTTAACATTCTCTCTAGATGCCTTTATTGCAATATGAGTGCAGTAAATTGCTCCAGTTAAATTGCCTTTTTATGTTGGCTAAAACAGCTTTTTTTTGTATGTGCTCCCACACACCATATAAAAACTAGATGCATTGCCTCACCGGTTGGTTAATGGCTTCTAGCACAGCAGACATGACGGAATGAAGCTTAGCTTGGATACTGTTGACCCGTCAGCCTATAACAACTGGTAGTGTAACAACAGGTAGTTGAAATAAACTGATGAAAAACCAAAAAAGTTCTTCAGTGCAAAAATGCAGCATTGGCCCTCTTAAAAGGAAACTAAAATGTAGTCTGTATATCATATTCATCACTTTCATCATTTTTGTAATATGTTTGTCACGTCAACACGCATTTTAATAACCGCTCAGTGCTATGAACTATTATGAGGGCGAATTGTCATTTAGCTGTTTGGATGTATTTCCCTGCTTGATCAAGGGTGTCATCATTTCCCTGTTTCTCCCAAATGTTGTGTACGCATGGGTCAGAGTTTTTGTAAACATATGCATGTTCCCTCATCAAGTTTTCTTTTATAACTTCTGACATTTGTGTGGGAAGTTGTGTATGCACATTTCATGCCTCTTTTTGTGTGCATGACAGCTTTATAAACAAGGCCCCAAGTATGTATTAATGAAAAAAGCCATAATGAAGAACAGATAGATAGATAGTTAGATGCTAAGTATTGATTTAATCTCGGAATCTCTAGTCCTTTTAGACTTCAAAACTTCTGGATACTGTACTGTATATCAATTATTTCTGAAATGTCAAACAAACATACTTATTTGCCTGGGGTAATTAAGACTAAAATAGGCATCAGCCTGGAAAAAGAACACAATTTTGTAATGCAAACATCATAATGGTTTTAGGATTATTATCATTAATGTAATTATAGTTAATTTAAAATAGAGAGAGTTTTAAGATTGGGATACATGCTGCACAGAAAACACACACAAGAGCAAGAAGAGAAGATCTTCGTCATCACCCATTAGAAACATCCACATTCCCAGTGAAACTGTCAAAATAAAAGACCTCTGTGGTTTGAAGAAACTTTTTAAACAGCTGTGCACCCAGGCTTGAAGGGACTCATCTCCATCATCATATGTATCTTTCCAGAAAGTATCTTCAACATACTCTTTTGAATACTTGTCCTACTTTTTTGCTACTATTGGTTTTACTGTGTTTTATTAATTTTGCATTATTTTAATACCAAGTTTATAATATTTGGTTGGGCCAAGGTATAGTGTTACAAGCACCGAGTGTGGGTGATTGGCACATTTCTACTGGCGTTATTGACAAGAAGGGATGCCTTCATAAAGAAGCAGCTCAGTGGATTGCTCATGCCAAGTCTGCTTGCTTGAGGCAACTTGTCTATGTGAAGATGAAGCCATGCACATGGGCCACTATTAAATAGATATATTTAGCATTCATGCACATACCACACGCATCATGGCTAGCTATATTTTCATAGTGTAGGTGAACCAAAATAATGAATAACAATAATAATAATAATAATAATAATAATAAAGTAGCTGCTATCATTGCAACCACTTTAGAGATGCAATGCTTTTTTGGTAGTGGATTGGATTATGTGTAATTGGCAGATTGGTGTATGACTTGCCAATTTCTAGTTGGTTTTATGATTAAAATAAAATGTAAGCTACACACGTGTACTCCACTTCCTGGCTTTTCTTAAGGCATGTAAAGCAAGTTAAAAACAGTGTAACGACCGATTGCTGTGCACGTAATAGGAATGTTAAAAGTCTCCTTTAGCTCTGCAGTAACATGTCTGTCATGTTATTAGAGCAACCAGGTATGAATTCAGCCTAGAGACGATTGTGAAAAGCTGACAAATCCACAGAACTTGCGACCACTCCGATACATCAGACTTGTGGAATTCAGTTAAAGTGTATGAAAATGAAAGATATACAGACTGCAACATATGCCAGGAAAAAGTCAGCCATGATGGAACTAAATAAAGTGAAGATTGTCTGGCACTGAAACGCCATAGAAGATTGCACCACATAGCAGAATACCATGACTGTCAATAAGTTTCATTACATACGATTAAAAATAGAATTCTTGAGAGAAATTTGTTTATTTCATTTTGGTTGTTTCTTCAAAGTACTGCAATGTTAACATTTGTTAAATGTCAACATATTTTATTAGTAATACTTACAATTCTTTTTATTTGAATAAAGCTACCAGGCTGAATATTTTAGAAACCTAAGAAAGGACGAAGTAAAAGAAATGCTCCGGAATAATTTTAGAAGAAAAGATATTAAAATGAAGTTGAGAAGGCAGAGATGACAGTACATAATGTACTGTGTTAAAAGTATTTAAATGACTAATTCTTTGTCGCCGCCTGTTTGAAACCCCACACTGTTGCTTATGCTTTAGTGATCTGGAACTTAACAGAACGCTGGCTGACAGATGAACACGGTCTCATGCGGTTTGGTTCAGGGACTGCTTACTGAAGCCAACTCTGCTACTTTATATTTATCTAAGCAGTTTATTTTCATTTGCTGGTGCACATTATTACATGAAAATGAGATTATAAAACGGATTGCAGAATGAAATTAAATTCAGTGCACTTCCAGTAAATAAAGCATGTATTCGATAGCAACTTGCCAGAAGTCTTTTGAAAATAACAATCTTGCACCTGTTACAAGAAGACCAATGTTTGAAGGAGAGAACAGACGAACAAGCAAGGAGCAGCTACTTGGATTCATGTTTGAAGGATTTGTGAAAAACATGGAAACAACTATTCTACTGGTGGAACTGGTGGGATAACACTTCAGATTGAAATGCTGGAAAGTAGCAAGTAAAACAAACAAACTAAAAGGAATTTAGTTTGAGCAATAAAGGCTTTAAACATTCTTTCATGTTATAGTTTTATTATTTAGCACACATATAACTGCATAGCATATGAATTACTCCAAATAAAAGTGATTAAAAATGGTGACCATATTTTTCGATTTTGGGAACTAAAAACAGATGCCTGGTTGCCAAGCCTCACAACCACTTTTAAATGTTGGTATTGAGCCCTGGACTAGTGTTTCTTATGCCCAGCAAAGTCGCACTGTTTAAGAGAGGTGAAAACGCTCTTTTATAGCAGGGAAATTAGCAGCAGACATTCAAATAAAAGCTATTAATTACATAAGACTGAGAGCTTAAAGAAGTGGCATGTAATAATTTAAACAGAACTGAGTAAAAATCACAGACATCTCTAAGACAAGATCAGTAGCTGCTGCGTCACTAAAAATCCACATAGTCTTTTATAAACTACTCATTTTAATAAGAATTTAACAATTCTGGGCTACATGTCTTTTTACAGTAAGGCAATTTTGTTGGAAATGTCTGTTATGCATATAAAAAAGCACAAATCCTCTTAGCCATACTCTCATCTGTCCATTTGTTAAATACTGAAATGTAAAAAGGCACAAAAGAAAAACAGCCATTACTGAATACCAGAATTTCAATGCTTTACAATTAGTTCAAAATGCAAAATCAAGTTCACTTAATCTGAAAAAACGGCTAACTTGTATAGCATTGTGCAGATTACTTATTTTGTTCCTACTCATATTACATAAATATGCAGTTGGTAAAGCACTTTAAAAACGGTATTCACAAAGAAAAACATACAAAAACCACGCTTGCCTTTTGCCCTTTTATCCTAATTCACCTTTCATTATATTTAGCAAAAACATATCTATCAGGTTCCCTAAATCACCTTCATCATTCCACTGAAATTAAGAAAGTAGCCACAATGTCAAATTATGAATATCTTGGTAACATCTTAGTTTATTTACTGCAAAAATACAAATGCATTACTCATTTACTCTTATGTAACAAGACATTAAAAAAGGTTTTTTTTTGTCTACATTAGACTTAGAAAACATTAGTAGATCAGTTATTAATCTCTGTGCATTGTGGCCTACTGACATGACAGTAAATTTACTTGTTAATATGAAGGATTCACAGCTCTTACACTACATATGTAATATCAAGAGAAATGTGTCTCAGTTAAGCCGTCTCAGACCACTCCAAAGTGACGTCTTGTTAGTAACATTGCAGAGATGAAGAAAACACTTTACTAATGCTTTCTAAGTGTTATGAAGACCCAGATAAGTGTTTGGTAATGTTTTATCCCATAATAGTAAATGAGTAATAGATGCTTTTTTTGCAGTACCAAAACTAAAAGTGTTACTAATATCTGTTTGTCATTATTTCCAGACTGGTTAAACAAAACAGCATTCAAAAAACTTCCAAACAATTATCAGTGAGATCAATGTCAATGAAACTTTAGTTTACTTATTTACTCTTATGTAAGACCTTAACAAATGCTTCTTTTGGTCATCATTATAAAACATCAGTAGATAGGTTATTCAGCTCTTTGTACAGTGTGGCATAACAAGACCCATTACTTGTGATGGAAGTTTGAAGGATTCACAGGCTTTATAGTTAAATATCCCTCTCTCTATTCTACTCTTAAAGTTTTACTCTGGCTGTTGGCCTTCCTCTCTTTCTCTTGGGAGGGGGCTGAATTGAATTTAGTTTTGCTAAGTTTGAGTTTATTGTATGGAATATTACGTGCTTTAAATAAATAAATAAATAAATAAATCCATCCATCTTCCCCACAGCAGCTGTCCTGCTCTTTGTCTTTTATTTCCGGCCCCAGGCGTGGTTACATCTCTTGGCACAAACTCTTGTCTTGCGGGACGCGACTTCTTCATATTTTTTACTTTATAATTTAAAAACGGAATAAGAATCAGAAAATTTAACAACATCACATTAAAGTTTGTTAAATTCTGAAAAGAATGATACCAATGTAGGTTTTAAAATAAGCCCGATTTAAAGCGTGACAAAAAAAGTGACATAAAATTGTTGCACTTTTAGGGTTAGGATTTATATATATATATATATATATATATATACATAAAAATACACATACACACACACACACACACACACACACACAGTTGGTACGGAAAGTATTCAGACCCCCTTCAATTTTTCACTCTTTGTTATATTGCAGCCATTTGCTAAAATCATTTAAATCAATTTTTTTCCCTCATTAATGTACACACAGCACCCCATATTGACAGACAAAAAAAAGAATTTTTGAAATTGTTGCAGATTTATTAAAAAAGAAAAACTGAAATATCACATGGTCCTAAGTATTCAGACCCTTTGCTCAGTATTTAGGAGAAGCACCCTTTTGAGCTAATACAGCCATGAGTCTTCTTGGGAAAGATGCAACAAGTTTTTCACACCTGGATTTGGGGATCCTCTGCCATTCCTCTTTGTAGATCCTCTCCAGTTCTGTCAGGTTGGATGGTAAACGTTGGTGGACAGACATTTTTAGGTCTCTCCAGAGATGCTCAATTGGGTTTAAGTCAGGGCTCTGGCTGGGCCATTCAAGAACAGTCACAGAGTTGTTGTGAAGCCACTCCTTCGTTATTTTAGCTGTGTGCTCAGGGTCATTGTCTTGTTGGAAGGTAAACCTTCGGCCCAGTCTGAGGTCCTTAGCACTCTGGAGAAGGTTTTTGTCCAGGATATCCCTGTACTTGGCCGCATTAATCTTTCCCTCGATTGCAACCAGTCGTCCTGTCCCTGCAGCTGAAAAACACCCCCACAGCATGATGCTGCCACCGCCATGCTTCACTGTGGGGACTGTATTGGACAAGTGATGAGCAGTGCCTGGTTGTCTCCACACATACCGCTTAGAATTAAGGCCAAAAAGTTCTATCTTGGTCTCATCAGACAAAGAATCTTATTTCTCACCATCTCAGAGTCCTTCAGGTGTCTCCTCCCTGAAGGAGGACACCTTCCACGGATGATGGAGGCCACTGTGCTCATTCGGAACCTTCAAAGCAGCAGAAATTTTTCCGCAACCTTCCCCAGATTTGTGCCTCGAGACAATCCTGTCTCGGAGGTCTACAGACAATTCCTTTGACTTCATGCTTAGTTTGTGCTCTGGCATGAACTGTCAACTGTGGGACCTTATATAGACAGGTGTGTGCCTTTCCAAATCATGTCCAATCAACTGAATTTACCACAGGTGGACTCCAATTAAGCTGCAGAAACATCTCAAGGATGATCAGGGTAAACAGGATGCACCTGAGCTCAATTTTGAGCTTCATGGCAAAGGCTGTGAATACTTATGTACATGTGATTTCTCAGTTTTTTATTTTTAATAAAATTTGCAAAAACCTCAAGTAAACTTTTTTCACATTGTCATTATGGGGTGTTGTGTGTAGAATTCTGAGGAAAAAAATGAATTTAATCCATTTTGGAATAAGGCTGTAACATAACAAAATGCAGAAAAAGTGATGCACTGTGAATACTTTCCGGATGCACTGTATGTGATATCAAGAGAAATATGTCTGTAGGTCTTACTTAAGGCACTCTGACCATTTTAAAACGAAGCTATTTCAGTAGATCACACCACATAGATGAATAACCACTTTACTGGTGCCTTGTATGCGTTATTAGCATCACAAGAAGCCTTTGTTAAGGTCTTCTTACTTACTAGTAAATTAGTAACAGATGCATTTTTGCAGCGTTAGCAAAACATTAAAAGTTCATTTACAAAGCAGCTCAACACAACTTCATTAAAAGCTAGTAGTCGAGCTCCAGCTCTCAGCCACACTGACTAATTCAGTGCTGTATTCTTTCATTGTTGGGCTTTACATGCACAGTATAATCCTTCAAAACAAAATGATTTTGAGAAAGAAGAAATACATATAAGCATTTAATTAAAAGCATACAGCTTCAGGCAGTATCAAGTATGTCAAGGGACACTGAACAGTATAAATGGCAATTAAGCAATAGAAAGAAAGGAATAAAGCCTTTTCTATTATTATAGAACTCATTCTCCAATATAAAACTACAAGAGTTTTATTAAAGAAACATGGTCAGTATATACTAAAGTGACAGTAGAGTAGGGTATAGCAGCTAAGATTTCTCTTTATGTATTTAATCAATATTTGGTTCTGAGGGGGTTTGAGTAAAACAGAACAATTTTATTTTTGTTCCAATTTGGAGTGGAAGTGCTATTACTATTGATTTTCTTACCCCTTATTAGATTTTCTTTTGTGCACTGACCCGTGCTTATTATTATTACAAAAGGTGCAGTCTGTGAAGACATCAATGAATATTTGTTAACAAAACATTCTTTTAACAAAACAATGTAAGACAAAAATAATTTTTCTCCTAGTCAAAATTTTAACTGATCAGTTATCTTTTAAACATATTACACGTTCTAATGACCATGTAGACATCCAGAAGAGAAATCAGTCTAGGTGGATATCATGGCCAACACACCTTTAGTTAGAGCAATTCACCTGCCAGGCTTAGCCAACACAAGGAGTATACTTTCTTTTACGTCAGTAATTCTTTATTTTTGCAACCAAACCAGATATTGTGGCATTTGTAGGGGCTTCAATGGTCAGGTACAAGTGTCTAGAACGAGACTAGGGACAATTGGTTTCTGTCACAGATACTGGATATCTCAGTAATTTACTAGTAAAACTTCTGGAGTGATGACATTTCAGAACAAAGGTGTCAGCCATTCAGGAAAACCTGAGCATACAATTTAAAGGACATGAACTTAGACATTTTCAGGAAAAACAGCTGTGAAGTTTTCAGGATGGGAATTTTCCCTGAGTTGTGTGTGAAATGCATTTCTTTCTTTTTTTTTTTTTTTTTTTTTTTTTTTTTAAATCAAACATGTTTAGCAGATATTCAGTTTTTCATGATATCAGCCACCATTTGACTTTCAAAAGCGTTTCAATAAGGAAAAGAAATACTTTCCCATTTTTTTTTTACCTCCCGTTACTGCCTTTGTGGACACCTCCTTAACAGATCTTGACATACAGTCCATTTGGGTAACAAACTCAAAATTATTATAAACATGCAATGCATGAAACATCATCTTTTATCATTACTGGTTTAACAGCCATTTTCTGGGTTTACCCAGGTTAACCAGTTGTCTCCAAATCATTTTCCATTCTACTTAGCAGCCCTGGGCATCATCTGGGACAAGGCTCGTTCTTTTCATGTCATTGAAACACAATATATCAAACATCCCAACTAATGTCTGTTAAAGATATTTGTGAACTCATAATATGTGCATAACATCCAGAGGGTTTTCTTACTATTTTAGATACATAAGTAACCTCTGGATTAGCAGTTCTAACCAAGGGGGAGTAGGCCAATCTAAGGAATGGAATGAACTAAGCACAAGGAGGCCCTCTTCAATAATAATTTTTTTAGGATTGTGTGTGTTTGGGGTCTTTGCCATGCTGTTGATAAAAGCTAGGAATAATAAAATGCCTCCCTAATGGTACTGCATGATTGATAAGAATTTCCCTGAACTTATGAGCAGTGAGGGGGACATCCATTTTGATTAAATTGGCAACTCTGTTTGTGGAAATGCAGCCAAAACCAGCAGGGAACCTCTACCGTGCTTCACTGTTGCCTGTAGAATTTCATCCATGTACCACTTACCAGCTCTTTGGCAGACAAACTGCCTTCTGTTAGAGCCACAAGTTTCAATTTTTAATACATCAGTCCTAAGGACCTGCTAACATTTTTCTGAAGCCCAATCCTTGTGATTTTATTTATGGGTGAGATGTTTGGCTTTATTTCCAGGAATGGCTTTTTGGTCATAAGTTTCCTGTGAAGCCCACTTTGAATAAGACTTCTCTAGGCTATAGATGGATGTATCAGGGTCCCAGTGGTTTCTGCCAGTTCCGAGTCGATAGCAGTCGAGGACATCTTCCAGTTTTGAAGGGAAGTAAGCTTGATGTATTCCTCGTCTGCTGCCCTTTATTTCTGTGCACAATCACTGCATTACAGGTTTTTAGCATTGTCCGTTTGATTTGGTTTCTGCAGAAGAGCTGAAATGGAGATCTGGAAACACTGGTCTACTATGAAATTTCTGCACAGGAGAGATGATGAACGCTGACCACTTTATGTCTTGTTGCTGTGGTCACATTTGTCATGGTGTATGATTTGCAAGTTACACTGATGCATTTACCACAGCCTCACCTTTTTGGTATTGTTGTCTCTGAACAGTTTTATTCCCTCTACAAAGCTGTTTCTGTTTCAGCTTATCACTTTGGTTCAACCAACACATCATACCATTGACCATTAGCACTTGTTTGTTGTATTTGCTTAATCAAACACTGGGCTATGTGCCTACCAAGATGTCATATTTCGAACTGGGAAAGTGGCCTGTAACTATGCTAGTTTCCTTATTTAATGACATTAAAATATCTTGTGGTTATGCGTTAGCAAGGATGTGTTTCCGGGCCTCTGTTTATTTTTATTTTTTTACGTCTCGCTGGTTTATTTTTAAGTGTTTATTGTAAATGTGTATTTTATGTTAACAGTGTGCTATTAATTTATTTTTTTATTTCTGTGTATAATGTGATGTTGTCTTATATCCCTTCTGTTCGATAGGTGGTATCTCTAGAGGCAGGGCCACCCCGACATCACTATACCTGAGGTTCCATCTGGCTATTTATGCCCAGGAAAAAGGCAGCTTGTGTTTGAAATGGATCTTTGTAAGTATTGTTTGTTGTGTGAATTGATTTTTCAGCTTTTCCAGCTATGCTTGGTCTGGAAAAAAAACAAAACAAAATACTCTAGGTTGCATACAAATTTAAGTATTCAAATAACAGCCATTTTCTCATGTAACATATCACCTTACCAACAAACAGCTTGTCATTCATGTTTAATCAGGGATTCCATTCTTAAATCCAAATCCAAACAGTAATGTACTTAACTTTAACATAACTCTTTAATAAAGTAAAGGATAGAGAAAACAAAAATACACATATCATATTATAATAGTAATGTGACTAGGGCCTTTAAAGTCTGTGTTAGCTGGCTATTATTGGCTCACATTGGAGCTCAAATGAAACAATGACATAAAAGATCTTTACTTAGTCTTATTGTTGCCATTAAGATACATTTCGACCAAGAAAATAAAAATGTACTATTCCTTGTAGCACTTTATATACCACCAATAACAGCACGCTGCACGATAACGTGCAGTGAATAGACCTGTCTTGAGTATTCATAGTTTTCATACTTTTTCTCTGTACATTTAGCATTCGTTTGCTCAGAGGTTGATGCGCTCTTCTTTTCTCCACCCTAGCGGCCTGCTTCTTCTCTTCTTTCGTCGGCATTTTTCCGCGTTAAAATTAAGTCGGTGTTTGTGTTGCAATTATTTAGTATGTTTTCCTTAATTTTTCACTTAAGCTGAACTTAAGTCTTCAATTTGCCTCAAGAATGATTTAAGATATGAAGAGGTAGGAGAAGTGATGGCGAAGGTGGTAAGGGTGAGAACAGTGCCTGTACACATGCACTACACGGCTGCTCTACTGGCAACTGCCAAATTCTACAATAAAATAAAATAAATAAAAAGAAGAAATACCTTGGAGGTCAATCATTACCCCGAAAGCAGATAGAAAAAGGCACATAGTATATGTCTACCAAATTTCACGTCAATAGGTCAAATGGTTTAAAAGCTACAGGTGATTTAAAATCCTGGACAGACAAACAGACAACCACGGTAGCGTATTATATAAGAAGATTGCCCAGACAGAATATTCTCAGAAGATCTTCTCTTTGACTCTAGCAGAGTATGTCAACAACCACTTCATCCAGGTTCCTGTTAGCTCATGGCAATGATCCGAAATCCATCTTGAAATTGGTTAAACAGCACACTTAAAACTACCGTGTCCATCTGAAGCCCCGCATCTGTTGTCTTTTTCCTTATTCACATACTATTATACAGTAATTCTTCTTATTCTTTTACATTCACTCTGGACTCACAAGAAAAAAAAAATAAGTACATGCCAACTCTCCACACCAGCATGCCTATTCCTCAGCCCCCTTCCCACTCTTTTTCTTTCCAGCTTTTGCTCCTTCCCTTTTTGCCTCACCAGCCAATCCCAAGCATAACTGCTATGAGGAACAGAAATTAGTCCACTAATAAAACACCTCCTCTACCACAACTAACCCCCCCCCGCCATTTTAACATTAAATCATTTTCATTAGAATTAGTGCAAATATAAATCAGTCAGTCAGTCATTTTCTAACCCGCCTAGTACTGCACAGGGTTGTGGGGTCTGCTGGAGCATATCCCAGCAAGCACAGGGAGCAAGGCAGGAACAAACACTGGACAGGGCACCAGTCCATCACAGGGTAAATATAAATCATGAAAATTATTTATCTATAAGTAAAATAAAAAATACTTGAACACTGTATTTTTATAACAAAGATTCAAATAATCTTCTGGGGTGCTACATAAGAATCCTGCAAAAAGGCCAAATCCTTCAAGAACAAGTATGGGTTGAGACTCACCAATTTGCCAACAGATTAAGTCACCAATTTTTAAAGTTTACCAAAAGTAAAACCTTCTTAATAGACATTAGATCATATGATTTAGGGTACTTGTGGAAAATTAAGCATAGCGCATTCAAACCTTGCCCATCAGAGCAAAATACACTATACTGTATATGCTGGTTTTCAATACAACTAAACTATTAATCACAGAATAATGTAACAAATGAAGAGAATACTGGCTTTGAGCAAGCTTTCAGGGAGGCAGTCCATTCTATTGTAATGTTAAGCCTCCTGGCACACAGACATTATCAGCACAGGCAGACATACATATGAAGCAGAGATGGAAAACCCAATTCTTAATTCAATAAGTACATATACTGTCAAATGTATATATGGTTTTAATTTATGCATTGACCCTCTGGGCAATGCACCTAGACCAACAAAAAGAAGCTGTGAAGACTCTAATCTCCTATTGCATGTCTGAGTAGTCAGTGTTGGGCAGTGCAGACTTAAGCCACAATGTATTCTTCCTAGTCATATATGAAGAGAATCAAAACCTGTAATGAAGCAAATGTCAGCAATAGAAAGCCCTGTTACAACACACTAAAGCGCAATGAGCAGGTTCAAAAAAATAATGCAGCCAAGCACACACACACCCTTTATCAGATTTAAGAGGCTGAGCTCCCCTGCTTCACTGTAAATGAATCAAATTCAGAGCTTCCCTCATCATAAAATACAAAACTTCCAAATCTTTATCATAAACAATCAGGAACTCTGCTTCCCACACATAGTCACAGATGCTCTTTATGGTTCTGAACCCACAGCAAAAGTAATGCCATTTGGCCATTTGTATAAGTACCAGTCACAAATTATCTTGTGGACACATTTGCTTTACTAGAAGCAGGGTATGCAACACAAATCATTATGTCTATCAATGTTTTTTTCTTTTTCCACAGGCAAATAATACCTTTTGTTTGAATGTGAACGCATCTTTTGTTCTTTCTGTTCCAAACTCTGGTAACTGCATACTTAGAGCATTTAAAAGGGTATATCCATATCTTAATAAAGAATTTCTGTTCCCTTATATTACCAATGGAAATTTAGTATGCCTATTCAGTAACATGGTGTTCACTTAACATATAGCAAACACCCTGGCACACTTCATCCATAATTAAGACAATCCTTGTTTATATTACCATGAACTTTTTTCACTTGGATAATCTTTAGAAAATGAAGATGGTCATTTTAAACATTGGCACCAAGAACCTACAAACTACTGATTGCTCATTAGAAGAGCTGGGGATCAGTACAGGCGAGCACTGCAGCTTTTTTTGTCTTGAGATATCATTAATCATTATGTAGAGGCATGGGTATGGAAATTATTTCAATAGATGATGTACTACAGATATTAGCACTATTGCACAAAGAAAGAAATACATTTTATTGCTAAATGCATAACAACATTCACCGTGATAAATGGTATATAAGAAACATATGCAAATGGATTGGTTTTTTTTATTTCAAAGGATGGCATAATGCAAACACTTGCACTGGTGCACCATCTGATGAACTGAAAAACACAGTGCATTTTATTAGTGAATTCCAACAGATGGTATACTACAAGCATTGGCTCTGTTGCAGATCTACTTCAAACTAATTCCTCATCCAAGTTTACATTGTGCATTTGCATGTATTTTTGTTTTCACCTTATTAACAGTGAAGCATAACATGTATAACATAAAAAAGATTTGACAGCATCAAGTTTTGTGGTAAACTACAACCTATTACTGTCTTGTCAATTCCACCTGAGAGGAGTGCCTGAAGGTTGAATTACCCTGAATTTATCATTCAGAAATTGTTAAAGTCAAAGAGAAGAAGCAAGAAACCTCTGGTGAATTTGCTTATGACATGCAAGCTCCAAGGCGTTTTGTTTGCTCCCATATTGCCTTGCTGTATGCCATCACTGCAAAGATGCAAAAAAGCTCCTGAAACAAAAAAGTCTAAGGCCAATGTGATTAAAAAGTGTAAGTGAGTATGTGTTAAGAACGTAGCACCGAGTTTTTTAAACAAACATCTGTAAAATCAATTAAAAAAAAATAAATAACTCTAATACTAAATATTCTAATGTCAAATATTAGTTGTAAATCCTACTGCAGCTTAGCTCTCAAAAAGTCTCACCCATTGGCAATTTCAGTTAATGTACCAATGTGTACAGTATATGATGTGTGGAGTATTCCAAGTCTTGAAAGTGAGAATGCAGAGCTGCTTATAATCCATTTCCACTTTAAACACATATATACAGTATTTAGGATGGCGCTGAATCAATGTTTTCTCAGATTAGATGCAGCAGATTGACATTTTTGTCCATGCGAACATAATTTAAAGTTGAAACTTCAGTCAACAAAAAACAGAATGACCTACAACCTAAGACAGAATAAAAATACAATACTTAATATGCTGCTAACAGAAAACAACACCATATTGTGATCCAAGCATTAGGGTAATTTCATATCATGGTGTACCTGAGAATTTTTACCCCTATTCGTCCTACATTAAATACTGACTTTTTCTAAATTATAGCAAGGGCCATAATTTCATTAGTAGGACGTACTTATAACTTTAACTTAATAACACTTAACTCCCTGGGGATACGATACAGAGCGTGGAAAAATACTGGTGCAGTATACAGTATATATAGGATAATGGAATTGACTGTAAATAAAAAAACACAGAAGTCACAGGGTTCAAATTAAAAAAAAAAAAACATAATCTGTTCTAATATATTATATATTGGTTATGTGTTTTCTAAACTTTATTGTTGCTGAATGAGTTTTAATTTTTCTTCAGTGTTTATGGTACCAAATGCCAAAGGTGTACACATTAGATTGTTAAGCACTGCTATATCAGTTCAAAATGAAGAATGGTTGTTATGAAGCATTAAATCAAGTGGTGTCTTGCATTACACTCAAAAATGCCAAAGTATGGTAGGGTAGGCTTTACTTACAACAACCTTGTAAAAAAGAAAAGGAGAATTTAGAAAAATGTATGTTTGAGCCTTGAGTTAGTCTTTATTCCAACATAAAAAAATAGATTAAGTAGGCAATGCTAAAATGATAAACTGTGCTAAATATATACTGCATATCACATGATAAATCTCCACCCACAACCACATATATAAACACAAGAGTATCTGAAAAATTAAAATACAAAAAATAAATCCTAGGCGGCACGGTGGCGCAGTGGTAGCGCTGCTGCCTCGCAGTTAGGAGTCCCAAGTTCGCTTCCCGGGTCCTCCCTGCATGGAGTTTGCATGTTCTCACCATGTCTGCGTGGATTTCCTCCAGGTGCTCCGGTTTCCTCCCACTGTCTAAAAACATGCAGGTTAGGTGCATTAGCGATCCTAAATTGTCCCTAGTGTGTGCTTGGTGTGTGGGTGTGTAGCCTGAGGTGGGCTGACAACCTTATTTGTTCCTGCCTTGTGCCCTGTGTTGGCTGGGATTGGCTCCAGCAGACCCACATGACCCTGTGTTAGGATATAGCAGGTTGGAAAATGACTGACTGAATGACTGAAAACAGATCCTTAGAAGTTATGTTGGTAATCCTAGTCGAGCAGAGAGCTTGGTTAGTGCGATATACAACACTAGAGGGATAATCAGCCAGTGTGAATGAGGAGTACAGAGTGCCATCCATAAATCTTGTGCTAAACAATACTTTATGGCCAGTCAATAACTGAAATATCTGCAGTTTGCTAAGCTGTAATCAATAAATATCTGTCAGCAGCAAGTGCACGTAAAGTGACAAGCACTGGAATGTAGGGCTTACAAAATGAACAATAAAAAAAGAGAAAGAAATTGAAGCCCAGCAAACAAAGGGATTTAGCTTGGATACATTCTAATTCTATTAGCAAGGCTTCTTTTTTCAGCAATGACAGACTGGCATGTGCATTTTACATATTTCACTTGCATAAACGAACATTGTTTGAAAAGCATGGAAATAATAAGAAAACCAATGCTATAAAATTGCCTTGATTTTTAGATGAAGTTGCTCTACTTAATCAAACAAACTAAAATAAGGAAGTGTTAACATTTTAATTTCAGTTGTGCTACGTTTCAGGAACAATATTTAGTACTGAGACAGGTTGTCTCAGTGACTTAGAGTAGCATGTTAGGATAGGTGCTTCAGTGGTGCTGCTTAAGTCCTGGGATGATATCACAGCCCAGTCTGGATTGTCTCCTCATGTCTGCTTTGGATTTTTCTTCAGGTAAATCAGTTTTGAATTCACCAAACAACAACTCAAAAAGTATCCTACATCAGAATATGTTAAATCCTGCCATATTCTAAATGCTACTGGGGCAGTCTCCTTTTACACTAATCCTGAATGGAAAAATGATGGGTGCTTGGTATTTGCTATGAGCAGCAAGTCAGCTCCTTACAGACTCTCGACTTATACAAGTGCTGATACAGCTAAACCAACATAGCGTAAGGTAAACAGAGTCTCTAGAATTGACCATTCTGTTTGTGGCCCTACCTTGTATCTTTAAATAACAATAGCTTACTTGGAAATAGCACATCATGTAAATTACCAACCCACTCAGAACAACATGTGATGCTTACAAAAACATTGTGTATGAGTTTCAGCGCAGATGCATATATATTTTAGGCTCAAGTCCAAAACTGTAAAAAGGCAAAAGTGGCTGCTAATATTTTTACTCGGACAGGTCTTGTTTAGATCA
Organism: Polypterus bichir lapradei; assembly: GCA_026402145.1. Lineage (NCBI taxonomy): Eukaryota > Metazoa > Chordata > Cladistia > Polypteriformes > Polypteridae > Polypterus > Polypterus bichir. Next base: position 85,110,674 of record JANRMT010062814.1, on the reverse strand, counting down.
AGTATTACTCTCTGCTATGGCACTAACCTAAGTTCAGTGTTACAAAACAAAATAATGGAGCTCAGTTACCAAATCCCTTATTTCAATATGGGTCACTTATTAAAAAAAATCTTTATCAGAAGAATAAGACAAATAAGAAGTAGAAAAATTCATTAAGAAGCCAAGACACATCGATTAAACTTTTTTTTTTCAGACTGTACTTATTGATTATTTAAGCAATCTTCAAATGAACCTACCCTTTCCACTCTCACATGAAATATCCAGTGTTTCTACCCTGTGCTTTAAGTTTTAGTTATGGCGTTTCTAGTCCTCAATTCACTCATCCATCCATCCATCCATTATCCAACCCGCTATATCCTAACTACAGGGTCACGGGGTTCTGCTGGAGCCAATCCCAGCCAACACAGGGTGCAAGGCAGGAAACAAACCCCGGGCAGGGCACCAGCCCACTACAGTCAATTCACTCAATTATACCTTAATCTCACTACGCTGTAATATTATCTAAATAATCCAGGAAGAAAATTTGCAACTTTTACACCCATTTTTAGCATTTATATTCCGACAGAAGCAATAGGGAGGCCTATGGCAACCAAAACTAGAATGGTAGCTCCAAATATACAAAAATAAATATATTGTTGGAGGTAATGTCAAATAAAATCGAAATATCAAATCTACACATTGGCATAACAGGCACAAATTTGAATGCAAAAAGGAACAACCTGACAAAAGCCTCATGGTAAACAAATCATGCAAGTCAACAGCTCACCACCTTGTCACATACTGTAGGTCAAATTGTGGTTCTAGTCCATTGGCCTACTTGCCCCTTTCTCATTACATACCCACACACACAGAGCAGTGAAATAACTTAACAAAATATAGCAATACTATCATTTCAATGCTACAGCAAGTAAAGAGATAGATATGAAAAAATAAGACCAAGTGGGACTCTGAGCAAGTCATTCTACACTCTTGTGCTTGTTTCAATTGTGGACATTATAAAAACACTATAAATAAAAAAAAGTCTATTTAAACCACAATGTTTGGAGATGGAACTAAAACATTACTAATCAGAATCAGAAGGAAATTACTTAATTCTTAACAGCAGAAAGTATAAAAAAATACGTTCTGAAAGGCTATGAGAAGCAAATTGGCTCTTTACAGACTCTAGACTCATACAAGTGCTGATACGGCTTAACCAACATAGCTTAAACGTATGATATATATCATACATATATATCATTTATATAATATATCATATAAATCGTATATATATATATATTATATACTAGCAGAATACCCGCGCTTCGCAGCGGAGAAGTAGTGTGTTAAAGAAGGTATGAAAAAGAAAAGGAAAAATTTTAAA
>JANRMT010062814.1:85079357-85109211 GCA_026402145.1 Polypterus bichir lapradei | reverse complement strand
GTTATGACCATTACGCGTATAATTTCGAAATGAAACCTGCCCAACTTTTGTAAGGAAGCTGTAAGGAATAAGCCTGCCAAATTTCAGCCTTCTACCTACACGGGAAGTTGGAGAATTAGTGATGAGTGAGTGAGTGAGTGAGTGAGTGAGTGAGTGAGTGAGTGAGTGAGTGAGTGAGTGAGTGAGGGCTTTGCCTTTTATTAGTATAGATATATATATATTATATAAATATATATTATATATATATTATATATATACACACACACACTCTATCAATAGTTTATTTATCGTACTTCGTAAATAATAATCATCATCATCATAGAGCCTTGGTGTAAACAGTTTTCTGAATATATGAGTGGTGTGGATTTGTATGCCAATAAATAATTATTTTGGACAGGATCTGACTATTCATATTAAATAAACAAAAAAAAAATAATATACACACACAAACACACACACATATATTATATATATATATATATATATACACATATACATATATACACACATATACAGATACAGATACACACCAGAATGACTAAAAAGCAAGATAATTCAAAAGAAAGAAAAGTTCTGACTTGGCCGTTACAGTCACAGTGAGGCATTATGCAGGCATATTGTCGTTGGTATAAAGCAGCCCCAGTAGTGTTTCTTGGTAACACAATTTTGTTGAATGAGTCGTTGGCTGTTAGTGTGTCAGAGAGAGGATGTGCAGCATTGCACATAATGGCACTCAGTTTTCTTTTACACTTACAAAATCATTGCAGTAGAATACTCCTTTCAAGCTCAAGAATAGAGGAGGATTCCAAACTATCTGCCAAGAACAAAAAAAGCAAACTCTGGATTTCTTTCTTTCACATACTAAAATGAATTCAGCTTTTACTGTTGCTTCAGGTAGACAAGCCTATAGTCAGATGTTACTACCCTACTTTATGGGAATGAAAAGTCTTTTTGGTTTCTCCTAGATGAGACATGCAAGCTCAGCAGAGACATGCAATGAGATCAGCAAGAAATAAAATGGAAAAATGTTCTTTTGTTTCATACATCTTACATTTTTCTCCTGAGACAAATCACACAGATAGACTCACAAGTGTCTGAGTTTCAGCAGATATCTCAGCAAAGTCACACAATGGGCTCAGATTTTCCAAGTAGTGCCTTGACATTTTTTTTTAACAATTTGAAAGTATTTGCATTTCATGCTCAGTAACATACGGTGAAATGTATGGACAGTTTATGGTAATAAAATGATTTACTATGATTACAAAACGGCAGTCCTTGCTTTTGAATAATACTGTTGCTACTTTCTCTGCAAAGAATTATTTGTTTTTTTAAGTACTTGAAATAATTTTGTTATCATGGCATTGATTTGTGCTTAAAATAGACCTTTTCGGCCGATGTAATGAAGAGCTTCCTGTTTAAACGGGGCTGCGAGACGTGAACTCAGCTCTTTGGTGTACCTCATTTGATTTTTTCCGGCAAACAAATTTTCAAAACAAGCCGTATTTCACGACTCTAATCAGAGTCGGAGTAATAATTATGTTGCCATGGTCATTTTAGATCTGAGATCGGCTAAAATTTAAACAATGACCGTTGTTAACACCCAGGCGTCATTACTCACTTTGCCAATAGATGTCAGAAGGACGGATGCCAAAACCAAACTACCCAAAGATAGATTTCGATGTACCAATCAAATGGCGGTACGTTCTAAATTACTTACGGTTCCGGAGCTGTCGAAGGGTTTAAGTCAGTCGACGATGTTAGTCCTGGAAAGTACGCCCCACCAAACCAACGTTTCAAAAACCAACCGAACTTACTGTTATCTGCTTGAACCAACACCAACTTACTATACTCGGCTGTCCAGCGGCGTCACTGAAGCATTTGAACATTCTTAGCCAATCATGCAATACTGCGTCCGTGTTTGCCATGTTATGATCTAACTACAGAGGCAGAGTCCCATTGCATGGTTCTAACTTGTATTGAGTCGAGGTATTGACCATAGACATAGAATGACTAGGCGCCTCATGACCAGCAGAATCGTACGTCAACGTCGCCGCCATATTGCGAGTGGCACTGCTGTGGAGTGAAGTAATGGATAAGATGCCTCACACATGTTCTGCTTGGAATTTTACAAACTGCTGTACGCGCCAAACCAGATCCAGGGGAATTACATTTCATAGGTAAGGCTTAACAATTGTTTTGGTTATATTTGGCCATTTGAAAATCCCGTTTTATAATCTTTACTTTAGCTACGCCAGGCTAAGCTAGCAAAGCTATGCATTTATGTGCTCAAGTGAGCCTCCAAACAACGTTTTAGCTAAACGTATTTAGTCACTAACTATGTAGATTGTGGTTAGCTGTTAACATTTCTCAATCTTGATGATGTTTTTTTCTCAAGAAGATAAATAGATAGATACTTTATTAATCCCAAGGGGAAATTCAAATAATCCAGCGGTATGAAGCACATTGAGGAAACACAGTTTGAAATTGACAACCATCATTTTATGCTCATGTCTTTAGTTGTGTCTGTCTTCCACGAACTAAGGCTGCACCAAATTGCCAGAGTGAATACTCTCAAATTACAGGATCCGAGTGAGTGAGAGGTAGTGTAAGTCTGTAGGAGATCAGTGAGGTAGGGGGGAGCTTTAAATGTTAAGAGGGGTATTTTGTATTGTATTCTGTAGTTAACAGGGAGCCAGTGAAGCTGAGAGAGAGTAGGTGTAATATGTTCAGTGGCTTTAGAACAGCAGGTTATCATCCTGGCAGCAGAATTTTGAAGTAGTTGTAGGCGATGGATACATTTTTGTGGGATGCCAGATAGAATAGCATTACATTAATTTATATGTGAGGTGACTCGGGCATTAACCAATACTTCAGTACTGTGTTGCGTAAGAACAGGACGAAGTCTAGAAATGTTTCGGAGATGGAAGAAGGCAGCCCGAGAACTGTTACTTATATGGGAGGAATTATTTAATAATTATAATTATTATTATTTAATAATTGCCATTGTTAGTGTATAAATGGATATAAATAATTGCATTTAAACAATTTGCCAAAATCTGTTGTATGTAAACGATACTGTTTTAAAGTTATCGTTTCTTCATCAGAAAACCCGGTTTCCACGTCTACCTGTACTAGTTTAAATGGCACTTTTGCCACTTGCAATAAGGCTGACGTATCGTGTCGACTGGGAAACACAGTGAATGCGGCGTCTATCTATATATGTCTATGGTATTGACGCGAACACCATACATACGGGGTATTGATGCGAACACCATACATACGGGGTATTGACGCGAACACCGTACATACAGATAGTATCAAATTATATATAAGGATAATATACAGTATATTGCTGTGCTCCAGTTAGATCACACTTATTCTTGAAGAAAAGGCAAGCAGTGTGGCATAGCGATTTAAGACTTTGAACTTCCAACCCTTAGGTTGTTGGTTCAAGTCCTGCTACTGACACTGTGTGACCATGAGAAAATCACTTTATCTTCATGTGCTCCAGTTGAAAGAACAAAAGAAATGTAATCAATCTAGGATTGCCAGATGTCCCTTACATACGGGACATGTCCCATATTTGATAATTTTGTCCACTGTCCCGTATTGACCTTTCAGGGACACCCAAATGTCCCTAATTACTTCATTTTCAAATTTTGTAATAAAAATATATTTTAACTATATTCTTATGGTACAGTACTTAGTTGTAACTTTATAAATAATTATACTTTCTTTTCTCAGATTCTCTTGATGAAAATAACCAAAATGTAACAAGGAAACTAGTGTTTGCTGCCTGTTTGCAACTTGTTCAGTTGCTATAGGTGGCTGAGGACTGCGATCACTGTTACTGTTTTGCTCTCCAGCCGCACTGCTGTGTAGTTCTGTATCAGCACTGCAACATACAGTGTCAACAAAGTGTGTTGTTACTACTTGCCACGGCCCACTTTTTTTCTAACTGCCTGTATTAAATAATAATAATAATAATAATAATAATAATAATAATAATATTTCTCTGTTGTCTGTATACTTTTACAGAGTTTTTTTAGCCTGCATTAAATAATTTTCAAATGATTTTACTTTTGTTTTTCTCATAACCCATTAATATCCTTGCTTTATGTTTTTAACTTATGTCTCTACTTTTATATAATATATTGGTCTGGGTGTGAAGGGGGATGTATAAACTTATATATATAGTAATATTGAAAGAGATTTTAAGAGTGTCCCGTATTTCTAATTTTCTAACCTGGCAACCCTAAACCAATCATATTTCAAATGTTGCAAGTCAACTTGGATAAAGGCATCAGTCCACTAATATGTAAATAATATGAAGACCTGAAGGAGATTACAACAAGACTAGAAAGATATCTCAAAAAATATACCATGCTTTTCAAACCAAACTATCAATTTTCAAACCTTTTACCTGTGCTGTATCTCATGTCTCACTTTTTGTCTAAAGAGATTTCTTCTATGGAATTTTAGGAGAAGCATCTGTGACAAAGTTGATTCATCCTTTGAGCAGTAAATTGTTCCTAAGGGCTCTGTTTAACAGACAGATTTACAAACCCTAAAAGTGTTCTGACAAGCGCTTGGCTACAATTATGACCAACAGTGTCAACCCCATATCTACTGTAATATTATCTTAGCAGAAGGATTATCAATTCTATTTGCCGCAGCTCTCTTAGTCTAACATTCAGTGTGGTAGTGATTTTGTTCATTACACTCTGGCAGATGAACATTCATCTCTTACTGTTTTCAGCTGTTATAGGCTGTCCAACATCCACTCTCTAACATTTCCTTTAAAAGGTATTTTCAGATGGATGTATTTCCAACAGAAACGGCTAGAACCAATTGCTTCTGCCGTCTTGCATGAATGGCAGACAGGCGTCCCATTCATTCTAGTTAAACACTAGTAAGGCGGACATCCAACTGTTGCCTAAATCAACAGGGACGTTACATTTCAACACTTTTTGACAGTGTTTAAAAAGCCATCACTGCTACTCTCACACCCTAAGATTCTGAACTGCTACTGGCTGGTTATGCGTAGGCAACAGAGGAAACTGACTGACAGCCATTCAAGTAGATCTCTTTGTCCTACTGACCATTAAGACTCTTAGACCACACTGGCATTCCGGACTGGCCGACCTTCAGTCGGGTCAGCAAGGCAACCCTTCCGTTACTAATGGGGGCCGTCAGACTTGCTGCGCAGCTCAGCGCTTACTAAAAGACCTGAAGTTAGTGATGCTGCCGGGCAAAATGAAGCAACACGAACGTCGAATGCAATTTAAAAATGACACGGAATGGTAAACTACTGCCTAGAAAGCGACCACAGCAATCACACGAGTGACCAAAACCAGGAATGCAATCTCAAAATAGTGATTTGTTTTTAAACTGCAAAATAATCTCACTGAAAGCATACTGTAGGTACAGCCGTAGGCGACAGGGGTCTCAAGTGTGGACAAAATGTACAGCGTGACGCGGCGCCTACAGGTATTAGGGTGGATCTACGTGGTGTGCATCATTTTGCCGCAGTCATTTACTGATTTAGCCCCAAAACAAATGTAAAAAAAGGTTTCATGTTTTCACGCTGACAAGTGTAGATCGAGCTAAACCGTGTTTTCTTAATATGCCAGTCAGGAATATGAATCCACACAAAAATATATATACTAGTAAGAAGCAAGCACAAAATTTAAGGTAATAAAAATATGACTGTCCTGTCTCGTAATAATCCCTGTATTGATTAAATGGGGGTGGGGATAAGAAATAGACCAGCTCCTGGAAGCGATCGCCCAGTAACAGAGCCCAGCCTGCTACAACGGTAACAATATCGAAACCACGTTTTTCTTCGAAGAATAACGGTCCTTAAATGCAGTAAAAAGATTGACACTGACGACAGCTGGGAGGTCGGCCAGGCTTTTCAACTAACGAGTGGAGATCTTTAAGGAAGCATTATATAACAAACTGCATTATAGCGGCTGAGGCAACTGCACGTCTTGTCAAGTGGAATCGTGAGCTACTCTGCAGCAACCAGTCCACTCTTGACTTAATAAGGAGACAAAACCTGAGAAGACCGTGCCAAGATTCGAACACAAAAAGCACACTGAGCGAGCGTTTAATGGCATGCGATGTCTGAATTAATTCGGTGAATGATTAATCACTTGGAACATTGTCTAAATATTGTCATTTTATGTAGCATCAATATTTTTTTAAAGTAACACATGAAAGAAAATCAAACCACAACGTGACTAGGAAAGGCGCTTTATAAAGCGAATGCCTTCCGCGCGGAGGCAACACAGAATTGACACTACCTGTTAACTACAAAGCACTTGTCAGCATGGCACGTTACCTCTTTCTCTGCCTCTTTTCCCGACCGGAGGTCTCCTCCCGTGCTGCACACCCCTGCAGAAGTTGGCTCTCACCTCACTCGCTCCTGCAGACAGCAGCTCAAGCTCCTTCGCCCTACCGGCCGCCTCCCAACTAGTTTCTTCAGCCCGAGCGCATTCCGCTCACACTCTCCTGACGCAGCTTCAAGCCACTCCTGCCTCAAATCAACACCAGCCGAAAGGCTTAGCTTGCGCTGAGCCTCTCTCTCTTTTCCACCCAGCTTGCCTCTCTTTTATTTCATGTTTCCTTTCGTTTTACACTTTCACTTTCTTTTTGAAACCAGTTTCAGCAAGCAAGAAAATAGACCCAACTCCCCGAAAGTTGAGGCAGAATACATGCCTACCCACTAGCTCCTACGAAATAGGGAAATCGCGCCTTAGCAGCGCGTAGGGATACCAAATCGTACGGAACTGTCACCTTGTATTTCCCAGCGAGACTGCCGCTACCGTCATTGTTTGCGCGGTCCTAGAGCCCGTCATTTCAATTTATTAAAAGCTGGCTTAGTACCGTTCTGTGCACGGGTACAATTACCGGTGTTCCGTATCGGCACTGGGATTTAATTTGGACAAACTTCAATATTCAAAATATTCAATATTCATAATATATGGGCATTAAAAACTGGACTTTTACACTGGAGTAAAGTAAGTATGCTTTTCTGCCTGTGCATCCTTAGTCGACAGATGTGGTGTTATCAAAATATGCTTTAGCAAAACAATATATCCAGAGTTAACAGGAATTTGTGGTTGACTTTCAGACCAACACCTTAAAAGGACATACATATACACATAGAGAAAGTATATAGGTTCTACAAAAATGAACCCCTACAGTCCTCATAACAGGATCCTAAAAGGTGGGCTTACTTGTAGCTACTGTATATGGTCTTGTGTATGGCTAAAAATCTGGTCACTTCAAGTAACATTAAACCAGATGAGGGAAATTGGAAATTTCACTCTAGCACCTGTCTTACCTTGTGTTCTTTACAAAAAAGTAGACTCCAATGAGAAAAGAAATTGACACGCCAGTGGTGTCATTAAGGAGTGTGCTTCCGGGGCTTAAGCCCCTGATCTTCAGCACCCAGCCCCTGTTCTTTGAAAGGTGCTTCCCCGTGCCCTGCACTTTTCATTGTGATATTTATGTATGAGTTGCGCAATACCCCAAAGAGTACTCCCAGCCGTTCAATCTATTATTGTATGACTGGTGCAAGAATCAGCAAGGCTGGGGCTAAGCCCATTATATCTGCTAAAACTAATGACATGTCTGGGACATGTATTTCCACAAGGGACTGGGAATACCTAGAGAAGTTGGCTGTAAAGTGGCCCCTGTGAACAGCAGGTAGAGAGGTATATAGCACTTAGAGAGCACTTCGGATGCATCTCCCGGCTGCTAAAGCCCTTGGGTCGACAGATAAAGCTGCCACCGACAGACCTCAGAGCACAGGGAGTCGGGTAATAGTGCAGCATGTGAGTTGCCTCTGAGCCCAAATGAGCATAGGTGACTGGACAAAGGGACAAAGCAGGTGAGAGGGCAAGGCACCACTGAACACCTGGATGGTACTGGTGGGGTGCACTGGGGAAACTCAATGTTCTCTTCTGGGACGCTGTCATGAACTAGGAGTCCCAAAGCACATACATTCTAATAAGTTCTAAACACACTTCCAAAAATGCCCAATGGGGGATATCAACAACAAACCCTAGCTAGTAATAAGAGCAAGCACCAAATCTTTATAAAATAAAAAGGTTTATTTTCACAAAATGCACCTCAATAACACTGAACCCCTGTGGAGCACATTAAGCAAAGAAAGTGACCAATAAATACTAAGGCAATCCAGTGCAAACAAGTCCCAATGCATTAATACAGAAATGTAGACAAAAGGAGAGCAGTAAGGTTCAAAAAGCCAGAAATCCAATAAATAAACAAAATACAAGTAAACTCACCAACTCCCTAGCACATTTGAAATGAACCACCTGGAACTGTGGTGGGCCCCCCTGATTTATAGAGTGAAGGGCAGTTCCTGGCAGTGCCTGGCCTCTTGGAGGACCACACACAAAACACATGGAACCTAACACAGGCAGCTTATAGACAAGATCAAAAACATTAGGAATAATGCATATAATCAACAAAAGCAGCATTATCATAGATACAAAACTAACAAAAAAGGCATGAAACCAGCTTTTGAACCCCAGCCAAAGGAGGGACCCTGGCTGAAACATGACTGCCACTCTCCAGTGATCGGCATAAAGAGGTTGATTCCATTCATCTGTTTCTCAGCCCCCACCCCCAGCCCTCTTGGGTTGTTGCACTGGTGTTAGGAGTGGGATAGAACAGATTAACATCCCCAAGATGCAGGACTGGTTTAGCACTAAAGCTGATGGACCTCTTGATGACGCTCACAACCAGATCAGGTCACATCCCTAAAATGTCCCAGCAGATGGAGTTTGTGGTAAACCTCAAGGTCAAGGTTTTTACATGGGAGAAGGCAGCATAATACTTCTGGGTCTGTACCTGAGAGCAACATGCACCTCAGGTGGCTGCAGACTGTCGGATGGGACAGGAATACTTGGAGAAGCTGACTATAAAGTGGTCCTGTGAAAAGTAGGGGGAGAGGGATCAGAAATACAGCACCTAGAGAGCACTTCGGATACGTCTCTTAGCTGACATGCAAAGCCAATGGCAGACCTTGGATCTCAGAGTGTAAGGGAATAGTGCAGCATGCAGGTTGCCTCTGACGTCGAACAAGTGGAGTGAGGAGGACTTGGGCAGCCTGTGTGACTGGAAAAAGTGACAAAGTAGCTGGAGCGTGTGGGACTGGTGGAGGTGCACTGAGGTAACCCAAGGTTCTTTTCAGGGCTGCTCCCCAGCAATATCTGTAAAGAGATTAATTCTGTTCTTCCACCTCTCAAGTCCCCCAGGCTCTTACAATATTAATAGATGAAGGAAACTGGGAAGATCAGTCAAACACCAAGAAATCAATTTGCAACTAACTAAACTCTAAGGCCATTTTAGTCCCCAGGTGGTTGCTGTCTATGGTGAATCTGCACCTTTTAATGTGTCTGCATAGATTTTTCTCCAGGTACTCCCATTTTAGGTTATTTGATGATCCTAAATTGCCTCTATGTGAATGTTTGTGTGTTCGTGATTGAGCCCTGTCATCCCATGCAAAGTTAGTTCCTGCCTACTGATGGGATAGGCTCTGGTCCCCTACAGCCTTGAAGTTAAATAATTCAGTTTAATAGTATTATGCTTTTTTATCCATCCATCCATTATCCAATATTATATTTTATGTTCATCAAAAAAAGCAGAATAAATACACTTAAACTGTTAAGATTTTGTTTTCCTTTCTAAATATTTGTGAGCATATACAAATGCAAGTAATGCATAACTGGATGTTGTTTCTTTAATTACACTGATATTAGCACGTGTTTAAATTTGGTTGACTGGATGCGTTCATAAGAGGTCGATAAAAAGGCAGGAACAATTTATCATACAAGCGGACTAAGAAAGAAAAAGTCATATATATTTATTCTCCCATTTTCTAATCTACTTATCCAGTTCAGGGTCACAGGGACTTAATGCCTATTCCAGCAGCAATAAGCAAGGCGAGGACTAACTCGATCAGGGCAATAGTCCAGTGCCCTGCACAGTCAGCCACACTCAGTGACAATGCGCCAATACAGTTGTCTGGGATAGGGGTGTCTGAAAAAAAGCCCACATAGAAACCTTCTTACAGGTGGTGAGTAGACCAGGATTTAAATAAAGCTTCCTGCAATGTGAGGTGAGGCAGCTTTATTTATTGTGCCTCCTGAAAAAATGTAGTATCGATAATAATAAGTGAAATTAAATTAGTAAACTAAGACAGACTAGACTGTAAGCAAATGACAATTTATGTTTCCTTCACTGTTTTTGTATTTGTCCATTCATCTATTCATTTTCAAATCCCTTTATTTAGTTCAGAGTCCTGGAGAACCAGAGTGCCAGGAAGGAGCCGACTCTGGGCAGGACACCAGCCATTCACAAAACTCACTTAATCCATGCATCCGCTCAGTGCCTCCATTAACCAAACTGGGACCCTAAGCAGAATCATCCATGACATCATCACATGACCTCTTCTGTGCCAGGACTGAGATGATGCTGATGATAGCCAAGCTGCTTATATGTTGTTATGTCATCGATGACCTCAAGTGCAGTATGTCTTGATGAGCTGAAGTTTTCAAAAACTGGTAACTGGAAAGGTTGCTGCAATCCAGGGGGCAACCCATAGATTTGGCCTTCAACTGTATTTAATGGCAATGATATACCAATTGATTTCTTTCCTTTATAAATGAAGACCTAATTAACCTTCAGCCAATAATAATAATAATAATAATGGTCCAGGGTATCACTGTGCTGTTACTGTTTGTTATTAGCCAACAATATCACTTGTGATCTAAACAATAACAATAATTTTTATAATACTACTACCACTACTACTACTACTACTACTACTAATAATAATAATAATAACAATAATATAAAATACAACAACTACTACTACAACTACTGCTAATAATAATAATAATACTAATAATAAAGATAATACTATAAAATAGAACAACTACTACTACTACTGTAATAATAATAATAATACAAACTACTACTACTACTAATAATAATAGTAATACAACTACTACTAATAATAAAGATAGTAATACATAATACAACTATTACCTATAAATATCTGGGAGTGCAGCTGGATGACAAATTGGACTGGACTGCCAATACTGATGCTCTATGTAAGAAAGGTCAGAGCAGAGTATACTTTCTGAGAAGGTTGGCATCCTTCAACATCTGCAGTAAGATGCTGCAGATGTTCTACCAGACGGTTGTTGCGAGTGCCCTCTTCTACGCGGTGGTGTGCTGGGGTGGCAGCATAAAGATGAAAGACGCCTCACGCCTGGACAAACTTGTTAAGAAGGCAGGCTCTATTGTAGGAGTAAAGTTGGACAGTTTAACATCTGTGGCAGAGCGACGGGCATTAAGCAAACTCCTGTCAATCATGAATAATCCACTGCATCCACTGAACAGTGTCATCTCCAGGCAGACGAGTAGCTTTAGTGACAGACTTTTGTCACTGTCCTGCTCCACTGACAGACTGAGGAGATCGTTCCTCCCCCACACTATGCGACTCTTCAATTCCACCCGGGGGAGTAAATGCTAACATTTTTTTTTTTTTTATCACTCTTTAATTTAATATTGTTTCTTTGTATCAGTATACTGCTGCTGGATTATGTGAATTTCCCCTTGGGATTAATAAAGTATCTATCTATCTATCTATCTATCTATCTATCTACTACTAAGAATAATAATAATAAAAATACTAATAGTAATAACAAAGAAAATATATATAAAATATTACAAAAACAGCTACTACTACTACTACTAATAATAATAATAATAATAACAATAATAATATAAAATACAACTACTACTACAACTACTGCTAATAATAATAATAATAATAATAATAACATAAAATACAACTACTACCAATAAAAATACAACTACTAATAATAATAAAGATAATACTATAAGATACAACAACTACTACTACTACTACTACTAATAATAATAATAATAATAGTAATACAACTACTACTAATAATAAAGATAGTAATACAGAATACAACTATTACTACTAAGAATAATAATATTAAAAATATTAATAGTAATAACAAAGAAAATTAATATAAAATATTACAAAAACAGCTACTACTACTACTATTACTAATAATAATAATAATATAAAACATAACTACTGCTACTACTACTACTACAACTAATAATAATAATAAATACTACTACTACTAATAGTAAAGATAAAAATATAAAATACAACAAATGTAATGTAATCAGTTTATCTTAGATTTGTTGTCACATGTGGAACAAAGACAACATTTTTCCCTGGTTTTAACTGCACTTGTTTCACTGAGGGGGCCACTTTTTCCCTTCTTTATTGGAGATGTCATAATTTCCTACTCTCTCAAAATGTTGCATACTGGTCAGTCTGATTTTTTGTAAATATATACATGTTCTCCCATCAGGTTTTCTTTTATAAATCCACACATTTATGTGGAAAGATGTGTATGCACATTTCAGGCCTCTTTTTGTACATACACCAGTTTTGTAAATCTGCACCCAGATACCAGTTTTGTGCACAGGTCTCTTGAGACAGGCTTAATTTCCTCACAGGCCTTAATGGAAGATGCAAGTTCAATCAATGGATTGATAAATGGATACATTAATTGAACTCTAAACCGGGGTACTGTAATGTGAGGTTCGTTAAACAGCTCTTTTACCTTAATGGCTCTTACTCTGTGAAATTCTCTCTGTAGGTTTGTCTTTGAAGCTCAATCAAGAAAAACACTGAAATGCTTCAAAACTATTATCTTTAACAACTGCTATCCTTGTATTTCATTGTTTAAAACTGATATTTTACTTACTATAATGTGTCTCTTATTCCCCAGAAACTTCAACTTACTTTCAGTTCACTTCTTCATCTTTTGATTTGATGCCTTGACATTTGTGGGTTTCACCTAATGTCAGTTATAACTTGTGCCTCGTCGTTTTTTCATAATCTTTGTTGCTTTGTCACTTTGTGATTCACGTAACACTGCATTTATATGTTTTTTGTACTTTGTGGTCGTGATGCTTACTACCAAAGGTGCTGTACAAAAAATGTTTTAACTAAATGGTTTTAGTGTAAAGAGAGACTTAGCGGATGTGGGGAGCAGTAAAAATTTGTCAAGAATCACTGTGATTTATGCTTTAAATAATTTTCCAGAGACATGGTTTTACCTTGCTTTTATGTATGTTAAGATATATTTACCTTGTACTAGAAAAACATCATAAAATCATTTTTGAGCTATAATCTTCTTATATAATATGGTACCATGGCTGTCCATTTGTCTGTCCAGGTTTTTAAATCACCTGTAGCTCGCAAACCGTTTGACCTATTGACGTAAAATTTGGTACACATATACTAAGTGACCTCTATGGTCCGCTTTCAGGGTGATGACTGACCTCCAAGGTCAAAGATCAACCCAGGAAGGTTAAGGTCAAAAATCAAATAAGCTGTAGCCTGAAATTTGGTACACATATACTACACTGAAACTCTGCGCTACAGCTTTACATTAAAAGCGAAGAGTTTTGGAATTATTAATCTTTCTATTTTTATTTTATTTTATTGTTGAATCAACTCTTGGCAGCAGGCAGCAGGGCAGCAGTGCAGCGGATGCGAACGGGCACGGAGTATGGTCAAGTCAGGTGTATTCACTGCACATTACCGTACAGTACGCCGTTACTGGTTAGAAATAAAGATCCAAAGGCAAATCCCAAAACAAGATAGAGTTAAAGATCTGGCAGAAGATTCTTTGGCATTGTAGAATTCACTAGTTATAGACAGAAATCGAGACAAGATAGTGTGTTTAGGGTAACTGAATTATTTATTAGACTTGAACAATCGTTGAATAAGATGGGAAAAAAGCAATTAATACACACAGTGGCTATCTAGTTAAACACGCGAGTTATCATTATGGCATCTCACTTTGGACCTTTACTCTCTGCAATGCACAGTTTGTTTCTTGCCTTTTGCCCCAACTTTTTGTTTAATTTTGTCTTGGTTTATTGATTGTAGGCCTCACCTCCTAATTTTTCCCAGGTGTTGTATTAATTTAAAATGCAGTCGCCCAAGGGAAACAAAAGGATGAGCTTGGCTCATAGCTGTCCTGGCTTGGCAGAAAACAAATAACCCATTTCTTAAGATGTGTGTAAAAGGCAAAACAAAACAAAACAAATAAAATATAAGTGAAGTAACAGAAAGCAAGATGAGAGGCAAGAATCAAAATCAAAAATCAGGCAAGAAGACAAAACCAGACAAGACATGAATATCAATTAGCAAAAAGCGTTGTTTTTTTTTTGTTGTTTAAATGATGCTGACCTTTTATCCCATCATGCCGATGAATTCAAGGTCGTGACCCCAGAGATCACATCCCTAGAAACGTCGAACATAAACCTAACAATGATTATGCAAAATGGCGTCTAATACATAAATTCAATGGGATACTGAAATTCATCACTGATCATGACAATAGCAGACCCTTGGAAAAAAAATTCTTAACAATAAATTAGCATCAAGATTTTGTACCTGTCGCATTTATGGGTTTTGTTTTTCATTCTGGATTTTTTATTTAAAGTTTCTCATTAATAGGTTAATATTTTGATATTAGTTTTGCTAGATTAAATTTCTTTAATATTACTAATTTAGGTCTTCTCTTAATCAGTCTTTTAGATTTTTTTTCTCTTTCAGAATTTGTTTTTAGTCTCATTTAAACTGCTCTTTTCTGAAGTTAGCTTTTGTTTCCTGTTTATTCAGTTTATAGTTTTATCCTTTGCATAATGATATGTTTGGTTTAGTCAACTGCTTTTTCTAAGTTATTTTGTATCTAATAGTTTCCTGTGCTTGTTTTTTTTTTTTGCTTTAATGTAATTAGGCATTATATTTTTGGCCTTTTCATTCAGGCATAACAAACAGGACACAGTAAAGTGCTAAGAACTCAACAAATAAGAATAAACCCACCCATAATTCCCATTTTTACTTTTAAACCAGGGGTTTTTGTATTGACTTCCCATGCCTTAACAGTGATTTGTTTCAGGAAGTTAAAGCAGGATTAGAAGATAAGGTAAGCTATTCTTTTTTCCCCTACTGTTTGAGTGTTTTGTCCTTCTTTGGTCAATTTTGAGATTTGTATAAGGAAGGATTAAGCAGTTGTGCTGCAAGTTGAAAAAAATCAATTTTCACTGATCATGTAAACTAATATGGCGTCCTGGCCTTGTCTTCTGTCTTATGATTCAGAGTACTGCCCCTTGTCACACACATGTGATTGGGAGACAACTTGAGTACCTGTCAAGTAGTAATTCCACCCCGAGTTGAGGGTTGGCACTGTTGCCTAATGCTTCTCCTCCTCTCTCTCTCCTCAACAGATGTGATGGCTGGCAGCACCAGTGACGTCACTTTCAGGTCACAGTCTCCTGACCTTACCCCATTCTGCCCTCTTCTTATATGGTTCCATCACCATCTTGGACCAGTCAGCTGCAGGACTCATGTCTGAAAAGATATTGCTTATCTTATATGATAAAACAAGTTCATACCTTAATTTTCTGACTAGGAATCTTTTGTTACAAGAACATGGACATACTATAATTGAAATAAATGTTTCATGGGGCTGAAGGTTTCTAATCCAGTCTAATCCATAAAACATTTTGTAGATTATTTTTCAGAAAAATAAAATATACACTGATAGGAAGTTTCCAATGTAGCAGAGCAATAAGAGGCACAATGAGCAAAAGTCTAATTGCAGATGAGTTTCATCATTTGATTAGAACAAAAACATCGAGTCACCATGGCCCTGAATGTCTAAGGGTTAGCAGTGTCAATGATTAATACAGATTTGGGGAGCCAAAACGTGTACTAGCAACAGCAGGCAGTGTGGTGTAGTGGTTAAGGCTTTGGATTTCAAACCTGAAGGTCATGGGTTCAAATACACACCATAAGCAAGTCACTTCACTTGCCTGTACTCTAATTGGAAAAACGAAAGAAATGTAACCAATTTCTATCTCAGATGTTGATAAAAGCATTAGTCTAGTAAATAAAGGTAAATGCGGCACTAGCCACAACACAAGAGCCAACCCTGATTTGGACATCATCCCATCACAAGGCACAAAATCAGCCTAACATGCACCTCTTTAGGACATGGTAAGTTGACTGGATTACCCAGAGGAAAAATGAAGAACACGTGGATATGGGGAAATGTGCAAACTCCACACAGACAGTGACTGGCTGAGACTTTAAGTCAGTCTTCTGGAATTCTGTGGCCGCTATGGTGATCACTGCACCACCATACTGCCTACAAAAAAGTTATATCACATTATGATGTCTCCTTCATCTGATTTAGGGTTGCAGAGGAGTCAAAGCCTGTCCCAAAAGCATGACCTGTCACTGGATGGCAAGCCAGTCAATCACACAGCCCCACTCACATACAAACCTACACTTGAGCATTGCCAGTTCTGAATTACGAGATAACCTAACATACAGATCCTTGGAATGTTGACTACCTGGAGAAAAATGCATAGAGACAGCGGAAGAACGTGCAAACCTCAAACATATAAAAACTCAGGATCTGGTAAGCCGCCTTGCACTGTCATGGCCCCATCCATTTAAAAAAGTAAAAAAAAAACAAAATATAAAATAATAATGGCGATACCATATAACTCAAGTGATTCAGCCACTATCTAGGTACAGTTTGCACTTTCTTACCATGTGCAAATGAATTTTTCTCCAGAGACAAGCGTGTTAGGTTTATAGCACCTAAAAATTTGATGCTGTATGAGTGAGCAAACTTATGCGAGCGTGTCCATTGGTGGACTGGAGTTTAGCTTTAAACATGATGAGCTGGATTACACCAGCCTCTGATTAAGCACAGAATTGTAAAAAAGTTAATTGATATATATTTTAATATAACATAATAACATTAGTCATATCCCTGACCAAATAAGAAGACTCAGAATAAGAAAGGAAGGGGAGACACTGCTGTTTGTTTTATCTGTAGGATCTACTTTTCTAACCTTTTGCATATACATTTAATTATCTCTATAGATTAAAACAATGATAACTTGAAAAGGAGACCGAGTGTTGCCTTAATCTGTCCTTTTTTGCAGTCAGTACATTAACCTTTCCTGTTTTCTTTGCATCTAGGCTGAAGTCACTTTGCAGATATCTCATTTCTATTCAAAGGCAGATAGTTACCTTATTCTGAAGGCAACATTAAAATGGATGTTTATTAGGCAGGGAAACCTGAAAAGCCCTGTAGCCTAGAAGCAGAGTGAATCATCATTCACTTCAAAATGCTTCCAACGTCAATCCATTTAGCCATTCAAACAACCTCATTATTTATCAAATCCATAAAATGCTTTTAACTCTGCAGGGTCTTATGTGATGTAGTAGTGGGGCTTAAATTGATGCAAAGGATTTAAATGGCATTCCTGCTTTCTTGAACAAGGCCTGCATTTGTTGTGTTTGCTTTGCAACCTTAAATTTCCTTGGCAATATTATCTTCTCCACTTAATGTAGCAAACAGAAAGATCCAGTGCTTTTGAAAGCTAGATGTAATGAAGCAAATGCATTTCACACTGGAACAGTCGTCCATAACTCCAAATTACCAATAGGCAATATTTCATTTTCGTCAGTTTATTTCCAGTTACTTGGATAGAATACCTCTCTTTGCATCGGTCTGTCTTAAATGATACATGCTTTGAAGAAGCTTTAGAGAATTAGGAAAAGAATATTATAATTGGGAGTTTGAGTAAAGCTGTAGTGAGTTGCATGACATTTTCTCTACTGTGGCTATTTTACAAAGGTAACAGTGCAATGTTCAGCTTTACATACATCAGCTTATAAGTAGCCCAATAAAAAAATAAATCTGCGTATTATAGCAAAATGACAACAGCTCACATCAGAATCACAATGTCCATCATAGAGTTATAAAAGATGTCACTGCCCACCTAAGAAAAAAGAGCCTGCTCTGCCCTTTCTTTGTGTTTTATGAGACCAGTCCAGGCTGTCATTGATGTGGACCTCCAAGTACTTGTAGCAGTGCACCACCTCAATATCCACTACCTAAATAATGACTATGGCCTCATGTGTAACGGCATGCATAAAATTCACACTAAAACATGGCGTATGGACAAAACTGGAAATATGCATACACACTAAAACATCCAGATACCAAAACTTGTGCATATGCCAAGTTCCACACTCTTCCCCTTTATATATTCCAATGAACATGAAATTTAACGCAGGTGCACATGCCTACACCCCCAGCCTGACCCCTCTCAGAATTTCTCATATTTGAATATGCAAATCAATATCAATATCCATTTATTTATTCAGTGCTTTGTTAAAAGACAATGGCAAAAGCACGTGGAAAAAAGAAGAATTTCAGCGAATGCGAAGTGGAGGCAAGGAAAAACATACTATTTGTTGGCTTAAGCAGTGGTATAAGCAACAAAAGGAAGTTGATCGATTGATAGAGAGTGGCAGAGACACTCAAACGTTCAAGTTCAGAAAGTTACACAGTGCCTGACATAAAAAGATGTTCAGATATCAAAGTCGACGTGAATAGGTGAGTTGCAGCCCACCATCTATTTATTCTACTTCAGACAATATTTAAAAAGCTGACCCTGTGCCGAGGACACATCTTCAGGCACTGACTACTCACACACCTCTGTCTTGGAAACCGTTGGCCAACAATATGGCTGTGTGTTAACAGATGCTGTTGTTGAGTCACAAAAGTGAACTAAGGAATATAAGGGCTGCACTATGTGATAGAGACTACAAATTAGATGAATTGGTTAAAAAAATAAATGGTGCATCTGATTACCTGTTTTTACATTCTGCTAATTACATTCAAACAAAGATGTAACAGTTTCTGATTTAGCTGATCATTTGGTGGGTCAGGTTCATCATACCGCATCCCTCCATGTATGGGCAAGCCACAATTTGCGTGCCAATTATGTGGCACACTACATGCTTGCAAAATGCAACACACTTTCTGTGGACAATAGAGCAGTACATTAATAAAGTGAAAATTCTTTCTATTTACATAAACAAATTCATTCTCTGAAAGTGCCTTTACAGTGTAGCATCGGTGTCAAGCACCACAACGGATAGATTCTCTGCTCTTTACATGGCTCTTTGAGGTAAATGGAATGCTTGCCTTTTGCCACACTAGTTGGAAAAAGAGCCTAAGACTGTGTGGAGCTGCAGTTTTTATAGGCTCTCCTGCTACAGATGATGTAAGCCAGCTCATTCTTTTGGTGATTTATCCCTGGCTGATGTAACTTATCCAATGCCATTGTGATAGCAATGTGCATGCAGTTGACTGCTCCGATTACATTTGGAAAATATAAATTGCTTTGAATTGCACTTTGATGTTTCCCAGTTCAACCACAGTGTAAGGAAATCTTATATATATGGATGACAGGTGGATAATACCATCCTACACAGCTGGCATCGTGTGACTCATTGATGACTGTGAAATACCCGATCGTTCGAAAGTTCACGTCAAAAAGCTCCAGTGGCTAAAAACCTGAGGATGAAGAGAACTTGCAAAGAAGCAGGTAGTGCACAATTCCACAAAGTCTGCCTTTGTAAAGCTAGCGACAGTTCAGCACACTGCTCCAAGAGGATAGCTCTTGAAAATCGAAATCAACTTAGAAGTCAGTCATCATTATCTATAAATGTGTGCTCTCTCCTTACTCTTCCATTTCTTCTAACAATGCTAAAGCAACTATGGTAGTTGGAATAGTTTGCCCATTCCATGCACCATTATATTGTTACAGAATGATTACGATCAAGTGAATTAAATTTGTAAACGATATGCAATTAATTTTGGTGTATTTGATAAATCCCACGTCATGGATGCGAATATGAAAAAGAAGTAAAGCAACACAGAAACAATAGAATTGCTTTGATGCTAGGTATCATCAGTTTGCAAAACCGAGCAGAAAAGTGCATACACAAGGGGTGACCCAGCCATGAAAATGTGATTGTCTTTACATCAAGTTAAGTTTTTATACATCTTGAAGTTAGCGTGGAAACAGGCGTATGCAATATTTTTGTGTGTACACTCCATTTATACATGAGGTCCCTGGACATCAACTACTCTTTTACCGTTTTGTCACTTATTTAAACGGCTTCCTTAATTTTTGGAGGAAATGGCTTATATGTGCAAATGGCTTAGCATTTAAGGTGTTAATGATAAATCAAGTCCAAGATCAACCTCATAACTGATCAATAACATAAGGAATGAAGTTCATTCATGGTGGAATACCTGTAGAATCCCAGAGATGAGGCTGTTGTAAGCTGAAGACAAATGGTGTCTTAATCTGGCTCCTTTGTTTTGTAGTTAACACTATAGACTATCATAAGAAAGTTGTGTCCTTACTAGGTGATAATGAAACTTATGAACTATTAAAGAGGGATCCAACAAGGAGGTATAAAAAAAATAAAGGTGATTGATTCCCTGCAGAAGCTAACAAGCTCCTTGTCTGTATGAGTTGCCAAAAGTTCACAAAGCGGTGATGCCACTACGTTCGATTGTAAGCATGAGAAATTCAGTAACTTATAACATTACGAAACTATTGCCATCTATCCTTGGTCCATGAGTAGGAAACATAGATCACCACATCCAGAACATCCTGTGTTTTGTTGATAAAGTGAGAGGCATCATAGTGGAGGACTTATGATGTTGTGACCCTGCTGACAAGTGTCCCCATAGAGAAGCATTGCAGGTAGCGTTAAAACAACAACAGGAAGACACACCACTGAGTCAGAGGACCAGTTTAAACACACAACAGATGGCAGTTCTTCTGGATTTGTGCCTAAACCTATATACTTCATATACAGTCAATATTTCTATAGACATAAACATGGATGTACAATGGGCTCACCTGTGTTACCTATAGTTGGAAACTTGTATTTGGAGGAAATGGAAAGTTAGACATTAGATATTGTGGAAAAGCAGCCCGGACACCAACAGACAGACACTGGCAGTTCCAGACTACACCCGGTTTATTTACAGAATTATCCCGCACACACCATGGTGCCCCCTGCACCAAACACCTTTCTAAAGTCTGGGCCTTTCAATGGTCCTTCCTTCACCACCTCTGCTCCTCTTTCTCGAGCTTTGACTTCTTCCTCCCGACTCTGGCTATTGACTGGAGGAAGGTGCCCTCTTTAATATCCACCCGGATGTGCTCCAGGTGCACTCTGATGATCTTCCTGTGGCACTCCGGATGTCCGTGGTATTCCTTCCGGCAGCAATTCAAGGTGTGGTGGAAGTGCTGACATCCAGGGCTCCTCAATCCTCCGTGCACCCCTTTGTAGTGGCCACAGGCCCCAATAGGGTTGAGATTCCATGCTCAGTTCCTGTGGCCCCCATACAGACCAGGACGGCTGTCCTCTTGTGGCCCAGAGGAGGTATAATCCCTCTCCCGATCCTTCCAGGCGTCCCGGCTGGGCATAAGCCCCCAGCCAACCTCCACAATATGTACTGCAGGTCAACACCTAGCCACTGGTTTAGGTATGTGGATGACACATGTGGAAAGGTATAGACCGCAGAGCGGCAACACTTTTTGGGCCACATTAACTTGGTGGGCAGTCACATCAAGCTCACATGGAAAGAGGTCACGGACAACCAATGAGCCTTACTAGACTGTACTGTATGCACCGAAGCAGGAGGTAATGGGGTTAAAACAAATGGGAGATGGCAAAGGATTTTATCCAGCAAAGTATGAAAAGGAGAACAAAAAAGTCCAATAAGCAAAAGGAAATTGCAGATGCTGCTTGCCTAGTTAAGCCTCATCTTCGGCTTTCTACTGCTGGTCTCTTGGAATTCTGTTCTCTCTTATTTGTTTTGCAAATGAACACTGATTCCCTGTGATTCTGGTCTTTAAAAGTCCCATTAGGCAAGAATAGGTGGGGCATTCTGGGCTGACATGGAAATAATGACAGTGGGCTTTGTCGTCCTGTGGCTGAAAAAGAATAGGCAGTCTGTGGTTTGTGAGTCCTTACCTCTGACTTTTTGTGTGGATGTTCCCAAGTCAAACATATGCAAAAATAACAAATTCTCTCTGATCCCTTCAGGACTTTCCTGTGATCGTTTTATTATATGATTGTTGAATGTTTGTTTAAGAAACATAAGAAACATTACTATGATTGTTAGGGTAAAAATAACTAAGGCTTAAAACAAAGAAAGTTCCCATTAAATTTAAATAAAAAGCAAGACAAGATCAACCCAAATCATAAATTTAAGCTTCATCAACAGTTGTGCTTGAATATATTTTAGCTAGTAATGATGAAGAAATCAGTAGTCTTTTTGGACTTTACCTACCATTTTTAAATTAATTTAATATCTCAGATAAGAAATGGAATTCATTCATTCAGAAAATAAAATCACCATCAAACTGTGTAAAGGATTTTGTAATTCAATTTAAAATCGTACTTCACAAACGTCTTTCAAAACTAAAATTATCTAAAATTTATCAGGGACAGGTTCACCAGTGTAGTCGATTTCAGCTAGCTATGGCCTCACTAGGTCATTTATTTTGTTGTTGTCCCACAGTTAGACAATTTTGGGGTTATAATATTTTCTTATTTGTCAGATAGTGTTGTGATCTTTTAATAATATTACTTGGAATAATGTAGATGGGATAAAATTATACAACAATAAATCTAATGTCATTTCCTATACTACTTTGCTTGCATGCCAACTTCATTAGCCTAAATAGAAGAATCTGAACCCACTCTTCATAATTAAATGGAAAAGTGATGTTTTATATTTAAAAAGATAAGAAATAAAATTTTCCCTACAAGGAACAATACAAAGACTTTTCAGAATTTGGTAAGAATTTAGTAGTCCTGTCATCAGAATGGATGAATAGTAACTTTCTCAAGTTAAATAAAGAGAAAACTGAAATCTTAGTGATTAGCAATAATGGATACAATGAGGGTATTAGAAATAAACTGGATACATTAGGATTAAAAGTCAAGACGGAGGTAAAAAGCTTAGGGGTAATTGTTGACTGTAATCTGAATTTTAAATCGCATATTAATCAGATCACTAGGACAGCATTTTTTCACTTAAGAAACATAAGTAAAGTTAGACCTCTTACGAGTATCACTGAAAGATGCTGAGAAATTAGTTCATGCGTTTGTTTTCAGTCGAATAGATTACTGTAACGCACTCCTCTCAGGACTACCCAAAAAAGACATAAATCGTTTGCAACAAGTGCAGAATGCAGCTGCTAGAATCCTAACTAGGAAAAGAAAATCCGAACACATTTCTCCAGTTTTAATGTCACTACACTGGTTACCTGTGTCATTCAGGATTGACTTTAAAATTCTGCTTATGGTTTATAAAGCCTTAAATAATCTCACCCCATCTTATATATCGGAATGTCTGACACCTTATATTCCAAATCGTAACCTCAGATCCTCAAATGAGTGTCTCCTTAGAATTCCAAGAACAAAACTTAAAAGAAGTGGTGAGGCGGCCTTCTGCTGCTATGCACCTAAAATCTGGAATAGCCTGCCAATAGGAATTCACCAGGCTAATACAGTAGAGCACTTTAAAACACTGCTGAAAACATACTACTTTAACATGGCCTTTTTATAACTTCAATTTAACTTAATTTAACTTAATCCTGATACTCTGTATGTTCAATTCATCATAATAACTATTCATGGTAGCTCTACAATCCATACTGACCCCTACTCTCTCTTCTGTTTCTTTTTCCGGTTTCTTTGTGGTGGTGGCCTGAGCCACCTCCACCTACTCAAAGCCTCATGATGCTCCAACAATGATGGATGGATTAAAAGGCAGAAGTGTACGTGACCATCATCATCAAGCCCTTCCGTGAGAACCCTAAATCCAAAGATGACTGTTTCATTTATGTTAGGTAGAATGCCCAGAGGGGACTGGGCGGTCTCATGGTCTGGAATCCCTACAGATTTTATTTTTTTCTCCAGCCGTCTGGAGTTTTTTTTGTTTTTTCTGTCCCCCCTGGCCATTGGACCTTACTCTTATTCGATGTTAATTAATGTTGATCTATTTTGTTTTCTTATTGTGTCTTTTATTTTTCTATTCTTTATTATGTAAAGCACTTTGAGCTACTGTTTGTATGAAAATGTGCTATATAAATAAATGTTGTTGTTGTTGTTGTTGTTGTTATTAACATGATTACCGGTCATTTTTCTATATTTTCAGTTTTTTATGTAGTAGTATACATGAAGGACTGTCTTATAATGGGGTTTTGACTAACATAGCTCTCTGAACTGGGTAGGGGTGGCATGTTGAGTTTTAAATATAACTTAAAGTGGAATGAAGAAAAAAGAAACTGCCACCTCATGTTTGATAAGTGAACTTGAATGATTCTTTAGAGTTCTGGAACAATGTTCCATGAATAGAGAATTAAAAAGGTACAGCTTTTTTGATAAATTGGGCAGCAGTATGTCTAGAGAAACACAAACAATAAATTTTGACATAAAAACCTCATGGTCAAGTTTGGCAGTGGTGGTGTCATGGCTCACAGACGCTTTGATGCTTCAGGGACTGAATGACTTCCCGCCATTGAAGAAACAATTCATTGTGCTCTGTTTCAAAAGGATTCTCCTGGAGATTGTCACCCTGCTAGGTGAAACTTAACAGAAATATAAACAAAAAATAGACAGGGAGATATAAAATATAAATCTAGGTTGATTTTTTTTTTCCATTTTGAATGGTCTAGTACAAGATCAGACTGAAACTCCATTATTTGTTGTGGCAGAATGAGAAACAAACTAGGATTCAGTTGAAATTTACTGCAAAAAATATGTAATAATACAGAAAATAAAACAGGGAAACACATTTTCATGACAATATTTAGTACTGCTTACAAGATCACAGATTTTTTGTGTAATTAAAATGGCTCTGGTTCATGGGTGTTAACTCTACTATGTAATTATACAGCTGCTGGATACACTTGCTTTTAATATTTCTGAGCTACAATTATGAAAGGAATAACAACTTATCAGTGAAATTAATTATTCAAACTAATTATTTTTTCTTAAACACATTCATTTAAGTAGGCCTGTGTACTGGTTAGCATTATATCTACACAGATGCAGTGCCTGGGGATCAGATCATGCACCTGATTGCTCTCTGTGTGAAGGATGCTTTCTCTCATTGTTGGCATTTGTTTTTCTCTGGGTACAAAAGCATTCCTTCCATATCCCAAAAGACGTTCAGGCTAGGTAAATGTTTGATTATTTGGGGATTCTAAAATGGAGCCATGTAATGTTCCCAGTACAGTGTCTAACCTTCTGTGAACCCAAAGCAGATTTTAGAAAATGTAGTTATATCATAAATGTAAAACATAGATGTACTGCTACTAGTGTCTCCTCTCCAATTGACGTGACCATTGTTGTTGTTTATCGCTCTCCAGGTTTGCTCAGGATCTTCCTTGAGTAGCTGGATGGACTGTTCTCTTCCCTCTCAGATGATGGTAGCTCACTTCTAATCTTTGGGGACCTGAACATCCACCTGGACAGCCCTCCTGCTGCTGTCTTCCTCGCTTTTATTTTCTCATTCAGCATCACACAGCTTCACACCCCGCAAACTCACAAGGCTGGCAATCTGCTTGACCTTGTTCTGTCACGCAACTGCACACCTACTAATGCAGCTGTCACTCTTATACACACGTCTGACCACTTATTCATTCAGTTCTCTATGCTGCTTCCCACTTCTCACTCTTCTCCTCCCTCAGACTGTATGCTTCTGCCGCCACCTCCGCTCTCTCTCTCCTACACATTTTTCTTCTATAGTGTCCTCTGCTCTCCCTCCTCCTGGCCACTTCTCCTCTCTTGACACCAACACTGCCACAGACACCCTATGCTCGACTCTGTCTTCCTGTCTTGACAATGTTTGTCCACTCTCTTCCAGGCCTTCACGTGAAAGCCCCTCCTGTCTCTGGCTTTCCAAAGCACTCTGCAATCAACATACCAAGTTCATGACAGCCAAAAGGAAATGGAGGGAGTCCAAAGCTCAGACAGACCTGGCTAAGTATCAGCTCCTTCTTGAATCCTTTTCTTTTGCCACTATCAATGTTAAGGTAAGCTTCTACCAGACTAGAATTAACAGCACCACCGACACACGCTATCTGTTCTCTGATT
This sequence comes from Polypterus bichir lapradei, assembly GCA_026402145.1. Taxonomy (NCBI): domain Eukaryota; kingdom Metazoa; phylum Chordata; class Cladistia; order Polypteriformes; family Polypteridae; genus Polypterus; species Polypterus bichir. The sequence goes on along the minus strand of JANRMT010062814.1, from coordinate 85,083,026 downwards.
TCACTTCCCTTCTCAAACCTCCTTCACAAAATCCCTCACCCTCCTTGTCTGCTGATGACTTTGCCACCTTTTTCTAGGATAGGGTGGCTGCCATCAGCAATCAGGTTTCATCCTCGCTGCCACCCATTATGCCCCCTTATAAGCAACACCCAACATTCTCTACATTCTCTCTATTGTCTTCCACTGATTATTCCAACCTCCTCTCCAATCATCCCACTACCTGTTCACTCGATCCTATTCCCTCACATCTCCTTCAGGCCATCTCTCACTCACTCATTGCCAAAATTACACACATCATCAACTCCTCAGTCAGCTCAGGAACATTCCCTAACATCTTCAAAAAGGCTCTGACAACCCCACTTCTCAAAAAATCAACACCCGATCCATCCCAGGTTAATAAGTACAGGCCTGTCTCTCTCCTTTCCTTTCTTTCCAAAACACTTGAACATGTTGTTTCTAACCAGGTCTGCTCCTTTCTTGTACAGAATGAGTTGCTCAGTACAAACCAGTCCCACTTTAAGAGAAATCACTCGACTGAGACAGCTCTTCTGATTGTGGTCGAACACCTATGCCATGCTACAGCTACCACCATGTCTTCAGTCCTGATCCTGTTAGATCTATATTCTGCCTTTGACATGGTCATCCACAACATCCTTCTTGCCACCCTCTCTGACCTTGGCATTAGTGGGACTGCTCTCAGGTGGTTTGAGTCCTACATCACGGGCAGATCTGAAAGTGTGTCTTGGCAAGTAGAGTTGTCAGACATGCACTGGTATACCCCAAGAATCGGTGCTGGGTCCGCTCCTCTTCTTTCTGTAAACCACCTCACTGGGCTTCATCATTCAATCACATGGATTCTTCTGTTAGTGCTATGCTGATGATATACAGCTGTACCTGTCGTTCACCCTGCAGGACAATATGGATCAGCTAGAGTCTCTGCATGTCTTACTATTATCTAAAACTGGATGAGGGACCACCACCTACAGCTCAACCTGGCAAAAAACAAGCTTCTTGTGATCCCAGACAGTCAATCTGTTCAACTCCCCATCTCTGTACAGCTTGCCTCACTGTCGCTAACATCTGCCAGGTCAATTTGCAACCTTTGGGTGGTAACTGATGAGCAGCTATATTTTTCTGACCACATTTCTACTGATTCTCCTTCATGCAGGTTCATGCAGGTTGTCAGTGCTGGTGTACAACATCTGCAAGATCAGACTTTATCTGACAGAGTATGCAGCACAACCTTTGGTCCAGGCTTTGGTCTTATTGCATCTGGACTACTGCAACTCGCTCCTGGCAGGAGTACCTGCATGTGCTATTAAGCTGCTCAGATGATCCAGAAATGCAGCAACCCATCTTGTATTGAAGCAGCTGAGACAGGCACATGTCACTCCTCTCTTCAGGTCACTACATTGGCTCCCTATAGCAGCACATATTATGGTCAAATTCCTGATGCTTACCTACAGAGTAGTCAGTGGGTCAGCACCTGAGTATATAGAGACACTAGTGAAGCACTACACTCCGTCTTGCCCACTCAGCCAAGGAACAACGTCTGGTGATGCCGCCTGTGTGTGGTATCAAATTTCAATCCAAACTCTTTTCCTGTGTAGTTCCTAGTTGGTGGAATGGGGCGCCCGCGATTGAAGACCCATCTGTTCTGTGAATATCTGTATAATTGAAAAGAAGAAAAAAAACTTTGTGCTGCGATACTTTATATTGTTGGTTATTTTCTTAAGTTTAATTGCTTTATCAATTATTATCTATGATTGTAATTATTAGTTATTGCATCCTTTCACTTGTGCCAATTAACTTTTGTTATCCGTCCTATTACACTTACTGAACAAACAGGCTCTAGCTCAATGCTACTCGATTGTTTACCTCTTTTGTAAGTTGCTTTGGATAAAAGGGTATGGTTAGCAAATACATGTAAATGTAAATGTACTCAATAACATTATAATGCAAGTGAAGTCATCTTACCTTTAGATAGACAGATAGAGAGATTCTTTATTAATCCCCAAGAGGAAATTCATCCACCTGTACTCCCAGGTATTTATAGGTCTGCACTCTCTGCACACAGTCACCTCTGATGATCATGGGGTCTATGAGGGGCCTGGGCCACCTAAAATCCATCACCAGCTCCCTGGTTTTGCTAGTGTTCAGGTGTAGGTGGTTTGCACCATTTAACAATGGTTAGCTCCTATGCACACAATTCTAGAATTCTAGAATTGTCCTTAATATTCTCTAACATTTACAGTAAATTTTTAGATGGGGCTTGTAAGTAGTGCTGCAGCCTCACAGATCCAGTGTCTTAGATTCAATCCTGCAGTAAGGTATCATATGTTCCAGGGTCTTAGGCTCAAATCTTGTGCCAGAACATTTTCCATATGGTGTTTGCACATTCTTGTTATGCCTCCATGGGTTTTTCTCTGGGTAGTCTGTCTTCACTGCGTAAAGACATGTAAGTTATATTCATTGGTGATTCCAATTTGGCCCACGTGGGTGGACATCGTGATGGATCCCCCATCTGTTCAAATTAGTTTTCCACATTGCACCCAGTACTGACTGAATAGGTTTATGGCCCCCCAGTGTCCATATGATTACAGTATGTGGATTTGAGCAAGTTATGTTATTTACAGCAGTGTCCTGCTTCTCATTTCTAATTCATGAGAAAGAGTGATGCTGGAAGGAGGAGATGCAAAGCTTATGTGAAATAGGAGCAGCATGCAAAATTGTGATTAGCACAGTAACTGTAGCCCAAATTACTTGGTTTTATGAAGGCATCAGAATATATTCAGAATAATATGATAATTGGATTATTGACAGGGTTTGCAAGTAGCACAGATTAGATGTGAGACACATTTTTTACCATAATTTCGACCTGAGATTCCTTTTTTAATGTCTTAGGTTAGCAGTTCTGAATGTTTTTATCTGTATATCTTTTGGCCTCAGTATACCGTGTTACTTCATTCGATGGGTCAGTCATTATTTACATGCAATTCTGTTTGTAAATTTTGTAATAATATGAAAATCAGGAGCAACATCATCAACTTCTCAGCATGTTGCTGGAGTAGCATTTAGTTGCATATACAATAAATAAATCAGTTAATATCAAACTTTGTTCTTTTTAAAAATCAATAATGACATACAAACAAATATTATTAAACTATAACACCTACTAATATAAAGCTCAAGGAGAAATTGTAGGTATTATATACTGTTTTACAATTACATGTGCAATAGTTCCAATAAGAGAGTACATACAAAAGAGCACTGAGGCTAGGGATCTGCACTGGCAATCGGAAGGTTGCCGGTTCGAATCCCGTAAATGCCAAAAGGGACTCTGCTCTGTTGGGCCCTTGAGCAAAGCCCTTAACCTGCAATTGCTGATCGCTTTGGGTAGTGAGAAAAGTGCTATATAAATGCAAAGAATTATTATTATTATTACAAAAAGAAATTGTCCACTATATTTACTCAGACTGAGACGTTAACATTATATAAGGTTATTGTCTATTTTTACCTGCATTTTTATTGCTCTTTAATTTAATATTGTTTTTTGTATCAGTATGCTGCTGCTGGATTATGTGAATTTTCCATTGGGATTAATAAAAGTATCTATCTATCTATCTATCTATCTATCTATCTATCTATCTATCTATCTATCTATCTATC
>JANRMT010062814.1:85040712-85077242 GCA_026402145.1 Polypterus bichir lapradei | reverse complement strand
TAGATAGATAGATAGATAGATAGATAGATAGATAGATAGATAGATAGATAGATAGATAGATAGATAGATAGATAGATATTTGTATAATATTAATGTTTACCCCCGTATAGTCGCATAGTGTGGGGGAGGAACGATCTCCTCAGTCTGTCAGTGGAGTAGGACAGTGACAGCAGTCTGTCGCTGAAGCTGCTCCTCTGTCTGGAGATGATACTGTTCAGTGGATGCAGTTTTTTTCAGATCTATTCACCTAACTTCCTAATTCTGGTTTTATGAGATTCAGAATGCTAGAATCTACCTCTTGGATCCAAGGCTAATGTACAATGATAGACATCTCTAGTGTAAGGAGCATAAGACCTGGACTCCTGAGTAATTAAAATGTAATATGGGATGATGAGTTGCGTTTCACCCTGTTTCCTGCTTCTAGATGGGATTACATTTAGAGAAATCCAAGGGATAACCCCAAGCCACAATGTCTGTTCACATCTGTTAAACACTAGGGAGGGGTCCATAATGGTATGGGCAATCATCATGTGGGAGTTGTTATGTCTAATAATGGCACTGTAATGGCCAGGGCCTGTAAGGCCATTTTAAAGGACTGTGTATGGTGCAAACACTGTTCCCTCATAAAACATTTCATGTCCATCCCAATTACTAAACCAATTACATCACTGAACCTTTATTGAAGTACTGGAATGCAGATCTCTCTTTCAGAGTGCTGCAGCATCCCACAACACACAGTTCAGGACATATGCGATTTGATGACTGAAGCAGTTCTGAAGGCAAAGGTTGGCCCTACACCTTACTAGATCCTAGATAGTAATCTAGTGTTAGATGTTTGCATTAATTTGTCCCCTCACTACATTTAGACTACAAGTGTCATCTCTGGGGGAATGTCCTTTTAATGGAAATATGGTGGCATGTGTTTTTGCATTTGTGATGATGTCCCTTGTGTTGTGCTTCAGCATCCAGTTCCACCTTGCTAAACTATCATTATGTAATTAGTAAAGCTTCGCACAATATCTGTAATTAAACTATCACAATCTGTCACAATTTAACGAGATCTTGCTTTTTTGCAGAGTTGTTATTAAAGTGATCCATGTGCTATCAATTCCCAAGGCAAAAACTTGGAATAAGAATAAGTGTACTTTACTAGCGGTTGTGTGTTATCACGGTTTCACTTTCGCTAAGCATCTTTTACAGTCACTTTATTACACATTTTTAAAGTATATACAGTAGATGTCTTACAAAAGTAAAGACAAAAGTGTCCCTTGCAATTTACATAGCTTGCAGAAGAATTATGCCAAAGTGATTTTAAGAAAAATGCTTATCCATTGATTTAAAGAAGGTTCTGGGGTCATCACCAAAAGCTAATATCTAAGGAGTCACTTGTTCAATATCCTGAATCTCAACTATTTGTAAAAATGAAACCTTTATCCGGCTAATTATAATGACACACATCTCCGATAAACCCTTCACTTTTAGCCTCATTAAGTCTGATTCCACTCTCTTTCATTCAGAAGAACAATGAGGAGTATTTAAAGCTCCTTTAGAGACTTGTATTTATTTTGTTCAGAGTAGAAGTTTGTAGCTTTTTCTGCTGTTCTTTGTAATTTAGACCATTTACATTAAATATCAGTTTGTTTTTTTCTGACTCTATTTCAAAACCTCTTGCACAAGGCAGTTTTAAAGGCTTTCAAGCTGGTGCCATTGTAGTTGATATCTATCTCCTGTAGCTTTCCTAGGGGGCTTAGCTCTGCCTTCTGCCACTCTGATGGGATTTTGCCATCTGAACACCCCTGAGCAGTAAAAGTTTTTGCCTGTGCTAAACTCAAGACAAAAGCGACTACACAACACTCTCTCTGCCTCCTACTGCCTTCTATAATACATTCTTAGCAGTCTGCTGTTATTTTAGTTGTGATGCTTTTGCCTTTAAAAATGTTGCTGTGGCACCCCACCAACATGTACTCATATAATGCAATAGTAATATGCAGAACAATATCTTTAAGGCTGCTTAAGTGTTCAAACTGCCTAAAACTTGATATACCATTGGCCACTTGAATCACTTCTTCAGCCATGGAGAGCTAGCTTAGCAAAAAGCAGCAAGCAACTTTGGCCTCCACGAAGCCCGCACCTAGGAAATTCTGGGCCCCAGGCAGCTGACAGAGTGTGGGCCCCTTTCGTGTTACAAATATGTGCGTAAAATTAAAAAAAAAAAAAAACTCAAAAAAGGGCGGGCCCCTATCTAGCTTGGGCCCCTGACAAGTGTCATAGTTGTCCACCCCCCCCAGGTGTGGGCCTGCCTCCACCAAAATCAGGATTATTATATCACCACAAATGAGTTGTTGTAGGTCAGGGGTCCCCAACTCTGGTCCTGGAGGGCCATTGTGGCTGAAGGTTTTCATTCTAACCCAGTTCTTAATTAGTGACTTGTTTTTGCTGCTAATCAACTTCTTCTGAATTAATTTGAATTAATTTGCTTTTAAAGACTCAGACCCCTTAATTGTTTTTTTTTCTTAATTAGAAGCCAAACAATAATGAGATACCAAATGAAACAAAACAGGACCAGCAAACGATGTCCATCATACAATATTTGAAAATAAAGAAAGATGAAGGTGTCAGTAATGTTGATCTGCTCAAGTCCCCAAACATTTTAACAGAAAAGAGAAAATCAACAATTTTGGAAATGTATGCAATTGCACAATGAGAGCAGCAACAAGCTATGGAATTAAAGAACAAGTTTAATTAACAATAAGAATCAGAGCATAATTAAGCAACTGGCTGGAGTCTGAGGCCCTGACTTAGTTGGTCTTCTGTTGGCTCACTCACTCCACAGTTCATTTCTGTTTGGGTGCCATTTAAGGAAAGAAATGAAGCAATTCAGAGGAATGATGAAGAAATTCAGGGGAACAAATCTTAAAAAAATGACAATTAAAATTAATTCAAAAGACGTTAATTAGCAGCAAAAACATGTCACTAATTAGAAAAAGGGTTAGAATGAAAACCTGCAGCCACTGTGGCCCTCCAGGACCGGAGTTGGGGACCCCTGTCAATGTAGGCCATTGGGTCACTATTGTCACATCTATAATGAAATTCTTACTTGCACTTACTTATCAATATACAACATGCAGAGGTGGGTAGAGTAGCCAAAAATTGTACTCAAGTAAGAGTAGCGTTACTTCGAAATAATATTACTCAAGTAGAAGTAAAAAGTAGTCATCCAAAAAATTACTCAAGTAAGACTAAAAAAAGAACTTGGTGAAAAGACTACTCAAGTACTCAGTAACTGATCATAATAACTGATTTATTTCTTTGAAATGTTGAAATAAGACAGACAAAAATATAAAATAATGTGCAAATTCTGCTATTTCCAAATAATAAAATAAAAAATGAGTAAAAATAAATAACATCTTTACAAAATAAAGATGCACAAATAACACAAAGTTCCAAATCTCAGTTTTTCACAACAAAGCTTTTGAAGCCAATACCTACAGTAGGTAACATGTATGTTTAAACAATGCAAACTACTTATAGTGACAAGATATACTGTACACTGACAGTATAATACTGCATATTCACTTGCCCTCCAATTAGCACAGCTGATAGAAAATAACATTAGAACAAGGCAGCTAGTGCACGTACTGTACAAGAAGTCTCACTTTACAATGACTGTTTGTGTCTGTGCATGTTTGGTTAAAACGTGCTTGTTCTTCACTCAGTGAAGTGATGGTAAAGCTTTAGCAGGAGTTGGCTCTCACTTTTTATGTACAGTGGAACCTTGGATTTCGAGTAACTTGGTTTGCGAGTGTTTTGCAAGACGAGCTAAAATTTGTAATAAATTTTGACTTGATAAACAAGCGAGGTCTTGCAATACGAGTAGTCCGTATATGCTTTGTCTGCCGAGTGTCACGTGATCACAACTGAGCGGATGGCTCTTCTGTCTCTGTGGGCAATCATCAGTCGGCATTCCTTACTCATATAGTCAACATCCATACAAGCGTATACTATTTACTACAGCAATGTGACCACGTGTGTGTGCTGTGACGTGTGAGTCCCCGTCTTGCACCTCAAAACACAAAGCTGAGTCTCAATACACTATCTTTATTCAGCTTGAAACAGGAACAGCGCGATTATTTATTGTAGCGGGATCTGCCACTCTCCTATACACAGACACAGCAGTCAGGCAGGATCGTGCCCAGGTTAGTGGCCAAGTAATACTGTGCCTTGCGCATTTATAATGTTCCTTGTATCACTCATCAACGGCAGGCGCTTATAGCATGACCGCGATCTTTTCGAATTCGCTTTTACGGTGAACTGCTACAGCGGTGGGAGCCTGCAGTTGCTTCGGGATGCTTTTCCGCGTGTCGTCCCGTTGGGTGAAATCCTACAAAAGTTTAGAAACTCACTCACACCAACCATGATTCTTTTCAAAGGTAAAGTGCAGGTTAATTTGTTTTATGTAATTTTACTTTATATTTTGTATTAATCATTTTTATATGAATAGTTTTGGGTTGTGGAATGAATCATCTGAGTTTCCATTATTCCTTATGGGGAAATTCGCTTTGATATACGAGTGCTTTGGATTGCGAGCATATTTCCAGGACGAATTATGTTCGCAAACCGAAGTTCCACTTGTGTTCTTTCTTTCCTTGTCCGCTGTCTGTGAGGAGTTTGTGCTGTTATGCCGCCACAGTTTGTGTGTGGTCATGTGACTGCATGGCTACATCTAATTGGTGAAACGGAGTCTTGTGATTATTGTTGCTACGTCTGATTGGTGAAATGGAGTCTTGTGATTATTATTGCTACGACTGATTGGTGAAACAGTCATGCAGTAGATCCACTGGCGGCTTCTCTCTGGCAAAAAAATAGTGTATCTAATGGAAAAAAAGTAACGATTCAAGCGTTGCCCAATGTAGCGGAGTAAGAGTAGCGTTTCTTCTTCACAAATGTACTCAAGTAAAAGTAAAAAATATGGTGCAGTAAAACTACTCTTAGAAGTACAATTTTTTAAAAAGTTACTCAAGTCAATGTAACGGAGTAAATGTAACTCGTTACTACCCACCTCTGACAACATATCACCAATTCTCCAGCACCGTGACTAGTGAGTTGAACTACCCTACCTCAAAAATAACAATCTTCCTTACCTGAAAAGTTTCAGAACACATTTACATTATATATTGGTAAATAGGGGCAGCACAGACTCAAAACTTTTTTCAGTGACAAAATTATTTTGTTTTTCAATGCAGTCATGCAGAATAAGTAACATTTTATTTTTTTTATTATTGCTTTTGTGTTTACTGTATAAAAATCTTGCTAAAAACTGACTGAGTGATATTTGATTTTAACAAATCTCAAGGCTACTCTGATTTTGAGTTTAGCTGATAGTATTATAATGCATCATACAGCAGCCAATATTGGGAGCTTTTCAGACGGCGCATCCAGAATTTAGAGAGTTGTGCGCGGTGGCATTACTTTTCTGGCATGTATTACTAGTTCAGTCTCCATTGAAACTGTAGGAACCTGCAGCATTAAATAAAAGGCTGAAAATGGTATTAGAGGGGACAGTCGCACCCACACTGGGAAGATTATGCGAACATGGAAATTATAAGGATGTGGGAGAAAAAACGCTTGTAAACATAGGGAGAACATGCACACTCCTTACAGAGAGTGTCCAGACCTAAATTCTAACTTTGTGTCCTGGTACCGTACAACAGCACTACTGCACACATTGCAGCAAGGCTGCCATATGTACAGAGTATTCTTTGAAAATTTTATACAGCATGTAGGTCCTGTTTGAGAAGCAGCCCTACTATAACCATTCTGAGTCTTCTCTCAATGCATTAGGATGGTATGCAAGACCATCATGCATAGCCAAGTATCTATCCCACCCTTAGATTAGCTGAAGCAACCATACGCTAACCTTAGCTTTTAAGAACCTGCTCTTTACTGGTAATAATAAATGTATATGTTAACAGAGACACTTATCAATAGACTGTCTGATTATAGAGTTCATATTCAGCTATACAGATTTTACATACACTTACAACACACAGTGTGTATCTCCCATCTAAGTCCTTTAGGATGAATTTAAAGTCAGTCAGTCATTCTCCAGCCCGCTATATCCTAACACAGGGTCACAGGGGTCTGCTGGAGCCAATTCCAGCCAACACAGGGTGCAAGGCAGGAACAAACCTCGGGCAGGGTGCCAACCCACCACAGGGCACACACACACACCAAGCACACACTAGGGACAATTTAGGATCACCAATGCACCTAACCTGTATGTCTTTGGACTGTGGGAGGAAACCGGAGCACCCGGAGGAAACCCATGCAGAACATGCAAACTCTACGCAGGGAGGACCCGGGAAGCAAACCCAGGTCTCCTTACTGTGAGGCAGCAGTGCTACCACTGCGCCACTGTGCCACCCGAATTTAAAGTCACATCTAAAAAATCCTGTAAAGCCCTGCTTTCTTCACACCAAAAGTATTGTTTGGGACACAAGTAATTCATCCTAAAATAATAAACTGCTGATTATCTTCTATGTTCAAGTAAATCAACAGCTAAAATACCTTGGGCTGTTTGTTAATTACAAGATTTGCTAGTAAGTAATCTCTAAATGGGTTTAGATATTTGCATTTTGTGTAACAGGAAAGTCTGACCCCATAAAGGATTTTTTTTTTGATTGCACTAAAAGGGAGAAGACTGAAAAACTCAGACACTCACTGGGCTGGAGTGTGTCTGGCAGCCTAATATGGAGCCTGGGACAGTATATCACTATTCTGTTTCCTTTTTGGGACAACTGATTATGCCTTTGGGAGTTTGCAGAGCTCTTTTGTTTAGGAAGTACTGTCATAGTGACAGCATAGTCTCCAGGAGAGACCTTGAACTCCCTGAAGTGTTTTTTTTCATCTTTCTTCTTTAAACAATATTAATATTTATAAAATATTTTGCAATAAATTAAAGAAATTTCTTTTCTAATGCAAAAAATTGGGCTATTTTGACCTACAATAATGAGTGCATACTATTCCCCACTGTAACTAGGAAGAGGAAATTAATGTAAATGATTATTATTAAAGCTCTCAGCTCTTTCCACCTCCATTCTCGTCTCCATTGGAGACTGGCACAATGAGACATCCGTAGGTGCAGGAAAATAATTAAACTTTAAACCCACACATGGGCTTCTTGCTTGGAACCCCTTTGACTAACAGACTGCTCCCAGTACCATTGTGCTCTCTTGCTTATATTAGACTGGCTAGCTGCCAATTCCACTTCCTCTGTACTCAGTTATGTCTGTGCTATTGTCTTGTATGGCAGCCTGACCTTAAATTAATGCAAATATGTAGAATGATAAAAATAAAATGACATTGTATATACCAAAAAATTAAAGGTGCATTTAACATCAGAGAATACCTTGGGTAACATCATGGCCTAGCAGTCCCAGGGCCCTCTGAAAAGCTCCTATGTCTATGAAGGCTGCATGTTCTTCTTGTCGTGTCTGTATGCATCTATATAGATACTTCAGTGTCCTCCCACACCCCAAAAACATGCATTTTAGGCTGAGTGGCCCACTCAAATTGGAGCGGTGTGTGTGCGTGTATCCCATGTAATAAGCTGGCACCCCTTCCAGAGTGGGTTGTTCCTACTTTCCATCCTATGTTCTTGGAAAGGCTCTAGCATCCTGTGACTTTAAAGTTGTATTAAGTGGGCTTAGAAAATGGATGGATGAATAGAGAACAATGGGAAACACCCATTTACAGAAACACTGAGATGCAGAGATCTTATTTTATCTCTCTACTATAATAAAAAATCTTGGGAAATGAGACTTTTTATCCTACGATAAGACGTGATCTTTTGAAGAGAGACACTTTCACGTCCCGTGAGACAAGACTTTGTGCCAAGAGATTTAATCATGCCTGGGTCCGAAAATAAAAGGTAAAGCGTAGATGACAAAGTAGAATGTCATAAAGAATTCAAAAACGCTGGCATGATACACATGCAGAGCAGATTAGAGATAATGGAAGTACTAAAATTCGAAAGTCTCAAAAAAATGATAGTAAAGATCGTATTAACGCAAACAAACGGAAATTATTACTCAGTGAAATAATGGAACAGTGAAAAGAGATCGAATATATTGTTCGGATTTAAACTTTAAGTCGGAGACATGTAGATCGTCTAATTCGTGTTGCCATCAGGGAAAAGTAGTGTTTCTTCCCAATGAAAAGGCATAAGATTTGTTGTTTCGTGAAAGTGAAATCCACATACGCTGTCACGGTTGGGTCACAGAGTTACACAGATACATAGGAGATTTTGGAGACAGAAACATTATTCAAACACTTCAAACAAACATAAGCCTCTTTCAGGAGTGAATCGAGCTCCGTGTGTAGTCGGAGGGGACAGTTCCGTCTCTCAATTAAAAGAACAGAAAATCTTCCTCTTCATAGAGGCACGCCTCGGGAGCAGGACCCCCAACAGGAGCAGAGGATGTCTAGGGGAGAAGAGAGACAAGGCAGTGAGACAAAAAGACAGCTGCTGTACAGGCTTTTAAAGGTTTGAAGCGCCACACGAGATGCAGATCACACGGCATTTGCAGCAGCAGCAAATCAGCAGCTGATCGAGCAAAGAGGAGGTTAAAAAAAAAAAACTGTATTTGTTTCCCATTGTATCACCGTTTAAGAGGTGGGGTTTTCAGAGGAGCGACTGGGCATCCTTGGGGTGCGTGCAGCCCCCCTCTTCACACTGCAAGCGACAGAGACACGAAGTGGCTGGCGCATAGCGTAGGATGGGGGGTTGGCGAGTGAAGCGAGCAGGGGGCGAAGCCCCCTTGCAATTCTAATGTTAACCTGATTAAAGTCCAAGTAATTTACATTGAAACCTAGCCAATGTTTTAAAAAAGAACCATGTTCATAACCTGCACTTATCACACCACCACATTCATATTCTCTCATCTGCTTTAGCTATTCATATAAAGAATCGCCATGAACTCCCCATTATTGATTGTATTCAATTGTTATGTTTAGCAACCCTACTTTAGTTTCAGACTTTGTGATCCTGGTGTGTAGTTTTTTTTTTTTATCACTGCAAATTTTTCTTTGCATTCTCCATTACTAGGCACGTGATGAAATGTCTCTGTGACTCCTTCTGCCACTTGCTCTGTTCTTTGTTCTACCAGCTGGGACCCATATTAGTTTTCCTTTAGCTCAGCGGTTCTCAACCTTTCTAGTGCCGCGACCCTTTAATACAATTTCCCATGCTGTGGTGACCCCAACCGTAAAATTATTTTCGTTGCTACTTCATAACTGTAATTTTGCTACTGTTATGAATTGTAATGTAAATATCTGATATGCAGGATGTATTTTCATTGTTACAAATTAAACATAATTAAAGCGTAGTGATTAATAACAAAAACAATATGTAATTATATATTGTGAAATATTTATTTCTAATTACAAATAAATCAAATTTTGTCTTTATGACTTATGTTTATTTGTTTTTCTTCATTGTGTATTGAACTGTATTCACCGTATTCATGTTGTATACTTATGTGAAAATGTGAAAAGCATGGCGTAGCATGGATAACAGTCTTAATACAACAACAGTAAATTAAATTTCTACAAAATTGTTGCGACAGTAAGCGTAAAAAGCCAACGTCAGTGCGAAGGTTGAGGCTGCTTCTTTCTCACCAGATCAGAAATTCTTGGGGCAGTCTTTGCAAGAGCACAACGAAGATCATCTTCTGCAACAAGTCTACTTCTGTATTTAGACTTGATAACCAACAAGCTGGAAAACCCTGTTTTGCAAATATATGTTGTTGGAAATGGAAGAAGAAGTGCGTAAATCCCCGCAATGGCGTGACGTTACATAACGTCACACCATTCGATGTACAGTAATGTAAACAGTTAAAAATAATAAAGTTACGACAATGAAAATGTTTGAAATTATTCTGATTCAATTGTCTGCAACATCTATACTCGAATGACAATTATAGTAACTACCAATGGAAAAATTTGTACAATAACAAGTTTTACACATTAGAATAGACAAAACCCATATTTCCAATGGTCTTAGGCGACCCCTGGCAAATCGTCATTCGTCCCCGGACGAGGTCGTGACCCACAGGTTGAGAACCGCTGCTCTAGCACTTTGTCTACTGGTCCATGTGCCTACCTTTGTCAACTCTAGGTGTCCTTTATTCAATTCAGGCCATAATAAACATCGCCTTATGGATAGAAAACCTTCTTGGTTTTAAGGAAATGAAACATACCGACCAGAAATGCATGAAAGCTTAATTTTTTTAAACCAGAAACCTTTCAGAAAAATGATCAGAAAAACATTGGGACCCTTGTTAAAGAAAATGTTTATCATTTTGGTCCAGATGACTAGAAATATTGCATGGTTTAGATCAGGGGTGGGCAATGTCGGTCTTTGAGTGTTGCAGTGGCTGCAGGTTTTTGTTCCAACCCAGTCTCTTAATGAGAAGTTAATTATTACTAATGAAGCACTTACTGCTCAAGTTACATTTTTCTTCTTCTTCCTAAAGGTCTTGCTTGTTAAGGTTCCCCACCCTTAACTGTTTATTTCAGTTTTAATCAGCTGTTGTCTCTGTTTTTAATGGCTCCTTATTAGCAATAAGATGCAAATGACAAAGGAGCCAGCAGTTCTCCATCTAACGTGTTTCCATTTACTCTTGTGTGGATTCATCATGCACTATTTGATTTAATAAAACATTTAAGAGAAAAATGTGACAGACTGAAAATTATCCGTTTTAGGCTTCAAATCAACTTCGATGATATCTTTGGAAAGGAAAAAATCTATGATATAAGAACCTAACATTGCAGGCTAACAAGCCATAAAAGTAAATAAGGTCTAAGATTGGCAAGGATTGGTTTCTAATTAAGCAATTGGGTTGGAATGAAAACCTGCAGCCACCGTGGCCTTCCAGAACTGACCTTGTCCATCCCTGGTTTAGATACATACTTTGGAATGTGAATATTAACAAGTATTTTTAGCTTCATAGTAATTATCTCCATATGATTTGATAGTTCCATCAAACTTATGAGCCTCTTGTAGGAAAACAGTCATGGTCTGATTATAATCATCTTCCTGCTGTCACCCACAGGGACTTCAGTTTAATACGACTGCCAACATATTCCACCATTTATAAATTAATAACTCTACTTGATGTTTTTGTAATTGCTAGAGGTGTGCCGTTGTATCTATTACTTTATATGCCTGTGTGGCAGATGCCTGGGGCGACGACCCAGCCGGGATGCCTTGGAGGACCGGAAGAGGGCATGCGCCCATCTCAGACCACGTGGGGGCAGCCACCCTGGTTGCTATGGGGCCCATGGGTACAGAGCTTTGAAGCTCAACCCTGTAGGGGCCCGTGGTCACCGCCAGGGGGTGCCCCGGTGCCTGGAGAGCCCTGGACCTCAGCACTTCCGCCACACCAGGAAGTGCTGGGAGGAAGATGACTGGGGACACCCGGAGGGCTTCCAGGTGCGCAGCCGGCACTTCCGCCACACAGGGGAGTGTCCGCGGAGGAGTGTTGGGAAGCACCTGGAGCCCATCTGGGCTTGTATAAAAGGGGCCGCCTCCCTTCATTCGAGGATTGGAGTTGGGTGGAAGTGAACGGGAGTCTTGTGAGAGAAGAGTAGAGGCGGCCTGAAGAAAGGCACTGGAAAGAGAGGCCTGGACTTTGGAGGATTGGTGCTGGAAGCACTGGGTTGTGCTCACCTTTGTAAATAGTAGACTGCAATAAATATGTGGGTGTTGGGTGAGAAAACGTTGTCCGTCTGTCTGTGTTCGAGGCTCGTCTCACAGCCTGCCACCTCCTTAAATGGGGAATTCCCTTTGGGATCCCAACCATTTTTCATATTTCAATCAAAGGGATAGTAGACGGCCACAAAAGCTTCACTGACTAATTTCAGTTGATGGTTTCCTGACTTGTCCCAGCTGAGGTAGGCTCTGAACACAACACTGAAAGGGTTTGAGGACTTTACATTATGGAAACACAATAAACACTGTCATTTAATGGATTTTACTAACATTTCTATAAATTATTTGCTGCCTCAGGTATAGAGAATGCTGCAGTTTTATGATTCAACTATGTACTTTATGCTTCAACAAAAGAATAGTGAACAGTTCTTAGATTCAAAAATAGGTAATGACCTGAAAATAAATCACGTGTCTTAACGTTCAAGGATAAATTTTACAACTTTGATTCTTTCTGAATAATACATTGTAAATTTTACAAATAATGTATTTAAAGAATCTTGCATTAGGTATTAGATGAACATATTACACTGTTACACAGTAAGTGCACCATAAATAAAACAATTTTGGAGTATAATATTTAAAAAAGTATTTGTTTGAAAAAGTAAGTTGACCAAATATTTGATACTAGCACCTTTTACTAGATTTTTCGGAACTGCAGGCACTGTGTTGTTTCTGTATTGGCTTTAATTTTCTCTCTCTTTTCACCACTTACTGCTCACTTAAGGAGGTTTAAACTGTTAAATGGGCACATCGCTCTTCTAGGCTCCTGGTGACACTGCATTCAATTCACTGGTCTCTGGCGTTTGTCAAGGTTGCTTACTTCTCTCCTGGAAACATTCATGGATGATTTAAGAACAAAGTGTTGTGGATAAAAAACAAAATGTATTTACTTTGACTGAATATTATTAAATGACAAGCTCAAGTTTATGAATGTGTGGTATTTGAGAGTACCAAGCCATATTATATACCCTTTCAATTTAAACAAAAAAACATGATAGGTTAAAACTACAAAAATCATCCTGTACATAGAAAGTTATAAATCTTTGTTTGCTGTCCTATAGCTAGAAATATCCCACGCTCTTTTTGTTTGACCCTTTAATTTTGGCATGCTTAATTAATAATGGTAGGGCCTTATCTGCCATGATGGATGATTTTCTGTTTTGTGGACATTTGCATGCTGTCTAAGAAAAAAAATATTCTTCACCGAAAGCAATTAGACTAGCTTTGGAATTGAGCCATTTTGTACGATTTACAGATGTTCAAATGTCATGCATACAGTACTGTGAGGAAAGTGAATTTACAGTACTAACAAGACATATAGTATAAATATTTGAAAGATACTAAAAAGATTTTTAAATACAGGAGGAGACAACAGACAGCAGACATTACAAAGTTGCAAAGAGAAATAGCCAAAAGAATGCAGCCACATTAACTAAAGGTGACAGTCATGGGCTTTGTAAATCCCTCTTGTGAGTTATAAACATTTAGTGAAGGGCATAAATGATGTATGTCTTTCTGTATGAATGTCTGAACCATTTTATTGTATCTGCTAGTGTGTTTCTATCTGTTCTGCTATTTAATCACCAAACATGCAACAATCCTGTATGAGTGCACACAGTGAGCAATGCTTTATCTATTTGGTTCTCTAAGTTGCAAACAAAGCAGAAAATGGCCTTAACAGCTACCTGATGTCTCACATTATGAGGGATGACATGCAAAGAGTTATGATTCAACCAGGGCTACTTCCTGACTGGGGATCAAATGCAATTTTTATGTCTATTTTGTTCATTGTTTATGTTTCCGTTGTTTATTATTACATTTCTTTATGTTCATGCATCTTTAACCATGTTCCTTGTGTTTTTGGGGTGGTCCCTCAAGAGGTGGGGCCACCTGCCCGTTACTGCAAGGGATGGCCATCAGCCCTGTGAAGCCAGGGGCAACCCACAGTCCTTTGCATTTCATTCAAATGTGCTTGGAAATGGTGAGTTTCTTGGATTAGTGATTGTTCTTGTGTTGTTTGTATCTCAGTGCTCTCTTTTTGAACATTCTTTGGATTTGGACAAAAAAAACTAAACTTATGATTGCCAACGATACTAGCTATCCAGGTTTTGACGATTTCCCCCTCTAGTAGGCATTTTTTGGTATTTTTCTGGGAGTTTGTGCTTTGGAATTCTTGAGAAACACAACACAAATGTAATTCTAGGTTTTAACGAAAGCCATTATCTGGGGCTTTGTCCTCACGTTTCATTTAATTTTTTTCATTATTGTTGCCCTTGTTTAGCATTAATGATTATAAATTGTTCTGTTTGGTATTTAACTTTTAGCAATGTAGTGAGAAGTTCCTCAGAAAGGAGAGCGCTCCACAGGGTCATCAGGACAGCGGAGAGAACAACTGATTGTACCCTCCCCACTCTGGAACAAATCTATACCTCCCGATGCCACAAAAAAGCAATAGACATTTCACAGGATTCATCACATCCTGGTCATTGCCTCTTTCAGCTGTTGCCATTGGGCAAGAGATACAGAACAATGAAAACCAAGACAAACCGCCTTAAAAACAGCTTTTATCCAAAAGCAATCATGGCCCTGAACTCAGAATAAAACTGCTCCATATCATTCTCTCAATGTGCGGTATAGACCTTAAGTCAGCCAGTGCAAATTTGTATATATAATAAGTGCAATTGTATATTTTGTAAAGTACTTTTATTACTATTCGGTTTGTCATTATTTTCTTTCTTCTTGTCTTTTTAACTCTTATGCCTCACGCTGAGTCGACTGCACCTTCAATTGCGTTGATCATTTGTAAAAGTGACAATTACAATAAAGATCTATCTACGAGTATCTATCTAAATGACACCTTTTATTGGCTAACTAAAAAAGATTATAATATGCAAGCTTTCAAGGCAACTCAGGCCCCTTCTTCAGGCAAGATGTAAGATGTGACCTTTTACTATATTCATAATGGCTAATGCGGTACAACATCCTAACTTTTAGCAATGTAATTATTAAATAGTAACTATTGTTTACTAGTTGCGGCACGGTGGCGCAGTGGGTGGCGCTGCTGCCTCGCAGTTAGGAGACCAGAGTTTGCTTCCCAGGTCCTCCCTCCGTGGAGTTCGCATGTTCTCCCCGTGTCTGCGTGGGTTTCCTCCGTGTGCCCCAGTTTCCTCCAACACTCCAAAGACAGTGGTAGACTGAACTCTCTTACCTGTCACAGGAAGTACATCTGCTGCTGTGCCTTTTCTATGATGGAATCTATGTTGTCCTTTCTTGTCAAGTCCCCTGGGATTATAGATCCCAAAAATGTAAAGCTTTCTACAACTGACACATTAATGTTAAGTATGGGGAGGGGAAGGGTGGCATGGTGGTGCAGTGGTAGCGCTGCTGCCTCGCAGTTAGGAGACCCAGGATTGTTTCCCGGGCCCTCCCTGCGTGGCATTTGTATGTTCTCCTCGTGTCTGCGTGGGTTTCCTCCGGGTACTCCGGTTTCCTCCCACAGTCCAAAGACATGCAGGTTAGGTGCATTGGTGACCCTAAACTGTCCCTAGTGTGTGCTTGGTGTGTGTGTGTGCCCTGCAGTGGGCTAGCACCCTACACGGGATTTGTCCGTGCCTTGTGCGCTGTGTTGGCTGGGATTGGCTCCAGCACACCCCCGTGACCCTGTGTTAGGATATAGCAGGTTGGACAATGACTGACTGACTGACTGACAGTGCCATCCACTTGATGCACTGATTGTAATATGTCTTAAGATGTTGTTAATGAATCCTAACACTATCATATGTCAAAGGCCTGTTGTGTAAGCACTGATGATCTTTGGTTCTGTATCCATCTAAAACTGGCCTGTTACTGGTCTGTGGTTTGGTTCCGAAAAGCACAGCAGCATGATTTTTACATTTATAAGACATTTAGAAATATTTCTGCTTTTGCTATAGATTTAAAATGCTTAACTCCCTTTTGATGATTTTATTATATTTTGCCCTTTCTCTGTGCAGTTTTTCCCCTTTGTTGTATCTCATTAATGACAATTAAAAACAAGCAGAGCAGATATGCTGGCAAACAACACGGAATAATCAAAGGCTGCAACTACTTTAATGTCAGACCCACTAATTAGTAATTAAAGGATTAATTAAACAATTAGAACACCTAGATAAGTAGAATGAAAATCAAGATGAAAATATTGTTAAAAAGAAAAAAAAAACCTTATTCCCATATAACTGCTTGGTACATTTTAATATGTGTGTGTATATATATATATATATATATATATATATATATATATATATATTTATATTGTGAAGGACAGCCGGGTCCCATGTCCGGCAGGGACGTCCCTGCTGCTTATGTTCCGGGGGAGCCACCATGGACAGTCCAGTACCTCCCCCGGGACGCTTGGTGGCAGCCTCCCTGGCCGACGGTGTTTTCCCAACCACCCGCAGGGCTCCATGGGAGATGGAGTCCTCCACAGCTTGGTTGGGGCCCGGCGTGGCCGCTAGCGGGAGCTGCCTGCTTCCCACAGCCCGGCTGGACGAGCCTGCAGCCCCACCCGGAAGTGCAATTAGGACCAGGTGGTTAATCACCTGGAACGCTTCCGGGTGGGCTATAAAAGGGCCCAGCCACCACCACTCGGTGAGCCAGAGTTGGGAGGAAGAAGGAGACGAAGCTTGTCTGGGAGGAGTGGTGGAGAATTGTGGTTTTGTGTGAGTTTTGTGCTTTGGGACTGTGTTTGGGCTTTGTGACACGGGGAAGACGTGTCACACAGCTGAAGAAAAAATAAAGCCTGTGTGTTTTAGTACACGTGCCTCTGCATGGTCTGTGCCGGGTCGGGCGCTATATAGCGCCTTTTACTATATATATATATATATACATACACACACACACACACACATACATATATATACAGTACAGGCCAAAAGTTTGGACACACCTCCTCATTTAATGTGTTTTCTTTATTTTCATGACTGAAGGCATCAAAACTATGAATGAACACATGTGGAATTATGTACTTAACAAAAAAGGTGAAATAACTGAAAACATGTTTTATATTCTAGTTTCTTCAAAATAGCCACCCTTTGCTCTGATGACTGCTTTGCACACTCTTGGCATTCTCTCGATGAGCTTCAACAGGTAGTCACCTGAAATGGTTTTCACTTCACAGGTGTGCCTTATCAGGGTTATTTAGTGGAATTTCTTGCTTTATCAATGGGGTTGGGACCAGCATTTGTGTTGTGCAGAAGTCAGGTTAGTTGGACGATCATTTATTTTTCAACAGGACAATGACCCCAAACACACCTCCAGGCTGTGTAAGGGCTATTTGACCAAGAAGGAGAGTGATGGAGTGCTGTAAATGGTCATGAAAATAAAGAAAACACATTGAATGAGGAGGTGTGTCCAAACTTTTGGCCTGTACTATATATATATATATTTTTTTCAAAATTTTACATAATTTCTATATTGTTCCCAAAACATAGAACTTGGGAAATAACACATCACTTAATTAGCCCACTGCGGTGGGCTGGCACCCTGCCTGGGGTTTGTTTCCTGTCTTACGCCCTGTTTTGGCTGGGATTGGGTCCAGCAGACCCGCGTGACCCTGTAGTTAGGATATAGTGGATTGGATTATGGATGGATGGATTAATTAGCCCACAAGTCCAATTAAAAACAGACGCTGGTTAGAACAAAAACCTGCAGCCACAGGGGAAAAAAAGCAGGGATAGGATTGTACTGGAGGTGGAGCTGAGTTTCCCCTATTTTGCCTGCTGTTTCCCAATTGTCAGGAATTTGGCAATCCACTTGACAGAAATCTGGGTAAGTTTTGAGTGGAGGAATTCAGGGCTGATTGTGTTAAATGCTAAGTTGAATTCACAAACAGACTTCTTACATAGGTCCCTGTGTTGTCAAGATGTTACATGATGTAGTGGAGACACATACTGACTGCATCATCCACTGACCCATTTGCTCGGTAGGTAAACTGAAGGGGGTTCAACACTCCATTCTCTTCATGACCGTTTTCATGACCGCAAATATCCAAGCAACAGGCCTGTAACTATTCTGTCCTGTTATATGGGATTTTTTTGCTGGGATTGTTATGGTTGTGGCTTCTTTGTTGCATAAGGGAACTTCACACAACACAAATATCTGTTGAAAATCTGTGTAAAGACGAAGGTCAGTAGATTGGCATAGATTTGCCAACAAGAGGGTGAGACACTGTCTGGACCTGTTGCTTTCTTGGTTTGTTGTATCTTCACAGATATTTAGTGCATTTAATGCAGGTTGAATAGTACAAGTTGTAGGCAAGAAGGTTGTATTTGTTTGTATACTTGGGATGGCTGGAGATGGTATGGGGTGGGACCTTGGGCTTATCAAACCTGCAGTGCAAAGTAAATGACACAATTGCAGAACAGGAAAATAATAAATATAAAAAGAAGCAATTTTTCAACATGTAAACAGGGACCATAATGTAACTTTTTATCATTAATGTGAAATGGGAATATGGAAGACAATAAAATGTCATTTTAAAGCCTTAGAGCAGAACAGCCAGAAATAAAAGGTGGTATTCTGTACTTGTGTCAAATTATGCATCTTTTCATCTAAATAACATATTTCTTGTGAATATAACAGACAACGTTGTCAAGTCCTCTGTAAGTCTGATCATTATTCCACTGGTTGTAGATACAATCATATGTGCTTTGCTGCAGGGAACATTTAAGTGTGACAGTAAAAGGGATGTACTAGTCTAAAATTTAAAAAAATTGTCAAATTTTCTCCAGTAGAACTATGGTCTGAGATAATTATTCACATTCCACATCCATCCCATAAATAAAGCTTGCACTTTCTATCAGTCTGAAATGACCTATGAGAAAGAATAAAAGAGTTCATACAATGAACAGGACCAAAACCAGCTTGTTTTACTAGATCTTTACCTTTTGAATGGAAGCTCCTCACAAGAATAGTAAAGAGAAGCATCTTAATCTGTGGTTCTCTTATTTCCAGCCTTTTCTGTTATTTAATTGGGTGCTTACTGAAAGAAATGTTTAAAAACCCTTTTGTATCTTGATTATTGTATATACTGTGGAGGTACCATTCAACTGCACTGCTTTGACCAAACGGGGTTTTCTAAGATTCCGCTCCCTGACATCAATGTTATTTTAAATATTAAAGAATATGCCATGCAATATGCGTATGCTAATCTTTTGAGTAAAAGATGCCTAAGAAAAATGTTGGGTGTCATCATGTGGGTGGATGCTCCTAAAATGGTTCTAACAGATCAGTCAACACATTTTATCTTTAATATATTTGTGAGCTTACCAAGTTGCCTTAAAGCCACCATCTAAATTCACCTGTTCATTGACCACAGAGAGACATATAAATTAGAACGTAAAACAGATGTATGTAAAAATATATAAATTAATAAATAAATCCATAGCAGTAAATTTTAATTGTGCTTTGTCTTTGTAATGAGACAACTAATCAATGTCTTAGCAAAGGTTGTTCATATTATGTATAGTAAATGAGGTGAGCATGGCTAATTCTGGTACTACCCTATATTCTTATACTATTCAGTGTGTATTAGGGTGTATTATTAAATGTTCAAGATTGAGGCAAATGACAGGGAACAGAATCAGTGTACTGTATTTCAAAGTAAAAGTTATTAACTGAGTGTTTAGTTTACTAGGTTCAGCTGGTTTTTGTACAAATCCTTGAGCGACACAGTTTGAAATACATACATGGCCCATGATGGACTGGCACCCCGTCCGACAAACTTCAAAGCCAAAACTGAAAATCTCCAGCCACAACAACGCAGAATGCTAGTGCACTGTACATAAATGTGGATCAGCATTTTGTTTTAGTTTTTTGCTTTTGTTTTAAACCAACTGAAGTTTAAGAAAAAAAGCAAAATGTTGTTAAAAATATCCTATTGATTGACGTCCTGTTAACTAGGATCTGAGAGTGTCTGTCTATGGCTTGAGCTTTAAATTTGCACATCACACATTTCTCTTAACTTGGAGTATCTGAAATGCATTGAGATCAAGGCCATACCTGTTGGACACCTGCTTCCCTGGGTCATATTTTGAAAATGTCCCTTGTTTAGAATCTATTGGAATAAAAGCTTTTTTTGCTTATCACAAACACTAAGTATTCCAATAATCCCTTATTCTCCCAAAGCTCTGTTTGGAGAAACAAAATGATGGGAAATGAATGATTAATGAACAATTGTTTTTAATAACCTACCATACATTGAAAGCACACCTTCTTATTTTGTTTAATTAGAACAGGGGTCTCCAAATATTTTGCTACGAGGGCCACATTTGGTACTTCAGCACTTTCCAGCGGGCCGTAGTAAAAAAAAGATAAATAACTCTAGATACATGAGTTTTATTGAAAGCAGAAAATTTTATAAACTAATTACAGAGTATGTGAGATTAAATTATCGTATATTAATGATGAGGAACACTACCAGCAAATTCTCATATTTTCATCACAAATTATAATATAACCATTAATGTGAATGATGGAACCGTTTTTGTGTTTTTAAAATCGTATTAAACTGAGGTTCAAATTTTGAAATGCTAATTACAAGTAGCGACTTTAAATGTTCATCAGATAAATTTGCCCTGTATTTTGACTTGATATTTTTAATTTGGGAAAAAGTTGGTTCGCAAAGATATGTTGTCCAAAAAATGGAAATAAATTTACAAGCAAATTTCTTCAAATTTGGAAACTGCTCAGAGTTCAAAAATTTATAAAAATCGACCAAGTCTCCTTCCTTGTATTTATCTTTAATATGTTCATTTGGCTGAAGTTTGAAAAGTCCATTTGAATTTCACTTGGGGCATCAGCAACATCACAGTCAAACGAATTTTAAAACAATCTAATTTCCCTAGCATTGGCATCCAAATCAACAAATGGCTTCGGAAATTGTTGTTTAAGATCTGAAATAGCTAAATTTATGAACGATAAAGGAAATTCTGCTTCACCCTTTTGAGCAAGGTTACAGACTTTCACCTGGCCTTCCAAAAGTATCAACTTTTCTCTGAATGCCTTGATATGAGTTAATAAATCACAAATTAAGTTATTTTCATCCTGCAACTTTAAATTCAAATTGTTCATGTGGTTCACCAGATCTGCAAAAAATGCCAATTTCCAAAGCCACTCGGTATCTGATAAAAGTGGTTCATAATAATTTAGTTTTTCTCGGTAAGAAATATATCAATTTAATTCCTGAGATGAAAGAACCTATCCACAGTTAAGCCATCGAACTGCAGGATAATATGTCAAGTCAACATACTCGGAGAAAAGACCAAAACTGGAGATGATTAAGTGAATGAGAGCAAATTAAATTTACCAAAGAAATAATAGGTTTAAGACACAGCTCATATCAACGTATTTTCCACAAAGTGATTGTTGGTGGATAACACAGTGAAGAAATATTGATTTTGATATCCCTGCATCCTCCCAAGCTTTTATGATTTGTCCAACCAAACTCATCTTTATACCAGACATTTTTTTCCTCCATCAACTGTCATGCACTTCAGACGATTCCAGTCCAAATTATATTCTATTAGCGTTGTTTACATTTTTTTGAAGAAATCCTCATTCACATGCATGCTGTGAAGTAACAGTAATTCTTGTGTGACATTAAGCTCATCGTTGACGCTATGAAAAAATAATACGAGTTGCAAGGTATTACAAACATCAGTTGATTCATCCAGTGTGAGAGAATACCGACTAAAACATTGTGCTTTACCTAAAACTTGCTGGATAATGCTATCCTTATATATAATTTGATACAATCCGTGTGTATGGTGTTCGTGTCAATACCCCGTATGTATGGTGTTCGCGTCAGTACCTTGACTCAATACAAGTTAGAACCATGCAATGGGACTCTGCCTCTGTAGTTAGAACATAACGTGGCAAACGCAGACGCAGTATTACATGATTGGCTAAGAATGTTCGAATGCTTCAGTGACGCCACTGGACAGCCGAGTATAGTTAAGTCGGTGTTGGTTCGAGCAGATAACAGTAAGTTCAGTTGGTTTTTGGAACGTTGGTTTGGTGGGGCGTACTTTCCAGGACTAACATCATCGACTGACTTAAACGCTTCGACAGCTCCGGAACCGTAAGTAATTTACAACGTATCGACATTTGCTTGGTACGTCGAAATCTATCTTTGGACAGTTCGGTTTTGGCATCCGTCCTTCTGACATTAATTGGCAAACTGAGTAATGATGGCTGAGTATTAACAACGGTCATTGTTTAAATTTTAGCCGATCTCAGATCTAAAATGACAACGCCAACATAATTATTATTCCAACTCTGATTAGAGTCGTAAAATACGGTTTGTTTTGAAAATTTGTTTGCCGGAAAAAATCAAATGAGGTGTGAAGAGCTGAGTTCATGTCTAGAAGCCCTGTTTAAACAGGCAGCTCTTCATTACATCAGCCAAAAAGGTCTATTTTAAGCACAAATCAGTGCCATGATAACAAAATAATTTCAAGTACTTAAAAACAAATAATTCTTTGCAGAGAAAGTATGGATTTCACAAACGTAGAATTTGTAGCCCAATTCGATCGGGCTCCCAGTCGCTAATGAGACATACGGCTTTATCCTTTGACTTCGATTGTATGAAGAAGTATTTTACTCCCCATTCTTCATGAAACATACAACATTCATGATCAACTTTTCTTTTTCCCCATCCATGTTAAAACTATAAAAGAGAATAAATGTATAAATAATTATGAAATTATTAAAATCACAAGAACTCCGTACAAGCAAATATGTCAATAAGTGAATACGCACCTTTAAATATAAATTTATGCAATTACAAATTTAGTATTACACTGCACTACTGCAAGTATTCTTATGGACAATTAACCGTAACGACTAGTAACAAACTTCCAGATTCAATTTAAAGATTAGTCACAACGCCACAGCTACCTACAATGCCGCGAATTGACACTGTCGATCAAGGCCGAATAAGTACGAAGAAATACCGCAAAGTATACAATTATGATTCAGTATTAAATAAAGTTGTGAATAATATTAATATTAACATAATATGGAATATCAATATATTTTGAACACAATTTTAATTAATGCATTTGAAATCTATCAACACCCCGTGTTTGTTTTTTTACGGATTCTCATACTTTACAGACCCCTGAATTAGAAGAATTCTAACCTAGCCACCATGCCACAATGGGAATATGATGTCTTATTTTAGCTCAGATTAGAAAAATGAAACTCAATTTACAGAAAATATTCAGAACATTCTTTGGTATGTGACAGGAATTTATTATTGCTCTCTTAAGTTAATTGAGATTGCTGAATAAATAAATATATCTGAGAGATTATTTCATATAAAATAGTTTTCTTTCTCTGAATAAGATGAGAGGGAGAAAAGTTATAAAGAGAGTTAAAGACTGGAAGCATTGTTCATTTCTTAAAGGGCTTCCTGTTGCTTGGATCTGTTCAAGCACCAGCAAGTCCTTCCAGCACCTTCTATGACCAAAACATACGTCTCTTATGTTGCATGATATCAGAACAATTCCCAGCACAGTAGTTTATTAGACATCATACTGTATACCCATGGTGAAAGTTGAATAGAGGTAGAAGAAAATGTCACATAGTACAGTAATATGTTATGGTAGACATAGCTTATAGTCTGATCCTGTTGTTTAAGCATCTAAATATAATGGCATCTTCTGTTTTGTTAAGACTTTAGAAAACTCAACTGAGTCTCAAAATATGAAGCTTAGATATAACCCAAGGCTGATGGTCTAAGTGAAAGTCTTAGTGAGGCTCATTTAAGTGTTACAGATATGGTCAACAGATTAGATATCAACAAATTAATTTCAAAGACAAAACAAAGTACAAAACTGCTCTAATCAGCCCTCTTTCCCACAAGTCAACAAGCTGAAAAATAAGTTTACTGAGCACCAGAAGAGAGAGAGGCGAGACAGGAAAAGGTTCAAAACCAGGAGATCAAAAGATATGATTGCCAAGACAATAAAGTGAAAAGTTCAGGACCACAAAAGCCAAATGAGAAAAGTTTAAAGCATAAGATGTAGAAAGGCTTTTGCATTTGCGACTTGGAAGTTACCAACCTTGTAACCCATCAAGTTGATTACTGGTGGGTCATAACCCAGCCTTGAAAATGAGACATGCAGTCCAAACAAAAGGTATCCAGAATGACAGCAATCATCAAAATACAACATGGGGCCAAAACAGACCAAACATTTAACACCTCATAAAGGACATCATATAATTAAAAAATACTGTAAGAATTGAAATCCGTGACTTCAAAACCTCTCAAAACAAATGTCAGATCATGAAAGAAACACATCAGAAAATATAAACATAAAACCCAAATCACAACAAATAATACCAGATTGCTAACACCTCTTAGAACATGCAGCTTGGCCTATCTGGATTACTGCAGTCTTTGTATGCACTAGTCCAGTGTTTCCCAAACTCAGTCCTGGGGACCCCCTGTGGCTGCAGGTTTTTGTTCCAACCAGATTCCTAATCAGTGACAACACCTGATAGCACTGATCTTATTTCATTAGCAGGTATTTTTTTTCTTTTATTCTACATTCAGAAAAGCATAGCAGCATGATTTTTACATTTATAAGACATTTAGAAGTATTTTCTCTTTTGTTGATTTTATTATATTTTGCCCTTTCTCTGTGCAGTTTTTCCTCTTCGTTGTATCTTATTAATGACAATTTAAAACGAGCAGAGCAGACACGCTGGCAAACAACACTGAATAATCAAAGGCTGCATCTACTTTAGCATCAGACCCACTAATTAGTTAAAATTGGATTAATTAAACAATTAGAAGACCTTGAAAAGTAGAATGAAAATCAAGATGAAAATACTGTTAAAAAGAAAAAAAAAAACATTATTCCCATATAACTGCTTGGTACATTTTAATATATATTTTTTTAAAAACTTGGTTTTCTAATTTCTATATTGTTCCCAAAACACAGAACTTGGGAAATATCAGTTCACTTAAGTAGCCCAGGGGTTCAATTAAAAGCAGAAGCTGGTTGGAACAAAAACCTGCAGCCACAGGGGTCGCCCAGCACCGAGGTTGGGCCCGAGGTTGGAAAACACAGCACTAGTAGGAACAACTTCTCCATCTAGTGGCCATTATTAAAACATTACATGCCAGTCTCCATATTAATACAAAAATATAGACTGAATGGCTTGCAGAAAGCCACATGCCTTGTGTATGGTGCAGGAAAGAATCAAATTAAGTTGCAAATGTCCCAAATACAGACCATTACAGAATTGTTGTGATTCAAACCAATAAAACAGGTTAATGCTTTCCCTGGACTGCATCATAATTGCTGGAGGATAACAATTTGCTTAGAAAGCAGTTTACTGATCATACCTACATAAAGATTCCTAGTACATTTGCTTAATTTTTGAATTTAAAATTGAGTTGAAAATTGCCTTATTTTCTGACCCAGAATTTGGTATTCTTAAATTCTCTCTATATTTTTATCTCCAGAGAGACTGTGGAATGTGGGGCAATATTGGTGCAGACTTGAACCCCCATACTTTCTATCAGAGTCTAAAATAAGAAAGAAAAAAACAAACAAACAAAGAAACAAAGAAAGAAAGAGGAGAGTGCATGAATGAAAAAGATGTCCAGAAGGGACATCCCTACAAGAGCAATACAGTCTTGAAGGGTCTCAGCATTTTCTTTCCAACAGATCCACACTACAGTATGGCTCCGAGTTTCCCCAGATTGACTGTTTTGGTGTGTTTCTATTGTATATTTAGCATATAGTCAAATTTTTCTGTTGCACATCCTCCTCATTTATACTTACAATGGGCCATTCTGTATTCTTATTCTGCTGGAAAATGTTTGAAGCTTTAGGTCAAAAGAAAGAATATTAATTATTCATCTGAGCAAAACAGGCTCAGATCACTCCAGTTCAAGTGAGAACAGCGTAGTGATTTAAATGAAACCTTCTGTGAGTTGTATATTTACAGTGAGTGTCTGCTTGCTTAAAGTCTCAGCACTGTATCAAACAGTTTGATGTTCTTCAGCATGAAAACAGCTGATGTGATCAGCATTTTTTTTCATCTCTTTCCTCTGATTTGAATACAGAAAACGTGATTTTTCTTTTCTTTCACAAAGATAGAGAAAAAGAAAAGAAAAAGATGTAAGAAAAATTTGCTTTACATCTAAGACATTATACAATGACAGCTGTTTCTGCTGTAGCATGTGCATGGCGGCGACATGGGAAGCAGATACCCTATAAAGCAGTATTTCTCACCGTGGGATCATTACTACATGTGTGTCTGCTGTTTTTCTTTGCTGTTGTACTTGGCATTGTTGGCATTGTCCCTAGCTCTATGCAACCCTGGTTGAAGATGAATGATTAGATAACCCTTAACATGCAAATGTCCAGGGCCACTTTACAATGGCTGACCCTGTGCTATGACCCCAAGGGGTATGCGAAAACCAACAAATTCTTGATACACAAAATTGTATAAGGCAAAATAAAGAACAAGAAAAAGTTTAACTAAATAATATATCATTCTCAGACCTGTATAATACATTTCAGGACCATGGCATTGGCTTGGCCCGAGCCTATCCGAGCACTACAGAATAGAAGACAAGAACAAGTCCTTAACACAGCACCAGTCCATCACCTGACCCACTCATACACAGTACCGTAACAGAACATGGTTAAACCAGTTTTGTTTGGTTCAGGGTCAGAGTGGAACAGCATTTGCTCCAGTAGCACTGGCTGTATGGCAGGAAAAAGCCCTAAACAGTGCATTAATCCATTATATGTTTTATGAATTTTGCCAAATGAAGCACAAAAATAGAAGCAGGCCTCAAACCCCACACCAAAAAGAGCCAGATCTGCTTATATTTCAGGTCCAGGCCTCTGGATCTGGCCTCCCACTAGGCAGACTAACCACTAGTTAAAAAGCAGATGTAAAATGAATAGACCTTGACACCAGAAAGAGGTTAGGGGTAGCCAACTGTATACTTGAATAAGGCTGCAATAATGGAGCTTTGGCAATACAGAAGCAGTGTTCTCCCTAGTGTCTTTTAGCTGGGCGGTATTTAGTTGAGCGCCTGGCTGTCATCTTGCATGACACTGTGAGATGACAGCCACAAATCTGCAGGCACAGGCAGATCTAATGATCTGCACAGATGGCAAGGGACGAGCGGGCGGGTGGGTAATATTTTAGAAGCAGGATCGCAAGTGGCAAGGGGAGAGGCACAGGACGGGATGTTGCCAATCACTCGATGCTAAAGCTAATAGCGGGGACGAGGCGGAGCGGAGTTCACAAGCACAGAGTATGGGGAGGTGGGCTTTCGAGAGGGGGGTGTACATGATAATAGCGGTGGCGGAGCAGCAGTTCACAAGCAAAGAGAACGTGGAGGTGGGCAGGCGAGAGGAGGACTGATAAAATAAAAAAAGACTAGTGGAACCAGCCCGTCAAATATCAGAAAAAGGGCGCCAGGAAGTGACGTCTCTGTTCTCAGAGTCAGTGCAGTCTGTGTAAGTGCTGCTAAGTGCACAGCTGCTTTCTTCTTGTTCAGTACATAGCAAACCAATATATATACAGTTGTTGAAGCATTAGGTGTGTCCTGTGTGCAAAAATCCTTGTAGCACTCACTGTGGTTCTTGGAGTAACTCCCTCTGCCGTTTTTATATTTGCTTATACTGAGGGTTTTGTTAAAGTGACCCCATCTGCCGTTCTTATACTTGCTCATATTTGGACCTGCGTCCATATTGCAAAAAGTATGCAGAGACCCTTGCAGCACACACTGGGTCCTGAGCAAAAGTTTTGTCACTGAATTGCTGAGGGTTTTGTTAAAGTGGCCCATCTGCCATTCCTTTTTTGTTCATATCTTGCCCTGTCGTAATGCAAGTGTGCATTGGATATCCAACAGGTTCTCACTTTCCCACTCAAAGGTCTTATTCATAGGTGCTTTTAATTTTTTCCAAATGTTTTACCAACATGAGCAAAAAAAGTGTTCAGAAAACAACACAGCTCAGTTATTTCACAAAAGAGACGCCACAAACTAATGAAGGTGCGGCGTCAACTCCTGATGTGGCAATTTCAGACAAGGACATTGCAGAAGCTGGTCCATCAGGGGAAATCTCTTCAGCACACACTCTGCCAACTGATACATCTAAGCACCGCTTATCCAGCATAAACAAACAATGGTTTAAAGATTTCAATTGGCTAATGGTCAAAAAAATGGGTAACACTTTATAATAACTGCACACTATGAGGCATTAGTTAAGCATGACTAAATACTTTGTTCATCATTTAGAAAGCATCGCTTCCACATTAATTGGCATTAGCAACCACTTTATAAATGCCATTATAAATGCTTTAGTACTGATCACAAAGCATATTTATAATGTCTTTGATAACTGCATTTACGATGCTTTATTAATGATCAATTAACTAATAATTAATATTTTTCAAAGAATCAGTACTAAAGCATTTATAATGGCATTTATAAAGTGGTTGCTAATGCCAATTAATGGAGAAGCGATGCTTTCTAAATGATGAACAAAGTATTTAGTCATGCTTAACTAATGCTTCATAGTGTGCAGTTATTATAAAGTGTTACCAAAAAATGGTATGTGGTGCTCACTGTGCATGAAATATTCAAACAAACACCCCCCAAGGAGGGAGTTACTTTGGGTAAACGTGCCATGCACAAGAATTGGAAAAGAAAGCTTGCTGGACCATGAAAAAAGTAAAAAGCACACTGAGTCTTCTGCTGACCTTTTAGGAAAGCGTGTACTAGAGCAAACTGGAATCGGCCAAATTGAAAGATCTGTATCTGTGTTAAACAACTTACACAGAGATGCCTTTGTGGGAGCTTTAACATCCATGCATTGGATGGCAAAAAATGAGTTGCCACATACAACGTTGTTTGAAAGGCTGTTGAAACACTGTAAAGAAATAGGTTGTTCCTTTTTACAACATCTCAATGTTGGTAAAAATGCACATTACACCTCTGAAAGAATAATGCAAGAGCTGCTGGATGTCTTAGAATCAGAAATAAAGTCTAACATACTGAAAAATATACACGCTGAAAATATTTTCAGTATTCTGTGTGATGAAACCACAGACATCTCAGTTGTAAAACAATTAATTATTTACATTAAATATCTTTGCCAGGTCACTAAGAGGTCAGAATTAGTTTTGTATCAACCCGCAATATGATTGATGGCAAATCTACTGAGCACCAACACACTGAGTGAGACAATGGACACTCTAGGCTTAAAAACCGCTAATCTGGTTGGACTATGGTCAGATGGAGAGGTTGTTATGACTGGGAAACAGAAAGGTGTGGCAAAACTGCTTAGAGATAAAACATCTGGACTCTTGGTCAACTGCCATTGTGTAAACCACCGATTGGCCCTTGCAAGTGCCCAAGCACCAGCTGCTGTAACTTATTTAACAAAACTGAACAACATCTTAAGGCAGCTGTTCTATCCATCCATCCATCCATTATCCAACCTGCTATATCCTAACTACAGGGTCACAGGGGCAGCTGTTCTATTTCTTCCAAAATTCTTCAGTTAGGATGGCTGGTTTAATGGAAATTAAAAAATATTCTGAACATTCCCCAGATTAAGCTGAAAATGGCCAGTGACACTAGATGGCTGTCTCATGACTTTGCAGTACAGTCACTACAACAGTGTCATAGCTGTGCTGTAAAGAGAGGCCACTGAATGAAATGACATCACAGCTGAAGGATTAAGCAGATGTATTAAAACGTACAATTTTGTTTCCTCTCTGATGATGCTTTGAGACAAATTACCTTTGTTGTCCGACTTATCTAAGGCTTAGCAAAAGCAAGATGTCAGTCTTACCGAAATTCACCCAAATTTGCTCACCACAAAATTGTCCATCATGGAGTTGAAAGACACTCCTCGGCGATATTTTCAAAGTCTTCATCATTGTTTGGCAGAGGAATGGTCAGATCTCCGCATTGTTTATACACAGAGTGATGTAATGTCATTCAAAACTGCAATATATGATAAATACCTAGAGACAGTTGTCAAACACCTAGATGCAAGATTCCCTGACATCCCAATTATTTCCATCTTTTCAAAAGTTTTCAATGCAGAAACTCACGATTCAAGTGAGTCTGCTGAAATTCTTTTTGATCATTACTCCAAAAATGGTAGCCCTCCAATTTTAAAATATGAAAATAGCAGGCAAGAATGGACAGTTGCATCAAAAATGATCAGAAATCAATCATACAAAGACTTCAGTCCAAAACAGATTTTACTAAAAATGGCAACGACATCAGACCTCAAAGAGTCGTTTCCAAATTTAGCCAAACTAGCTCATGTTGGGCTAGTGATCCCAGTGAGCACAGCTGAATGTGAAAGGGGGTTTTCTGCCCTTAAAAGGATCAAGACATGTCTGAGAAATTGCATGAATCAAAGCATGCTAAATAATCTCATGCTGATCTCCTTGGAGGGCCCAGATCCTGGGGACTTTGATTATGGGAAAGGAGACAACTGGGCCTCTAGGAAGAAAAGAAGAATAAATATTTAACTGAAGACACCTTCTGCATAAGCAAGTTGGCTTTGAGGAATATGTTTTAGTTTTTCTTCATTAGGTTTCTCATACTTTTTTTCATTGTTTTCACTTTTCTTCCCGACAGCGACAATACTTGTGCCTCTTGGTTTATGTCATAACAATTGTTATTTCAAATTTTTGTTAGGGTTGCAGGATCCTGAATTGGATACTTTTTAAATTGAATAAAAATATTCTGGCACAAGTGTCAACCCTTAAAAAATGAAGTCATATTGAGCATTGCAAAATAATTAATAATAATTACCTAATAAAAATAGTGCATATTTAATTTTCCCCACCAACAAATTTCCCCTTCCCACTCCACCCGGCTACTTTTTCATGCCACCTGGCTGGAAAACAATTCTGGGGAGAACACTGCAGAAGTGTAAAAGTCGAGTTCCAAACAGAAAATGAGTACATGTGGAGGTAGTCAGGCTTTTAGAGTAGGTCAGTGGAAGTGATGCCATCTGGGGGCCAGAACCGGAAGTGACGTTTTTGGCGCTGGAACCATAAGTGATGTCTTCAGGATCGGACTCAGGCAGAACTTCCTGTCTTTGACCTGCAGGAATATAAGAGGAAAGATTAGTGCACTCCGCCACCCCTTGGCCTGGCGTGGAACTACCTTTGATTGGTCTCTGAAACTGCATCCCATGCGCATGTGTGTGACACAGACTACTGCCAGCACAGGCCCAAAAAATGAGCCAAGGCTGTTAAAGAAGGCTGTTAAAGTTCAAAATTAAGCAGGACACAAAAAATAGAAAAGAGAAAAAACGTAAAACCTCAGATCCACTAAATAAACAAAGTTCTGATTTTTTCTATGAGATTAATAAAGTAATCTAATCTTTTACAATCAAAGAAGTTATTAGTCAAAAATAAGCATAATGGGAACAGCAGGAAAAACTGGACAAAAATAGATCAAAAATATTTTTTGCCTAAGGTAAACAAATCCAGTCCAAATCCACTTAACTAAGAGCCAGGGGTCAAAAATGGAAACTCCAAACAAAAATGAAGCAAGATTCAAGAATTAACCACAATCAGCGCTGAACCTGTTGAACACTATTTAGCTTCAGCTTAAGTGCAGCTGGGACTGATATGCCAGTTTCCTAATTACATGGCCTCAACTCCCTAGGCTCCACATACAGGATGCAGGGCAGATAACAAAAAATACTAAAACTATACTTAACTTGAAACATAACTGTAAATTAAAATTCCATATCAATGACATTGTATTAACTTCAGACAGACAAAGCCAACCTAATAAACAAAATTAATAACACAATATATAAAACTATTAAATAACAATTGACAAAATAAACAAAAAAAAAAAAAACGGGGCAACAACCCTGGCTGAAACAAACCAGCATGGGCAAATCATATTTACAGCTACCAATCAACCTAACATGCATGTCTATGCGGAAAACAGAAGTACTCACGGAAAAATCCACACTCATTTCTCGAGAATATATAAACTCCATGTAAGCAATGAGCCGAAGTGGTAGGTGAATGTAAGATGCCAGCTCTGTGAGGTAGCAGTGCTAACAACTGTGCCTTATGAAGAAATTAAATTCTAAGTCATCAAACTCGTTATTTGTGAAAACAGTTTCACATCAGTTTGCACAATTTCTTATTATGTGTTAAAATATACAGTTTATGCAAGAAGAGCACTGATATTAAATCTTTAGTCTTTTTCATGTGTAGCTCCTAGCTGGTGGAACACGCTGCCCATCTCCATTCAGAATTCGGACTCCCTTAATGTGTTTAAGAAGTGCATGAAGACACAGTTTTTTATTCTTGTTTGGTGAATTTCTGTTCATCTGATATTAGCTATTAGGTTTTCATTATGTAGGAACTGTAACTTGCTAATCTTTCCCCAGACTAATGTTTAATCTATTATGTTGAGCTCTTTTGTAAGTTTCTTTGGGTAAAAGCCTTTGCTAAACAAATAAATGTAAATTAAGCAGGCATAAAATGGTATGGTAAACATTAGACAGTCAATACATTGCTAAACACTCCCCTTTCCACCATTTTCTAAATACACCCTTTTTCTCGATACTTTTGATTGTTTAAAAATGCTGGACAGAACAGTTAACTATAAGCCCCACCTATTGGTTGTTTATGACAAATTACCTACTTTTTAAAAGCCAGATTAGTATACAATGCAAGCCATAATGAAATAAACAATCCTTTCAGATGCAGACGTTAGTTTTTATGTTGCCAGTTTGCTGTAATGTACAGGGTTGTCCAAATCTAATTATGCAGATCCAGATCGTCTAGATGACTTTGATTTATGTGGGGACGATTCCAGTTCGGCGCAAAGATGATTCTTCATGTCGTCAGTACACACACTTCTCGATGGTCCAGGATTTTTCGGGTGATTTTCTATGTAATAAACTTAATAAGCTATAGCTGTGATAGATGGCCGGCCATTCATCCTGGTCAATACCCCCACGCTGCCAGGTGGAGCCCTCCCTGCAGCATGAAGGGGCCCCGAATGCCAGCAGGGAATTATGGACGTTGGAGTTTTCCTTTACAGCCCTGCTGGATACCAAGGGGGCTGATAGAAGGCACTGCGGGGAGGAGCAGTGATTTTCCTTATGCCCCGGAAGTATGTCCGAGTCACATGGACAAGGGGAATGACGTGCTTCCGGGGTGAAGAAAAGGACTTTTTATCTGACCTGGAAGTGATAGGAGATCACATGGACTGGGGATTGAAACACTTCCGGGTCAGGGAATATAAAAGGATTGTGGGAGCTCCCAGACGGGAAGCTGAACTGGGTGGAAGGGTGGCAACGCGTCTGGGAGTGGAGGATTGATTACTGATTGTATTGTGATTATTTAATGAGTATTGTGGAGAGGAGGGTGTTTTGTTCACTGTTGCATATGAATAAAGTCAACTTTTGGACTTTTATCTGGTGTCTGGCATATTGGACAAGGGTTCAAGGGAGCAATAGCGCCCCATCTGTCACAGTGGCGTAGTCGGCAGGATTCTCTAGCGTCATTTGCAGAGGACCTGTATCTAAATTTTCTGTAGGCAGAGAACCCTGAGAAGACAACGTTCAGACACGCAGCAACAACGCCAGAACCTACCTTCACCAACTCCGGAATGGGAAGGAAGAAGGGCAAGCAGAGCAGTATCGCCAGCGGGAGAGCCATGCTTGTAATGGCCGACGCTCGGGAGGAGTTACAGAGAGGCCTCACAAGTCCGGAGAAGCATCCAGGGACCAACGATCGCTCTGAGGTACGTGCCGGGACTGTCATTGATAATCTGTTTAAAATAACATACTTTATCCCGTGCATGTACCTCGGAGATGATCACCTGGAGACTCCACGGGAGAAAGAAGACTTACCTAAAGACAATGGCACGATCCTGTTTGAGCCAGAGAGCATGGAAAAAGACTTCCGCATGTCAGCGGCCGGCGAGGGACACGTAATCAACCCCGGTGTTTTCTGGGAAGGAGGAGGTCCGCGTCCTGCTCTTTGCACCTTCGTAGCCGAAGATACGGACTGGGACATTCCGAAGGGGAAGGGGGAGGCGAGCGAAGCACCGCTCACCTCACAAAAAGGTAACGAGGGTCGGGAAATGACTGATCAGGCTGTAAATAAAATAATAAAAACAGACCGCAGTCCGTCAAAGAAGGCAACCCGGTCCTCAAGCCCAAAGAACTCCAATTCCCAGATAATTCGACGCTGGGGGAGGAGTACTGTGATAGATGGCCGGCCGTTCATCCCGGCCAATACCCCCACGCCGCCAGGTGGAGCCCTCCCTGCAGCATGGGGGGCCCTGAATGCCAGCAGGGAATTATGGACGTTGGAGTTTTCCTTTACAGCCCTGCTGGATACCATGGAAGCCGATAGAAGGTGCTGCATGGAGGAGCAGTGACTATTTTCCTTATGCCCCGGAAGTACGTCCGAGTCACATGGACAAGGGGAATGACGTGCTTCCGGGGTGAAGAAAAGGACTTTTTATCTGACCCAGAAGTGATAGGAGATCACATGGGCTGGGGATTTATACACTTCCGGGTCAGGGAATATTGAAGGAT
Organism: Polypterus bichir lapradei; assembly: GCA_026402145.1. NCBI lineage: Eukaryota > Metazoa > Chordata > Cladistia > Polypteriformes > Polypteridae > Polypterus > Polypterus bichir. The sequence goes on along the minus strand of JANRMT010062814.1, from coordinate 85,042,835 downwards.
TGTGGAAGCTCCCAGATGGGGAGCTGAGGTGGGTGGAAGGGTGGCAACGCGTCTGGGAGTGGAGGATTGATTAGTGATTGTATTGTGATTATTTAATGAGTATTGTGAAGAGGAGGGTGTTTTGTTCACTGTTGCATATGAATAAAGTCAACTTTTGGACTTTTATCTGGTGTCTGGCGTATTGGAAAAGGGTTCAAGGGAGCGATAGCGCCCCCTATCTGTCACATAACGTAATGAAAATTGCATAATTAGATCTGGACCACCCTATAGAGCTGGACAGTTTGACATCCATGGCAGAGCGACGGGCGCTGAGCAGGCTCCTGTCAATCATGGAGAATCCACTGCATCCACTGAACAGTATCATCTCCAGACAGAGGAGCAGCTTCAGCGACAGACTGCTGTCACTGTCCTGCTCCACTGACAGACAGGAGATTGTTCCTCCCTCACACTATGTGACTCTTCAAATCCACACGGGGGGTAAACGTTAACATTATACAAGTTATTGTCTGTTTTACCCGCATTTTTATCACTCTTTAATTTAATATTGTTTTTTATTAGTATGCTGCTGCTGGAGTATGCAAATTTCCCCTTGGGATTACCGTAGATCCCGGAATACAAGCCGAGAATTTCGTCCTAGATTTTTGGCTTGGAGTTTGGGGGTCGGTTTATACAACGAGTATAATTTCAGATTCAAGATTTCCAGCGCAATGCCGGTTTTGCCGATGAATACGGAAGTAAATAATGACGAAACCACAGAGTCATCTTTCAGATGAAGAAGTAACTTTGCATGCCGGTACTTTAAATTAAATAAAGAATTTATTCAAAAAAGTGTTTTAGTTGTTGATTTTATTAATAAAATTTATAATAAATTATCGGGAAGTTTAAAATAAAATTAATTTTGATTTACGATCCACATCTTGCGTTACGAAACGGATGCGGTCACGTGTATCCGCTTGCGCGATTGTAAACAAACAACCAAGAGCGTTAGTAGCGTCAGTCGGAGCCCTGATACATGTGTTTGTGGATGTAATTTCGAAACGAAGATGGACATTGTGTGGAAATATCTCCTCCTCCTCCCTTCCTGCAGCCCAAAGATGTCAAATTAAATGGTGAGTACAGTATGAAATTGTTTCTAGAATAGAATGCCTTTTACTGTCACTATACGCATCTACAATGAGATTAAAAGCAGCTCCTTCAGTGCAGAAAAAAGTTCTGTATAGGGCTTGTATGGTTGTTTTTTAGCCTTAGCATAACGCCGTATCTGCGGCCCCGCTTCTGCTTTCTTTCCCTCCTCCATCTGTGTCGTCTCCTAGACCCGACAACAAACCACGGAGAGCCCGCTGGTCTCGCTATGTTGTCTGGGATGTTGTGCGTGTGATGAAAAACACTCAAAACAGATGTCTGGCTCTGGACACCGATGTCTATATGGTTCTGAATGGTGTAGCGGATGTTCGCCGAACCGATCGTGCACAAACAAGGACAAAAAAAAAAGTACAAAAACAACAAAAAAGTGCACTGAAAAGGAGAGCCCTGAGCCGCTGCGCGCCGCCATGCTTCTAGCCTAATCGAAGTAGGCTAGGCACTTTTTATAACTTTTTGGTTAGTACATTAGAAAAAATATTGGTGTTTTTTATTATGAAAAGGTTAAGTAAGTGTTGTAGTGGGAGGTTTGGAACGCATTATGGGTTAGCCTTTGCGAGCGAATTAAGTTCGTAAGTCAAGGGTCCACTGTATTGCGTATTTAAGTTAATCAAATTTATAACAAGTCTCCGGAAATCCACCCGCCGATGTACTGTATTTGCGTATATAGTTTCAACACAAAGGTTCCAATTTACCAAACTTCTCCGCAATCACTTCCTAGTTTCCATCAAAAATGCCGGCAGTCTCAAATTCTCGCCGATAAACATTATAAATATACCCGAAGAGACACTTTTAAGGAAATTTAGAAAATTTTGCTTGGAGAAGGGGGTCGGCTTAAATACCGGTCATCGGCAAATACATGTAATTTAGTCGGTAGAGAAGGGGATCGGCTAATATACCGGGTCGGCTTGTATTCCGGGATCTACGGTAATAAAATATCTATCTATCTATCTATCTATCTATCTATCTATCTATCTATCTAT
>JANRMT010062814.1:84976471-85000909 GCA_026402145.1 Polypterus bichir lapradei | reverse complement strand
ACCTCCATAGCAGTGTACTAGGAATTGAATGCTAAAATTCTACATTTTTTTCTTTAAAAACAATCTAACCACAAATTTGTCTGTTTTCTGTACCTGCTTAGTCCATTACTGTGTGATGGAAATCTGTAATCCTCATACACATAAGCCAAACTGAACTGGATGCCAGTTTGTAGTAGTACATGTTCACACACATCTTCTTGTTTACTACAATCATCCATTCATCTATCCATTTTCTAAACCTTCTTCTCTGGAGCTGATCCCAGCAAACACTGGGCGCAAGGCACTAATAATCACAGCCCATAACAGTATCTGCAATCATTCACACTAAGCTCTTTGCCCTAGCAGACACTCAAAAAATGTAATCCCACAATAGGGCAGCAATGGAGCTGGGATCCCTTAAATGCATTTAAGAAATAAAAATCCAATTTTAGCCAGTTTTGAGCATTACTGTATTATTATTGTTATTATGGCTTGTTGATCAGGTTGGATTTTTTTCTCCATTTTACATCATTCTTGAATCTTTGTAAAAAATATATGATGATATGATGAAAGTCTTAAGAAATTTTGGTAAGTTCCTTTTTGGTGGCATGAGATATGTGTGGATATTGTCTTAGCAAATGTAATTTCCATTTTTTTCAGGAGAAACTGGCTCTGGGAAGACAACACAGATTCCCCAATATCTGTATGAAGCTGGCATTGGACGTCAGGGTATTGTAGCCATCACACAGCCTCGAAGGGTTGCAGCCATCTCTTTAGCAGCCAGGGTATCAGAAGAAAAAAAGAGTGAATTAGGAAAACTGGTTTGTTAGTTTTTATTCTATTCTTAGTTTTGGTCTTTGCATTATAGATATCTACTCTGTATTTGTGTGCATTTCTAAATGTGGTTCTCTCTTGAGTCTTAACTTGAAATAACCAGTCTGAATGCAACACTTAGTGGCATTTAATTATGAAGTTTTGAAAATAGTAATTAATAGTCATTTGTCACCCGTCTCAAAGCAAGTTTTATTATTTACTAGCAAAATACCCGCGCTTCGCAGCGGAGAAGTAGTGTGTTAAAGAAGTTATGAAAAAGAAAAGGAAACATTTTAAAAACAACGTAACATGATTGTCAATGTGTTGCTGTCATCAAGGATTTGATTGTCATTATTTCTTTCAATCAGGTTCGTACTTGGAGGATGTGTTGTGTTGAAGTTGTATTCCGTGTTTGACAACCGTTGTAAAGATAACAGGTTTCATTCATCAAAGTATTCACTACCCAAATCGGTACTCGTGAATCTAAGATGTTCAACAGGCATTCCCGGTATTAAGTTGTGGATTTTCCTGCAAATATTTAGCGGTAGCGTGACTATGAACTTAATTTAAACTTAAGCTTTACACCTTGCTTTCCCATTGATATGTCTACAAAGGCTTGTTCAGATTCAGAGGGTTGTTCCTTTCTTACTGCATCAATAAACTGCTCATCTTCCTCTTTATCTGAGACATCACACACTGCATGCACGGGTTTACCTTTTCCAGTCCTGCAAAGTCAGTTCACGTGAGCCGCTCGGAGTACATTCATCGAAGCTTCTCAGCTGTCCTTGTGCTATCTTGTGTCGTCTTGCGATGTCCACGGCTTTATTTAATGTTAGCTCAGACCTGGCACTTAAAAGTTTCTCTCGCACTTTTGCTGAGTTTGTGCCAAACACTATTAATAACTATCCCTGACCATCTCATCTTCGTTTGCATAAGCACAGTCCTTCATCAGCAATTTTAACTCCGTTACAAAGTGATGAAAAGTCTCGTTTATACCCTGCGTCCTCTCATTAAACTTGTATCTCGCGAATATCGTATTCGTCTTAGGCATGACATAGGCCAGCGGCAGCGTGTCTATGAACCTAATTTAAAGTTAAGCTTTACACCCTGCTTTCCTATTCATTTGCATAAGCACAGTCCTTCACCAGCAATTTTAACTCCGTTACAGCAATTTTAACTGTGTTACAAAGTGATCAAAAGTCTCGTTTATACCCTGCATCTTCTCATTAAACTTGTATCTCGCGAATATCATATTCGTCGTAGGCATGACAAACGCCAGCAGCAGCCTGTCTATGAACTTAATTTAAACTTAAGTTTTACACCGTGCTTTGTTTCCGCAGTAGCTGCACTTATGAATATGCTTGTATGCGTCACTCGCTTCATATTCTTTTGCTGCCTTCTCAATTGTGCAATGCAATTTTTGAACAGGTTTCATTCATCGAAGTAATCACTACCCAAATCGGTACTTGTAAATCTAAGGTGTTTAACAGGCATTCCCGGTATTAAGTTGTGGATTTGCCTGTGAATATTTAGCGGCAGCATGTCTACGAACGTAATTTAAACTTAAGCTTTACACCTTGCTTTCCTATTGATATGTGTACAAAGGCTTGTTCAGCGTCAGAGGGTTGTTCGTTTCCTACTGCATCAATAAGCAGCTTGTCTTCCTCTTTATCTAAGACATCACACACTGCATGCACGGGTTTACCTTTCCCAGTCCTGCAAAGTCAGTTCACGTGAGCCGGTTGGAGTACATGCATCGAAGGTTCTCAGCTGTGCGATCTTGCGATGTCCACGGCTTTATTTAATGTTAGCTAAGACCCGGCATTAAAAGTTTCTCTCGCACTTTCGCTGAGTTTGTGCCAAACACTAGTATATCCCTGACCATCTCATCTTCATTTGCATAAGCACAGTCCTTCACCTCAGAATGTTTCGCGGCAGCGTCTCTATTGGATAGCTGCTGACGGACGGCCTTATATGGGCAGGCAGTCAATTACGTGGGAGGCGTGAGGATGAGGGACGCAACTCCGCCTCACACGGCGACCGAGCTGCAGGATATGGCTGTATATATGTACGTAAGTATGTTCCAGTTATGACCGTTATGCGTAGAATTTTGAAATGAAACCTGCCTAACTTTTGTAAGTAAGCTGTAAGGAATGAGCCTGCCAAATTTCAGCCTTCTACCTACACGGGAAGTTGGAGAATTATGATACAAATGAATTTCCCTGGTGATCAACAGAAACCGTATACATGCACTGATACTGCCACAGAGCACTTCCTCAAGTAACTCAAGACAATCGGACTATAACTACTTAGCACAGTTTTATGCAAATGTTAACTGCTTTTACCAAAGGGGTTCTAAAATGCACAAAATATACTGTATTTTACTATATTTCAAGAATAATGGGCTGTTTACAGACAAAAATTGGCAGAGCAGCCAATTTATTTATTTTATTTGGATTAATTTGCATTTTAATAGATACCCAATTGTTTTCCAAAACTCAGTATTCTGGAATGGCATTTTACACTCAAAAAGGTCAGCCAGAACTTGTGCCTGCAGTCTAATGGGTGTGTCTCCTGTTTGTGTATCGTTAACAGTATTTTCAGAGGATGATCAATGGGATGTGTTATAAAGGTAGTGTTTGATTTCTTCAGTTCGGTTAAGCTGTGTCTAGATACAAAATGACTGACAAGATTTTAACTGTTCACTTTTGTCTGTGTATAAATTAGAAGTGTGAGATTCACTTGGTACTTTGTCTCCATTTCAGGTAGGATACACCGTGCGTTTTGAAGATGTTACTTCTGCTGAAACCAAGGTGAAGTTTATGACAGATGGCATGCTGTTACGGGAAGCACTTGGGGACCGGCTTTTGCAAAGATATTCCATAGTAATTCTTGATGAAGCTCATGAGAGGACTCTTCACACGGATGTTCTATTTGGAGTGGTAAAAAATGCACAGGAGAGGCGGAAGGACAAATTTCCTTTAAAGGTAGAGGTGATTTTTTTTTTTTTTTAATTTTTATACTCTGATTGCACCCTACACACTCCAGTGTCTTTGAAAATGAGAGAATTTTCATCTTTTTTCATTTGGCAGTAATGCACTACAACAAAGATGAATTCTGTATATGGTTATTACTGCATAATGTTTCACGTTTTATTTAGTATTGTGGAACACACAAATTTCAAAGTCTGAAATCTAGAAATTGAAAAGAAGAGAAACAGCAGGGAAAAAGGTTGGAGATCATTCTGGCCTCCATATATTTTCACAAGTGGTATAAAAGCTATTGATCCTTAAGATGGACTGTTAAGACCACTGGACTTCTTTTAAACCGGTGTGCCCTGACATGGTGGCAAATGGGGCGGGATGATGATGTCGCTAGACCGGGGCACTTTCATAGTTGGGATGGAATCTGAGAGACATGTGACTTCCGGTGTAACATCAAACCCTCCCATTTGTGTGTTACCTCGAAATATTCTACTGCAGGGTCTTCAGAATGATCACACACAAAATACTTAATTACATTTTACAATAATTTTAAAACCAAAACTTGTTCTTTATACCAGTTATCATGCAAATTCAAACATTGCAACTTTTATTGGTGATATAAAATACACTTTATGATGCATGCAAAAAGAAGATGACTATGGGTAACTTGTACTTTTTTAAGAGTGATTAAAAATAATGGAGATGTTCTTATGCTATTGTGTATTTTGTAGTTTTGTGAACACTTGTAATAGTTATTTCTATTTTCTCAGTTACAGTTGTGCTTGAAAGTTTGTGAACCCTTTAGAATTTTCTATATTTCTGCATAAATATGACCTAAAACATCATCAGATTTTTACTCAAGTCCTAAAAGTAGATAAAGAGAAACCAGTTAAACAAATGAGACAAAAATATTATACTTGGTCATTTATTTATTAAGGAAAATGATCGAATATTACATATTTGTGAGTGGCAAAAGTATGTGAACCTTTGCTTTCAATATCTGGTGTGACCCCCCTTTGCAGCAATAACTGCAACTAAACATTTCCGGTAACTTTTGATCATTCCTGCACACCGGCTTGAAGGAATTTTAGCCCATTCCTCCAAACAGAACAGCTTCAACTCTGGGATATTGGTGGGTTTCCTCACATTACCTGCTCGCTTCAGGTCCTCCCACAACATTTCAATTGGATTAAGGTCAGGACTTTTGACTTGGCCATTCCAAAACATTAACTTTATTCTTCTTTAACCATTCTTTGGTAGAACGACTTGTATGCTTAGGGTCGTTGTCTTGCTGCATGACCCACCTTCTCTTGAGATGCAGTTCATGGACAGATGTCCTGACATTTTCTTTTAGAATTCTCTGATATAATTCAGAATTCATTGTTCCATCAATGAAGGCAAGCCGTCCTGGCCCAGATGCAGCAAAACAGGCCCAAACCATGATACTACCACCACCATGTTTCACAGATGGGATAAGGTTCTAATGCTGGAATGCAGTGTTTTCCTTTCTCCAAACATAACGCTTTTCATTTAAACCAAAAAGTTCTATTTTGGTCTCATCCTTCCACAAAACATTCTTTCCAATAGCCTTCTGGTTTGTCCACGTGATCTTTAGCAAACTGCAGACGACCAGCAATGTTTTTTTTGGAGAGCAGTGGCTTTCTCCTTGCAACCCTGCCATGTACACCATTGTTGTTCAGTGTTCTCCTGATGGTGGACTCATGAACATGAACATTAGCCAATGTGAGAGGGGCCTTCAGTTGCTTAGAAGTTACCCTGTGGTCCTTTGTGACCACGCCGACTATTACACGCCTTGCTCTTGGAGTGATCTTTGTTGGTCGACCACTCCTGGGGAGAGTAACTGGTCTTGAATGTCCTCCATTTGTACACAATCTGTCTGACTGTGGATTGGTGGAGTCCAAACTCTTTAGAGATGGTTTTGTAACCTTTTCCAGCTTGATGAGCATCAACAACTCTTTTTCTGAGGTCCTCAGAAATCTCCTTTGTTCGTGCCATGATACACTTCCACAAACACGTGTTGTGAAGAGCAGACTTTGATAGATCCCTGTTCTTTAAATAACACAGGGTGCCCACTCACACCTGATTGTCATCCCATTGATTGAAAACACCTGACTCTAACTTCACCTTCAAACTAACTGCTAATCTTAGAGGTTCACATACTTTTGCCACTCACAAATATGTAATATTCGATCATTTTCCTTAATAAATAAATGACTAAGTATAATATTTTTGTCTCATTTGTTTAACTGGTTTCTCTTTATCTACTTTTTGGACATGAGTGAAATCTAATGATTTTTTAGGTTATATTTATGCAGAAATATAGAAAATTCTAAAGGGTTCACAAACTTTCAAGCACAACTGTATATTGCCATTTGTAAAATATTGACTTTCTTATTTTTATTTTTTTTGCTCTAGGTGATCATTATGTCAGCTACTATGGATGTAGACCTGTTTTCCCAGTACTTCAATAACGCACCAGTTTTGTATTTGGAAGGCAGGCAGCACTCCATCCAGATATTTTATACCAAGCAGACTCAGTCAGACTACCTCCAGGCAGCACTAATATCTGTGTTTCAGATTCACCAGGTAAATAATTCTGCTGTGCTAAACTGATGTTCACCATTAACAGTTTGTCTTAAGCATGTTTTTCTCACATTGTGCAGATATCTGCTGCTGTTTATTTTGTAGTTTCTACTTGTATGCACATTTCTGATTTTATTTTATTTGTTTCCTAATGTTGCGTATATCTCAGTGGTGTAATGGGTGCCATCATTTTTTAAAAATATTTTAGGTTCTTACCTCCACTTTGAAACTAAGGTTGTTTTCACCCAGTGTTAGGCCAGAAACAAGTGAAGAGCTAGAATAATCCTACCATTATTTATCATGTTTGAGACTGTCACAAGAACTACAAAACATGAAAGTCAATCTTGCCTTAGGAATACTTTGATCACATTAGCAGCTATAAATATATAATAATAATAATGGTAATAAATAATGTAAGGAATGGCTTTTTACAGAAAAAAGAAATGCATACAGATTTTTAAAATTGAATTACAGTAAAGCATACCCAGAAAAAGAACATATACATTTTTAACTGATTCACAATTTATAACTCTTTTGCTTTGCGTTGGGCTAACAGTTCAGTTCTAGATTGGACAGAATGTTTACACCCATTGATACAGTTCTTAATTTTCTAAGGACACTCCATCTTGTCTGACCTGTTATCGATTAGAATAAAATGTGTATTTGGAAGGTCTTTTGGAATTTCAGAAAAAATGGGAGAGAGAGGATCTGACTTCAGAAAGATATTTAACTGGGGGAACAGTATCCATTTTTAATAATAGCTAAACAAGAACAGAAAGATAGGAGACCAACAGGAAACAGATAACTGTACACTCTTTAAAATAGTGCTAGTCGGGACAATGAAATGTGTACATCAGGATGTGTTAATTAAATTATCAGTAGGATAGCAGAAGAGAGGATTGCTGGCTAGGTTTACGTAAGAGTAGAAGAGTGGATTTAGACCAGATCATAACAAGACACTACCTTATAAGAACTAAACAAATAGGGATGTGGGGGACATTTGAGGGGGCACTACCAAAAATGCAGGATATCTTTTTTGAAGGGACACACCCTCTATATTAAATGGAGTGATCAAATCCAGCTTACAAAAGGCAAAATCTAGAGGCTGAATAAGAAGACAAAAAATTAAAAAGGATAAAGGTCAGCCTTCCCTCATACCAGAATAGATGTGACATGATTTGGAAATATCTGAGTTGTGAAATCGCTTCTGAAGGAGAGAAATTAAAGAGCCTTGACCATATAGTTACATCTTGAACCGTATTACATATAGAACCTGCTAAAGAAAGATTCAGTACATAGGCTGAAAAGCTTTCTCTGTTTCTAATGAGAATACAGTAGCCGAAGGTGTTCAATATTAAGTTATACTGGTAACATAAAGGAGACAGTGGATGTTTCCACAGTTTGACTGGACTGAACAAAACCAGTGTGGTTAGGGTGAATTAAATTGTAAATGCCTGTAAGAGTTTTTGCCAGCAGCCTGATATCAGTGTTTATCATACAAATTGGGTGGTAGTGTAAATTAGGATGCTTTCCTGATTTTTAAAATAAATGTCATTCCCAGATTGAGGGATTCGTTTTTGTCGGTGTAATGGGAATGTTTACCATCTAGAAAAATGGGTTACAGTAGATACCCAATTTAAGAAAGCTGGTAGAAGCTCAGCAGAAAGACTTATCTATTATAGCTAGCTACACAAAAATTATTTGTTGTAGGAGTTCGTCAAATTTAAATCAGATGGATGGTGGCAGGAAATTTATCTACTATGGGATTCATATAGGATTTTTTGCAAATACCGAGAATTATTTTAAAGTGTTTAAAACCTAAAAATTAACTAGGTAGATTTAGTAAGAATGAAGACTACTAACGGATTGGGCAATAAGTGGACCACAGCACCCTCTTTGTTAGTTAAAAGTCTACTGTTTTGGGTTTTTTTTCTGCCAGAGATAAGCCTAATCTTTTAACATCAAAGCCAGTACACAAATGTTCCAGGAAGTGATCATTAATTTATCCATAAGAGTGACCAGTGACAAAGCAGAAGTAAAAACTAAGGGGGGAATTTACAAGAAATTATTGTGGTTCATGACTTTGTCATTACAGCTCCCCATCAAAGTAGCCCAAGCACTGAGAATTACTCATGATTACCACCCATAAAACCCCAAACAAATCAACAAAACAGAACTAATAGCCTCATCAGCACCCATTACCACACTTGTATGCCTTCTGGTACAATCCAAGTGGTCATAACATTTGAAAACCTCACCCCATGTCGCACACAAACATGGATTCCCCCTCCCCTCCAAAACTCCTGCCCCTTTTTGGCCATACAGCATAATAAACACATGTAATAAACATGGATGCAAACAGCACAGAGTGGACATAAAGGCTTTGTAGCTCTTAGCTCCAGGAGGTCAAGCCGGTTGAAGTGACAAGACCTGGATACTCGCAGTACGCCCAAGGTAAGACAAGCAGAACACTGCAACCCTGCCAAAATACAGCAACTGTAGTTACACAAGATTGGCAATGCAGGGAGAAAGCAGGAGTCCAATAAAATCAGTGATGGTAAAGAAAGGTGGTGATCAAATACAGTGAAGTCCAAAACACAGATATCCCTTGATTAACGCGATTAATTAATCCATTGATATTGCCGCATTATGCAAAACCACGCTAATTAAATATAAAAACTAATGGGAAAAAATATAATTGATCCATCATTTAAAATGTGGATAAATCTACATGGAAAAAGTACTTGTATTTGTGTGTATAAAATAAAAGTCAAAATGCAAACAAAATCTTTATTAATTAAAACTAACATCATGTTTTAGAAAAGAATTTATGGAGGGTTGTTTGGACTGTTCATTCTTTCTTCTGGCTCTCGTAGATCCATCTGTAACAAGCAATTTGACTTTCTAAGTTGCGGCAGACGAGCGCACTTCTGCCAACATCAGGATCCATTTCAGTAATTTGATGTTTAAGGGTTTCAAATGTAGAGAACATTGCATCAAATTGTTTCAATGTTGTTTCTTTGATTTGAGTTTCTTCGCCTTCATTTTCAGTTGATTCACTTTCTTGCAGAGCCTTCTGATACTCTAATCAGGTCATCATTACATAAATCACTCGGAATGTGACGCCAGTAATTTACTGACGTTTTCAGCATCAACATCGTTGAACCCAAGATTTTTTCCAAGGGTGGATATTTCTTCAATCACTTGCGTCAATGATTCTTCAAAGCCGCTAGAATCGATAGCACACTCGGGTAAAAGTTTCTTCCAAACAGGCCTCATATAGTGAGATTTAACTTGCTTCCAGGATTCATTGATATTAAATATCACATGCTTAGTGTTGAATTGCTTTTAAAATCTTGAAGAGTGATGGTTTCTTCTCCAGTTGTCGCTTCGATTGCCTGTGCAAAGGTTTTCCTTAGAAAGTAAGCTTTGAAGGTTGAAATGACACCCTTATCCATCGGATGTAACAGTGAAGTTGTGTTTGATGGCAAAAAAAACAACTTTTATGTTTTCACATAAATCATTGAGTGATATAGGATTCCCAGGGGCATTATCCAACAATAAAAGCGCTTTGTACATCAAATTGTTTTTGCTGCAATAATTTTTAACAGCTGGACAAAAATACGATTTAAACCATTCTTCAAAGATTGTTTTTGTAACCCATCCTCTTTTGTTAGCTCACCATATGACTGGTAGAAATTCTTTGTTGCAGCTTCTTAATGCCCTTGGTGTCTGAGTTTGATACCCCAAAAGCGGTTTCAATTTGAAGTCCCCTTCCGCGTTGCCTCTGAGCAAAAGTGTTATGCGATCTTTTGACACCTTGTAGCCAGGTTGCGAAGCTTCATCCTTTGACAAGAAGGTTCTAGAGGGCATCTTCTTCTAATAAAGGCCTGTCTCGTCAACGTTAAATATTTGTCGATAGTCATAATTATTTTCCTCTGTGATTTTTTGTAATTCTTTAGGAAATTTTATAGCTGCAACTTCACCTGCACTGGCGGCTTCTCCTGTTATCTTAACATTTTTCATTCCGGCTCTAGATTTAAAATTTTCAAACCATTCTTTGCTGGCAACGAATGTTGCGGTGTTGTCTTTATGCTTCATTTCTTTCAATCTTGAAAAAAGACTGATAGCTTTAGCCATTATGTTATTTGTACAATTTGGAATTTTTTTTTGATTGCAATCTTCTATCCATGTGGTTAAGAGATCTTCCATTTCAATCATAATCGGAGTTCTATTACGCAATGATTGCACGCTTGCAGTCTTTGATGTCAGTTTTCCTTGGTCGGGGTAGGTATCTGCCTTTGCTAAAATTGTCCTGATAGTCGATTCATTGAAGCCGAGTTCCCTGCCAATGTTTGCTTTTGTTTTGCCACGATGGTATCTTTTAATTATCTCAAGCTTCACATCTAAAGTAATACGCTTTCTTCTCTTCTTTTCATGTTCCAGTTGAGGACTCCTGCTTTTGCTTGTTCATGTTTGGAAAGGGCAAGCGCTTTTTAAAAAAAAAAAAAAAAAAAGGATAAAAAAGTGAACAACTGGCGAAAATAATCAACGAAAATGTCCACTCTGCCATAGACACCTGCACGTTCAGTCGCAACCTCTCGTTTCCACTCTTGCGCAATTTTTAAAAACCGCACTAGTCCAATTTATAGCCGCGGTATTCAAGGGGCTTTTGCATTCAAAATAAGAGCATTATTCAAAACCCACACTTAATAAAACCGCGTTAAACAAGGGATACCTGTAGTGGATAATTGCAAAAATCAAAGCTGGAACCAAAGAAATAATATAATCACACCAAAAGAGAAAACAATGAAAAAGAAAGCTGAAAGAATAGCTTAATTAAAAACTTTCTATCTTTGGAGACATTTGATATGTTAGACTGCAATGCATCTTCCTTCATTCACCTCAGTGTGAGATGTTTTCTACAACTGACTGGAAGCTTTGTTAGGAGATATTCTTGTTGATTAAGTGGTTTGTTTTAGGCTTTGGGAGAAATTAAGTAGAAAAAACAAAATTACTCTAATGAGCTACTCAAACACACGCCTGTCCACTACTATGTGTTGTATCGTCCATTCTTGTGTTTTTTTTACACTGCCAGTCCACGACACAGGTATTATCTGAGAGTGTGATACAGTCAAAATACTGTGCCCATATGATGATTATTCAGAGGTAAAATGAAGAAACACTAATAAGGTTCTTTCTTCATAAGCGTCTACTGAAGATTGAAAGGATACACAAGTACAGAGTAAGGCTTGGAAAATACGACTGTACTAAGATTTAACTAATTGTGGTTAGTTTAACTGCAACATTTCTGTAGCTTTCTCTCTCTTTCTTTGGACATAAAATATTGACAAACAAGAGGAGACTATTCAGTCCATCAAGCTTGTTTGTTTAGCTAATAGCTAAGCTGTCTCATTGTCTCATCCAGATTTTTCTTAAAGGTTGTCAAGGTTTCTGCTTCAACTATATGTAATTTGTTCCAGGGTTACACAACTCTCCTTTATTTGATTCCTATCTTTATGTCATGTGTGGTTTCCAAGTCTGTCCACCCTTCTATTTATCACAACATAAAAGACATAAAAATGATTGTAGTTTTGATTATTTGATTTTTTTGCTCTTGATGCAAACACTGATGATATTAATTAAGTGACACAATGTTCACACTCCCAATTATTTGATTTAAAGTTTTATTATTATGCATGCTCTACTTGGTTTTTGTCCTAACACTTGGCAGAATACAAACCTTTCTGCATTCACTCTGGGCTGCACTGATCAGCTTGCTTCTTCTAGGGGACCCATACTGTTATCTGTGCTGTGTGTGTAATGGCAGCCAATCAAGTGTTGTACTCTGAGCTCTCTTTGCTCCACTTGAATCTCTCTGCCAATTTAAATTGTCATCCACATGCTGCTTCCACAGTCTGCAGTGATTTCCTGCAGGACAGCATGAAACTGTTCAGAAGAAATATTACATGTGGAAGGTATATACAGAGCATCTTGGTTCCTTCATATGCATACTTAATGGAAAACTTCCAAATATTATGGTGCCTACCAATAAATATGAAAGCTGAATGTAACACAGAGATAAATCTAACCTTTTAGTGCTAGTACTCAGGTAATCTTCGAATACAGTGTAGCAGACCCTGCTTCTTGTAAATAACAATAACAATTTTGTAATTAAATTTAATTCAGCTGGCTTTATTTTCGGTAGGTTCTGTTGTTTTTAATCTTTTTTTATTTTTATTTTAGGAGGCTCCTTCTTCGCATGACATTTTAGTGTTTCTGACAGGGCAAGAAGAAATTGAAGCCATGGCCCGTACATGCCGAGATATTGCTAAACACCTACCTGATAGCTGTCCACAAATGACTGTCGTCCCTCTCTATGCTTCTCTTCCTTATATGCAGCAGATGAAAGTTTTCCAAGTTGCTGCAAAGGTAAATAAACATAAACCTTAAAGAAGTTATACTAGAAACACAACAGCAAATGTTTTCTTATATTATTCCTTGGTATAGACATACCTGAACTTTTCTTCATTCTCTGTAAAAGCATGGAAAAAAGAAGTTTAATTTTTTATAAAACAATTATTCATGTTTAAAATTATATTGGCTGCAAAACAGCCTTATTTCTCAGGTAGGATGAATAATTTCTATGTTCTTTCATGTAAGTAGAGGGAGAGGAAGAGAGAGATGTGCCCATGTAGCCTCAACATAAGACTTTATGTGATCCATCTATAAAGGGATACTTCTCATCATATGTACTATCCATTTTACTTCTATATTTTCTTCCAGAGATTACTTTTTAGGCTGTAGTAGTATTCTGTTTAATCTTAATGTTATTTAATTTTACTGGGTAAATTTTAACCCAGGGTAGGCTGGGTGGTGCACTAGTAGTGCCGCATGCTTCATTTTAAGGAGACCAGGGTTTATGTTCTGGGTCCTCCCTGCATTGAGTTTGCACGTTCTCCTCATGTCTGTGTGGGTTTCCTCCCACTGTCCAAAGATTTGCAGGTTAGATGAATTGGCAAAGCTAAATTGGCCCTAGTGTGTGTGTGTGTGTGTGTGTTCACCCTGCAATGGATTGGTACCCCTCTCTTTGTTCATGCCTTGTGCCCCATGCTAACTGGGATGGGCTCATACCCACCCCACCACCCCTGAAGCAAAAAAAAAAAAAAAAAATCACAATCTAATGAAGTTTGTTTTAAATACTTTTGTGAAAGTTCACAGAACAAATTATAAAAAATTCATGAAAAAATCACGAACACAATAAAAAAGGGAAAAGTATTAAAGCAACAAAAAATAACAACAACTGAGTCTCTTGTCAGACTAACCACCATTTATGACTATATTTAGGCTACACTCCAAAATGAGGACAGACTCAGACAGACTGCGGCGTTAAGCATTTATTGTTTCAAACAGGTTTAAAAAAAAAAAAAAAAAAACAACGAACGCGTAACTTTTCCTCGTGCCCTTACATAACATATGTTTTTTTTTATTACTAAGTCTCAACAACATGCTTGAAACTAGCAGAATCCTCAGGTATAAAAACTTAAAATAGCATTGTAAATAAATAACCTGGTACCAGAACAAAACAGGTCACAAATAATGTTCGCACATCAAATGAAACGTTAAGTGGGCTTGAATTCAAATCACAATGCTGAAACGGGCTACTCACAGTGCTTAATCAATGGCTAAAGTTACATTTCCCCTCTGACACCAACTTTTTCACATCAGGCTTGGCCGCTGTCAGACTTATGCGCAAACAGTCCTCCAAAGACTGGGTTGACAGTCGGTTCCTCTCTTGTGTTTTTATCGAATTCATCTTGGAGAATGCAGCCTCGCAGGTGTAGGTTGAACCGAACATGGTGAGCACATACATAGCCAGCGTTTTCAATGTGTCATAGGTCTCGGGACAAGATACTCAAAATGCGCTCAGGCTTTCAGCACCACGGAGAGCCGACTTCATGTCGCCTGCGGCCTGAATTTCAGCCAGCTGGCTCTGAATGGCCGACTCGTCTAATGGCAACATTTTCACCGCGTTTGTGGAGAATTCTCCGCTTGGGCTGATGGTGAATGGGTCACGCACAAATCCAATGACATCCCTGGAAATGAAAAAGTCATCAAATCTAGCAGAAAAGTTGTCTTTTAATTGTGTGATGAATGTCTTCATCTTGTCTGTTACGTTGCCTTCTCCCACCGTCTTCAGTGTGTTAAAGTGCAGCAGCCTCCCTGACAACAAATCTGCGTGGAAAAGATCGAGTTTGTTCCCAAAGGCATCAAGTTTTTCCACCAAATCCACCACTGATTTTCCTTTTCCTTGCAGCTGGAGATTAAGTGTATTCAAATGGGAGAAGATGTCTGTTAAAAACGCAACGTTGCACATGTATAATGTGTCTTGCATGATGCGGAGATGGTCAGCTGCCGCTTTGGATTTACTTTGTTTTAAAAAATCCACTACTTGCGCACGGAGTTCAACAAAGCGCTCCAGTGCTTTGCCCTTACTAAGCCAGCGCACGTCATTGTGGAGTAACAGGTCATCATGAGAAGCCTGGGATTCAAGCACAAATTTGCGGAACAGGCGGTGCTGCGTGCTTGAAGTTCCTCTGATGTGGTTGATAATTTTCATCGTTTTCTCCATCACCTCTTTGAGCTCCCCACTTAGCTTTGCGCACAGCACGCTCTGATGGATGATACAGTGGAGTGCGTTAGTTTTAGGAGCAACAGTCTTTATTCTGCTCACCAGACCCTTGTTTTTTCCAATCATGGCAGGTGCACCATCTGTCACTGTCAGGTTGATTTTATCCAGGGGCAATCCATGGCTTTTAAAAAAATCCTCCAGTTTTCCAAAGATGATGTCAGCAGTGGTGTTGTCCTCCAGTGGAAGCAATGCCAGCAGCTCTTCTCGGAAATCTTTGCCATCAAAGTATCTGACAAAAACGCACAACTGTGAAATATCGGTGTTGTCAGTGGACTCATCAATAGCTAGCGAAAAGTATTTGGCTTCCTTAACCCCGTCAATGACAGCTTTCTGCACTTGCTCTGCCAAAACGTGCACACGACGTGCATTCGTTGAGGCAGATAGAGGTACTTGTTTGACAGATGCAATAATTCTGTCTATTGATTTGTCGGGGGCAAGTTCCTCCAAAACGGTGATCATGCACTCCTTTAAAACATCACTTTCCGCGAAAGGCCGGTTATGTCTGCAAAGCACCCAAGCAGCCTGCAGGGATGCACACGTCGCTCTCTCTTGATCAGTTAAAGTTTGAGTAATAATGCCACTTGCACGGGAGTAGGCAGATTTCAATGTGGCGATTTTTCTCTGACGAGCCTCTGACTGTTCAGGATATGAAACCTTGAAATTAGAATGTTTTGTGTTGTGGTGACGGCGCAGATTGTATTCTTTTGCAACAGCAACAGTTTCGCTGCAAATTAGGCATACTGGTGACGCATTTCGGAAGGTTGGCATGATAAATGCGTACTTTTCAGTCCAGTCATCATTGAAGGACCTGTTTTCTACATCAACTTTGCGTTTCATGGTCTTTGAGAGTGCCATTTTACCTCTTTTAGGAGACCCTTTCCTGTCACTTCCTCCGTGTTTGTTTTTCAAGTGCTCTATTATAAAGTTGACTTGGCCTAATGGAAATGATGCAAAATATCTATCACTCCTAGTGGTTGACTGTGGTATAGGTGATGGGAGCCTTGAGTTTTGTAATGCAATGGAAAAAGTATAAACATTAAACATAATGTTAAACCAAATTTAGATATTTATTAGATTTTCTTCTTGGGGGTCCGGCCCCCAAGGAGACTGTCTGGTAAAACTCTGGCCCTCTGACAAATATAGTTGATGACCCCTGTTCTATGTGTTGTTACTTAATCTTTCTTATGTTAGTCTTCAGTTACATTTTGTGTTTAAAATTGTGTCACTTTTCTTTAGCGTACATTATTCTTACAGATACAGAGTACAAAACAAAAACAGAAAAAGCATCTTTGTCAAGAAAATAAGCTAGAATATGCCATTTACATATTGGCTTGTTTGGGTTAATATAGACACTTCTATTATGTGTTCTGTATTGCTATAGAAACTAAACTTTTTAACATAACTACGTATATGCTTAGAGCAAATTAAGAAAACAGTACTTTATTTAAAAGGGCTCTTACAGTACAATTACTATTACCACTGCTAAATCAGAGTAAACCTGTAATTTGTGGGTTGTTAGCATTTAAACATAACAAGTTCAGTAATGGGGTATGGATCATGAAAGGTGAGCAATTTTAATCTAAGGTGAGCTTTTAATATGACAACAGGATAACAATAATATTGCACTGAAGTAATATTTTATGCAAAATTTTAAACAGTATGATCCATAATTACTATATATTATGATGTGTATGTAATTTTTCATTAGTTGTGACTGAGGAGATGTAACTTTTTGTTCATTCTGGTACCTAATGCTATTTAGGGCTGTCGAAAAGTCATCCTTTCAACAAACATTGCAGAGACCTCCATTACTATTCCTGGGATTAAATTTGTCATTGATACTGGGATGGTGAAGGCAAAGCGCTATAATCCAGGTGTGTCATTTATGTCCTTCAATTTGATATGCTGTGAATATAAAATCAATAAAACCAAACTCGTCACTGCTGTTCAGCAGTCATGGAAGCAAAGATTAGTTTTTTAAATGGTTTCTCTGCTGTGATTTGTTTAAAATGTTTTGTTTCTTATCAAAAAATGTCATCCTTATGTTGGTGCTTTTTATATTTTGTGCACTTTCACAATTTAAAGTGATTTTTCAAACCATTTTGAAAATTCATAACACTGAGTAGTTAAATTAAAGAAGTCAAGAAATAAAGGAGCACATAATGTCTCATTTAGTTAGTCAATAGGGAGTGGATATGGAAGTGCTTGCATAGTTTATTAAAACAGATTTAATGTAGACTTCAACATTGGGACTGTATTAGTTATGTTGGTAGTGTGGTGCTGTCTGTTTACAATATTGCTTATAGAGTCTCTTGTACTATAGACAGTGGGCTTGAAGTTTTGGCAGTGCAGAGGATTTCAAAAGCACAGGCATGGCAGCGTACTGGGAGGGCAGGCCGCGAAGACAGTGGAGTGTGTTATCGTCTGTACACAGAGGAAGAATTTGAGAAGTTCAACAGCATGACAGTGCCAGAGATACAGCGGTAAGTCATAATGCATTCTGGTTCTTTTAAGCAACAATTAAAATTTCCATCTCCTACAGTATATAAACAGTATTAGGAAATCATTAAGATTAAATGTGCTTACAAGAGGACTGTCACAGAGGCGCATTACAGAAAAATATTACATTTTATTATTTTAATATATGCCTTTGTCCACTAAAACAGAGAGTTAACTTTATCATGAATACCTCTGACAAATGGCTAACATAAGAAAGATGTGCAGTTCATAATCATAGGGTAGAAAGATGTGCAGTTCAAGATGTAACAGAATATACATTAAATCTCAGTTGTCCTAAGGCTGAGTATAAAATCAAATTTTAAGTATGCATGTAGAAAAAATACAAATTTTAATGGTTGGTCTTAAGTAACTACAATTCTGCAGATATGAATGAGCAAGTAAGTTATTATTTTTTTTCAGCAGAATTGTTTAGTTTAACAGTAGAAAGTGCTGCTTGTAATTCACAGGATCCTAAGTTCACTTCCTTGCCATGTTGTTTCAGGTAGTTAAAGATACTGGGAGGGGAAGTTAACACTCTTAGTGTTCAGCAAAGACAACACGTGTCGCCTGCATCCCACACAATAATCCTTGTCTCAGCTATGTAGCTAGATAGGCAGCTGTTTGTTTAGCTGAGGACAGGAAGAACCTGCTATTTTTACTCGCCTGCATCTTTAAGTACACCAGGCAGCCATGCCATCTTGGGAATTGCAAATTCTGGAGGGTGGAAGTGACATGTCTCTGCCGAGGTTTAGTCTTCCTTTAGTGGTGGTTTTTATTTATACCTTTTCAACAATGAGGTGTACTGTTTCATTATGAGAAACTGCAGAATGTTTAAGCATGAGGTCATCATATTACAGTTACAAATTGTTTATTAATTCTAATAATTACTGCAGCACTATTTCCACAAAGTCATTTTATTAATAACTTGATAATTTTTTTAAGTAAGTAATAAATCATTTTTTCTGATTTCCATTAATGTACATGTCCAGTATAAATTCCAACTGACCTACAAAATTGGGTTGCAAATGTTGTTAGTAATGGAACTTGTCTATAACTTGAGGGTTGCCTGTATGCATTGTGTACATAAAACAGTAAGGCAGCCTTACTATAAGTGTCATTCAAAGTCAAACCAACTGAATTTTCCAGAAATCCCAAGATTTTGGTCTCAAAAAATTCTGAAAAAAAATGTAAGTTTCCCCATGTTATCCAGGAGACACCCTGTAAAATTATTTTGATGTAAGATCAACACTTTCCAAGATATAGCCAATTTTATGAGGGGAGAGGGGTGTCAAATTTGACAAGGCTTTATTTTTTCATCAGTTTTACAAGACCATATCTCAAGAACTAAACCACCCAGCAGGATCAAATTTTGCATATGTATAGTACGTAACAAAATCAAAATGTTTGGTCCAGGGGCACTTACCACCAGTTGGTAAGAGCTGACCTTCAAAAATGGGAAAAAATGTATTTTGCGTCTTTGGCTTTGCCATGTTTAGGCTTTCAGAAAACATACCTGTAACTAATACAGCCTGCTGAAATTTCTTCCATGTTTAGATACCTACAAAGAGTTTTGAAAAGGTTATAAACAAACAAGAAACTGCATCAGGGTTTGACCAGCAGACCTCTCAAATGTGAAAAAATAATTTTGTGTCTAATTTTCAGACCAGCTTAATGCACTATGGAATATCCAGACATTTTTAAAATTATTTTTACTGTACCTGCAGTACATGGTCCTTTTTTTTAAAAAAAAAACAAGTCTTTACTTTTTCTTCTGTGAATCCTTCCTTTTTATTTTCCATTCTAAACATTGGTTAATTTCACCATTTGTCAGTAATGATAATTATCAAGTTCTTCTTCACTAACAAGGGTATAGGATTAATCGAAAAAAATAAATCACCAAAGGCACATTAAGCCCAACACACAAACAGAAGCTGCTTGATATATCATTAAATGCAATACTATTTATAATGAAATGTAAACATCTTGATATTGCAGCAGCAGGAATGTGACCCATTTTATTTCTATTTCCATTGAAGTGCAGTGTAGGGCATCTTTGTCTTTGAGATCAAGATGGTACTGCCTGACAAAGACCATTGTAGGTGCAGTAAGCAGTGGAACAACACACTGTAATGGCACCCAACAAATATTGTCTCTTGGTGGCCAATAGAAAGACTGTGCAGGATAGTTTGGATGCATGAAACCTATCAGAATGTCTGATTCCGCTTCACTCTTGTCACAAATAACACCAATCCAACATTTTTCATCATACATGCGCCCAACATAGCCTCCTATAGGACTCTGGTCTAATGTGGGGGACATATCTGATCCATCAGAAGTGTGATTGTGAGAGGGCCAGATCTCAGCTGCTGCTTCAGTGGTGACTATTTGGACATTCAGTTGACTGTCTTCACCATACACCTGCCTGACTTTGAATTTGCCATCCTCTGTAGGGATGTAACAGTGGTATTCTCAAGTACCAAGTGCTCTTTTGGCCATTTAGAATCACATTCGCTGTTCAGAAACATGAGATAGGACATTGTCATTTGATATGAATAAAAGTTTGACATTTTGATAACTTACTGATTGAAAACACAATGATTGCCATTATTGGCACATTCAGGCTGTGTTTGGGATGCAAAATAAACATGAACGATCAAAAAAGTAGGGCTTGTGCTGTGAGAAAGAAGGGACAATGTAGAATAAATAAAAAGTATCTGAAAAATTATCTGCACATTCCCACATGACATTCAGGTGCTCTTGGATTTGAGAGGTCCACTGTTCAAACCCTGATACGGTTGATTTTCTGTTTATTGCTTTTTCAGAGAGCCTATATAGTTAAATGAACAAAGAAAAAAAAACTAATTCTGTGTTGGTTACAACTATGTGTTTCTGAGGCCTAAACATAGCTAAGCTAAAAACTCAAATTAAATTTTGGTCAATTTCAAGGGGCTGCTTTGACCATGCAGGATCATCTGGACCAAATGTTTTAATTTCGTCACATACTATACCAGTTAATATAGCAGCATGCAAAGTCTGAGCATGTGACTGTGGTTTAGTTCTTGAGCTATGGACTTGTGATTTTTGATGAAAAAATGAGGCTGGATAAAATCGTCACCTCAGTAAACTGGCCGTATCTTGGAAAGTATTGATCATACATCAAAAAAAAATTTACAGTGTGTCTCCTGACTAATGTGGGTACACCTGGTAATTTTTCCTTATTTCTTGAGTCTGAAGTGCCATTGGCTGATTTGACATGGAATGACCCATAAGCCTGATATTTGTTTTTATACCTTATTATAACTCTAGAGTATTTTGTTTGGTGCAGTGATTTTTTTTAATTATCTTTTGTTTATTCACTTAAGACTTATGTTGACCTGACAATCAGTATAAGCTTTTACTGTCAGTTTCTTTCGGTGTTCTTCAATTGAAATGATCTTTCAGCATTTTAGCATCTTGGAATGTGTCTTGTCTTGCTTTTTGTCTCTCTCTTTGATCTTACTTCTTTTGCATACATTTATCTTCTCACATTTCAACCAAAATAATTCATTTTAGTATAATTATACTTTGTTCAAGTGTCAAGCTTTTTTTTATAACCTCAAACTAACTAATTAGTCTATAGGATGCAAATGTTGACTGAGTAGTTGCTGTTGTTGTTAACTGAAGGCTGTATGAGTGCCAGTGAGATCTGGCCCCTTAATGTCTACAGAAGGCACAGCAGTGTAGTGATGCCTGGGACAGACATTGGACACTATGGCTTGGTATCCTTGCAATTTTCTAGACCCACTACTGACCCTTTAACTCCTCGGGTCAGAAAGTGAGCTTAAATGAACAGAAACCAGTTTGCGTGTGAGAGAAACACAAAGAATTGAGAGCTTATTACAGCAATGGATTAATGCACTTAGTGGCTGAACCATCTTCCTTGGCAGAAGAGGAGCAATACTCATAGAGTTATATAACAGAGTTACTTTCTTTTAATTTTTTGTTTTTTACTTTTTGTTCTTCGTGTTCTTCAATCACTTATGCTGAACCATCTTCCTTGGCAGAAGAGGAGCAATACTCATAGAGTTATATAGCAGAGTTACTTTCTTTTAATTTATTTTTTGTTTTTTACTTTTTGTTCTTCATGTTCTTCAATCACTTATGCGTGTAAAAACCATACTCAAACAGTATAACAGATGACACATGCACTATAATTTTGTGATTAAAGTAAAACAAGATTTGGTTGTATTATGAAATGTAGCCTATATTTTTCATGTTTGTCGATTGTAGTAGCAAAAGTAAGCCTACACATAAGGATTGCCTGTCATTAAGATTGCATAACTCTTGATTCTCTAGTTCTCTATGGTGTGTTTAAATTAAAATATTCAGTCTAACTACATGATAATGTTAAAAGGAGCAAAAACAATTAACGTAGATGTGTCAAGAAATGAAGACTACATGAAAAGGTTACAATTTAAAAATCACTGAAACAGAAATCTTTTTTTGCTGTTCTTTTTGTCAGGTGCAATCTGGCCAGTGTGATACTACAACTATTGGCTCTGAGAGTTCCAAATGTCCTTGCTTTTGACTTCATTTCCAAACCATCTCCAGGTGAATTTTTGAATTATTATTCTTTTAGGGTTGTGCTTTTCACTGGAATTTAGTAGATTCTCATATATATCTTTTATTACTGGAATGTCAATTATGGGCATTTCTGTAATTCAATTTCAAATCCATTTAAGATTTTCTTTTTTTTTGTGTGTGTGTACATGTAATATATAAGATATGTAAGTTTTATATTTAATATATTTAATTTTTTTTTTCTCCCTCCCAACAGATTCTATTCGAGCTGCCATTGAGCAGTTGGATTTGCTAGGTGCTGTAGAACAGAAGGACAATCAGGTCATACTAACTGCCTTGGGGAAGAAAATGGCTTCTTTTCCTTTGGAACCAAAATTTTCAAAGGTTAGACAAGTGGATTGTCTGCAAAAAAATCATGAATGTTTCTATGTGTTTTGCTTCTCTCAGGTATCTCATCAAAATTCATGAGTAGGGCAGAGCCTTCAACCAAAACACAATGGTGTGTAGATAAAAAGCTGTAAAGCCAGTTTTAGAATAAACTAAAACTAAAATATTAGTAATAATCAAGCAATAGTACTGTGAATTGCTCATCAGAGGTTGATACGAATGGTGAAACTGATGCATATGGCACTGTATGACCGAACCATCATGATATGGGTGGTGAATTTGGCTGCATGAAGCTTCACTGTGGTACAAGTAGCTTTGTGGCAAAAAAGGCAAAATGACTGCAATCAAGTAGAAGGACAAGAAGAATGTTAACCCCCTAGGCACTGTTCATAATACGGCACTGACATTCTATCAACTCATATGAAAGCAACAGAAAAAAATATATGAAAAGTGGGCAAAGAAACACGCTTCTACTGTGCCCATTGTAATGTCGGGCTAAGCATGGTGACTGTTTTAAAACATGTCACATGAAGGATTTATATTAAATCGGCCTCAGTACAGTTCTTGACACTAGACTTACCTTTCCTGCTTTATTTATATTGATACTGTATTATTTATATGTTTCTGTTACACAGAATATAGTGACAATTTTTCTTGTTGAAAAAAATCCTAAATTTTTGACTTGTTTTTTATGGGGGTAAACACCTGCCTTGAAAACTGGATTAGGAGGAATTAAACTGTTGAGAGAATCAAAGACTACTAAATTTGACTATTGGATTTATAACATGCATAATGTATGAAACACAGTTTGCAAAATGGAGTATAAATTATAGATAGAACTTTATTTGTCCCCAGGTAAGTAAGTAAATAAACACACACACACTTTGGTCTGAGCACAAACCAGAATGACCACAAAGCAAGAAAATTAAAAAGAAAGAAAAGATCTGTATTGGCTGTCACAGTCACAGTCACAGTAAGGCATTATGCCGACATATTGCTGTTGCTATAAAGGAGTCCCAGTAGCGTTTCACTTCTGTTGAATAATTTGTTGGCTGAAAGTCCTCTGTGTTAGTGTGTCAGAGAGGATGTGTAGCATTGTTCATAATGTCACTTCTCAGTTTTGTTTCCATTCTCTCCTTTGCTACTATTTCCAGTGGGTCAACAGTGCATCCTATAACTGAGCCTGCCCTTTTAATTATCTTGTTGATTTGATGAGCCGCTCTTGAAGTGATGTTACTAGCCCAGCACACCAGAGTGTAGAAAATCACACTGGCCATCACAGAGTGATAGAAGGTGTGAAGAATGTCCAATCCCACATTAAAGGAATGTAATCTCATAAGGAAAAAATAACCTGCTCTCTGCCCTTTCTTATTAGTTTCTCTGTGTTCCGAGACCAGTGTAACCTTTCATTAATGTGAACCCCGAAGTACTTGTAGGACTGGAACACTTCTACATCTACTGCTTGAATAGTTATCTTTGTTTTCCTGATGTGTGTGTTGGTTTATTGTCACTTGTCCATTGACCATCACATGAAGTTATTCTATTATATTTTTTTCCCCCGTCTACATGTTTTGATAATTGTTAAATTTTTCTTCCTAGCCCTAGCAACCATACATCCATACATAGACACACATACACTTATTCTTTTATTTGGGTGAATAAGCTGGTTTCTGGCAGTCTGGTAGCTTTCTGTTGGACATATTCAATGTTAGCATGTGCACTGCACCATCTGTTGGAATGTTTTTTGTAATACATTACATTTTTCATTCCAGAAGATGTTATATCACAAATATTGTGTGGTTTACACTACAGAATTTGAATGCATTTAATTTGAATTTGAAACATTTTCCTCATAGTTCCCACTTTATGTATTTACCCTTTTGTGAACTTAATACAGTGTTTGATTATTTTAGTATTATA
>JANRMT010062814.1:84919355-84971471 GCA_026402145.1 Polypterus bichir lapradei | reverse complement strand
AGGAAGGGGGCAAATAGTTTTTCACACCACTGTATATATAATTAGATTAACTTTATTGATCTCATGGGGATATTCAGATGCATAAAAAAGTGAATATACACATACAAATGGTATAATAAATATACATTGTATATAATTGTGTATGTATGTGTGCATTATGTGTATCTTGTTGGTATTGCATTATTGTCGCTATTCTGAAGAGATGTCCAACTAAAATTTCAATGTGCCGTATACACCACAATAAACTTGAACTAGTTAACCATCATGGGTTATATAAACACAAGTAGGCATTATTATTGTAATTTTTCCCTCAGGAAGAAAAAGAGTTGAATATTTGAATCCAAAAATGCTTTTTTGTGTCCGCTTAATACCCGCTTTGCCTCGCTGAGTCAATACAGTAACCACATGAAGTGGCTGGTGTATCTTGTATCTTCAGCAGACATTTTTCTGCATCCCCAGCTCCTGGATATTAATATATCTTTTTAAATACATGGAACTTCCAAATGACTTATTGACACCCAGCAACAATTTTAGATTAACAGTCACAGGGATCTGATGGTGAGGAGACAGTTGCTACCCTTCAGCCCAGAAGTTCTTGTGTAAATGAAAAAGGATAGCACTTGATGATTGTCCTTTAAATTAGGGCTCCTTCTCTTTACTCATTACTCATGTACACATTGACTGCAATAGAGATGGGAGACTCGAAAATATGAAGTATTTCTCAGTGGTACCTTAGCAAGAAAAACAAACTAACAAAAGAAATTAATTTTTGTATGTATGTAATCTGGCTATAAAATATAAATAATATCCACAATTTCACAGTTTTTAAACCAAGATATAAAAACTTTCCAAAGTTAATATTGTCACTAGTTGATATTAGCTAGTCCATACTGGCAACCACTGATTATATGTGATGCTGAATAGGTAAGAAAATTTATATTGATTCCAAACGTTTGCCAGTGTTTACAAGTAAGCTGCAAAATATTAAGCAAAGTACAATGATTCAAACCTTTAAATTCCTAACATGCCCATATATTAACAGTATGCTTTGTTATTTTACATAGGATTGGTGCAGGGAGAATTTTGTGAACAGCAGAAACATGGCTCTAGTGACAGAGATACGTTCTCAGCTGAGGGACATTTGCTTAAAGGTTTGTACACATTAATGTAGCATCTAATTAGGCAACAGACTTCAAAATAATGTTCCTAAATTGGTCATTTATAGATTACAATTTTATACATAAGTTAAATAAATACCTCCTTGTCTTTAAGAATGTTTTTTCTAGCTTTTCCTTACATAGAACCTATATGCAAGGGTATGTCAAAAAGGATTCAGGAGTACTGTTTTAACTTTCTGCACTGTTGGCTGCAGCAGTAGTTGTGTGTTAGCATTGTTTATTTAAATTGGTGTAACACAGGTCCAAACTGGGTTGGTCAATTGCTGGAATGTTATACCATTGTTAACATGGCCACCCATCTATACATATGCCCCAAATATGATAAGTGTACAGTTACATGCTTTTAGTGGGATGAATATGTATCAGTGGCACAAATTCATAGTTGACATTTGTGTTGCTTCAGCAAAAAGTCTGTGAGTACAACAAAGAGTCCAAGAGTGGCCTCAGAAACATCACAGTTGAAGAATTATGAGGTCATTCATTCACTGCTGCTGACAGTATTGAATTTGCCTGTCACGTGGTGCTAGCAAACAGGCATGTGACCAGTAGACTGAGTATATTAAAAGATAAATTGGGTATTTTTCAAGTCAAAGTTATTTTTTCAGAATCATCAAATATATTTATTTGCCAAATTAAAACTGTGTTGTAAAGAGAAATGTTTTTAAACATTTTAAAAATTACTTTGTCCTTGCAGCTTACAATGGGTCTGAAGAGTACAGAAGCCAATAGGTGATAGTAAAACCCTTAAAACTTACCAAATACATCCACTTTGAAGCATACCCATAAGGAGTCCCTTCTCAAAATGAAAATAAACTAGAGGAAACCACACCGTTGGGGGCTTGAAAGGTTACCACAGAGGGAGTTTCACTCGCAAGTTGAGGATCAGAGCCAGTTTTCTTTTAAAATGTCAGAACCTCACAAATAGTTTGTGTCCTTTTTTCATTCCTTTATAAAGCAACATGGACACAATATTTTACAATATTTGTACAATCTTAAGACACAGAAATAATACCCGATAACCCAGACAAATTTTATAAGTTTAAGCCTTTTTTTTCCATGTTTGGACTTGAGTACCCTTAAGCCCTATTGTAAGCTGAAAGGCCAAACAAGGTATTTTTTAAATTGATTTTTTAAAAAAAGCACCACTTTAGAACACAATTTTATGGGGCAAATTAATATGCACAATGGTTGTGGAAAAAAAAACTTTGACTTGAAAATGACCAAACTTACCCTTTAATAATCTAGGAGACAATGTTAAAAGGCAATGCTCAATTATACTCTACATTTTTTTCATGTATTAATTGTTCTTAAACAGTTTGGATGCTTTTTGACTTATTGGTGTAGTTGAAACTGAATTTGGGTGTCTTAGCTATTTTGACAAAATTTAAAAAGTGTATCACTGCTTGATATTGAATATATAAAATTTATAATTATAGGGAGAAGAGCCAGTAATGAATACAAACATGCTGTGTGAATGACAGAACATTTACATAAAAATTACAATTATTTTTTTTGTTGAGGTATTTTTAACTCTATTGTGTTCTTTTTACTGATTAGTTTGTTGGTTTGGCTGAAAATGCTATATTTAACAAATACAAATTATAATGAATAATAAGGTGGTGGACAGATATTTCTCATCAGTTTAATGAAGTTAAAAACAATTATATTAATAGAGCATCAAAAAAACATTTAATGGTCTTAAGTCTTCCAGGAGAGGTGTCGACTTACGTCAACACATAGGGTTAAGACAGATGTTGACATTAATCAACATCTGGGGGTAGAGGGTGGTAATTGACTGTAAACGTTGTCAAAAACCCCCTGTTAAGTTATAATTCGGCTCTATTTTCTAGCAGTGGTGCCGCTGTTTCACGCGTCTATTGTTGCATACGGTGACCACTGTCACCACTGACTGTGCAAAGGTGGCCTCCGCTATCTGCGTGAAGACGGTAGCTTGAATTTTGTCCAACTGCCACAGCAGTCACAGTATGCAGCACCAGTGTAACACATACTGCAAGCAGTGTAGTGTGGCAATGCATGCCATTGGCTGCTTCTAATGTTACCATGTCTTAACAGGACTATGTGTAACAGGTATGTGAATTCACATAGTGCAGAGGCTTATGGAACGTAAAACACAGGGACATTTGTCATAAATAAACATGTTGATTTATCTGTGAAACCATTACTTTGTGTGCTTTTCAGAAAACTCAGTTTTTTGAAAAAAATATTTAGCCTTGGGCCAAAACGAGAAAAAAAACATAATTAGCCCTGAAAGAGTTAAAGTGGGTGAAACTGTTAAGAATATTTTGTGTTTATTTCCAATAGAAAATGTAACTTAGATACCCAGTCATGAATGTTATATAATCTCTAGTTCATCACACAACATTAATGTACAGTATTTTAGAAAATACTTATGTATTTAATTTTTAAATTCTTTCTCTTATGCAGTTGGGAATGACGCTGGAGTCCTCCCGCATGGACACGGGAAATGTCCGTCGCTGCCTGGCACACGGCCTTTTCATGAATGCAGCCGAGCTCCAGCCCGACGGTAGCTATCTTGCTCTTGACTCCCATCAGCCTGTTGCTATTCACCCTTCTTCAGTGTTCTTCAACAGCAAACCCTCCTATGTCATATACAATGAGTTGCTTCACACCTCCAAATGTTATATGAGGGACTTGTGTTTGGTAGATGCAGAATGGTTACACCAGGCAGCACCCGAATACTTTAGAAGAAAACTGCGTGTGGTCAAAAGCTAGTTGTCCACTGGTTCACAACTTGTACTGATATTTGGAAACCATTGTGAGCAATGCTGCTGTTGCAGTATGCCTTGTTTATCAAGAGAAAATTGGATTTACTTTTTTAAAGTTTTATGGAGACTATTTGAATATATTTTTCCTGTAATTAGAATGTTTCTTGAATTTATACAGATTAACAGTTATAACTAACAATTGGTAATATTGATTTAAAGAGGGGATCAGTATAATGTAAAAGACTTTCTTTACTTTTTAAAAAATGCTGTTTAATTACAGTAATTAAACAATTATTGTTTCTGCTGTTTTACTTGTTGAAATGCATATGTCCAAAGGTAATCAGCAGAATCAAAAGAACTGCTTATTTAATGTTTATTTAGATGATTCATATGTACTTCTTTGTAAAATGGAGAGCAATAGCTTAATGGCATTAAGACTGTTCGTTGAGTGTCTACAATGTGCTTCATGTACAAAAAGGAACACAAATGTGGGTTATGGCTATAGCCTAGGGGTTAAGACATTTTGTCATTTTGATTTTTATTTATTTTTTACCACAATATGCATGTATTGTTACTATGCTTGTTTGTCAACACTGTAAAATTTAATCCATACCAATAACTGCTCTACTTTTATTACCCTCAATTCACATAGGACACTTCTCTATCTAATAAATAATACCCTTAGGTGGAGCATGATCATTTATATTTCTTTATTGATTATTCCTATCCATCCATCCATTCATTTACTGAACTCAACCTTTAAAATCTCAAGTAGCAGGTAAATGAAGCCCATCCCTGCAACGCTGGGCATGAGAAATGAGCCTTGAATAGGGGTGCAGGTCCTTTGTGGGATATGCTTGCTCACACTGATCCAGTTTAGAGTCACCAGTCAACTAAACACATACACATCCTTGGTAGGAACCTGGAGAAAATACATGGAGAAGGTGCAAACTCTACACAAACCATAATTTTAAAGGATAATTTAAGCATTTTTCATGTGAAAGTTACTTCACAAGCTTACCTCAGAAATGCAGAAGGCACTTTTGCTGCTGCAAGCTGGATGGTATTTGGTAAGTTTTAAAGGTTTTTGTGCACATATTGGACTCTGATGTTGTTTACTTCTAGTATAAGACACAAGAGCAGGCTGGGTGTTTTTTTTTTTGTTTTTTTTTTTAAATACAGGGTGGGCCTTTTACTGTATATGGATACACCTTAATAAAATGGGAATGGTTGGTGATATTAACTTCCTGTTTGTGGCACATTAGTATATGTGAGGGGGGAAACTTTTCAAGATGGGTGGTGACCGTGGTGGCCATTTTGAAGTCGGCCATTTTGGATCCAACTTTTGTTTTTTCAATAGGAAGAGGGTCATGTGACACATCAGACTTATTGGGAATTTCACAAGAAAAACAATGGTGTGCTTGGTTTTAACGTAACTTTATTCTTTCATGAGTTATTTACAAGTTTCTGACCACTTATAAAATGTGTTCAATGTGCTGCCCATTGTGTTTGTGTTAACAAACAAAACCACCGCTATTGGTCTGACACTAACCCACATTGGATAGATCCCTCCAAGACTGTTGGAACAAAAAAATTGATGGTATGGTGTGGTATATGGGGTACAAAGATAGTGGGGCCATTCTTCATCAATGGAAACCTCAAGTCCACTGGATATGCGAAATTGCTACATGATGATGTGTTTCCCTCTTTATGCACTGAAGCTGGCACGTTCCCTGAGTTTTTCCAGCAAGATGGTGCACCACCACATTATGGGTGTCAGGTCCGAGCATTCCTAGATGAACAGTTTCCTGGAAAGTGGATTGGTCGTCGTGGGCCAGTTGAATGGCCCCCAAGGTCTCCCGATCTGACCCCCTTAGACTTTTATCTTTGGGGTCATCTGAAGGCAATTGTCTATGCTGTGAAGATACGAGATGTGCAGCACCTGAAACTACGGATACTGGAAGCCTGTGCTAGCATTTTTCCTGCGGTGTTGCTATCAGTGTGTGAAGAGTGGGAGAAGAGGGTTGCATTGACAATCCAACACAATGGGCAGCACATTGAACACATTTTATAAGTGGTCAGAAACTTGTAAATAACTCATGAAAGAATAAAGTTACGTTAAAACCAAGCACACCATTGTTTTTCTTGTGAAATTCCCAATAAGTTTGATGTGTCACATGACCGTCTTCCTATTGAAAAAACAAAAGTTGGATCCAAAATGGCCGACTTAAAATGGCCACCATGGTCACCACCCATCTTGAAAAGTTTCCCCCCTCACATATACTAATGTGCCACAAACAGGAAGTTAATATCACCAACCATTCCCATTTTATTAAGGTGTATCCATATAAATGGCCCACTCTGTATAATTGTAAAGAAATAGCTTGGACTTAAAAAACACCAAACTTATCCTTTACCATGATTTGAAGCACACTGATATCTCCCTGCTTTATCTTACTGTAGTTTCTGTTATCCACTGTCATTTAGTATGAATTTTGTATTAAACATGGCTTGGCATGGTAACAGACGTAAGCTAGATATCTGCATTGAATCATTTTGTGTTTCTTTGTGTTCTTTGCAATTTTTCTTGTGGCTTTTCATTGTGTTAACATTTTTTTTATTCAATGATTAAATTCCTCTATTTTCTACAGTAAGTACTATAGAATATAAATTACACCTTGTATGGTAAGACTAATGCCATTGTTCGTAATGCACTAATATTTTTGTGTTAACATTTTTTGCATGTTGGTGCCTCTCTTTTATTTAGCTGCCTCTTTTATTAAGAATTTCAGGAATTGTTTATGTATTCAATAGTGGATACATCTGTGTAAGATAATGGTTTGAAATAAACAAATGAATCAATTAATATGAGAAACATAATCTGTGGTGGTGTGCCAAACATTGACACATGCGCAGATCTGCTATACATCTAAAAAGTATTTCCCAACCCACTTGGCATGCAGTAAGTAGAAACAAGCAATCTAATTAAAGAAATTTCTACAAATGCCGAGTTCTCCATCTGATTACAAAATTGGTTAATGTAAAAAACTTGAGAGCCACAGAGGTCCTTCTGGGCCAGCACTGAATAATAGTTTTGTATCACTTGACTTATTCTTTTTCCCAGCCTTACTTCCTGTAGTACTGTATTAGAGCTCATCTGTGCCTTGCCTCTCATTAATTATCAGGGTAGAGAAAAATGTAGCAGAATTGATCTATAGATTGGTCATTATCCCGAGGAGTTCTATATTTTTTTTATTTTAAAAACTAAACTTGCATTAAAGCAAGTTTATGCTGGATTCTCCTGATACAGCAGGAATGGTCTGCGCAAGTTTTACTTGTTCTTCCTGTGTATTTACAGACTGAGTGCAGTGAGTGTCAGTGAGTTTACTCGCTCAAACATGTTCTCCTAAGTTCTTTTTATTACCATATATTCTGCAAGAATGACTCCTCATGGATTAAAAAATTAGATACAGTAATTGGTTTGTGTCCCTTCAATCAACTCTATTGCATACTCTGTCTTTTTAATTTTTTTAATTGTGCATGTGCTGCACAAACCACAGAAACTGTGACATGTAGGTGGCTTGGCTCTTTCTAAAAATTAAGGCTATTATTAAAATACAATGCAGTGTAGTCCGTTCATTTCAGATTTAGTTATTTGTACAAAGTGCAATGAAACTCTTATGTGTTCTTTTCATTATGCTGCCACTTGATTTGCATCTCACCTTGTTGTTAGGCATTGTAAAATAACCAGACAGAATCTAATGGGCAAAATGTAAGCACCATTAAGTAAAAAAATATGTGAGCATGCTTCTATTATTACAAGCCATGGGAGGACTTAACTGTAGAATAAACAGAATTACAGAAGCAAAAGAAGAATTACACAAGCAGAATATAGCTTAGCACTGGGCGCTTCACCCATGGTGGCTGCTGTGAGCAGACAAGCCAACAGGGAAACATATTCTTACCTCAAGAAAAACAGTTCCAAGAACCCATGGTGAAATAATTATTTCTAGTTTCCTTTTGTTATCACAAGGGTACCTCATAAACACATAAGGCATATTTTCTTAATGTGAAATCATTGCTGCTTCAAAGTCGACATATTTGGTAAGTATTAAAGCTTTTTCATTCACCTATGGACTCGTGTACCCTTCAGCCCCATTGTAAGCTACAAGAACAGACAGGGTATTTTTAAAATTAAAAAAAAAAAAAAAAAACTTCACTTCAAAACACAATTTTTGTGACAAATTAATAAAGTCATTGATTGTCAAGAAATGGCTTTACCTTGAAAAATACTAACCTTATCCTTTAATAAAGCAATGTACCCCGGCATCCACCAAAAGACTTGCCTGGTATCTTGCGTGGTTTCTTTAAAGGTCGTTACAGAATGTTGCTCATGACCGAATATAGAGGTGATAGTCCTCGGGGACTGAGACTCCAGTCCGAAAGCCTCAGAGTAGAGCACAGAGTGTGACACTGTAACTAATCCTTTTATTGTTGATTTTCTAGGTATGAAGAAATCCAGTGTTTTGGTCTGAGGAAATTTATTAGTATGTGTGGTATAAAATAAATAATGAAATGGGAGTATTTAGACTACACCAAATGATGAGTAAAGTACACTATCTTTAGACTGCCTTTGACAGCTAGAGATAAACTGGTTTTGACAAATTTATCAACCCGTCCTTGAAACAGAACTATAAAACAAATGTAACAATTAACTGAACTTGTAGCAAAATAACTTGCATTCATCAACAAAGACACATATGGCAGTCATGAAGCACCAAGAAATACTATTTCCTAAACACTGCACGTACCATGTTTAAAGCCGTGAATGAACTCTTGCTAGAAAGGTAATATATAACCAAATATTAACATTGCATAGACATTGGCCAATCTTTAACAAGAAGTTTTATTTCTTAACTCTATATATACTTATGTTTGATTATTGACAGATTGCAAGATTGTGGCAGTGCTGGTGCCTTGCAGTAAGGAGACCAGGCCTCGCATCCTGGGTCATCCTTGAATGGAGTTTGCATGTTCTCCTCATATTGGTGTTCTAGTTTCTTCCCACAGTCCAAAGGCCTGCACATTAGGTGGATTGGCAACATTAAACTGGCCCAAGTGTATTTGTGGTGTGTGTGTGTGTGTACATCCTGTGATGGCCTTGCATGCTTAAGCTTGCTGCGATAGGCTTCTGCCTCATACATGTTCTAGTTAGAAAATGGTATGGTATGGTACTTTGCAAGGCGTCACACTGCTCTTTCTTAAAGTGGCAAGACAAGTACGGTAAGTGCCCAAGCACAAAACAGAACACTAAATGTGAACGTTGCAATCGAGCTACAGCCTCATTGGGCTGCATGTTTTGGGCCTGCACCAAATTAACAACATTTTGGACAAAATCTTTCAATGCCTTTCAGACAGCCTTGGTGTCACAATCCCTCCTAATCCATTAGTAGCAGTATTTGGTGTACTTCCAGATGGGCTTAAAGTGGAGAAGGACGAACAAAGTGCAATTGCCTTTACTTCATTATTGGTGCGTAGACTTATCTTGCTCAGCTGGAAGAATCCTAACCCACCTCTGTTAAGGCAGTGGGAAACTGATGTTATATACTATTTGATATTGGAAAAAATCAAATTCTCACCTGGAGGATCTGTTCAAAACTTTTTTAAAATATGGCAAGATCTAACTAATAATATTATTGAATAACGGTGTGGATCTGTGAGTAAAGGATGTGGGCTTGTAACTTGAAGCTTGCTGGTTCGAATCCTGGCAGTACAAGAAGGAATGCTACTCCATTGGACCTTTGAACAAGGCCCTTAACCTGCAATTGCCCCGGGGCAATTAGAGAATTTCTATTTAATCATTTGGTGCCTTTGCTCCTTGAAAAGCTGTGCATTTACATGCACACATATGTGGGATATGGAAGGAACCTGGTTTCTTAAAAATCCATGTCTACATGTGCAAGTAATTTTCTGGAGTTCTCCTTTGTCAAAATGCTCCAGCATCATTAAATTGCACAAAAAACAGTTAATAGACATCGGCCACTGTGAATCTGAACACGTGCATGAAGCCTATGATTTCTTGCGTTTTATAAGTAAATGTTGTCTCTTGCGTGTGGTAAAGTAAATAACGTACTGTCAGAGATGGCTGGGGTGGCGACCCGGCCAGGACGCCCAGGAGGACCGGAGGAGGGCTTGCGCCTTCCCCAGACCATGTGGGGGCGACCCCCCTGGTACCTTTGGGGGCCACGGGTACAGAGTTTGGAGCTTCACCCTGTAAGGGCCCGTGGTCACCACCAGGGGGTGCCCCTATGCCTTTGGAGCCCTGGACCTCAGCACTTCTGCCACACCCGGAAGTGCTGGGGGCAAAAAGACGGGACACCCGGAGTGCTTCCGGGTACGCAGCCGGCACTTCTGCCACACTGGGGGCGTGTCGGTGGGAGATTGCTGGGAAGCACCTGGAGCACATCCGGGTGGCTATAAAAGGGGCCGCCTCCCTTCGTACGATGGCAAGAGTCAGGAGTGGAGTAGGATGGAGCTCTGGAGAAGAGAAAGAGGTGGCCTGAAGAAGCTAAGCAGTGTTGATGTGGCCAGGACTCGGTGGACTTGTGGGGTTTGTGTGCACTGTAAATAATGTATAATAAACGTGTTGTGGGTGACGTGAACGTGTCCACCTGTCTGTGTCCGGGTCAGCCTCCACAGTCCTTTCCCTTTTTACATCTCTGACCTGAGCCCCTGAAGATTTGCGGTATGAACAATGGCCATTGTGTGAACTAATCACACTGTTTCAACAGATCTATAGCAAATACAGTAGCTGAATGAAAACTAATCTGACACTTTGTTAATATATTTCTGTTACCAGATTGCACGCAGTACATTCTTTTCTGTTTTACTGTGTGATTGACACCTGCCTAGGAGAGGCTTACTGGTAAATTTGCTTTTTGCCTTACACCAGTTTCTGCTGCTATTATAATAACGCAGGTATTTTACTTTAATAAAGTAAGAATTGCATTTGGTTACTCATCACTTTAAAAAGTAATCAGACTAAATAACACACGTTACTTTTAATGCATCACTGTTCTTGAGATTGTGCTGTTGGGTTTAGCACTGAATCTTTATTTCATCAACATAAATTTAGCGATGTCTGAACTATTGAGAAGGAGAAGGAATAATGTAATCACCCGAGGATTTGCCTCTGGAAACTCATCTTTGTGTACAATTCTGCCTGTGGCTATTAAAAACTTGTGTGAAGATACGCAGGTGAATAGCATCCAACAAGCATACGTAAACTACAAAATCCTTAAACATAATCCAGTTAAGAGTTTACAGTCATGTAAAAAAGAAAGTACAACCTCTTTCAATTCTAAGGGTTTATATATCAGGATATAATAAAAAAAATCATCTGGGGCATCAAGTATAAATGGTGCATATGCACAAAAATGTTGCGTACGCCTGTTTCCATGCTTATACCTCAATGTATAAAAACAAAACTTGGTGTAAAGCCAAGCCATTTTTACGCCAGCTTAGTCGATTGCATATGGAAGTTTTCAGCTTTGTTCTTTAGATTCACATTTCTGACACGACTTTATCAAATACACTGAAAATAACCGCATATTGTTATTAGTTTAAGGCATCTGATTGTAATCATCTTGTAACAATGTAATGGTTCACGGAATGGCCAAACTATTCAAAATACCACAGCTGTTATAGCATTGTTACTTTCAGTGCACTACTCACTGCCTCAGCCATGCGCACAGTCTATTTGAACTTCTCCCATCCAACAAATGCTTCAGTGCCTTTCCTGCACGGACCTCGAGGCTCAGAAACAGCTTCATCCCAAGAGCTCTAAATGCACTCAATCAGTCCATCAAGTGCTCTTTGTAGGACTGTTTGTAATTATAAATACAATTACCTCACTGTAAACTTGCACTACAGTTGTAATATTGAACAACCTGCACCACTTCACGAGCCATTTGCACTATCTGCACTATACATGTACATGTGCTCATCAGCAAATCTACAACAGAATTGCTGAAAAAGACGAGAATCAAGGTGTTGCAATGACCCAGTCAAAGTCCAGACCTCAATGTGATTGAACTGCTGTGGCAGGACCTTAAGAGACCTGTGTATAGATGAATGCCCGCAAACCTCAATGAACTGAAGCAACTTTGTAAAGAAAAGTGAGCCAAAAATCCTCCACAACAATGTGAGAGACTGATAAAGGTCATACAGAAAACGATTATTTCAAATTATTGCTGCTAAAGGTGATTCTACAAGGTACTGAATCATGGTGTGTACTTTGTTTTTCTCACATGGCGTCTCCATTTTGGCTTCATTTTTGTTAAATAATGACACAGTGCAATGTGTTGTTTTACACCTGAGGTTAGAGTTAAATAATTTTAGAACCTGGTAAGGATCAGATTTTTTTTTTATTATGTCATGATACAGTATGTAAAACCGAAGAACTATAAGAGGGTGTACTTTCTTTTTCACATTACTGTACATGGCCACATAACTGGGTTATTGGTGGAGAAATCTACCTCTGTTAACCCATTTTCTCTAAACAGAATAACAGTTTACATGGAATTTTAGAAAGCAGGTTTCTTTGAATAACCAGAATGGTTCCTTTAAACTTTGTAGCATATTACTGTCAGAAAACGGAAAGGTTCTAGTTATTATACATTGGAGAAAAAGTCGTAGTGCACCTAACACATGACTAGTCATTCTAAAGTGTGCAAACATTAACATCTGTAAATAACGTGATGTATTGGTCACCACTTTAAATTCAAATCCTGATACTGACACTCTGTGACCATAAGCAAGTCACTTCATCTGCTTGTACTCCAAATGGAAGAGCAAAAATAAATGCAACCAACTGCATCTGTCAAATGTTGTAAGTCGTCTTGAATAAAGTCATCAGCCAAGTAATAATGTGTATCCAGTAAGACCACTTCAGTATGGCATAATAACTTGTTTTTAGGATATTCTTGATGAACAGACCTACATGCCACAGCTCACATAATTCCAAATTTAAATTCCACATTCTGTTAAGTTTCTACAGAGATGGTAGGTGTGTTTTATTTACAGTACTTGTATAGTATGACTTTACATTTTGGGACTTGCTTTGCCTTTTTGTACTGGAGGATAGGAATCAGATCTGATTAAAAGCAGTGCATTACATATTAGGCTGATAACTTTTAGTGAGCTCAGGATAAATTATTATTATTATTATATTTTTTTTACACTTTGTCCACAGGCTGCAGACCTCCATGATGTCATTTAGGGGCTTGCAACTAGAGGTGTGAAGTGGAGAGTCTGGTCACAGAGGCAGCCAGAACTAAAACCTTTGTTTAGTGGATAAGTGTAGGGGTGTGTGTGTGTGTGTATGTAAAGACTGATATGGATGCTGAGCTTAATAAACAAATAAATAATTGTAGCTGTGTTTCGTTAATATGCATTTAGCCATCCTGTGGCAGAGAGGATGGGTTTGAAGAATGAGTGGGTGAACAAGTCATATGGGTCACTTAATAATCCTAGAAAATGTGTAAAAGCTTATTCTGAATTTGGTGGAGTATACTGTATATAGCTTGCCATTTAATCTTCAAGAGAAAGAGAACTGTATGTCGGCCAAGACCTGAATGCAGGATTCCTTTAGCCATAGGGCAGAAGCATTAACTATTGTGCTATTATATGTTAAAACTACTATTCCAATATCACCCCTGTATGTGCCTCTCACCATTACGGTATTGAAAAAATTAATTAAATCTCAAAAACCTTACACAGCACGGCCTTTGAAGTTAAAGGGAATACTGCGGTTTTCCTTACAGTATGACTTATATCTCAGTGTCACTGCATATAAGACAATAATGTAATTACATTTAAGATGTTAACATTTTAAACCGGTATATTAATGATTATCATGTTTTTTATTACTTGTTTAACATCTATTGTTTTGGTCATGCTGTTCAGCCAGAGTGCATCCAACTGTATGTGGACAGTCCAGATGTTGCTTTCATCAGCTCATCCCCTTATATGACATGTGCAGGCAAAGAAGAGTCATGGAGGTGATGTGACTGTCAAAGGAAATAGCTGACATGCAAGAACATTTCCACAAATGACAAAAAAGTTTAAATGACACTGCAAACATGTCCCACACCATACTGAAACTGAAAGCTGTACCTTATTTGTCAGTTAATGGCTTCCAGGATAGTGGCCATGAAGGAGTGAGGCTTGGCTGAGATATTCCTGAGCTGTCGGCCAGTTCCCTAGGAAATGACACAAGTAGCCGATATAAACTGATGAAAAAAATAAAAACAGAACAGTTCTTCAGTGAAAATATGCAACATTAACTGAAAAAATGGCATGTTAGATTAAAATAAAAAAAGAACATAAAATTGTTTTATCAAAAATTATTTAATTATGCTTAAAATACTGAATCTATACTGAAACAACATATTTTATGTAACTTTTTTTCATGCTCTGTTAAATTAATTATATTATACTAAACCAACATGACTTGTATCAATAAAATATTAAATTGTAATAATTTGTTTCCTAACCTTTTTAAGAAAAAGCACATCATTTTCTTAGCTATTACTTATTGTGGTTTTCTGTTATACTTGATTATCATTTGTTAAATCTTTTTACAGCTCATGTTCAAAGTGATAAATAATAAATATTAACAGTTCAACTTAAACTAAGGATTCTACTGTTATAGGAGACAACAAAAAGATGTTTTTAGGGTGAGCAACATCTTACCAGTGTATCAAAAGAAACTATCACAATTAACCCATGGCATTCAGAAAAAAAATCAATTTACTAAAAGTCTTTACCTTTCTTTCTAAATGTACAAAGGTGTGGGGATCCCTGGGACCACAGGTCAACAAAAGGGGAGGAATTTTATACAAATACATGATAGTCACGTTCATAAAATGTGTTTTTTTGGAGTTAAATTAACTTAATTCAACTGTGTACTATGAAAATAAGCATACCATGTATTGAGTATTAAAAAAGTGGTCATTTTGATTAAGATTCACTTAGAACAGGTGAGCAAAGACAAGCCCAGAAGCTGTTTAGGCTTCTGTTAAAAGAAAATAATTTATAGTTTTGTATAACTGTGTTAAACATTTAAGAGAATTATGTCAATACTATTTGTGCAACCCACCCAAGACAGGTTACAATCTAATAATCAATGCAAACCTCAGTGTTCATCTACTTGAATGCATTTAGTAAAAGAAAAAAATGCACTGTATGTGTCATAATGACTACAAATGTTTGTGATACACCATCTATTGGAATGACAAATGCAATGGG
Source organism: Polypterus bichir lapradei (assembly GCA_026402145.1). Lineage (NCBI taxonomy): Eukaryota > Metazoa > Chordata > Cladistia > Polypteriformes > Polypteridae > Polypterus > Polypterus bichir. The sequence continues at coordinate 84,956,236 of JANRMT010062814.1, read as the reverse complement.
TATGCCTCTGTTATATACCATTTGGCGAGGGATTTATAAAAGCAGTGTAAATGTTTTAATGCATCATCTGTTGGAATGACTGACACATAGCAACCGCATACATACACAGTCACTTATCCTTTAATTAAGGTGGATAACTAGAAAATGCAACACAATATCAACACACTTTATTATTTTAAGTTACATTAACTTAAATTATGCAAGTGGATAACCCCGTTGTTTATTTTTCAGTCTTGGCCCTCCTAAATGGCAACTACAACAGAGTCCGTACATCATTGTCATCACTTTTGAGGTTTAATACGTTTGTCACGTCGACGCTCGGTGATATGAATTGCTGCGCGCCTGAGTCGCCATTCGGCTGCGTTTCCCTTCTTTATCGTGGGTGTCCTCATTTCCCCATTTTCTCTTTTGCGTACGGATGAGTCAGAGTTTGCCCAAAATATACGTACGTTCTTTCGTCTAGTTTCCTTTTACAAATATGTATGCACATAGCAGGCCTCTTTTTCTGTGCATATAAGTTTTTTTTTAGTCTGACACCAGAACAACTAAAATTGATATATAAATACGGTTTGAAATGCTTCTTGGAGTCCTAATTGAGTGTAAACCACAGAGATAGCGGCGGCGCACTTTTATTACGTCACTGACCTCATCCAGTCTTTGAGAGATTCTTATTTTTTTTTCTTCCACATAAAAGCCTTCCAAATGGTATTTAGAAAGTGAAGGAGTTAACAAATGATTTTGTTACATGAGTTCGTCGGGTCGTGACGTGCCCCGTCTTCCTAAGTCCTCGTCCAGCTGCGTCATTGCTAGGTCAGAGGTGGGAGTTCATCGTGAATCCGGGAGGGCAGAGTGTCCTTTTCCTCCACACGTGTGTTCTGAAGGGGTTGTTGTGCGGAGCGCGTTCATAGTACAGCTGTACCGCAATACGGAGTTTGTCATCATATTTTCAATTTTTTGGTGTTTGGTGTAACGGGAAAGAATGCTGAAGTGTTTCAGTCGCGCATTGTATGCTGCGGGCCGGCTCACATCCAAAACAGCCCCAAGTTCATCAACGTGCCAGGGACTGGAAAAACTTCTCCGGCCCGCCCTCATCGCACCTTGCCCGCCTGCGGTATGGCCTTTCACACGCACAATCTGGATGTTGTGTAGCAGCGGCTCCACGGCTGGTCCCAGACAGGGACTGCTTGGCTCAACACGGAGGACTCCGCATTTATCGTGCGGCTGTGGTGGATTACACACGGAAGGTAACGAAGCTTCACTGATTGACTTGGTTATTCTTGGGTTGGTTTTCAGCATCTGTGTTAATAATTTTTAAGGATTTATTTGTAAAAGTAATTTATTTGTAACTTTGAGAGTAGAATGCCGACAATAAAAGACACAAGGTCAATAGGTTTGACGGCCATAAACACGAAGCCATGTTAACTGTGCCTATTAAAAAAGATCAGGTAGATCTCCTGTTATTTAACCACTTTTTATTGATTAAATTTGTGTACATTGATAATGCGCCCGTCATTAGTTGTCTTTGTCTCCATCTCCATCCACTTGTCATTTGAGAGTGATTCTTTAACAATGGGTTTCATTTTAGAAACATCCTCTTTCCCCGAGTTTGACAAAATCGTTATTTGTAAAATGGATGAACACACCACAGTGAAGTGTGTTCGATACGAAACATCATTTATTAGTAATTCAGATGTTCAGTATTTTGTATTATCTGGAGATGCATATTTCACGATGTTGTCAAACTTTGTTGGGTAGGAGACAAAGCCTTTGCAGAATTCCTGTCTGACGAGATTAAAGAGGAGCGCAAGATCCAAAAGCACACATCCCTTCCCAAGATGTCAGGTGGCTGGGAGCTGGAACTGAACGGGACAGAAGCCAAGATTTTACGACACGTTGGAGGAGAAAAGTGAGTATGTTTTTGTCTTTGTTGATTTTCTTTGCCAGTTGTAACAAGTACATCGGAATTTTTTGTTGTGCCCGCTGCTTTTTGTGTTACCAAGTGTATTCGCATAGGGTGAACTGGACTCACTAGATGGGTTATTGGTTGGCCTAATCTCATGCACCCTAAGCTTAACACGCACATGCATACAGTGGTTTTGAGTGGTGCTCGCACAGCCTACCGCTCCTTTGGTGTTCAAGGTAGGGACTCGCTAGCATAGGTGTCCCCAAGCTGATAGAGACTAGAGACTGTCATCAACAGAGATTTAATTCTTCCCATGCTGTCCATTATTGGAGGCTTTCCTCCTCGGCTTGTAACCCAGTGGGAGAGAAATGGAACTCTGCTCATCCCAGTTGTCCTGTATTTATTACTTCAGTCACTCAAGATGTGCAGACAAAGTAAAGAAATGCAAAGTAGAACAGTAGCAAAGTCTGAATATAAAGCCCTTAAAAACATACACCCAGGTCTTAACGGCAAAAAGCGTCATACATCAAATTAGTAGAAAAAAAATACTTTCACCAAGGATATGAAAGTTGAGTTTAGTAGTACCGAAAGATGCATCTGTATGAGGACAATTTTGCATTGTCTGGCGGCTCTAATCGGATGTAGGGCTGCCACATAGATGGCATGTCAGCCGTCCATATGGATGGATATCCTTTATAGCTTTGGGCAAATTGTCCTTTATGCCATTCTTTCGCTGTGGGGTTTCAGACACCATGATTTTACAGACAGATAATTGGATTACTACTATGATAATAAACAGCCTGGCCTAAATAAGCTTCGATTATTAAAGCATGTGCAAAACATCATATCTTCTACAGTGTCTGGCTTCCTACATGGGCTTTGATTTTAGGGTTTTCCTGCGATTTACAAACTGAAACAAAAAAAAATAATCTGCACATTTTCACCTAGAATTAATAAGTCAAGATATAATGCCGATTCCCAAAGACTATTGCTGCATATATTTAATATCCATGAGTAAAAGTTTAAATTCACAGAGGGAAAAAACAAAGTTCACAGTTCAGCTTGTCTGATCAAACTTGAAGTAAGAAACCCGTTTAAAAAAAAAAAAAAAAAAAGTCCAGACTCACAAAATGGTGACTTTTCTCTCCAGCGCAGCCAGATAACATTTAAATATTAGTACATAAGAGTAAAAAAGACACTCTGAATTACAAGATACAACACAGAAAAAAAATATATATTTCTCAGTAAAGAACCATGAAAAATTTTAAAGAGTTAAGTCTGTCACTTGGGATGGAAATAAGGATTATGGCAGACGTGCACATTAGTCAAATGGTGCAGTGCACAAAATTGTTCTTTATTTTAGCTGCAACTAACAAAAATAAGTGTTAGTGAGGCATCAAATTGGGGAACGTTTTACTTTAAATTGTTAACTTTACCTATAGTTTACATGAATTTGAGTCGATGTTTGCTTGCTTTTAGAATAGGTCTCATTTTGTTAAAACTACTGTGTTGAATAATAGAAAAATGACAAGTCTGGTTTAATACACTAAGCTTGTTGATATCATTTTAATTTTCAGGAATTGCTGCACACATTAAAAAAAGTCACTCAAGGTATAAAACAATTTGACACTTTGTATTTTACTGCACAAAATAGTTTTGTCTCCTTTAACTACTGTATGATAGCAAGTCATGCGGCAAAAGTATTTGTTAAACAAAAATAAATGATGCACTCTAATATGTAATAAATTATTTTGGGGTTTTTTGAGTTAGTAATGTTTATTTTTTTAATTAGTCTTATAACTAAATATTGTAACATAGCAAATGTTTTCTCACAAGTAACTATTTATGGGCATCTTTTCCAGAATTTCTGTTTCATTCAATATCAACAACAGCATTCCGCCATCATTTGATGAAGAGGAAACCCAAGATGGTCAGAAGAATCCTGACAATGAGGTGAGATCTGAACCTGTTGTTTTCAATTGGGCAGAATTTAAAGTTTTAATGTGGTTTGAAAGTTACTTTAAGTAATGGTCATTTCTAAAATTTCTGATATAAAATAGTAGGTTGCTCATTGTCTAACATCGTCTTCTATATTTCTGCATTTCAATGATTATATTTCAGACTGGTTTTATCATATTCATATTAGTGCTGTGAGGGTTTATGTACAAAGCTAGTAATTTAATTAAATCTTTTGGGAAATGTTTAGGTAGTAGAAACATATTTGCCAATACAATTTTTTTTTTAATAGTAAATTTATTCACCCTTGGAACCCTCTCTGTAAATCTGAAAATCAAATTGAACCATGACTCAAAAACGAGTATATGAATTGAGTAAAGTGAACTGGTAGTAACCAGTGGGTCTCTAAGATCTCTATGGTCTAATAATAATAATAATAATAATAATAATGTGATTGAGGAAGATTATCCATTAGCTAGTTATTATTTTAGATGGGAGATAAGGTCATCTATGGTGATACTGCATACTCTATAAATGTGCAGGAACATATTAACCTTTTGAAAAAGTCCCATCGTCATTGAATGTAAACTTTCATGCTTGTTAATATTGCAGTAACTCGTCAGTCAGACGTGTTCATTGTCATTGTAATCTATGACAATCATTAACATATTAATTGTCCTCTTTGCTACTTTTCTTGGTATGTCTCTCTTTCTCTTCAGCCTGAAATTGTTTCAACTCCCAACTTTGTGGTAGAGGTAACAAAGCAGGCCACAAATCAGTCTTTGGTTTTTGATTGTCATTTCCCTGAAGATGAGGTAAGTTTTATTTATTTCTGTTTGTCTCTTAGACTAGTAAACTGTGTAAAATTAAATTATAATAAAAACTAGGGCGAAAAAATATTTGTATTTAGTTAAAAATATGACTGATGCTTTTTCAACTCAGTAGTCTTACAAGCTTTTATAGTAAGACTAAGGCAATTTGAAATGCTTATACTGACAGCAAAATAAATGTCAGAATTTGAGTATTACTTGTGCTACAAGTATTTGTAAAGCACTGCACAAAGTTACTTCTCAAGTTACAGCAAAATGTTCCTTACTCGATAGACATATAAAGATGTCATGTATAGAAATAAAATATTGAGTTTGTTTCCAGGTTGGCCATGGTGAGGAAGAAGAGGAGAGTGATATTTTTACCATTAGAGAGGTCAGCTTTCAGCCTGCTGGAGAATCTGACTGGAAGGAAACCAGCTACACACTGACCACTGACTCACTTGACTGGGTAAGTGCAACATACAGTACATCTATGGGAATGTAATGGGCGATGTGGATTTGAAGTTTAAATATATTTCAGCCTGATCTTTTATAAGTCAGAATAAGACAGTTACATTCACATTACATTTTGAGATTATTGTTTAGAACTGTACATGGAAATAGTTTCACATTTTAACCCCTTATATAATCCATTTTTAAAATTGCCATAATGTTTGATGTCAACAGTGACCGTTTGCTGTGGACTATTTAAATTATAATAAAAAGCAAAATGTTGGATTGAGCAGCAAGTAATTGTGGTTCATTTTATAAAATATTTGGGGGTTTTGCCCCTGAGGCGCGCTACATGCCAGCCACTTCACATCTCTGCCACTCATGTTGTTGTCGGATTGATCGCATGCTAAGGAGATGAGGTTGGATCAGCTGCTGGCTTGCTGCTGCCGCCGGGCTGTGCGTTCTGCTTGTCGCATTGCGATCATTTAAAAGCCTGTACAGCAGCTGTCCTTTTGTTTCACTGCCTTGTCTTGCGGGGCGTTAAAGTGTTTCCGAGAAAATCACATATCGTCTCCTTCCAAGAATTTTTTTTTTGGTAGAGAGAGAGTATTTTCTGCATTTACATCTGATTGCACAGCTGTAGGTAAATGTTTTCCTTGTAAAACCACATCATTATTTGTAGGTCTCCTGCATTTCTAAGAGGAAGCACAATAATCACACCCATCCTAAATTGTAGGAAGCTTGACTGCCTTTTTAAAAATTACTAGAAGCCCTGTCACATTTTGAGTATCCTTTGTGTATCATAGGATACTGGGAAAACAAATGTATTCAAAATGTATACTTTGCATTTTACACACCTTGGGGATGAATCAGGCATTGGATACACACAAGCAGAACACATGCAATTGTTTTTATTTTTTGTCCCAGCAGCACATCTCTCCCCCCACCCCCCTCAAACCCCAACATTGCCCTTAAGTGGGTTATCTCCTTTTAAGTAACTGTAGGGTTGTCGCACTTGCAGGAGACTTGCAAAGTAAGTGCGGAGTGATGGCTCTGAGGCTAATGATCTGTGCTGGTATCCAGAAGGTCGCCGGTTCGAATCCCTGTCACTGCCAAAGACATCCTACTCAGATGGGCCCTTGAGCAAGACCCTTAACCTGTAATTGCGCTCTGACCCCAATGGGTATGTGAAAACTAATAAATTACACAAGAAATTGTATAATACGAAATAAAGAACAAAACCAAAACTCCCAATGGGATATCCAGGACTGTATCCAATCAAAACTCTTTCAGACTGCTCCAGATTCTGAAAATGTATACAATACTTAAATATTTTTCAGTTTAGAGCTGTTATATCTACACATTTTGCACTTGTCTTGCACATGAATGTCCTGTAACTAGAAATGCATTTATTCTGTCAGTTTTCAACAAGAGAAGCTGCACAGCAACGTTTTATTCATTTTGTATTTACACTGCATATGCAGTACAAGTTAACCTGTCTTTAGGTTTTGATTATTTTAACAAGGGGATTGGGATTCATTACAAATAGGACTTTTGAGAATAAACATTCATACGCCAAAAATGAGATTTGCTCTTTCATAACCACATTTTTTTAAATAAACTGCATACTTCTGTTTCACCCAGAGTGAAATTCAGACCTGCCACGTATGTAAAAATTGATATTCATTAACGTTATATGACCATAGAAATTAAGGTGTCTCTGAGAGAAGAGCACCAGAAAAATGGACAGCTTCTATAATATATTTATTTATTACACCATTGTGGAAAAGTAAAATTTTAAGCATCTTGTTCCATAATTTTACAACATTTGGATTGTATTGTGTGCTCTCTACAAACCTTGTATACTTAATTATGTGCCAAATTAAAACTTTTTACATTGTGCTTCCTAGGCTTTGTATGATCACCTTATGGATTTCCTGGCTGACCGAGGAGTTGATAACACTTTTGCAGATGAACTGGTAGAACTGAGCACAGCTCTGGAGCACCAGGAGTATATCAAGTTCCTGGAAGAGTTGAACAGATTTGTCAAGTGTCAATAAGTCCAAGTAATGTAGTCTTTCTCAAGCAATTTACCATTGTTTTCCCCATTTAACCGAGCAGAACTGAAAATTAGCACTGTATGCTAAATAATCAGAACTGCTTATTGCCTAAATGTTTAATTTGGAAAAAGGCTTACAGGCCAATCATGTTCCTAACTGTGAGGAAATCGTTCAGGACTTTGTTTTGTGTTTCCTGGAGTTCTGACAATTTGACTGTCAATTTCTGGGGTTACGGTTTTTTTTTTTTGTATTTAAAAACAATATTTAAAATGTAAGGTATACTTTGAAGGCCATTTGTAAAATCCTAACTGTTTCTGGAAAGACATGACATTTGGTACTGTTTCCTGCTCTTCAGTGCAAGCAGATTTAAGCAATGATATCACCACACTTGCTCTCTAAATAGTGTAGTGTCAGTTCTGCTTATTTTTGTACTGGGGGACAAATAATTGGAGTGTAACATCTGAATAAATTGATCTTGTATTCCAGGTGAACATCTGCTATTCTATTCGATCAACAGTGGATTTAATAATAAAATCTGTCTTGTGAAAAATTAAGTGTACCATAGATGTTTTTTGTGCAGAACTCTGCAAAGTCAGTGGTGCAGTTTACTTTTGTTTTACAAACATCCATAGCAATTTGTGCTTCTTATGATGATTCCTTCAACATACAGATTCCTATCACATAACTTAAAAATAAGAACTGCCTTTTGAATATACGAAGATGTCTAGTGAACAGACCTGTTTTGTTTTACAAACATGCCAGTAACAAAGATGCTGTTTTAATATGGACATCTGAAAAAACAAACATAAGAAATCTCAGTGCCAATTTATTACTTATTTGCAAAATGTGCTATGAATGGAGATGGCACTTTATTTACCCTTTGCTAAATAGTTAACCAACTAAACGGGATGGAAATGATTCATACTGTGAAAAATGTACAACACAAGACATTTAAGTGATTTAGCTTTTTGGTGTTAACTCTGAGTGTGCCTTGGGTTCAGAATTCTATGCAATTATGAGGAGTCGCATGTAATGTTATGCCCGAACTCCTCTTGGGACAGTATTTTGCTGTCATCTAGTGGATGAAATCACATCATGCTGCCAAATGAAAATCTGATGCTTTCTGCCACTTTATGGTAATACTACTGTAATTCATCAATATTCATAAGTAGGGTGGAGCCTTCAACAAAAAACAATGGCAAATTAAAAGCCATAAAGACAGTTTTAGCACAAACAAACTGAATCATTACTTAAAATCAAGCAATGGTGCGGACAATGTTAAGTGGTCATTAGATTCTGGCACAAATAGTGAAATTGATGCATTATATATATATAACGACCAAACTGCTGTGATATGCCCAGTGAAATTGGTTGCATGAAGCTTCACCATGTACAACATCTTTTTGAAAGAAACAGTAAAAATGAGAACATAAGTAAACACTTGATATAATAAAAATGAACTTTGTGTTTTTAAAACAAGCCAGTGGTTTGTGTGGTCTCCCTTAAAATGCATATCTGAACCAATTAGCTTTGGTTCCCTGTTTTTTTTTTCTCCCCCCAACTAGTCTTGTGATGTTTCCAAGTTTCTTATGAATACTGCCATAACTTTTTTTACTTTTGCTTTTTGTTTTCTATCCTGTACCTTCTTTTATGTTTCACTCACTGTTTGGGGTTGGGACAATCTAATCAAGTAGTCTCTCATCTGCAAACACCTTTTCTAAGTAGGTCTTATGTTTACAGTTGGTTTGATGGTTGTTAGTATATTTTTCGCTAGTGAGTAATTTTCCTAAAGATACAACATGATAGATCAGAATCTACTTACCTTTTTCAGCAGTCCTTATTCCAGCCATTTTTACCCAACCTCCTATAGCACAGGCTGCAATGCACCTCCAGCTCATGACAAGGCCACCACCATGCCTCATGAGAAACTGCAGACAGGAATTTGTGTATTTTTGTTCTGCTATGCTGTTGTCACATTTGGAGTCATTGGTCCTCTGGTTGTTGCTCCATACTTTATGGTCTGCTTGTGCTTGTTGAATTTCCACAAGAATTGTTTCTTAGTTGCAGACCATTTCTTTCAAGACTTGTTTTTATAATCAAAGAGTACACATTGGTTCAAGATACAAGAACAAACTTTATTGAATTTCCCTGTCCCCTTTTAGGAAGTGGACAGGTATTCCAGTGTGTTTTTTTGACATCACTGTTGCCCAGTTTCTTTAGATTTTAAGTGTTTGAATACATCTTGAAAATGTAGATGAGTATGCTATTGCTTGTGGACAATGATCTTTCTCTGGTAAAATGTGTCATCTTAGCCATTTCTATACATCTCAAGAGTCGATGTGTTATTTTCGGTTGCCATCCAATTTATCTGCTAAACATCACCACTGGCATATGTGGCTCAGCTAATTACTGTTGTTTGAGACAAGGGTGCTGTTGGTGTCATTTTATAGACGCATGGAGTGGTAGGGTTACCCTAAGGAGGGGTTGGGAACCACACCAGAGTTGTGATTAACATCCACAGTATAGAATATAAACATTTTGTAACATACAATAGATTTTATTGCATGAATGATCATTTGTATTTATTCAAATGTTATATAGTGTTTGAGAAGTAAACCCTGACGCCCCTATTCCTAGCTTTAAAAATATTTTTCCCTTGGGTGGTGCCCAAGACTTTTGCCCAAGTCTGTAATTTACTTGTTTAACATGACAACATACTATGGTACATTTAGTCGTAATCCTGATCAATGTATTCTAGTTGCATGCAAAACAATCATTTACACCATTCCGGTACATTTACAAACATCTTAACTCATTCTGAAGAAATCATTAGTGATGATGCTTACCTGCTGAGTTTAAGCACATTACTGCTTTGTCACCTCACTGTTGCACTCATTTTGGACTTGGTAGCTTTTTTACAATTAATATAATTTTGTAAAATAAGTCATAGTTGGTAGTCATTCCTCTCAAAGGAAGTATAAATGTTTTTGTTGCAAGCCATAGGAATTCCAAGACTAATTTTTGCATAATTATCATGGTGCAGCTTAAAAGCCATGCCTACAGCCTACTTATAAACTGCACCTGACACTTAAGGCAGGTTTACTTCCAAGATATTCCTTGGAAGTAATCACAAAATATAATCATACGCCGTTTTGCTCTTTTAGTTGGATTCTATAATCTATTTTCAACTTTTACCTTAATTCAAAAATCTATAAACAGATCTATATTATCAGCCAGCCTTCTTATTTTCTTTATAGGATTTGGTGGGAAAGTAAATTTGTTGATTATATTTCCCCCTTTAAAATGAATGCCACAAGTGTCACAGACTTGAAAAAGTTGCAGCCACCAAGTCAAAGCACTATTAAAATGCCCAAAATGTACCCGTTACATCAGCTTTTGCATGAGCTTCAGCAGTGGTGTGGATTGAGATTAGACCACATGCTTTTTAAAACAGTTCATCACTTCTGAGAGACACTGAAGTCAAACACAGAGAGACCAAACATTACAAGTGAGAATGGCCAAAATGGTCAAACACAAAACCACGTCAATTACAAATGGTTACTAAATGGTAAGCTGTTAAGTCATGTGGAAACACTACTGTGCTCCATTCATTTTTATTTATTTATTTTTTTTTTAAAACTTTGGTGGCGATATAGAAAAGAAGCTAAAATATCAGAATCCTTTTTCAAAAGAAAAGTGTAGGGGGGTTTAAATGAAGAATTAGACTCCAAAGGTTTGATGGCTCATACTCGATTCACAAAGTGATATGTTGGCCTTCCCTATAGTCCTGAGGCGGGTGTCTTTTTTGTTCTTAAAAATACTGCATGTGTAAACATTTTGGTGCCTCCACCATACGAGTGATAATCACTGCAAATGTGTTATACAACCATTCTGAAATACAAATATGAAGAGGGCTGTAAGCATTTAAACAAACCACTGGAATGAATGCATTATGAGATGTAGAGAAACATTTGAAACCTTCTCGATTTTAATATTAGCATATTGCACTGTGGTTATCTCAAACTCCTTCTCAACCATCACCTTAAAAAAAAAAAAAAAAGTAGATCCTGTTCAAGACAAAGCGGGTTAGAAAATGACCAGCTGACGTAATTGTACATTAAATAACTTGCAATCCCTTTTTTTGGATGATTTAAAATAAACTAGTTAAAAGCCTGTTTCATAATGGAAAACAGAAAAGCCACACTATCCTCCCAAAATGTCATTTGAGATTCACAACTACTTAAATTCTGTCATTTGTCATTAGGCCACATGAGAAGAATATTGTAAAGCCAGCCAAAATGTTTAGATAAGACACTTTATTACAAGGTAACATTTAAAACTGGATATAAAAATAAATATTTTCTGCCAAATTATAATAACAAGAAAAAGTATTTAGATTTGGAAGATTAAAAAAAACCTTCAGTGTATCAGAGAGGTAACCGTTCCACACAAGCCATTCCTTCTTCGTTTATTAAATAATGACAGCCAGATGATCACAACCCTAAGGGCAGACATTAAAAATTACACAGTATCAAAAAATGATAGTAAGAATGGCAAAAATAAATTATGACCAGTGTCACCTCTTAAATATGCAAATTGTGATGTCTAAAAATCACTTTCCCATAATAATAATAATACATTTTATTTATATAGCACCTTTCCCATGCTCAAGGCACTTACAGAATAGGTAAACTATGAGAAGGGTAAAAAGTCAGGCAGAGCTAAAAGCCTCCTGAACAGATGAGTTTTGAGTTGTTTAAAAGAATTCATGGAGTCAGCTGACCTAATTAATTTTGGTAGGTCATTCCAGAGTCTGGGCGCTATACTGCTGAAGGTCCTGTCACCCATGGAGTGTAGATTAGTGTGGGGCACAACAAGATTGCCAGAATCAGAGGACCTTAGTGGGCGGGCACGCACATAGTGATGGAGAAGGTCACTGATGTTTCTGGTGCAAGGTTATTTAGTAGGATTTTATATTTGATTCTGTAAGACACAGGGAGCCAGTGAAGACTGAGCAGGATGGGTGTGATGTGCTCGCTGCTGCTGGTTCGAGTAAGGACTCTTGCAGCTGAGTTTTGAATAAGCTGGAGCTGTGATATAAGATTAGAAGGGACACCTGCCAACAGCGAGTTACAATAATCGATGCGGGATGTGATAAAAGCATAGACAAATTTCTCAGCATTAGAAAAGGAGAGGAAGGAGCGAACACAGGATATGTTACAGAGGTGAAAGAAAGTTTCTTAATGTGATTTATGTGGGCAGAATAAGAGAGGGAGGAATCAAAAATGACACCAAGATTCTTTGCAGTAGAGGCAGGTCTGATGAGATCACCGTCAAGATGGACTGGAAAGGAGCTCATTTTATTGAGTTGCATTTTAGTCCCAATTTGCAGGAGTTCAGTTTTGTTGCAATTTAAGAGTTCTGCTCCATCCAGGTTTTAATTTCGCTAAGGCAGGTTGTGAGCTGAGAAAGCTCTGATGAAGTTCCACTTTTAACATTGAAATAGAGTTGAGTATCATCTGCATAAAGATGATAACCCAGTCCATAGCTGTGAATAATATGGCCAAGGGGAACCATATAGATACAGAAGAGAAAAGGGCCAAGGACAGAGCCCTGAGGAACTCCTTGTGTGACTGGCGCCGAGCTGGATCCATGGTTGCCAAGACTAAGAAACTCTTGCCTATCAGTCAGATAGGACTTGAACCACTGGAGGGCAGTGCCAGAGATATCCAGCATGTTCTCCATTCTGGACAGTAGAATGTCATGTCTGACAGTGTCAAATGCTTAGATTAAACAAATGATAAAACACTTAGATAAAACAAATGTGATTAAAATGACATGACATTCCAAGTGGTTTCTGTGCCATTTGTAAGCACTGTCACCTTCATCTGTGGTTAAACGGACTACACATTAATCACCATACTTGGAACAAACAAAAAAAAAAATTATCTTAAGAAAAATAACCCAACAGCACAGTTACTCACTTGACAACACATTAGCAGACTGAATGATCCTTCTACAAAGAACATCGGAGGATGGGGACACAGCTCACAATGTTCATTGACCCGGCTCTCAAGCTGACAGCGGAGGTCTGCCTTTGTGATGTTTCTGTTCTGAACATAAAAGCCATAGACATAAGTAATTCATTAATAAAAAGTTTCATATTTTAAAATGTGCACGGGCAGATTTAAAAAAAAGTTAGGCTGGGCCACAAACTCTCTCAGTAGAAGTATTTTCAGACAGAAGCCAGGCTCTTGAATCAAAGACAAGGTCTCCCTTGCTGAAGATTTTCATTCTAACTTCTTAATTAAAAAGCAGTTCTTGCTATTAAAGAAAGCTACTATTTAACTCTTGGTCTTACTGGCTTTTTCTTCTATTTTCTCAATACACACACCTAATACAGCACATTGAGAAAGCATTCAGACACCTTCACTTGTTATGTTACAGCCCTGTGCTAAAATCATCTAAATTCACCCCACCAAGCAGCACTCAATATCCCAGAATGACGATGAGAAAACAAGATTTTAGAATTTTTTGCAAATTTATTGAAAATGAGAAACAAATTTAACTGACAAAGTGCCGTGCACATTCTTATAAAGTACTTGCATCATGATTAATCAGCAGAATGTTAAGAAGCAAATAAAACTTGTGACATCAGGTTTAAAAAAAAAATAAAAAATTAAAGCAATCTAAATAAGTAAGTTAAGATGAACACCAAAAAAATATGTTGGCTTAACGGCAATAATTAACATTCAATTAGGAAACCTGCTGGAATAAAAGCCTGTAATCACTAGGACCATTGCTGCAGGATATTAAGGTCAACACCTGTTATACAGACTTAGTCTAGTCAAACAAGTCTTTTAAAACAGATAAACTACAAACATAATTGCAACCTGACCTGTCAGTATATTAAGTAAAGTTACAACAGATCAAGTTGTGACAAGATTTTTTATTTCTGCATTAAATATGGAAAATAATTTCTGCAGAGCCTAGGAAACTTGTAGTCCGTGACAAGTTGTATTAAATATACCGAAAATGGCACTTACTTGAGTGTTGATATAAGTTCCACATCGACAAGAAATAAACTGACTGGTAATGGTCAAGTGATTCCTAAAGAAAAAACAAATGGTAAACAAGTTAAAAGTATATAAACAATAAAATAAGAATCTTATTTATACATTTTCCACATAGAGTATTAATAGCATACTTGTCTGGAGAGGCAGTAATACCAACAACAATTAATATAATTGTACAGGCCACAGTTAAATTCTTAGTTACACAATTGACAAACATGCAACACACCGCTACTTGGTAAACAAGATGTTATTAAACCTTGATAAAACCTTGATAAACAAGAACCATAATTTCATTTTATTTGAAAGGAAACAAATCTGATTACCTGGTGTATTCCTTACCCATGTGGTTAAATATTATCTGCTAAATCTATTGGTGCAAAGGCTAATGGGCTGGACTGCAGGATGGCAGGGATCTTTAATAGCATTGTTGGCCTCTAAGTATTATTTCTCATACATGTCTTGCATAAAATGGAGCTTTGCACCAGTAATACTCTGGAATTGACTACGCTACCTTCTGTAGTGCTTTTCTAATCTAAGATGAGCACATTAAATACTAGGATGATATGCAGCCAGTAAGAAAGGAATCTGCTGTGCACCTATAGAAGTTGGCAAATGCTGATGGAGACTATTGGACAGCCTTCTTGACAAAATCAAATATACCTGTGTATTGTGCGCATTCTACATCAGTGATGGCAACTTCAAGATAATTTAAGTTGGTGGTGGTCTCTACAGCCTCCCACACATCTGATTCATATTTTTGTTTTTACAAATTCCATAGGTCCTCAAAAATATTGCATGGATTGAATTTGATTATATTTTCATGGAGCACAAACTAAAGTTTTCAGTTAAATAATACAATTAATGAACTTAAGTACAATAGCAAAGATAAAGGTATTGTATACAATTCACAGGTAATATTATTGCTCCCTGTTACAACTTTTTTGTACTGTAAAGGATTTAAAAAAAAAAAAAACACACACACACACCACACACATCCATCTATTCTGACAGAATCAACACAAAGCATGAATTAAACATATATGAAACACCAGATAATCACAAAGCAAACACACACAACTTGTTGCACAACATGTCCGCATTCACTCGTGTAGACAAATTGAGAGCCACCAATTAACATGCACATCACTGGGATGGGATGCAAAAGAAAACTCACACTTATAAGATTGTGCAAATGCCACAGTAACTGGACATGTGCGGAATGAGTGCTAACCACTATGTCAATGTGCTGCTGTCCAGAAACTGGAAAATAATACTAAAGGCAACATGTGGAAGATACACAGCACAAATAAGAAAACATCACAATTAATAAAGATTACGATACAAATAAAGAAAGGCCAGATAATGACAGATTCATGCACAGGTGAAGGAGACTGTGAAGAAAAAGAAAAAAAAAAAAAAAACAACTATCAAGAAAGCAAGAGTGCCTGTACAATTTGTAAAATTAAGCATCAAGAAATAGGTTAAGGGACAGAGAGGTAGTGGGGAAAATAAATTAAAAAAGAAAACATGACAAATAAAACAAAGATAAAATACAAATGGTATCATCTTGGCAGGGTTACCTGTCAGTTTTAAACACTTTGGGTCATCATGATCACAGGTGTAATGACTATTTTCCTGATTTATCCAGTTATTCCCAAATTTTTTTTTCTACAAGCTCTGTGGTCCCCGAGTCCTTTGGGGCAAGACCCATTTTTTCCCACATTAAAAGAAACCACTTTTAGCAAGATGTCTCTCTGGGCCTCATTCCTTCCATCACCATCTTGGTACATCATCTAACCATCCTCTACCTTTTGCTCCACATTTTCATGTCCATTCTTTTTAGCTCTACTCCATGTTTCATCTAAACTGACCATTCTCACTCCAAATGTGCATACTACTCCTCACACAGCTTTAATAAACTTTTCTTTTCAATCCTAGTGATAATTTGGGCATGTTATAAGCATCCATTTCTCAAATTTTTCCACCAAACTTTGAACACCCTCACAACAAGTGAGGTATTAAGCAAGTTTATATATTTCCCCAACAGGTAGAAAGGGGTCCCCAACTCCGGCCCTGGAGGGCTGTAAGTTTTAATTTTAACCCTTTTCTTAATTAGTGACCTGTTTTTGCCAATTAACTTCTTTTGATTTTTACTGACTCACTCTTTTATTTGAAAGTAACCATGTCATGTTTAATACTATTACTGTATTATAATCATCATCATAAGGAAGTCTTAATGTTAATAACACAGAACTACAAAGCATCATTAAGATTTCCAAGGAAACTACAAAATGGCTTTAGGAGTGCCATTTTGCAGCTCAGGGTGCCACAAAATTGTTACATCATTCATTCTCAAACATTGGGAGTTAGAGTAGAAGTTTCATAACTTGGTATTATGTCCAAAAATTTAAACTGCTCCATAGGTTCATACACTGAA
Organism: Polypterus bichir lapradei; assembly: GCA_026402145.1. Classification (NCBI taxonomy): domain Eukaryota; kingdom Metazoa; phylum Chordata; class Cladistia; order Polypteriformes; family Polypteridae; genus Polypterus; species Polypterus bichir. The sequence continues at coordinate 84,939,542 of JANRMT010062814.1, read as the reverse complement.
AACTTACAAGAGAGTACTTACTTGCTACACAGTGGACAAATTAGACTGTCATTGGAATCAATTCCTTCCACCATGGCATTTAAACACTGCTCTTCATAAAATACACTCCTTTCATACTCCTCAATTATAGCTTGCTCTACAATGCACAAGAAATCACAAATGTTAACATAAGATTGGGGAAAAAGAACCATATTTGAGTTCCGGAAAATTCACTGTACAATTTATAAAAAACAGGATTATTAAGGAAAAGTGGTCAACTGTTTTAGGAATTTAAGTTATCACTAAATTCTAAGAGCTTGTTTATACTTAATGGTCAGAATGCGTACGTGTACACATCATGGCTGCCACGCGTTCCCAGCGTTCATTTGATGCGTCCTCTGAGCAGGTCCTCAGAAATTAATGTGGCATGTGCGCAAGTTGAAGTACCAGCAAAATGTGTGTGTTTTGGGGGGGTGCAGTGTGATAAAAGTCAGAAGAGGACATCAGAGTCTCTGTTTACTATCTACATGTGACAGAAAGCCTCTATGCGGATCCTACGGGATCGATGTGCACACTTAGATGTTTGATGAACGGTTCAGTGTGGTGAAGCAAAATGCTGACATACAGATGCATTTGTGGTGCTTTTGTATTCAAGCATTGCATATTCCCGATCATAATGACACGATACATTTTAAAAGTCTCACATACCATCTTCTGTTTCGTCTTTTATTTCTGGGTCTTCCTCCTGACCTGACAGCAGTGGCAAACAGCAATAGATCACCACACAGAACACATTAAATGTATGATATTCCAACTCTCTGTAAATTTAGAATCCTTAGATTTGTACTTGATATCACTTTCATGATGAAAAGTATGTATGCTACATTTTACAGATAAATCGTTAATTTCATTTAAATAATGAATACTGTTAATAATTACACACATGGGGGGGGTGACACAGTGGCGGAGCGGTAGCACTGCTGTCTCGTAGGGAGTCATGTCGCTGTTGACCTTTGCTTGGAGTGTACTGTACATGTTTTCCTGCTGGGTTTCCACACTGTGCTCTGGTTTCCTTCCAAAGATATGCAGATTTGGTGACACTAAAATGACGCTAGTGTATGCGAGTGCTTGTATTCACCTTGCGATGAGCTGATGCCCTGTCTAAGGATTGTTTCTGCCTCGTGCTCAATGCTAGCTGGAATGGACACATCCCTGGATTGATGGATTTAATTATTAAACATACTTTTCAGAGATATTACGGTAAGGTGTCATTGGAATTTAATGTACGCATGCAAGTATAAACAGTAAAACACTTGCGTAGCAGGAGTGTCCGCTGAAGCATGTGTTGCGTGAAGTATAAACCTGGCCTTTCATTCAAAACTTTTCTGCCTCCAATTTTTAAAAAGGCTGCCAAACATGCAAATCACATTCGTAGACTAGACTTGATGCTCCTTAACCTTAAAAATTATACTCTGAAGACAGGTCTGTAGTTTGCAAATGTAATATTCAATAAACTCAAATTAACTAGTCTAAATATTTGAAGTAAGTGGTATATAAAAATGTAATGAGACAAAATATGGACCATACGTACTGTATGCATACTTCAATAGTTTGAGGAGCCTAGCAATTTCAAAAGAAATCTGAAGGTAATTTCTCCCTTTTTGGAATAACATTTACAGTGTAACCTCTTATATTTTTGTAGGGTAGACACTCCTGAGGTTCCCAGACATTATGTGGTGATGGGATACAAACAATACAATATAGAAAAAATAAAAGCTATTACTGTGATCATTTTTTCTCTTTCACTGCTGTTCCTTAGCTCTGAATCCTGAAAAGTCACAGTGGGTACAGGTCTTGTTTGTAGCTAGTCTCTTATTTAAAGCCTGAAGAATGCATCTTAATATTGAATTTGAAAATTGGAAACAAATTAAAGCTTAGGCTGAAGATTTTAAAGTAAAACAACTCTGACCTTGGGAGATAAGCTCCTTTTGAATTTCTTCCAAAACAGACAACTCATCATCTTCTTTCATTACTGCCAACACCTGGAAATCATAAAGCCAATGGCATTATTACATTATTATTATTATTATTACTACCACAGAAAAAAAAAGTTAGAAAAGTACATGTTCGATGCTTTGACCCTTATGCTTTAATTCTGACATCTGTGTCATTTAAAATACATTTATTTGGTCTTTAATGTTTTAATGTACATAAATAAAATTTAAATTTAAAAATGGTGTAAGTACTCTTTTTTAAAATATGAACTTTGATAATGGGAAAAAAATAACTAGCCAACAGCAAGATTAATACCTTCCTTTGGCTCTAAATATCAGGAAGGTTTCAAATTATTGTGTAGAAGGCTACAACAACAACAACAACAAGAAGCTTATTCCAAATGTGTCTTTTTTTACAACCTTAAAAGAAATTTGTTGATAATATTAACTGGTAATACTAAGATTACTAGAAGAAAATACTATGGAAAATGTTTATGTCTTGGTTGCAATTCACAGAAGACGACATTAACCAGGGATTACAACAAGCAGCAATCCAAACATAACATGTAGCAATATACATTCACAATTAGTATTTTCATCCATATTATGCAACCCTATAAAAAATGTACAATTTAAAAGCAAAAGAAAAGATAGGGCTTCACATGTCATGCAACAGGTCCTCACACAAATTACTTTGTAGACGTTACACACGTAAAGATTTCTAAAAATTAAATAAAAAAACTGATTTTACATATTTTCCCACACAACTATTTAAATTCACATATGACTAAATGATAGATCTTTAACACTTCAACAGTTTCTGAATATTCAGGTTGAAAAATTTTATGATATAAAAGCACTCACATCACTGAAGGAATCTTTTTGCCACAGTGAAGGAAGTCTGTTACCATTTGCTTTAAGTTCTGACCATTCCACTTCCATCACTTCCTGTACCAAGATCGAGCCAGGGGTTCTGAACGGCATGCTTTCGCCCATTTGCCTGTACTTATCCAGGAGCCTTGCTCGGTTGCTCCTCAAACGCTCAACACAGCGCTATAGATAATGTGAGAGACAAAGACTGAGCAAAATTCAAGTTAATAGCACTTAAAATTATTACATGCTTAAGAATATGTGCTTAACAGTTATACACGTTTTACCGAAATAAATGAAGGATACATACTAAAAAGTTCGGGAATGTTTCACTTATAACCACTATGACTCAAATAATCAGACGGAAAACAAAATACATAATATGCTTGCTCAAGACACAAATCAATGTTAATATTTACTGGTTTCTCAATACCTGCACAAATAGCTGAATACAAGCTGAACTAATTTGTATTTGTGTTTTAAAATTTAAAACTATTTACTGTTAAGGACTACAGACATATATAAACTATGTCCAAATACAGTGAATAAGTCTATAAAAACAGAAATTGCAAAACAATTCCCTATATTTACGTGCTCGTAGCAATATGTAAGACACACACACAAAAACTCCGCTCGGACATAAGTAATTCGTACAATTAACGGGCAGGAATAACTGAGATAGACCTGTTTAACGAAACACCGTTCATATCACTAATACGTGGTATTACTTCACAAAATGTTGCAGATGTCGTGCTGAATACCCGGCCTCCTCACCCCCGTTTCGCGTGTATGAGCGGCATCCAAGACAAAAATTTTATTTTATCTTTCGTAAGGTAAATAGGTAAGTGCTATTGATTGATGCTGTCATATTAGGAAAGTAAGATCGCATTTATGTATAGTTTGCGTGTTATTGCATTCAGGTTTGAAAACAGTATTCGACTAGTAGCTGCTATTGAATTTTAGAAATGTCGATGTCACCCCTGCCGAAATAATTCCAAGAGACTGAAAGGTCAGAATCACTTCAAATTTCATGTGCAGTCACCTATTCCACCTGCACACGATGCCCTACAAATTTAATTGACTGTAGCTGCAACACTGGAAATTTTAGAGAGGGGAGAGCGGGTGAATTTGGCACAACCACGGCTGGAGTTTTAACCTGTGGCATCAGCAAAATAATTCAATATGACCTCCACTATCCACAACGATGTCAGTTACAAAAAAATATTTTACATTGTCATTAGTGCAATGACCGTTTTCTCGCCGAGGACTCTACGTAATATCGTCTTGTCTTGAAATAAAGCGACTGGAGTTTTGTGTGGGTGTAAGCAGTAACAAAACACCTGCTAAGCTTTCACCTGATAAAGGGACCAAGCCATAAACAATACATACATAATGAGTCCCTTTAACGTAAAACATTCTTGATATAGTCAAGCAGAAATCCTTTCGCACACTGTATTAATTCTCTTGAGAGCAGCATTCCGTATCGCCAATAAAGTTACTGCGCAATAAACATGCCAAAACTTGCAGTCATAAACCAAGCTAAAAAATCAAAGATGCGGCTGCTTCGTTATATTAGCGCGAAAATGTTTGAATAAATATATATTTACCTTCCTAAAAGTCTCCTTCCATGGTGGAGTTGTTCCTTTATACAGGGACCGATGCTTTTGGAAGGTATCCATGCCTGAACACTAAAGAGAAAAAGACAAATAACACGTCTGTTCCACTTCCACTTCAGGATTTTAAGAGTGGTATGACGGACGGCAAAGCATTTACCTTTGACCGGAAGAGATTCTGCAACACTTGCCACAGTGCATTGTGGGTGTTGTAGGCTTTTGTATGTTTTATATAAGGGACGTGTTCTATTTTTAGATAAGACGCTTTTACTTTCGATTTAATTGGCCTTTGTGGATTTAATAATAATAACTTTATTTATATAGCACCTTATTATACATTTACATGCAACTAATGGTACTTTCCACAGATTAATCAACAAAAACAAAAATATGCCACATTTACTTGGATTGCCATCATGAAATAATATTATAATTTCTACTAAATGTAAATATACTAAATACGGAATCAACCAGGTATTGTTAAGTAAAATTTAACCAATAAAATGCAAAATAAATCTTCACTCTTATCAGAAAATGGCTCTCTAATTAAAATATTTATACATTAAGGCTGACAGTAAAACAACCAGATCTAATTTATATACAGTGGTGTGAAAAACTATTTGCCCCCTTTCCTGATTTCTTATTCTTTTGCATGTTTGTCACACAAAATGTTTCTGATCATCAAACACATGTAACCATTAGTCAAATATAACACAAGTAAACACAAAATGCAGTTTTTAAATGATGGTTTTTATTATTTAGGGAGAAAAAAAATCCAAACCTACATGGCCCTGCGTGAAAAAGTAATTGCCCCCTTGTTAAAAAATAACCTAACTGTGGTGTATCACACCTGAGTTCAATTTCCGTAGCCACCCCCAGGCCTGATTACTGCCACACCTGTTTCAATCAAGAAATCTCTTAAATAGGAGCTGCCTGACACAGAGAAATAGACCAAAAGCACCTCAAAAGCTAGACATCATGCCAAGATCCAAAGAAATTCAGGAACAAATGAGAACAGAAGTAATTGAGATCTATCAGTCTGGTAAAGGTTATAAAGCCATTTCTAAAGCTTTGGGACTCCAGCGAACAACAGTGAGAGCCATTATCCACAAATGGCAAAAACATGGAACAGTGGTGAACCTTCCCAGGAGTGGCCGGTGACCAAAATTACCCCAAGAGCGCAGAGACGACTCATCCGAGAGGTCACAAAAGACCCCAGGACAACGTCTTAAGAACTGCAGGCCTCACTTGCCTCAATTAAGGTCAGTGTTCACGACTCCACCATAAGAAAGAGACTGGGCAAAAACGGCCTGCATGGCAGATTTCCAAGACGCAAACCACTGTTAAGCAAAAAGAACATTAGGGCTTGTCTCAATTTTGCTAAGAAACATCTCAATGATTGCCAAGACTTTTGGGAAAATACCTTGTGGACTGATGAGACAAAAGTTGAACTTTTTGGAAGGCAAATGTCCCGTTACATCTGGCGTAAAAGGAACACAGCATTTCAGAAAAGGAACATCATACCAACAGTAAAATATGGTGGTGGTAGTGTGATGGTCTAGGGTTGTTTTGCTGCTTCAGGACCTGGAAGGCTTGCTGTGATAGATGGAACCATGAATTCTACTGTCTACCAAAAAATCCTGAAGGAGAATGTCCGGCCATCTGTTCGTCAACTCAAGCTGAAGCGATCTTTGGTGCTGCAACAGGACAATGACCCAAAACACACCAGCAAATCCACCTCTGAATGGCTGAAGAAAAACAAAATGAAGACTTTGGAGTGGCCTAGTCAAAGTCCTGACCTGAATCCAATTGAGATGTTATGGCATGACCTTAAAAAGGCGGTTCATGCTAGAAAACCCCCAAATAAAGCTGAATTACAACAATTCTGCAAAGATGAGTGGGCCAAAATTCCTCCAGAGCGCTGTAAAAGACTCATTGCAAGTTATCGCAAACGCTTGATTGCAGTTATTGCTGCTAAGGGTGGCCCAACCAGTTATTAGGTTCAGGGGGCAATTACTTTTTCACACAGGGCCATGTAGGTTTGGATTTTTTTTCTCCCTAAATAATAAAAACCATCATTTAAAAACTGCATTTTGTGTTTACTTGTGTTATATTTGACTAATGGTTACATGTGTTTGATGATCAGAAACATTTTGTGTGACAAACATGCAAAAGAATAAGAAATCAGGAAGGGGGCAAATAGTTTTTCACACCACTGTATATAAAAATAAATATATACAATACATATTTACATTTTATCTATGCATATGTACATGGTAAACCATTGAGTAGAAACAGTCTGATTTTATTAAAGTTAATGAAAATATACAAAAGCAAATAGAACAGTCCGTAGCAGTTTCAGTTGATTTAAGATGTAAATAAAGTGCTTGATTCCTGCGCCACCACCACCTACTCAAAGCATCATGATGCTCCAACATTGATGGACTAAAAGCCAGAAGTCTACATGACCATCATCATCAAGTCCTTCCATGAGAACAATAAATACAAAGAGGACTGTTTCATTTATGTGAGGTAGAATGCCCAGAGGGGACTGAGCGGTCTCACGGTCTCGAATCCCTGCAGATTTTTTTTTCTCCAGCCGTCTGGAGTTTATTATGTAAAGCACTTTGAGCTATATTTTTTGTATGTAAAATCAGAATTTGGCACCAACAGCGTAGATCCATGCACCCACCCTGCCTTGTATCAACAGTCCAGGATGTTGGAGGTGAAATGGTGTGGGGAACATTTTCTTGGCATACTTTAGGCCTGTTAATATTAATCAATCATAAACTTGAATGCCATAACCTATTTTTGTATTGTTGATGACCATGTACATTCCTTCATGGCTACAATTTACCAGTCTTTTAATGGTTACTTCCACCATAATAATGCAGAACATTTGTCATCTCAAACCGGTTTTATGAACATCACAATGAATTTGGTGTTCTTCAGTGGCCTTCCCAGCCTCTAGATCTAAATCCAATATGACACCTTTGGTATGTGGTACAACAGTATCAACATGAGCTGACAAATCTGCAAACATCATGTGATGCAATCCTGTCAACCTAGGATCTCAATGGAATGTTTCCAATATCTTTTGGACTCCACGTCATGAAGAACTGAGGCTACACTGAGAGCAAAAGAAGGCCCTTCACAATATTAGTATTATATCATCATAGTATTATAGTGTTCCTAATAATTAGCTCAGTGATGTGTGTGAATGAATGCTAATTGCAATTGAATGGCATTCTGTGTCCATCTGACTAAAAGCTTGCAAAATAAATGTTTTAGGCATTGTAAAAACATAGAACCTTTTCCAGTTCTCTGAGGTTTAAGTGAGTATGAGTGTTCGAGTGTATCCTGGGTTGGGCTGGGTTATTTTTTGCCTTGTATCCAGTAATAGGCTTCACACCCTGCAACCCTGAATTTTGGGAAATAGCTTAATGGATGGAATTAAACTTAAAGGGACATCTCAAGCAGCGCAAAACAAGAAATCTACTTGAAAGAGCATGTACAAATTATTATCATTACAAATCATGGTTTGGGTGCTGTCTTGTGTGCAATGATGCTAGTTTAGGTTTTAGCACTACTCCACATTGAAATTAATTAAATGAGTTTAAAATGAATGGATGAATATCACACAATTTGAAAATGCAAAGTAAAATGAAAAGAGAGTTTTGTTATTCCAAGTCTTTCCCATGACCCTAAATTGGATAAAGATGGCTCAAAAATAGATGGTTATAGGAATTAATAGATATATAGCCTTGCGGTTATAGGAATTAATAGATATATAGCCTTGCTCCACTTCCTAATTTATACCACATATTTAATTGTATTTGAAAGAAGTTATGTGAAATCTTGCTACCCATGTTCATCTGTTGGAACAGGTAGATTCTTAAAATTACTTTTAAATTTTAGCTAATTAAGATAAAATGTTGCTAAAGTTACTTATAAGAATGTTGTACAGGGTATGGACCAAGAGGACTGTAAATTAATACAATAGTGCACTTTAATTCAATATGACTGTTTAATATTACAATCTCAAAGATATCTTTAAATACACTACTAAATGTGATGTGTACAATCCATTCCATGACTAATGTAATAATTTAGAGACACCAAACAAAATACAAATAACTATAAACTGTTACAGATAGTTCTAAAACAAAAATATTAGATTACCTGATCATTAAAAATATCTTAAAATCAAGTCCCAGTACAATAAAATACTGCATACATGATTAATACATATTTTGTATTTAAATAGTAGTAATCTACTATTGATGTAATAAGAAAAGTCTGCATTCTCTATATACTTTTTCTTTGTGAATCTGTGGTGAAATGCTTGTGATCTATTTTCAAATAATTTGAAAACAAGAAGTTCATGCTGGAATAATACAACCCCTCAAAACAAAAAGAACAGCCACAGTTTGCAATATACTTTCTACTAAATGGCTGCTGTTTAGGTGAAAAAAGCAGCTCTATGCACAAGGTCAAAGAAAATGTGCAAATATTTAATGCTACTGAAAATGCATTTCTGTCTAAACAATTCAAAACTGGGAGGTGTAAGAGATGCTGGAGGCACAGTTTGTTTTAGGTGATGGGCCAACAGAAGAATCGCCCCACATGATAGATAGATAGATAGATAGATAGATAGATAGATAGATAGATAGATAGATAGATAGATCATTTGGGTGGAAATTAAGTTTTTACAGAGTAAAAAAAATAAATACACACATAATAAGAAATATACAGAATTACTAAAAAAGAGAGAAACCTTCTGACTTGGCTAAACATGATAAGATCAGTCACAGTCTCAGTAAGACATTGTAAAGACATTGCTGTAGGTATAAAGAAGCCCCTGTAGCATTTCCTTCCATAGTTTTGCTGAATAATTTGATGGCCATGAGTTTATAGTGATCATTGATCACTGTCATTTCATACAGTCTCCTGAAAGCTCAATAATGTATGTATACATATAGGGCAACTGACTAAATTGTAAATTATGATTTTTATATTTGATGACATGACGGTATAGCGGGTAAAGTATCATCCTCACAGCTCTTGATTTTCAGTTTGATTCACAGCTTGGATGTCTTCTGAGTTATATGCGTACACTATCCTGGTTTTTGCTTGCATTTTGTCCCACATTCCGAAGTCACTTTGTTAGGGTAGTTGGTAATTTCAACTTGCATGTGTGTGTCTGCAATTAAGCAATGGATAAGACATATTCAGTTAATGGGTAGATGGACTGACAGAGATGAACAAAGTAGTCATACAGGGCCAATTTAGACCTAAACAACTTTTTGAAGCCAGAGAAAATAAGAGTAAACCTACATGTACAATGTATGGTGAGAACATGCAACACCTAAAAGTTTACTTCATTACCTCCAAACAACAAATAAAAAGAATTAACATTAACATGTGATGTTATTTTTTAGTTATATGGCAAAATTCCAGTTAAATAAGTGTTTCTTTCTAAGATAAATCCTGCTATGTGAGGATTTCACAAAGATACAAATGAAATCTACACATACTGTATAATCAAATATTCCACTCTGGTGACAGATTTTCCAGCTTCCATGAAGGAAGAGATGATAATGAGGCCTTTATGAAACTGCAGAAATAACAACTTTCTGAATAATGAAACAGTAACGGCAAAAAGGAAATACTTGTCAGGTAGTACTTGCATGACCAACTAACATGCAATACATCACTACTCTCTGGAACATCGATAAATATGAATGTATCAAAATACATCATTTTAAGTAAATGAAACACAGAAATCCTTACCTGACATGCTCCTTAGCTTTGTTTCCATACCACTTGTTCTATTATTAATAGTAGTTTGTTTGGTTTATTCAAAAAAAAAATTATGTAAATCTTCTAACTGATCAACAAAGAAATGAAGTTATAAATTTACTTATCATTTTCAATCTTACTTTAGAAATTGCAAAAAATATGGATTCATGCCATTTTACTTTGCACTATGCAGGCAATGCTTATTTCCAGTTTGGAGTCTGCTTAGTGTGGCCATCTAGTGGCTAAATTCTTATAAAGGCTAAGGTTCCTGGTTCAGTCTCGCGCTGAAGACTCCCCAGTGCTGTTCGACTGAAACATTACGTAATACAGTACCTCACAACATGCTTATTTTCAGTTGTAACACTTTTTTAACAGTAAATTGGTCTGCGGTGCTGCCTTAGAGCTCCAGGAGATTCTGTTTGTCTCCCACGCCCATATATAGGGTGGTCTAGATCTAATTATGCAATTTTCATTACACTATAAATTATTAAGTTTATTACATAGAAAATCACCCGAAAAATCCCGAACCATCGAGAAGTGTGCGAACTGACGACATGAAGAATCGTCTTTGCGCCGAACTAGAATCATCTCCGCATAAATCAAAGTAAGCCAGACGATCTGGATCTGCATAATTAGATCTGGACCACCCTGTACACTTCTCTACAGCTATTCTGAAAGGCATTTATTTTAAAAAGAATGGCGACACTAAATTGCGAATGTTCCACGGGATATACTGGCGTCCTGTCCAGGGTTTTTTTTTCTGCCGTGATGCTGGCAGAATAAGTGCCACCTTTTCTTACTCTGACTTCGAGTGAGTGAGTTTGGGATATGTGTAAATAATCAACCCTTTTCTTTTAAATGTTATGTGTTTAAATATCGGGCTATTTAATTTTTCATAAAGAAACACTGTGGTAAAGTAGTGAAACCAAACAGAGTGTCTGAATTAGTATGTACTGTATATGTAAAGTGACCTATAAAAATCACTACAGCAAGTGGTTTAAGTGGTGCATTAATGCTTCTAAAGATCATGTTTGTGCCATGAAATCTGTGATAGTTCAGCGTCAGGTCACTGCTATAGTATTTGGTTGGGCATCAAGAAGGGTGGCCCACGATTCCTGTTGCTGTTGGCACCTGGGCAGACCTGGGTATGTGTAGCCCAGCTAGAAGGCAGGTGGAGAGGCTGGGCAGCAGTCTAATGTTACATAACGCAAAGCTCTTTTTATCTTTAATCTGGGAGGAGAAACAAGAGAAAGTGCTGGTTTAATATTAATCTCCCCAAACAATGATTGCGCCAAATGTACACACTGCCAGAGAGGCGAGCACAGTGGAACTTCCAGAGAAAAACCCTCTATTTCTGATTTAGACAACTTAAAGAAAACCAAGACTTTGTTTTCCTTGTCAAAGTAGTGGTTACGGTGCACTTGCACAAATAAAAACCGCTGGACATCTGCGACAAACGTACCAGTTTTTTCGTCGACATACCACATTGCTTACACACACGGCGGTGAGCAAGACTTTGCCCTCCCTGTGTTGAATGATGCAGAATAACCCGACTCCGGATTGTCAGGAACACAAATATACCTGAGAAGCGGCGGTGCAAACCGCCATCATGGCCAAAGCGAATCGTTTGGGCTTCTCGGCTAGGAATGTGTCGGCGCCCGTCCCCGAGTCGGATACGGATTCGGATTCCGAACCCGAAGAGGAACTAGAGATTCACGTCGGGGCCGCCCATCTCCCCACCAAGCAGGTGATTCATAGCGGGCATTTTATGGTGTCCGCGCCGCACTGTGATTCAGGATCCAGGCGAAAAAAGCGAAGTGACAGCACAACGCTGGTGTGCCACGAGGGAGCGAAGAGCGACGCCGGGCTGACCACTGACCCGACCTTGACCCGGCTGTTCGAGTGCATGACCCTCGTATACAGGTGAGGCCTTACATGTGGCCATCGGCACATTCATATAGCAAACATTTCCTTTGGAACTTTCTCCGGAGGTGGGTGGGTGTGTCTGCCTTAAATATGTTTTATTTTTAATTGTATTCCATTTTTTATGCTATGTACTTACATACACCGCGTACTGCACTGTCCCAGTATGTCTAGCAAGCTTTCTCAAACCTAATTAATACAGTTCAGGGGTTTTAGGGTTATGGAGCCAACCCCGACAACACTGGGCTCAAGGCAGGAACCAACCCTTCACCAGGCCACAGGGGAACCCACTTTGGAATGTGAGAGAAAAACCTGGAAAGACACAGGGAGAGCATGCAAGCTGCATACTGACAACATTAGGTGGTGGAGAGCCTGTGTCAAACATTTTAATATATTTTATTAAAGACTGGCATCAGACCTTTACACGAACACTATTGGTGTGCAACTTGTGTTTTTTGGATTTTTTCTCCAGGTCCTCCAGTTTTACTCTCTCGTCCTAAAATCCATTGTGTTAGGTGTGAGTGGCTGTAAGTGTGTAAGTGAATGATGTTTGTCCAGGGTTGATTTGTACCGTGTGCTTGGGACAGTTCAAGACCCCACATAAGCTCTATGCCCATATTTAGCAGGGTCTGAACATGAATGGATTAATTGTGAGAGCAGGAATGCTTAAATCTCTTTTATTTTCATTGTTATTGATTTATTTATTTTTTGTTATGTATATTCTTTCATATATTCTACAGTACTGCATGAAGGCAATTAAAAATAGCTGGCAGTGGTTTAATTATTATTTTATTAGACAGAGACCGTGTTCATGTCTCATTATGGTCACTTTGTTTGCACAGCTTGCACATTATTTTTGTGCCTCTGTGGGTTTTTATTCTGTTGCTTTCATATCCCAAAGATTGTTACATTGAGTTAAATCGAGTCTCTGGCCAGGTAAAAATAAATGTGTCCTTTAATGGACTGGCACCACATTCAAGATTGCCTCTTTGTGCCCTGGTAAAGGTTCTGTAATAAGCTGGATCAGTGCATGTATGGACAAATATTTAGAATTAGGCATATAATTGCCTTGTAGAAAGACAAATGTTTATATATACTTTCAATATGTATCTTTTTAAATTGTACTGAGTGAATAATAGCCTTTATCCCATTGTTTAACAAATTCACATATGGGAAAGAACTGAAAGAGCAAACAGAAGGAGATTATGGGTTTTAGATTTTGCTTTTGTTAGGTGCAAGGTACAAACATGGTTGAAATTATTCTGCCACCATCCTGCCTTTTTATCTACAAAAGAAAATAAATGCATAATCATAAGTAAAATGTTTCCATTTAGTGACAATTATATCATTCAAAGCCATATCTCCTGAATGGACTGGTGCTTAAATTCAGTATTTCTACCTTTGTGATCATAGTTCTCATTTTACTTATCAAAAATAAGATGGTTAGAAACAAGGATATTTCTCCTCAGGCAGAGGTAGTAATGTAAAATTATTTTAGTTGTTGATAAGCTCAGGTTTTATCTAGGTAAATTAATCTTTATAAATACAGTATGTGCAAAGATGTTGAAGCTGATAAACATTAGTGTTTTAATATTAATTGTTTATAAAGTAAAATTGGAAGGATGTGTGAGAAAGACTAGGAGGTGATTTAGTGCTTTTGTTTTACCATGTGTTAAATACCTTCAAAAATATAGATGTTGTCGGCAATAAAAGAAAAATGCCATTCCAGGCATGAGTCAAAAGAAACAAACAGACAAAGAAAAAAAAAAAAACTTGAATTAAACACATGGCTATGAAGAGACTAGCACAATATCTAGTACTATCACTTTAATTATATTCTGAGTTTTTTTTTCAATAGAGGTATGTAGAGAATAGAAGAAATGAGGACATTCTTATAGGGGAGATAGAGTTAAAACATTATTATATTACCTGTGCTTTGAGAGTTTAGGTCATATTATATGTATTATATATAATAACAATGTGCAGTACATACTGTATGTATAAAGTTATTTCAGGTCCTAAGATGTTCCTTGTTATTACTTGGTATTTATAAATTCACATCATTCATAGTTTGAAAGGATGTGAGAGAGGAACAAGAGGTTATTTGAATATGTTGGTGTAGTTTTTATCATGTGGCCTCACCATATAACAGGCAACAGCAGAAAAGATCCAGGCATACTTTTGGAATTAACTTTTGTATGTAATTCAGATGGCAAACACTCTGCATTTAAATGTCAGTGCAATTTTTCTCAGCCCAGGTAGTTCATAATCAAATTAATTTACAAAGCTGGTATAAGCATATCTGCAGCAAAGCACTAGATGAAGCTAGATATGCAGATGTTTAATTAGGCTTGAAAAGAATGAAATCATGTATTTTATATTTTCACCAGCACTCTGATATTAACCTGTGGGTTAGCGTTGAACCAACCCATCACCTGTACAATAGGGAATTTGTCAAACTAATTGTTTCCTTTATTCTTTCTTCAAGTTATCAAAGGCCTGGTTTCCACCAAATGAGTGGTACACACCATCTGTTTCAGGAAAATGGAAGTAGATGTGGAACACACAGCAAATGCTCATGTCAGATGGGAATTTCTCCTCCTTCACTCAGATGGAAAGCAATTCCCTAATTTTACAGAGAGTTTGCACATTTAACCAGATATTTTTTCAATCAGTTTTTCTTGCAAATTAAAGAGAAGATAAAGTTAGCATCAGCGCCCCCTCTCATTCTGAAGTGGTATTGCTTACCTCTTCAGAGCCAGGAAGGTGGTCCCTTGGGGCACACGCGTGTCACAACTTATTTGCTTTATCTTTCAAAAAAAAAACAAAAAAAAACAAAAAACTATAAGTTATGTTATTTGGCTCTAATCCTGATGTCATCCTTCAGAGTTGTAGTGGAAGAAGAAGTGCAGAGCGTTTTGTGTTACTGTTGTGTGAGAGTTAAATAAAATATAAATTATGCTAAGGAGCCGTGCGGAATGTTTCAAAGTTTTTTTTCCCTTTAGAAGTTGTTTTTTTCACCACACAGGAGCGAAGGTAGCTGAGTGTTAAGAAAAGTGTCTGGAAAAGTTACCGTTGGAGAGTCGGAGCGATGCACGGAACAAAAAGCGTAGAAAACAGTTGCAGAAACCGGTCATTTAATAACTGGTGTCATGGTGACAAATATTTAAAAGTAACAGCGATGCCTTAGTGGGAAGAAATTACGACACATAAAGAATATTGTGATAGAACACTATATAGCACTCGTACGTTAAGCGTTAGCGCTGGTAGAGTGCGAGGACATACGTGTTCAAAATGAAGAAAGCATTTATTTTAAGTATAGGTAGGCGGTGAAGCAGTGAAGTAAAGAGGGGGACTGTGAAGTACGTAGACAAGCTCTGATCAAGGGGCAAGCGGAGGTGGAAACAGAAGCATCAATAAGTGAATAAACAGCGGCGGATAGTACAGTACTCAGTAAGCGAGTTTTCTTAGTAAGAAGGAGGTATTTTGCGAACGGTTTTACTTGCTTGATTGGTTCTTAGCGCTTAGGCAACAGTACGTGTTAATTAGCAGGTAGGAGAAAAAATGGCGTAGGCAAAGAGATTGATAGTAAGGAGGTAAAAAGAGGGGCACAAAGTTAGGAAAACAGTGAAAAATACAGTTTAATAACATCATAGGAAGTCACACTGGAGGCAGACAAGGGGAGAGTATTACAGGAGCCGTAGGGGCCAGAGGGTGTTAAATATCGGCAGTATTTCACTAACCTGATATTCATTTTAATCATTTAAATTTAATAAAAATGGGTTTTCTGTGGAGAAACATAAAGAGGAATGACTCCACTTCCTACTGAGTTTAAACACATTTTTTGCTCTTCTCACAATTTTTATTTATATTTTCCGCCTGGAAATAAAATTTGTAGCAGCATTGCATCTTTTACAGGCAAAACATACTTACATAAAGATATAATGATGCTATTTAATGCAAGAATTTCTTAAACATCATCATAAAAATCTATATTTTATTCTGTATTTAGAGATTTTGATACTCTCACCAGTTCCCAAATGTTATAGATATTGCAATGCACACATTGAATTGAGTTATAGTAAGAATGCTGTGCATTAAGAAAATGTGAAGAGACTCTCATACTACAGGAGTCTCACTTTTAATTCGGATTTTGCTTTTTTTTCCTTTTATTCCTGGACTGTTTATTTATAAAACATTAATGCATTAAACTATTAGTTTTCTTTGACTCTTTAGACTAAATATAATTCTATGTTTCTTGTTCTATACCTTAAAATGTGTTTTCTGTTTTATACTATCTTTGAAATTTTGAAGCATTCAAATGTATTATATGTACATTCATTTTGTAAGCAGCATTTGGGAAACGCATCTGCCAATTTAAAATAGAAAAAATCAGGGAATAGCGTTTTATGCCTCTTCCCTCCTCTGTCAGAAAGTAACAGAATGAATTGTTACAAGTTGAAAGGCAGACAGATTATGTTCATTACTGTTTTCTAATGAGGCGTTAAATGTATTTTTTGCTTAGTCAGATGTTTCTTCATCATGCACTTTAGATAATTTATGAAGAGTACAAAACACAAACATGTTTAATGTTTCGCTCTAGCTAAACACTTAAATTCTTTGCTGTTTTAGTTAATGACTTTTGGTTAACTCACCAAGGAAGGTTCATGTCTTGAAATGTCAGTAATACAGATATACAAGTGATAGTATGTGAAAGCAAAAACAGTTGTTTTAATGGAATAATAATAATAATAATAATAATAATAATGGAAGAAATCATTATCCATTGAAGGGTTAATATAATATAATATAATATAATATAATATAATATAATATAATATAATATAATATATGACAGCAAAAATCAACCTGTCAACAGTGGTCAGTATGCACAAATAAGTGAACTGGAAAACTAATAAAAATTAATTGAGGCCAAAATTACAAAGACCAAGAAGAGATCATCAGAAAGAGCTGATAATGAGAGGACAAGAAAACATATATCAAATTAACTAGAAATCAGACTAATAATAATTATGTAGGGGACAGACCAATCAAGAAGAAATTTATCTGGAGAACAGGCCAAAAATGGCTAAATAATGACAAGGAAAAATTACTTAATTTAAAGTTGTTTTATCAACCATTCCAAAGATGGGTGAGATGTCAACAGAACTGTCCCAAGTGGGGAAAAATATTTGAGTGGATCTAAGGAAACACAAAAATGTAGTAAACTATGCACTGGCTTCTAAGTCCTGAATAGCCGGTCTTTGCGCAGTGGTGCAGTGGTTTGGGTTGCTGCATCAAAACTCCAAGGTTCTGCATTTGATGTCTAGTCTAGTCAGCATATATGTGAAGGCTTTAGGTTTTTTTTGGTTGCTCAGTTTTTTTTTACCATATTCTAAAGATATGTATGCTTGATTAGTTGTTACAAATGCGGCCAAAACTATTAGTATCCTTTCAGTATTTAAAAAACAATCACGATTTTCAGTGAAGTAAGTTGAAAATGATAAAAGTAATTGACATCCATTATTCTTTTTTCCATATTCCACAGAGCAGACACTTTGCTTTTGATTTAGGACTTAACATATTTAAAAAAAAAAGAATAGAAAATGGCATGGACAAAATTATTTGGACCAATACAATATTTTGTAGCAGACTGTTTTGAGGGAAAAACTACAATCAAGTATTTTCTGTAACTCTGAAGGAGACTTCTAAACTGCTGAAGTTCTTTTAGGTTTGACATCTTTTGGCTCTTTCTATATGTCACCCACTGTACTCGGTCCCAATTCAGGTGGTTAATCATGTGGTGGGTGCAGCAACGCACTGTAATCAGCATATACTCCCAACTAACCTATAGATGTTCAACTAGATTCAGGTAAGGGCTCATGGCAGGCCACTTCAGAACGCTCCAATGCTTTCTCTTAGATGTACGATTTAGGTCACTATCCTACTGGAGAACACATGACCTGTGACTGAGACAGAGCTTTCTGACACTTGACAGTATGTTTTGTTCCAAAAGGCCTTGATAATCTTCTGTTTTCATTGCATTCTGCACAGATAAAAGGCACCCTTCGTTAGAAACAGCACAGCAACCCCAAAATATTAATGAGCCTCTTCCATGTGTCATGAAATGGTGTTTTTTGTCTTTGTAAACATTATTTATCTTCTGTTAACATAGAGCTCAGGTGACTTTTAATTTAGCTTAATGTGTACAAAGAACATTCTCCCAGAATGACTGTGGCCTGTCAACATGTATTGAGCAAACCTCCATCAGGCCGTTGTGTGACTATTTTTCAGAACTGGGAGGCTTTGTGAGTCTTCTACCATGCAGCCCAATTTCACGCAAACAGCGATGAATGGTGCAACTTGAAACTGCTGTACCTTGATCTTGGAGATCAGCCTAAATCAGTCCTGATGTTTTCCTTTGTTTTTTTCCCACCAATTGAAATATCCTTCTGAGGTCAATTTTTCTCTTGTGGTTACATACCAGGGAGGTTGGATATGATCCCATGAACCTTAAACTTTTTTATAATGTTAACTACTGTGGTCAAAGGAACATTACGTTTTTTGAGATGGCCTTGTAGCCTTTACCTTCACCGTGCTTGGCTAATACCTTCTTTCTATCCTCCTCAGATACCTTTCTGCTTTTCCTTCTCTTGTCTATGTTTTCTGTGATTCATACAATAACACAACAAAACTGAGGGAGGACTTTTCTTCATTCAGATAGGCTCAGTGTCTGATTATAAAACTGAAACAGTGATACTAATTAGTGCAATTAGTTTGCCTGAGATACTGCTACAAACCAATTATGTCTTTTGACTGCAAAAGGGTCACAATAATTCTGCCCATGCCATTTTGACTTATTTTTTAAAATAGTATGTAATGGTAGATTGTTGAACTGTGTTACTATTATGGATGCAGTGAGAAGCAAAATGACACCTTTTATTGGCTAACTGCACAGATTACAAAATACAAGCTTTTGAGGCAACTCAGGCCCCTTCTTCAGGCAATTAAACTGTGGAATATGGAGTAAAGAATAGCAGATGCCGATTACTTTTGTCAATTTCAACTTATTTCCAGGAAACCGTGATTCTTTTTTAAATAGTTCAAGGGTACCAATGCTCTTGGCCACATCTATATCTCTAACTAGCAAGATATACAGTATGTAAGTGTGTTGTAAAAGGAGAAAAGGTGTCCTGACCAGGAAAGGAGCTGATTTCATACCTGGACAGGAAGCTTGAGAAGGACAACAAACTGGCTGGCTAGCAGAACAAAAAAAATAACTTTTCGTCTGTCTGGTATAATGGAAGGATCAGTGATAGTTGGCAGTCTGGAGCAACGTTATCCTCCATACGCTAGGTGGTAGTGGTCCTCACATGGGAATTCATTTCGGACACCCACTTGGGTGCTTGAGATATGGAGTCTGGAAATGCAACCCTGTCGGGTTTCCTTCCTAGTAATAGAGAGCACTCCTGGCCCGGAATTGCTCCTCAGATGATACGGTGTAGCACCGTAAACATTTCTGGGTCCAGCATAAAAGGGAGCCTGCTGCCTTATGTGAGTGAGCCAGAGTTAGGAAGAGAAAGACAAATCTTGTTGGGAGAAGCGAAGGAAAGGGAGACAGAGAGCGAAACAGAAAAGAGAATTGCTGTGTGCTGATTTGTAATTGATACTGTGATACATTTTTATAAAAGTTGCACACAATAATAATTCTTTGTGTACGCTGAACTTGTGTCTGAGACAGCTATATTTGGAGTTTGGGGAGCTGCAGTACCCCCTACAGGTCACAATGCAAATGTGTCCTGTGATGACTAGCATTCAGTCCAAGGTCAATTCATAGCCTAAGCCTTGTACTGTTGGGGTATTGTCAGCCTTCTTTTTATACTGTATTGTAATTAAAAAGGCATATTCAGAAAACATAGGCAGTTAGATAGATAGATATCAGCTTAGATAGATAGATAGATAGATAGATAGATAGATAGATAGATAGATAGATAGATAGATAGATA
>JANRMT010062814.1:84890726-84916746 GCA_026402145.1 Polypterus bichir lapradei | reverse complement strand
GCTGCCTTCTCAATTATATAATGCATGTTTTCTTCAGCGCTTTTTGGAGGTCTTCGTGGTTTTCTATGTACTGCGTGATTACGTGGGAGGCGTGATGATGTCACACGAAACTCCGCCCCCACGGCGTTCAAGCTCATCTCCATTACAGTAAATGGAGAAAAACAGCTTCCAGTTATGACCATTACGCGTAGAATTTCGAAATGAAACCTGCCCAACTTTTGTAAGGAAGCTGTAAGGAATGAACCTGCCAAATTTCAGCCTTCCACCCACACGGGAAGTTGGAGAATTAGTGATGAGTCAGTCAGTCAGTCAGTGAGTGAGTGAGTGAGTCAGTGAGTGAGTGAGTCAGTGAGGGCTTTGCCTTTTATTAGTATAGATAACACATTATACAATAGACTTTCCTGTAAACCTGTGCTTTAAAATGGCCATCAACAAAAGTCAAGTCACTAGGAAAAGCAGAAATTGATCTAATGCAAGAATGATTTACTCATATGTGACTGTATATAGCATATTCAAGAGTAAGCAGTTCCAGTGACTTAAGATATCATTATTACTTATTGTTTGATGGATGCCTTTATCCACAGTGATTTACAACAAGCATCCTGTGGGGTGTGCTCCAAGAGTACAGGGTACAAGGCTCGTTGTTACGAGCCAATCAGTCCATGTACAGGAGGAGCAGGAGCTTGGTCCGCATTGCCGGTAATAAGTCGGACTTGTTTCCTGTTGAGGTTGTACTCCGCCAGGGCTGCCGCTTGTCACCGATTCTGTTCATAAGTTACGTATATGGACAGAATTTCTAGGTGCAGCCAAAGAGCGGAGGGGGTCTGGTTCAGTCACCTCAGAATCTCGTCTCTGCTATTTGCGGATGACGTGGTTCTGTTGGCTTTATCGGACAGTGACCTCCAGCTCTCACTGGAACGGTTCGCAGCCTAGTGTGAAGCGGCGGGGTTGAGAGTCAGCATCTCTAAACTTGAGGCCATGGTTTTCAGCCGGAAAAGGGTGGAATGGTCTCTCTGGGCTGGGAACACATTACTGCCTCAAGTGGAGGAGTTCAAGTATCTTGGGGTCTTGTTCACAAGTGAGGGAAGAATGGAGCGGGAGGCTGACAGACGGATCGGTGCGGCATTCCCCACTGGGAGAAGGCCACTGGGCAGACCCAGGACATGCTGGAGGGATTATATCTGCCGGCTGGCCTTGGAATGCCTCGGGGTCCTCCCAGAGGAGCTGGAGGAGGTGGCTGGGGAGAGGGAGGTCAGGGCTTCCCTGCTTAGGCTGCTGCCCCCGCGACCCGACCTCGGATAAGCGGTGGATAATGGATGGATAGATGATTTACAATATTTAAAATACAATTAGTTCCATTTTTTGTTTTTCAAATTGCAGCACAGGCAGGTGAAGTGACGTGCTCATGGCAACACAATGTCAGTAGCAGCATTTGAACCCACAACCTCAGGGTTTGAAGTCATAGGTCTAAAGCCTTAACCACTACCTTGCATCAATATCAGCCTTTTGAAAATAAATAAATGCAATAATAAATAAATAAATACATAAAAGTACTTAGTAATTCTGATATTAACCGATGGCATTATAACTGAGGCCCATTGTCTTATGAAATTTCCTGGGCAAAGCTGAATAACAAAGCAAGTGTTCTAAATAAGTGGTGTTGGATGATATCTCAAGTTGAAATTTATTGTCTAGAGTACAGAATATAGCATAATTCCTCTTTCCATGTCTTACAAACATACAGCTGTGATCAGCAAGTATTACTTGCTACATGTGAACTTTACCCACAGTAGTACCAACTGTAAAGCAAGTACCACCACAAGGCATATTCATCCTTAAACACAAACCAACACATTTACAAATACTGAGCTATTTTTGACTAATTCGTTAGCCCTAACTTCTCAGAAAAAATGAACTTGTATAATTAAAATTGCTATGTTTTAAATGCAGTTTAACAATATTATTAAAAAAGACACGGTTAAAATTTAAACATTTACCTGAGTGAATTGGATAACTGAATGAGAAGAATTTGTGTCCTTTAGGATTTTGCTGGATAAGCAGTGTACATATACAAATCCCAAACACATGATTCCAGCTAGTTTTTAATAAATCTCTTATCTAAAGAGTTGAAAGGTAAAGCAAATCAACTTTTGAACTTTTATTTGGCAACCCATCTTAATAAAAGGAAAAGTGTCTGCGTGTCTGTCTGTGTGTCCATCTGGTTGCTTTGTCTCTGTCATTCCAACAGATGACACATCACAAACATTTGTAGTAATAAAATGCATTTGACTTGTCAGATGGTGTGCCACAAACATTAACACTAATTTTAAGAAATCTATACCAAATGGCATTTAACAGTGACATAGGCAATGCATGTTGCACTGCAAACGCTAATGCTGAGGGCTATGTTGATTACTTAGATTTCAACTTATCTTAGACAGGACACTCAGCTAAGTTTATCAAAAAATCATTAGTTATTTAAACTGAACAATGGCTTACAGAGCTGTAGTGGCACAGGTAACTACTGCTACAATTCGCCACATGGGAGAGCCATCATTCAGATGTATGGTGAGAATACTGTATTCACTATATTCACGATACAAAATATAAGGTTGGGGGCGTGCGCTAATATAGTGCTTTGCTGCACCCACTGCACGACAAACCACCTCAGGATCCCAAAATTAGGACCTGAGTGCAGTTGTACAACAGGTGACATCTCAGCACCACACTAGCTCGATCCCTAGCCTCACAGCTACCACTCTGCCCAGTACAGTGATTTTTAAGAAAATGTTGGAGCTAGCTGACACAGAGGCTAGTTTAACAAAGCAGAAGTCATTAGAATTGAAGAATAAATTTATGAAATTTGCCAAATTTTGTCATTTTTGTAATCACAATAGATATTTGTTTTTGCAACATTTATAAGTGGCATAGGTGTATTGACGCTGTGCTTAATAATATAAATAATATAGGGTATTAAGAATTTCCAAAACTTACTTTATAAAAAACATTTTTTCAAAGCCAAGTACAAATAACTAATTCACATGAGTTAAACACTTATAATGTACTAGCCATGTGCGGCCAACTACGTTGCGCGTGCTAAAGTTGTCTGTGAAGGGCTCACTGTTTAAACACGGCTGCCAGTCGTGAACTGGGCCCTTCGTCGCACAGCATTATGATTTTTTATAAGGGAAACAAAATTACAAAAGAAAACCTTTGGACATTGATTTGATAGGAACGGCCTACTTGGAATCACTGTCCGAATAGTAATTATGTGGTGGTGTGGGAGCATTTCTGCTTCTGTCCGTTCACAGTCCGTCTTGTTTTCACGATGCTATCGTTTCCTCTCACGATGTCTTCTCAACCTTTCTCCAATCTTGCAGGTTGCTTTGTGGCAATCCAAAGAGTAAGGCAATATACATGGAGCAATGGTTATAAAAGGGGTTCACATAGGTATCCAGGCTCTTTAAAGCATAAATAGGGATCACTTCACTGACATGTGAGCAAGCCACGGTATAACTGTGAGATGCGCAGCACTTGCCAGCTACAACGTAACAATAATAATTTCCGGAACGTGCTGTTACGTTGTCATTCATTTTATCCACTGTCTTTCTTTCATTCATATGTTACGTAGGCACGTACCTTTTATCTTCGGCAATCTCATTCTCTTACCAGGCCTCAGGAGCTAACCAGCGTAACACTGTCCACCACCCCTTTCGTTATTCCGGTACATTGTTGACATCCGTGAGTAACTTCAACGTACTAAACTGGAAGGTAGTCTATGCATGTGTGGAATTCATGGACAAACAAAGATCAAGATCTAAATGAAGTACTCTTTAGTTAATTTAAAGCACAACAATTTGTTTAGTTTGAATGTCTGTGTTTTGAGGTGTGACTGGCGTACTACAGTCTTCAGTAGTATAAGCCTGGAGGAGATTCTTAATGCAATGCCTATGTTTTAGCTGTCTCTCTACTGCCATCTAGTGCTTCTTCTTCTAATTCATTCACGGACAAATAAAGATCAAGATCCAAATGAAGATTATATATAGAGATAATGTAATAGGGCTACATTGGAAAATTTCTGTGTGGCCAGGGAGTCAAATCAATACTAAATTCATGTTGCACCACTGCAAAAGTGCAGCAAAGAAAGGGCAAGCAGGTGTGAGTGTTAAGTATCAATCACAGTGAATGGCAGCAATGCTTCAAAATATTAGAATCAAATGTTAACATGCTTTACCTTATAATTTGTCTAGTTTCTTTACTTAGTTTCTTTACTGAGATTTATGTCACTTAGAGGTCAAATGTTGACTAAGCCATAAAATTATTGATCTATTTTTGTAGAAGGGTGAATGCCATCTATCCATCCATTATCCAACCTGCTGAACCCGAACACAGGGTCACGGGGGTCTGCTGGAGCCAATCCCAGCCAACACAGGGCACAAGGCAGGAACCAATCCCGGGCAGGATGCCAACCCACCGCAGAGGGTGAATGCATGATGTCACAAAAGCCACAACAAACCATAGCGAGGTTTGGGGCAGCCATCCGTATATTTGGTTTCCTGGGTGCAAATTGTAGTTTAAATGATAGCACTGCTGTGCACAAAACCGAGTCCAAAACAGAACTGAGGGAATAGGGAAAAGGCGGAGGCTTTTAAAGGGGAAGACAGGAAGTGAGATCAAAGGGGTTGGGCTCATGAAGGTCTTCAGCCATAGGTTCGAGCCCGGAAGTGACATCACAGGGGCCGGAGCCGGCAAGGTCTGCTTCCATAGGCTTGGTCCCGGAAGGGCTGTCAGGAGGGCCAGGTGGAATCTCCCGTGAATGGTCTGCAGGAAAGGGAGAAAAAGAGTCAGTGCACTCTGCCACATCCTGGTATGACTCGGAACTGCCCTTACTCAAGCCCTTTAGCTGCCTCCCATGCAAACGTGTGTGACAATGGTTACAACTGAAAAGACAGAGAAACATCTGGGTTGCAGTTTGTTGTGTGTATAATTGTGTGAATAAATATCAAGATCATTTCGCAGAGCGAAGTGTCCCTTTTAAGAACCATCTGATCATCCTGTACATAGATGGACAAACATCATGTCTGTTCAATTTTCACTAGTTCACTAGCTTTATACTTTAACCTGGTGCTGCTTCTGGGGCAACCCCTGGAACTATGTCCTGCTCCCATAAAATTCTGTGGCCTTTCCCATGTAGCTCCCTCTGACAGTTCCAGCCCTCAGTGTATCCCTGAGCCACAATAAGCACGTAAAAGGCCTGCTCCCTCTGGTGTCCTTAAGCATAGCTGTTCTTCAGCCAAGAATGCAGGGCTTTCTTTGTTCCATGTGGGATTTCTGTTTTGCCAGACAACAGTTTGGGGAAATTCTTTAGCTTTCCCCATAATCTTTGTAAATATCTAGAGCCCCTGAGTATTTACTTCCTGCATACTTGAAGAATTTACTAGGAATGACTTCCTATAAGTAATACAACTTCCTAGAGCAAGGGTGTCAAAACCTGGCGAGCCAGAGTGGCTTCAAGTTTTTAATACCAGTCTTTCTTATACAGTAACCAATTGCTGCTACTAATGGGTTATATTTCTTTTTCCTTATCTTTATATGATTTGTTTTGAAAGGCTTAGAAACTTATTTTTTTTTCTTATAATAATGTCATGCAAAGCGAGCCAGCAGTAACTGGTTACAAAATCGGAAAGTGGCCAGAACAAAACTGTGTAGACACTATTGCCTTCCACAAACTGAGCTGACACAGCTGCTTTGAGAAATGTTGGTGGCTCCTCTTTATATTTACATAACTCTCTAAAAGGTGCCAAAAGCACTTGGAGAATACAAATTGCTCTAACAGATGCTGAGTCAGTTGTTTACCATCTGGGGGCTTTCTCTTGCTTTTATGAATTTATTTTTCTTTGGCAGGCCATTATGCTTCTACAGTAGTTGGAGTACATTTTCCAGTTATCCTTTGAGTGAATTATGGAAATGTCTCTGCAGGTCATATTTCATACATTTGCTTGCAGGGTCCAACTATGAAATACCTTTGTGATGTTATGATGCTGGCAATTACTGAACACTCTTCTGTAAGTTACTCCATCTTTTTAATAATGCATCTCCTCCAGATGCATGTTGCATTGGTAATTCACATTTAGAATACAGACTAAGGCACCAGAAAGTGCAGGACATTAACATCTCACTTAGCCAACAATAGCATATTTGTCATGGACATTCTGCAGGGAAAGTGTAAGAATTTGTTTTATGTTTGCAGACTTCGCCAACATTACCAGTAACTTACCTAACTAATAATATCTGCCCTTTTTTGCTACTGACTAATGGAACTTGCTATTTGAAAATGCTGTTTGCGTCACAAAACATCAATCAAATAATGGGATGCTTGGTCTGTCTTGATTCGCATCAGATTATTGTGATACCGTTTGACATCGTCCACATCAGACAAAATACAGAAGTACAGATTTAAATGTTATGCAAAATGAATGGGCAACCACTAGTTGTCCAGAAAGATCTATTGGTTATGAACTGCCTAAATTGAGATGGCAAGTCTTCAAACTTAGAATTGAATGGATTTGAGGTGAAAAAGGCCAAGTCACATTCACTTGGAAAAAACAAAGAGACTACACACATTATGTGACTCAAAAACAAGACAAGGGGTTCTGTCTCGTAGCAGCACTAACCACTGTGAAGCGTGTTGTTTGCTTTACAGCAAACCAAACAAAAAATATTTTTTATGTGTCTGTTCTTTCTGCACCAGGAGTCTGTATTTCTTTTAAACAGGAGAATCATAGTGTTAACTTCTTTTTAACAAAATGGGTGTAACACAGTGAAGGCTTCCTGGGTGGCCTTTTCAAATTTAGCACTATCAGTCAGGTCTCCTCACCAGTGGGTGAAAATCAAGATGCCATTCAACCCCATTTTGATTAGTGTAATGCCTTGTACTCAGTGCATGCATGATACTGATCTGTTTTCTTTTCTTTTTTTTTCCAAATTAATCACTGATGTGTACTATATAGCTTCGACCGGGAGACACTCAAACCAGAAGTCTTCACTTCATTGCCTAGAATAAGGGGCTGTAGTTCCAGGGAGTTCCAATTCACATTTCACATCTGCACACACACACACACACACACAAGGGTACAGCTAGAACACTGCAGGGCCAATTGAACAGCCTTAAACCACCCATCACAAAGATAATTTCATATACTACAAAAACATATATTTTTCTAGGTAGGATGTTACATTAAGCAATTTAAAAGGCACATAAAATTTTAGGTTATATAACAAATAGTGCAGAATATATATCATGGAACTTTAAGGCAATGCTTTATAATGCACTAGTGAGATTGTATTTGGAGTTTTGCGAGCAGTTTGGGTTACCAATCTGCAAAAAAGACATATCAGCACTTGAAGCTGTTCAGAGGAAAAAAAAAAACAAATGCATCATAGGACTGTTCTGCTTTAACAGACTCAGGAAATAAAATTTATTTACTCTTGAGCAGAGAGGGTTGTGTGAGGACCTAATCCAGATCTTTAGAGTAGTCAAATAAATAATAAAAAAAACTGATCCAGAAAAAGTACATACTTGAGGCTATTGATGGAAATGAAGCGTAAGCGTCTTTAAGACTGAGGCCAGGGAGCACTTCTTCACGCAAAGAGTCATGAGAATCTGGAACAAACTACAGAGTCACATAGTTGAACAAGAAACTTTGGCAACTTTTAAAAAGTATTCAGATGAAATATTTGGACAATGTAGATCTTAGCTAAACTAATGAGAGTGATGGTCTGCAAGGCCTGCTCTTGAACTTGTCAAAATTCTTATATTCTTGTATTTGTCAGGGTGGGACCTTTTACCCAAAAGGAAAAGTGAAATTATTTTGATTTCACCTCGAATTGCTGTATCTAATATCAGCAAGACAGATAAAACACTCATTTTATTTATAAAAGTTTGACTTCAAAAGAAGTTGTTTAATGTTAGTGTTTTAATACTCTTGCTTTCTTTTCTTCTAGTGGAAAAATAGTTTCTCCCAAGTGGAAGTCCTTCAAAGGCCTTTGTCTGCTTTGGAGAGATAAAATTCGCCTGAACAATGGGATCTGGAGAGCCTGGTACATTCAGTGTAAGTAGTTGTTAATAAATCAAAACTAGTAAAAGTCACAAAGTTATGATGAAGTTATTTGACCCTGTGTTTAAGTTCATTATGGGGTGTGAAAAATAATAAATGTTAAGTTGTTTTTTTTCCTTATGAGCATCAAACCTATATTTACATGAACAGAATGTGTTATATTAGACATACAGTATAAGGTCAAATCTTCATGACATAATGACTTGGAAAATATTTTTTTTAGATGTAATATAAAAACATTAAAAATATATTCATTTAAATATTGTGGCATATGGTGTGCTAATAAAAAATAAAGTGCAAGAGGACTGCTGCTGCTTACTTTAGCATTTAAAATTTAAATTGCATTTTTTACATTTGTTTTGCAAGGTAGATTTACAGCATTGAACCATGTGTTACACTGAAATAACAGTGTTAGATTAAGGTTTCAACCACTAATTTATTTTAAAATGCAAATACAAAAATGTGATATTATAGTAGAAGCAATGCTTAAATGGATATATAACAATGATTTTGTTAAGATCACTGACAATATTTTCATTGTTGTACTAGTAAGACATTTCGTTTTTTTCTATATTTTTATGATGAAGGAGCAGCAGTTTAAGAGTGAATGCATACATTTTGTTAAGAATTCCTTTTTGTAGACATGGCACCTTGTCATCTGGGTGAAGAAGGTTAATAACCCACTTCACTGTATTTATTTTTGTTTGTGGTTGATTTTAAAGCATATAGTAAAGATTCAGCCTTCCACATTAACGTTGTGAAATTGGCCCTTGGTATGCCAGATTGTGTGAATACATCTCTGTATTAAATTTTGACATTTTCCATCTTTTTACACTAACTATTAAAACTGAAATCTTGCACAGCTTTTAGGAGCCGAGCTGACTTTTAAAGACAAAGCTACACATAGGAAAAAAACACAACATGATGACAATGTGTAGCCAGTTAAATACAATAAGTTAGTTCGATCTTAATTGAACTGATTTGATCTTAGCTAGGTCATTGGACTATTTGATTCAAGTTTTTACTTGGTTTAGCACTCTGAAGAATAAACAATGTCATTAATTTGCTGAAAGCTTTATCGCTTAACAAAACAGCACCATATATGACAGAATCAAAACAGGAAAGAAATCGCACCAAACCAGAGCACAAAATACCTAATCCAGGTATTTAAAATCCTCAAAGGCACTGATAAAGTAGATCCAGTAGAGTCCTTTCAACTTAATGGTGAATCATGTACTTCAGGACATTAGTGGAAATTAAGGAGAAGTGGATTTAAAATTAGCCAGGAAGCATTTCTTTACTAAAAAGAGTTGTGGGAATCTGGAACAAACTACTGAGACATGTAGTTGAAACAAAAACCTTGACAACCTTTAAAAAGAATCTGGATGAGATGATTGGGACAGCAAAGCTATTAGCTCAACAAACAGGCTTGATGGACTGAATGGTCTCCTTTTGTTTGTCAAATTTCTTATGTTCTAAACTCAGTTGTATTTTTCATAATAATTAAATTTTGAAAATGAAGTTAGTTTTTCAGTAAAGTTGGTAAAACAATTTTAGCTTACAGGAAGAAAAAAAGAAAATGTCATTACTATAATTTGTTGATAATGAAACCTTTGTTAATTACAGTCATATGAAAAAGTTTGGGAACCCCTCTTAATTCTTTGGATTTTTGTTTATCATTGGCTGAGCTTTCAAAGTAGCAACTTCCTTTTAATATATAACATGCCTTATGGAAACAGTATTATTTCAGCAGTGACATTAAGTTTATTGGATTAACAGAAAATATGCAATATGCATCATAACAAAATTAGACAGGTGCATACATTTGGGCACCCCAACAGAGATATTACACCAATACTTAGTTGAGCCTCCTTTTGCAAATATAACAGCCTCTAGACGCCTCTTATAGCCTTTGATGAGTGTCTGGATTCTGGATGGAGGTATTTTTGACCATTCTTCCATACAAAATCTCTCCAGTTCAGTTAAATTTGATAGCTGCTAAGCATGGACAGCCTGCTTCAAATCATCCCATAGATTTTCGATGATATTCAAGTCAGGGGACTGTGACGGCCATTCCAGAACATTGTACTTCTCTCTCTGCATGAATGCATTTGTAGATTTCGAACTGTGTTTTGGGTCAATGTCTTGTTGGAATATCCAACCCCTGTGTAACTTCAACTTTGTGACTAATGCTTGAACATTATCCTGAAGCATTTGTTGATATTGGGATGAATTTATCCGACCCTCAACTTTAACAAGGGTCCCAGTTCCCAAACTAGCCACATAGCCCCACAGCATGATGGAACCTCCACCAAATTTAACAGCAGGTATCAGGTGTTTTTCTTGGAATGCGATGTTCTTCTTCCGCCATGTAAAGTGCTTTTTGTTATGACCAAATAACTCAATTTTGGTCTCATCAGTCCAAAGCACTTTCTTCCAAAATGAATCTGGCTTATCTAAATGAGCATTTGCATACAACAAACGACTCTGTTTGTGGCATGAGTGCAGAAAGGGCTTCTTTCTCATCACCCTGCCATACAGATATTCTTTGTGCAAATTGCGCTGAACTGTAGAACGATGTACAGATACACCATCTGCAGCAAGATGTTCTTGCAGGTCTTTGGAGGTGATCTGTGGGTTGTCTGTAACCATTCTCACAATTCTGCGCATATGCCCCTCCTGTATTTTTCTTGGCCTGCCAGACCTGGGTTTAACAGCAACTGTGCCTGTGGCCTTCCATTTTTCTGATTACATTCCTTACAGTTGAAACTGACAGTTTAAAACTAACTTGAGATAGTTTTTTGTAGCCTTCCCCTAAACCATGATACTGAACAATCTTTGTTTTCAGATCTTTTGAGAGTTGCTTTGAGGATCCCATGCTGTCACTCTTCAGAGGAGAGTCAAAGGGAAGCACAACTTGCAATTGACCACCTTAAATACCTTTTACCATTCATGATTGGACACACCTGTCAATGAAGTTCAAGGCTTAACAAGCTAATCTAACCAATTTGGTGTTTCAAGTAATCAGTATTGAGCAGTTACATTCATTCAAATCAGCAAAATAACAAGGGTACCCACATTTTTGCACAGCCAGTTTTTCACATTTGATTTAATTTCATACAACTAAATACTGCTTCACTAAAAATCTTTGTTCGGAAAACACCCCAGTACTCAGATGTTCCTAGGAAATGAAAGACATACCACTGTTATCTTCTTTTGTTGAAAGTACAGTAAATTATTATGCAGGCTGAGAGGGGTTCCCAAACTTTTTCATATGACTGTATTTGATATGGCAGCATTGTCAGTTTTTTTCATTCTTTTACCTGCTAGTAGCCAATTATTACAACTGTTTAGTTCTCTTAAATATATCAGTCAAGGAGTAAGACAAATCAATTCAATGGGATCAACTATAATAATTTTTGTAATGTTTATGAAACTATAATTTAGTGCTGTTCATATATATATATATATATATATATATATATATAAAAGCACAATTTGGGACTTGCTTCTTTCAGGTTGTGTTATAGCAAAACTATCCATGTTATGAGAAGGTAATGTGCTTTAAAGCAGCACATTAGCTCTATGTTTCAGTACTGAATATTTGAAATTAAACAAAATAATAGTTCGTAATTAAGGCTATCAGGTAGGAAGTTCTCTATAGCAAAATGTAACATTTTTCTAGTTTTCAAATATCAATGCATCCATATTCTCACTAATTCAGGATTACAGGTAGTTAGTGCCTATCCTCACACAACTGAGTGTAAGGCAGGTGCAAACTATGGATGAGGTGCCAGTCCTTTGCAGGGCACACAGTGCCATTTTGGACTCATCTGTTACCCTAACAGACATGGTTTTAGGATGTACGAGGATAACTGGAGTACCCAGAAAAAACAGGTGGGATACAAAGAGACCATGACTTCTACCAACGGCCAGCCAGATTCAAACCCAAGATTCTGTCGCTATTGTGGCAACAGTGCTAACCACTGTGCCACCATGACACTTATTTGTAATTATTTTAATACAGTTACAGTATAAACCATGTCCAGTATATGAAATGTACTGTACAGTTTGCAATAATCTTTAACTATGTTGTAATGGGATTTTTAAATACGGTCAATCTCATTATTTAACTATTGGGAGATGTAGCCAGTGTGGTTTGTTCTACAAGACATTAATTATTTCACCCTTGTCCAATATAATACATCAGTTGTACTGTTTCCCTCTTTCAGCTTATAATGTGAATAGTAAATTTTGGCTTGTAATAGGCTGTGTAATTTTTAAACACTGGCACTTTTTTACATTTAAGATAACCCTTTTTACAGAGAGTATCAGCTGTTCTGTCATTGTTGGTTAATGGACCAACAAGTTATATATATTATATATATGCAATATATCAGGTTATTGCATTTCAGTTACATCATTTAGGACGCTTATGCAATATTTTTTCCCAGTTGCTGTGAAGTTTGCATTTATTTATTTTAACAACCTGCACAGTTCATCCTCAAATCTGTATTAAACAAATCTCTTGTTTGCCACTGAACAGTTACAAATTAAAAGAAAAGAAACAGAACTACAGTATCAGGAACAATGCAGCTGTGCTCTTTATGCTTCTTAAAACTGCGTCTATGTCTATCCTCATCTTATATACACAGTATCTAGTTTCTGTAAGGGCATCAAAATAGCACTTACCATCCTGGACTCAAACCCTACGGCCAGATGCCATCTGTGTGGAACCTGGATGTCCTCTTTGTGTCTGCAGGGGTTTTTCTTTCAGTTACTCCAGTTTTCTTCTCTTGCATCCCATGTCGTCAGTATTGTTTCTGCCGCCCCCCAAACCTGAACTGGATTGGTCTAATAATGTCATTTTAGACAGCTTATGCCATATTGCCAAATCATTTCTTCTTTAATCAATGTCAAAGTGAACTTTATTACCCCAGAGTAGGAAACTCAATTGGTATTGCCTATTACAAACAAATAAGAAAAATATCAGACAAAATAAGGAGAAAATATACAGCAAGATTAAACACATAATCTAAATTATAGTTCTCAAGTTATTCTTTATCATTAAAAAAACCTATACTGTATACTAAAATTAGCAAATCCTCTCTTGTATTGTGTTGTTTCTATTGAACAATTTGAGTTGGGCAGTAAATGCGTTTGCTGTACAGTACTCTACTAGGTCCTTTCCAAAAAAAGAGATAGGTGAAGAGATTTTTAACATTTTTTGTTATTCTATTCTGGAGACATTTTATCATTGTTCATATGATAAATATGAAAGCATCTATTCAGCAAGTCTGGTAACACTGTAATCTGTAAAGAGAACCACACAGGTAGAGCTGCTGACCCAAATTGCTTGCATCT
The DNA here is from genome assembly GCA_026402145.1 of Polypterus bichir lapradei. Lineage (NCBI taxonomy): Eukaryota > Metazoa > Chordata > Cladistia > Polypteriformes > Polypteridae > Polypterus > Polypterus bichir. The sequence goes on along the minus strand of JANRMT010062814.1, from coordinate 84,903,265 downwards.
CAATTTCATTCTCAGTTTCTATGTGGAGCTTGCATGTTCTCCCCGTCTTTATGGAAGACTCGTCTTTTCTGTTACGGTCCAAAAATCAGTTTCTAGTGACTCCAGAGTTGGTGATTCCTTTTTAAGTAGGCTGTAGGTGACTCTGACAAGGAGCATATACATTTTAAAGTGGTTGAATGGGTGCACTTTAGTTCAGAAACTGCATTAACAGACTCTTATTATTATATACTTATTTGAAATAAATCACCTAACAAAAACTAATATATTATGAGTATCAGGAAGCATTTTATTAGATAAGTTTTAAGTAGATAAGTATACTATCTTTAATACTACGCACACATATTGCCTTTTAATAGCAAACCATGGGTGAGGGGTGCAGAAGAACCAGGGGCTGCAAGAAGGTGCTATGGTATGGTGTAACTTTTATAAAAGCATCCTTGATGATGGAAGTGACAATGAAAATCTTTAGTTGAGTAAAAGATTACTTCAGGCCAATGATGAGCATGTAAAGGGAGGTAAACCTAAGATTATAATGGCAGATGAAACACAGCCAACAAAGTGTAGAGGGAGAGGTAAAAGGGAGCTTTGTTATTTTTGTTTTATTATGAAGTAAGAAAATAGAAGGCTACCCTAGACAATAGATTGGTAGCTCATGAGAGTCAAATAAATGTATGTTGTTTTTGTTTGGTATGTTTCTTCAGCCTTGTAAATCTTATCAGTGTAAGTGAGTTTTGACATGAATATTATGATGATCTATATTGGACTGGCATCCCATCCATATTTATTATTAATCAAATTATATTACTGTACAGTAACAATTGGTCTCTTTGGATGGAAAAATATATGATTGTATGAAGTTTGAACTTGGATTCTGTTGATTTAAGTAATGTGACCTCATTTTAGATGTGGAGAAGCGGAAGAGTCCTATGTGTGGATTTGTGACTCCGCTGGAAGGCTCAGAAGCTGACACTCACCGCAAGCCTGAGGTACACAGAGGCTACTTGGATAATGTGTGTCTAGCAGAGAGACCGGAGCTGCCTAACAGAAGGAATTTTTAAAATGAAAATGCAAACTTTGTATGTAGAGTATAAAAATGCAAAACAGGGAAAATAAACCCTGGAAACAGACAGGATAAAAGAGAAAAGGGTAAACTAGGCACTTGCTGTCAATAGCTAGTTAGTTAGTCAGTTAGTAAGTACTTTATTTGTCCATTTGGGAAATTTACTGAATTAAGTTGAAAGCATTATATTTCTATGATTCAGTTTGCCAATTTATTTATATAAGTGTAATTAATTTTTTACATGTTAAATTTAACATATTTGAAAAATAATGAGGTATGCCACAGTGGTTAGTAGTGGTGTCTCACAGCTGCCAAATCCTGAATTTGATTCCTGGTCCACTTACTTTTTTTGCTTCCTGTCAGTGTGGGTTTTCTCCCATATTCCAGGGATTGACTGGCAATGCCAAATTGCTGAGATATGTCTCTACTCCTGTTGCTATTAAGGCTAGCTCTAGACCTCTACAACCCTGAATTGAAATATTCAGGCTTGGGAAATGAATGAAAGAAATATCTTTGCTCCACCTCATGAACTACACTTAAATGTAGAAACTCATAGGTTTTAAGTGAAGAAGACATTTATTACAGTTCAGGCATGTTATACGACACTTAAACAACAAAATCAAGAAACTTGCTCCACTGGTATTAGAATTGTTTTGTAAAGGCAATGTCATAGTACGTAACTTCTAGTTAAGGGGCATGTTAGATTTATTGACCGTAGTTGCTAATCTCATACCATCTAAAACCATGTCAATTTAAATGACTAAATATCGCTACCAATGACAGATTTACTGACTGAGTGCTAACCTTGTAGCACAGTTGTTCTCACCCCTTTTTGTTACAAAAATTAGCATGCTCCCTGATGGAGCTTGGTCTGTATGAATGGTTAACAGCTACTGCAAGTTCAGCCACAATCCTAGCCCCTTTTTCTCCATTCTGTCATGGTATGTAAAAGATGAGACATCAGACAGACAAGCTTCTGTTCTGTTTGTGAAGTCCAAAACATCAGCGATACTTATTCCTCATTGCTGAATTTTACGGATTACACTTCTGGATGAGTATTCTTTGGTTGTCAGCTGTCATACACACAGAGTCCACCACTACAACTAAAGACAAAATCAAACCTATCTGATTTTATCAGATTGATTCACAGATTAGTTGGAGTGATTCCCTGGATATGTCAAATTAGGTGACTTCAGTTCATGGGTGCGTGTTGTGGACTGCCTCTGACTTGTTTCGATTATTTAAATGAACCCTATGGCAGAAAATCACTGGAAAATTTTTGTAACAAATCCTAACCTTAAGGCTGACAATAGCTTGCCCTCTTTTTCCACATCTGTGCATTTTCTTTACCTCATTAAACAAAGTATAACACTGCTATGAGAGGTAATTTCCTCTTGGTCTTACTATGAACAGAATCTTTCTTCTTAAATGATTTATGAAAACTCTTTTCTTAATTTCAGGCTATAGTTTTGGAAGGAAACTACTGGAAAAGGAGAATTGAAGTTGTAATCAAGGAATATCATAAATGGAGAATTTATCACAAGAAAAGGGTATGCATTTAAACTTTTTATAGCTGGATGACTGTCATTAAGAACATCACCTGCAGTACCACTAGTTTTCTTCTCAAATTATTTAGTTGTTATGTCACTTGATTGTTAGTGCTGAACAAACAAAGAAAACAGTCAAGCTTTTAAATAAGACAGTGATAGAATAAAAATCATTTCTCTAACTAGTGTTTTCCTCACTTTTTGTTTAGCTCCAGAAGAACAAAGATGGCACTTTGAATAAGGTAACATATCAGTAGAGGGGAAGTATTATGCAGAAAATATCCCCTGAAATTTGGAAAATGTTTGTATCTGGTTTTACTTTGCATATCTTTTAATTGGAATGATGGAACAGTGATTCTGTGTTATGTGGTAACTCATGAATTGGAAGATGACAGTCATCTCTGTGCTCAAGCTTACTAATTAGAAGAGGTATGGTCTTGGCTAACTGACCAAATAAGTACAATGCACACCCCTTCTAAATGTGGCTTCACATTACAACATACCTCACTTTAACATCACTATTAGAAATATAATAAAATATACAACAGTCTTCTTAAAGTAAAGTGTGCAGTATCTTTATATGAGTCCCTGAAATGGTCATCTAATGCACATGATTTAAGTTTTTGCTTGCAGACTAGGTGTTTGAATTGCACCTTGGTATGATAATATGGTGCACAAATAAATGACTGTAAATCCTCATTAAAAAATGTGTGAATTTACTCTGCTTCATAATTTTGCTTTTAGCAAACATGAAAGTTTTATCACATTATGGAATACTTTTATTTGCAGTGCTTCTATGAGGTTATGTCAAAAATTAGAATGAAATGTGCTGGTGTTTTTTCCTTTACTACTTTTCTCATTTCCTGATATAAAGGAATCACATAAAGCAGAAGACACTGAAGGAATAAAACCTATATACATTCATAATATTTCTTTAAAAACAGGTTTATTCAGCTAAGAAACTGAAAGTGGGAAGTGCCATTTGTAGGTCAGTGAGATAATTTAATGTAGTATTTCAGTATTGGGGAGCACACTTTGTTTTGCTTTTCATTAAAACTCTTTGCATGCGTCACTGAGTCTCACATATGGAAAAATGTCTTGTGATGCTTTTAACCAGCGCTTTTTATTGTGTGGCACCAAATGGGGGCGTGCCAGCCACCCTACCCGACACAAACAGATGCAGAAGGCACAAGTTCAAAGCACACACGCTTTATTTTTATTTGCACACAAATTCTTCTTTTTCTTTTCTTCTGTTTCTTTTTACTCCTCCAGGCAAGCTTTGTCTCCCTCCTCCAGACTCTGGATCCCAGAGTAGCAGTTGCTGGCCCATTTTATAAGGCACCTGGAAGTGCTCCAGGTGCTTGATGACCTACTTTCGGCATCACTTTCGGGTGTGGCAGAAGATCTGCCCATGAGGGCTCAGCAGCTGCTGCAGCACTCCTTGGCGGTGCCCACGGATCCCAACAGGGCTGCACCAAACTCCAATTCCCATGGAGCCCTGTGGGAATCCTAGGCACCACTGCAACCCAGGGGGGCTGCCATCTAGCACTCCGGGGTAGGTAACACTCTTGCAAGACTTGCTCCCCCGGACTAAGGGCCCCTGTCGTCCACCACAATTGCAAGACTGCTAATCGTTTTGTATGCAACCATTTGTATCAATTCCTTTGGTTTTGATATGAAATTTTACTTTGCCGGATTGGACTCAGTTTTCTAAGGAATTTCACGTGTTTAATGGGACTGGTTTTTATATACATGCATTTACCATCAGGTCATATATTTATGTTTTAAAGTTATTAACAATTGTGCTATTAATGATTCAAGTTTAACCCTAATTTATTTCTTTTATAGTTCTTTTCTTATTAAAATTCTGATGGACAGATAAAAGTGGTACTACTACTACTGCTACTACTTTGACTTCTACTATTACATCACATTTTAACCAATTAATAAATGTGTATATTCTAAATACCTAAAACCAGTGGTTCCCAAATGTAGTTCTGGAGACCCACTGTGGCTGCAGGTTTTTGTTCTAAACAGATTCACAATCAGTGATAATAACTAATAATAACTGATCTCATTTAATTAGCTCATCCTTTTTCTCTTCTCTTATTCTACCATCAGAAAAGCATGGCAGGATAATTTTTATATTTATAAGACATTTAAAAATATTTCTATTTCTGCTGCTGCTTTAAATGCTTAACTCGCTTTTGTTGTTTTACTATTATTTTGCCGTTTTTCTGTTTAGTTTGTTCCCTTCATTGTAATCCTAATAAAGACAATTAAAATAAAGCATAGCAGACACTTGGGCAAAAAGCACTGAATGATGAAAGGCTGCAACTACTTCAGTATCCGATCCACTAATTGGTAAATAATGGATTAATTAACTATAAAAACTGAAAATGCAGAATGAAAATCAGGAGGAAAATATTGTTAAATAGAAAAAAAAGCAAAGATTATCCCCATATAACTGCTTATAACATTTTAAAAAATATTTACCAAACTTAATTTTGTGATTTCTTCATTGACCCCAAAACACAGAAACTGGAATGACAGCTCACTTAATTAGGCTAGGAGTCTGAATAAAACCAGAAGCTGGTTTGAACAAAAGCCTGCAGGCACAGTAGATCCCCAGGACCAAGTCTGGGAACCACTGCCTTAAACTATATTATACATTACTTTTAATTAAAACACTTTTCCCAAAGGATAAAGCAGGAAACGGGAAAACAAGTAATAAATCTGCAATCAAATATTAATAAGGTGCTCATAATATTAATATCATTTAAATAACTGATGTTAAACTAGTAGTGTAATGAAGGTTAGTAACATTTTATTGTTCATTGAATATGGGTGGTGCAGTTTGATATTACTGTGAAAAGGGCTATACAAGAATGACAAACTGCTTAAATCCTAATGGTGCCTAATAAATGACAGCAGTGGTGCATTAGGGTGTAAGCAGGGGACACAGCACCTTGTCTGACTTTTAGTCTTCCCTCTCTCTTTGGTTTTAACATTAATTTCTCCTTCTAGTTTTCATTTGCTGTGGCATCTGTTCACTTTCTTTCATATCTAACAAGAAGGGTGTCACTACTCATCAAATACCTCTGAAATGTTGATATAGTAATAACAAAAATTGATAGCAATCTGATAAAATCCAAATACTAAGAATACTAAAATGTATGAAAACCATATTCTGATGTCAGCAAATGAGTATCAAGATGATTATGGCAAAATGTTTGTGTCTGTGATACCTGTGACTTGCCTTGACTCTTTACAAATCAGTGTTGGTCATTCTTGGGTAGAGTGAGGCTTGCTAAGGCCTTGTTCACACGGGCGTTAAAATCGAGCGTTTTTTTTGCGTTCGTAGCGTCCGGTGAGCGCGGATCAAGCGCCGAGTGTTTTCTACACGTAGGAGTCAATGAGAGTGTTCACACATGCTTTGGTGACGTGCATTTGTCCGGCTGCGCGTTTATACGGCATCAAAAAAACGTTGCATGCAGCTTTTTCTTGGCGTTCAAAACCCAACGAACGCAAGGAAACCGCTTCTAGTTCGTTTTCTGCGCGTTTATTTTACGCTTCGGAGGACCGGATATATATATAGTCTCTCTTCGGGCCTAACACCAAGTCGCATATTGGTTGATCGGCGTGCAATGAGGCATTGCACCAGCTGCAGCAGACAATCAAAAGTGGAAACCGACATCTGACAGTAATTAAAATACTTGCGCGGAAATTTTCGCATTTCTTCATAAAGCACAAAAAAACTTCCTTTAACCAGACGTTGTGCAGTCAGAGGATGAACCCAGTAGCGGCGGCGATTTTTTCTCTCCCTTCGTCGCCGTATTACGAGTATTTTTAAAACAAGAAGATTAATATCTAACATAGCAAAATGGTCCATATTGAAAGGAAGCACCTCAAATAAAACGACAAGGGCTTTCATATCCAGTTCCCGACACTGCCTCCACAGGTTAACACACAAACTACAATTTGGGCTGCAGGCTGGCGTTAGACAGAGACAAACGAACGCCGGTGTAGAAGTCAATTGATCGCCACCACAAAATGCAACATAAACGTCTAGGACGTTCAGAGCAAGTTCGTTTATCCAAAAACTTAACGCCCGTGTGAACAAGGCCTAATAGTCATTTCTTTGGAATGGGTAGAAATAAATGAAGGTGATTGGGACTGTTTCCCAGATAGGAAAGAAAACATTTCAAAGTGCTTAATTCAGGTAGAAGCAAATACAACTATACTGGTGCTTATGAAGCATAAGTAAAAGATTTTGATGACCTCCAGTAGTTGTTTAAGCCCAAGAAATTCTGAATGCACTCAAGTATGAAATAGCTCAGAACTTGTTAAATATTTATATATTGCCCTGATTAAATGACTGCACTTACAAAATTATTTACAGTACTACGTACTCTATATTTATAGAGTAAATTGATATAAGAGAGAGAGAGAGAGAGAGAGAGAGTGATATTAAAAGGTTGGGGCTCCAGCCAGATGATCCCATTTCATCTTACATTTAAAATAAAATTAAAACTGCAAAATATAGCCAAGAGGGGCTATCAACAACACAGGCTACAATTAGCCCGAATTTGGGTGAAGTTCAGTTACAAGGAAAAATTATCACATTCTGTAGCTTTTGATGGTCAAACGATGCCACGGTCTAGAAGCATGGCAGTTTTACTAGGCGCGACAGATGGAACCTGTAGTAGGGTGGAAGTGACACCAGTCCTGTTCCTATTGGTGTTCCTCCATTCTAGGGAGGGAAAAAGAAGATGCATGAATAATTAATCCACTCTCCTCAGTCTTACCTTGTGTACCTTTATATCGGCCCCCATAACAGACTTACCATGCTTTTATAAATGACATTTAGTAGCACATTATAGCAGTGGCCAGCTGTGTTTGCTTACAGACACTTTTCAGATGCTGACCCTGAAAACACAGTACATTAACTGATGAGGCTGTTTGTTCAGCAAGCCAATACGACCAGATAATTCTTGTCTATTATGTAGAGATCAATCACTTAAGTGCCTTTGTAGAGGAGATGGAAATAATTTATACTCTTCCTGTCCACTGGCATAGCGGAAGGGAAAGGAGCGTTTAGGTCAAAAATGCCCTCTCAGCAGATCTAGAAAGGTCAGTCACAAAAAATCCCTGTGTATTTTTGAAAAAAGAAATACATATTTTGTGCATTTTTACACTAACCGAAACAATGAGAAACTGGTGAGTCGTCTCATGTGATGTTATAAACTACTCAGTGGCCATTATTGAGTTTGCAGGACGAAATTGTGAAAAAAAGTGCAGAGAACTGTTCACAGATGGAACTGAAAGACAGTAGCCTGCAAGTACAAGAGCTTCACAGCCCGGACGGAGCGAGATAAGTGTTAGATGTTCAAGTAGCAGCAGTCTGCATCCTTTAAATCAGGAGAATTCAAAAAAGAGGGCAGAGATTTTCTTAGAAGACAAATAAATAGGATTTCATGACATGCACCTGCAATTCTGTACTTAGATTTTATGCCCTGAATTAGGTTACCTGCCACCTAATGGAGTAAGTCCAATCAGGTAAACTCCAAACAATTTCTACAACACGCTAAAAAGAAATGAGGGGAAATTTGGCAGGAACAATCATTTCAGTTTGTACAAATGAAAACTAAGTGAATGTTGGATAAACATTTACAAAAATAATCATCTAAGGTTTTTTAAATTTAGCTTCAAATATTCCTGGTGTTGAAATGTGTGACCTTTGTGGCTTCCGGGGTGTATTGCCTGTAGTTACTCAAAACAGTCAAGTTTAAAGATGGAAAAGCAGAAGTTCGATAGTTAGATACAGTAAGCACCAGTGACTCATGATGTCTATGTTACAGTTTTCTGAAATTTTGGAGGGTAGAACATGGATTGGTAGGTTCTAAGGAAGGTGCAGCTAATTTAAACTACAAACATTAATATGCCATAATACATATAATAATAATATAATATAGCATCTGGTTTTATTTCAAAATTATTATTATTATTATTATTATTATTATTATTATTATTATTATTATTATTATTTATTTTACCGTTTATTTTACCTAACAAGTTCTGGACACATTATAATTATTTGTTTTTGTTTTTTTGTTTTTAACAAGTGAAGAACAAGCAGGTGTTGGCAGAGGAAAGTTAACTAGCAATTTGTGACTTACAGTATAGTCAAGCACCTTAGCTAACACAGCACACATAGTAAAGACATACTTCTCATGTTCATGTTTTTGAATATTCTAAAATCACAGCCAATGGTAGCAAAACTATTCAAAATAATTTAAAACAAAACCAACAAAAATGCACACTCACACACATACTGATGCAGGTTGTTTACTCAAAATGTTAAATGGTTGAGGCTAGCAGTTTTAAGGTTTAATAAAGCAAACAACTTTCTTGAGAGTAAATGTGATTTGTACAATTTTATCTCATATACTATCACAGGATAGCACACTTAAATTTGTATATGCCAGCACAGAGCCTTGTACACATTTCAAAATATAGCTAGATAAAACAGTAATATAATAAAACACCAAAGCACAATACAAAATACAAAACATTGCATAATATTTACAATGAAATGTACATGCATACTGTGAAGATGAATGATAGTCTTAAAACTTCTAGCTGTTAAGAAATCAATGGTAAATATATTCATCTAAGGTCAGGTAGCAACAAAGAGGAGAAAAATACAATTCCAATGTGCACAAATTCCTTCTGTCATTAGGGACTGTCATTCAGTCTGTTCCTAGGCATTCTACAATGCAGATAAAAAATGGAAGTGAATGTAACTGTGATATGATGCAGAGCTGAAGCTGAGTTTGACATTCCTTTGAAGGGCAGGGGAGATACTTCAACTAAAATATCTGTGACTCCAAGTGTTAGGGCAAGACACAAACAAAACAAATAGAACTGGAAAATACTAAGCAACAGTCCAGTAATTAGAAACACAATATGAACAGCTTCATGAGCAGCAATAATAAGAGTATTCTATGCTAAAATGACTCTTTACTCTTGAATTTGTAGGCTGACACAAATCATGTATCTCTAATGAAGAAAAGATAATTGTTGGTGATTTAACAGATAAAGGCTCTGTGAACTTTTTCTCTTCTCTGACAATCATTGTATAGTCATTAATAAGTTAATGGAGTGGTATTAACAACTATTCTAACTTAACTGAAAACCAGTGTATCATTTGTTTTGCTAAATTTACTTTAATTGTTTGTATTTCTTAACTCTAGTCCTTATCCTTGCTGCTTTATTTCAAATAAAAGTATTACTGTAGTCAATTCTGCTTGATACAACCAAATGAAGCAGCTTTTCTCTATCCTACATATTAAGAGAGCTACTCCTCTGCTAAAATCCATTACCCTGAATATGTGGATGTCAGTGACTCTCAGAAAGGACCCTGGCTTAGACTGGTACACAGAGTTGAGCATTGTTGTAATTCTGTCAGCTCAATATATCAAATTGGAGTGTAACCCTCAAGAAATCAAAAGCCAGATCTGTATTACACTCAGATCTGAACAAAAAAGAGCAAGCATCACATTAAACAGAGGGGCTTACTGCCAACACAGATCCAAAAATTGGTTAAATGTTAAAATATTCTAAGGAAGACAGGTAAAAACCATATAAAACCTCATACTCCAAAATAAAAAATAAATTAAAATCCATTAAGAAAATATTTTTGAGAAAATTCAAAAAGGATTGTACAAAAACAAGGAAAGAGGAAAAAAGAAGCCAAAAATAAAGGCAAACTGAAAGGCAAATCCAAGAAACAAGAAACAGTATCAGTACCTTAAATTGAGAACAAATCCAAAAATCCACAATCAAAAAGCACAAAAAGAACAAACTTCATTGTTAAAGGAGCCATAATTAAAACTGTCTTCTTCTTAAATACCACTGGGAATGGTCCCTCATCTGCACCTGAATTTCCACATAAAGTAGAGCATCCTTCACAAAAATCAATCAATGTCTGCCTTAAAAGGACTCTAGCTTTCAAGTCCAAAGGAGGAACTGAAAGGTCCTGGCTGCACTAGTGAAAGTATGAACAAAACTCTGTCGAGGACACTGCAGGGTAGAACGGCCCAAGAAGTAACTCAGAAGCAGGCTAGTGGCATCAGGCTCAAAGACAGCTTTACATACTCTAAAAAATATTTTTCTAGAAGAGAAATGGCATTGATAAATATTGGAAAACATGATGACTAAGATGAGTTGGCTAAAAACATTTTAACAATACATTAAATGATCAAGACAGGTTTACTACTTATTTAAGTTTTGCACAATAGTACCATCTCCTGGTGAATAGATGGGACAGCACCCTACCTACCTTTAATGCAGAGACACCACTGACAGATATACAGTCCTATTAAAGATATTTGTATTGTTTAAAATATATGATGATTAATTCATTTCGAAATTAATTTAACTTGTGCATTCACAGGAATGAAAATGCCTACTAGATAAAGAAATCTAACTTTCACAGACAGTTCTCTGGGTACACGTGCCTGTTCGTAATTGTATAAATTTTACTCTTTCTGTAATTCTAATATATAAGTTACTTATTCACCTTGTATAATCAAAAGTTGGCATCCAGAGGAAGAAGGTCTCAATCCTAGGTATCAAGTCTCTGTGTTCAGAGACTGAGTATGCTGACATATCAAATATGGCTCTCTTTGAGAATCTGAGGCAGTTTTGTGGTTGACCAGATCTCATTTGCCATTTGCAAATCTCTATAGTAGAGCTTAGAGGCTTAGCTTGACACATTCAGAAATTACATACAAGAAACCAAAACTGAGTTTAAAATTTTGTCGGAAACAGTCTACCTCAGTGATAACCAGATTATTTCACTGGAAAGTCTGGTGGTATCATTAAATGCTAAACTAACTGAACTAGAAGATAGCAATTGCAGAAATAATTTAGAGAGTGGCTATTCTCCTGTGGCACAACTTGCAGCCTAAAGTACATGTAATGGGCTTAGGCGATGCTGGCAGATTCTGCTACAAGCAGATATGCTGAAACTGTATTCTTTTTTTATATGGCTGGAAAAAGTTTTAAATCTGGATGGCTTTGAAATTATGGTCAGTATGGTTGCAAACACCTTTATGAATCCTCTGTTAGACAATATGCCAACTCCTCTTACTCTCTCAGTGCTTGCCTAGTCTGACTCACTCGCTGTTCAGATTTGCCTCTGATTTAAACCTGGTTTATTTTCAGTTGTTAAATCCTCTCCTCTTCTAAAATGTTTTCTTTTTTCCTCCTTTGGCACCATTCTTACTTGAGATTAAACAACATTATTTTTTCTAAATCACTCACTTTTCTTATTTAATATGTCTCTTGAAATGGCCAGTCTCTCAGATCATCCCATTGACTTCCCAATGCCATCATCTCATTATGGAGGTTTAACACATCTCTACTTAGCAAAAAATCTATCAATCAATCAATCAATCATTGTGATATTCTTGCCTATAAGCACTGAAGTTTTTTTTAGTATTAACTCGCACACCGTTGATGACCCTGTGTATGGGTGGATGGCCATAAAGGTTTATTTGCAGCCTATCAATTGGGAATGCTAGTAATTTGCCTTGTGTGTGTGCAGGGATAAAATCCTTGAACTTGAATCTTGCCTCTTATCTTTGGAGGAACTGCACCTTCATGTGGTGAGACTGGAGCATGAGCTTTTGATCTTAGGCATATGGTCTTAATTAAACTTTTTTCTGTTACAGAAAGCTGAATTTGAAATTCACCAGACTCTAGCTGAATATTGTTTGTCAGGAGGAAAATGTACCCAGTTACTAGTGTTGATATTACAGAAATTGGAGACTTGTGTGAGTGTTTCATTTACTAAAAATTAGATAGATAGATAGATAGATAGATAGATAGATAGATAGATAGATAGATAGATAGATAGATAGATA
>JANRMT010062814.1:84855511-84890716 GCA_026402145.1 Polypterus bichir lapradei | reverse complement strand
ATAGATAGATAGATAGATAGATAGATAGATAGATAGATAGATAGATACTTTATTAATCCCAAGGGGAAATTCACTTAACTCAGCAGCACCATACTGATAAAAAAACAATATCAAATTAAAGAGTGATAAAAATGCATGTGAAAACAGACAATAACTTTGAATAATGTTAACGTTTACCCCCCCGCCCCCGGGTGGAATTGAAGAGTTGCATAGTGTGAGGGAGGAATGATCTCCTCAGTCTGTCAGTGGAGCAGGACAGTGACAGCAGTCTGTCGCTGAAGCTGCTCCTCTGTCTGGAGATGATACTGTTCGGTGGATACACTACCAGGTATTTATAGGTCTGTACCCTCTGCACACAGTCTCCTCTGATGATCATGGGGTCCATGAGGGGCCTGGGCCTCCTAAAATCCACCACCAGTTTCTTGGCTTTGCTGGTGTTCAGGTGTAAGTGGTTAGAGTCGCACCATTTAACAAAGTCCTTGATTAGCTTCCTATACTCCTCCTCCTGCCCACTCCTGATGCAGCCCACGATAGCAGTGTCGTCAGCGAACTTTTGCACGTGGCAGGACTCCGAGTTGTATTGGAAGTCCAATGTATATAGGCTGAACGGGACCGGAGAAAGTACAGTCCCCTGCGGCGCTCCTGTGTTGCTGACCACAATGTCAGACTTGCGGTTCTCGAGATGCACATACTCAGGTCTATCTTTAAGATAGTCCACGATCCATGCCACCAGGTATGAATCTACTCCCATCTCTGTCAGCTTGTCCCTAAGGAGCACAGGTTGGATGGTGTTGAAGGCACTAGAGAAGTCCAGAAACATAATTCTTACAGCACCACTGCCTCTGTCCAAGTGGGGGAGGGATCGGTGTAGCATATAGATGGTGGTATCCTCCGCTTCCACCTTCCCCTGGTATGCGAACTGCAGAGGGTCAGGGCGTGGCGGACCTGTGGCCTCAGGTGGTGAAGCAGCAGGAATCAGGAACCCTCGCCCAAAACCCTCTAGATATAAATAACCTTCTGGATTTTATTCTTAATTACTTACTAAAAGCTCTAAGTCTTCTCCCTCAGAAATTATTTTTTTGGTGACATGTCTTTGCTTTCATTGGGTGATCCATTAGATTCTCCAGCTATATCATTAGAACTATGGTAGCTCAAGCTTCAGTTCTAGAAAATTGCCAGGGATTGATGGGTTGCCTACTGAGATCCTTTCTGCCGTCTGGAATCAGCTTTCACCCCTTTATATGCAGATGCTGTACTCCTCTAATCTGAACCCCTAAATTAATTTGCCACTGATTACTCTGATCTTAAACTTCTCTAATCATTATACGTCGTCTACTTGACGAATTCTGATGCAAAGCTGTTAGCAAAACTCCTTGCACTCTGTCTGTGGAGGGTTACTCACAAATGAATTTACCTGGACCAAACTGGTTTAATCTGCTCCTACCAGCAAGCAGATAACATATGTTGCCTTCTACATATTATAGATGTATCCCTCATGCTGTCTTGCATCTCTACTGACTGTTGAGGCACAGAAGGCTTTTGACTAAATACATTGGGTCACACTGGGTTTTGGTATGAGCTATATCAATTTGATCAAAATGCTGTTCTTCTCCTCCATGGCATTAATCTCACCAACTCAACTATTTCTCTAGCCCTTTCAGATTTTAAAATGTGGCAGACTGGGTTGCCCATGGTCTCATTTACTTTTTAATATCTTCCTTGAACCCCTTGTTATTGCTCTTCACAGTCTTGACTTGATCACTCCGACTGCAGCTCATGGCTCAAATCATAAAATTTCATTGTATGCTGACAATATTTACAGTAGTAGCTTTTTCTTGGTAATGCATTTTCTAATTTTCCTGACATCCTTGGTTGCTTTAGATTGGTTGACACCCTTTCTGGATATATAATTAATTAGATAAGGTCTGCTGTCCTTACATTATATAACCTATGCTGTCAGCCATTTTTTTGATGTTTGTTTCTTTGACTAATTTGGGCATCAAAATTTCTCCTTCTCATGCTTTCTTTGGGGTTGGTATTAAAAAAAAAAAAAAATTTTTTTAAAACAAAGAAAAAGGGTGGAGTGCCCTCTCAGGGTTGGGAGCGAGATCCTGCCCCAAGTGGAGGAGTTCAAGTATCTTGGGGTCTTGTTCACGAGTGAGGGAAGAATGGAGCGGGAGATCGACAGGCGGATCGGTACGGCATCCACAGTGATGCGGGCTCTGCATCGATCTGTCGTGGTGAAAAAGGAGCTGAGCCGTAAGGCAAAGCTCTCAATTTACCAGTCGATGTACGTTCCTACCCTCACGTATGGTCATGAGCTGTGGGTAGTGACCGAAAGAACGAGACTGCGAATACAAGCGGCTGAAATGAGTTTCCTCCACAGGGTGTCTGGGCTTTCCTTTAAAGATAGGGTGAGAAGCTCGGTCATCCAGGAGGAGCTCAGAGTAGAGCCACCGCTCCTCCACATTGAGAGGAGTCAGATGAGGTGGCTCGGGCATCTGATCAGGATGCCTCCTGGACGCCTCCCTGGTGAGGTGTTCTGGGCACGTGTAACCAGGAGGAGGCCCCGGGGAAGTCCCAGGACACGCTGGAGGGACTATGTCTCTCGGTTGGCCTGGGAACGCCTCGGGATTCCCCCGGAAGAGCTAGAAGAAGTGGCCGGGGAAAGGGATGTCTGGGCATCTCTGCTCAAGCTGCTGCCCCCGTGACCCGATCTCGGATAAGCAGAAGAGGATGGATAGATGGATGAAAAACAAAGAAACAAAAATAGGTCTGGATGCTAATAATGTCAGGAAAATCTTTTAACGCCAATGCTAAAGCATGGAACTAGTTGCTTAATATAGTGGTGCAATCTGGCTCACAGGGTTTGGCTTCTAATTAGATAAACAGAATATCACAATTTGATGAAATGTATTATACAATGAGTTAATAGATAGCTGCTTGCTCTGTCTCATGCTAGCTGGGAATATTAGCATCAAAATGAATAATCTTCAACAGCTCCTTTATCTTTATCATGCCATCCTTTCTGCATTAACAGATCTTTTTTAAGAGTCTGTCAAACTTTGTTTATTTTGAATTAAAAACAACCATGCATTAAACAAAACTACAGTGAAGTAAAGAAGACACCAAGTCACCACCTAAATTTTTCATCCATTACTGCGATGGAAGCATACATACTCTAAGACTTTGAGAGGAGGCAAAAGTCAATGAAACTACACCTGCTTGACTAGCCATTAAACTGAAATATTGTGCAAAGTCCTTTTTGTGTGCCTTTGTGTGTGCTGTAGCTAATTCTAATTACCCTCAATTTATAGTATCAGCAATCCCATGGTTTGACATTCACTTAAAGTATGGAACCACTGCAGAACATATTTTAAAGCAGAGACGCTCTTAAAAACTGCACATGTATAAACTACACATATATTTCAACCTTCTCTAATCTATTCAACATGCAGGATATGGAAATTGTTAGGTATCCAGTACTTTAGAGATCTCCAGAGACATGTCCATGCATCTTTTGAACTTCTATTTCATAAATATAATATCCCAGCAACACATTAATTTTTTACCATGGTTTTGAACTGCCACGGTTTGAAATTATAAAAAAGAAATGCTGAATATTCTTGAAAAAGAACATTTAAAATTCTGGTATGCAGCGCTGGCCACTAAATACTCACAAGAAACAACATACGTAAGCTGATGCTGCTGAGGCACCACGTACCCACGCCCACCCAACCATTACTCCTGCTGTATCAGCCCTTGCTTTTGGTTTGTGCATGCAGTCATTTTTATACTTTTATATAAGTCATGAGCACCCATGGTTTTTGCACTTCTGTGGAGGGGTACTGTAAACACATACCCGTAAATAAAGCAGGCCAAACTGTATTTATAAGATTGAAATTTTGTGAAAAATAATATACCTAATTTTCTTCACCTTCCACTAATCTCTAATATTAAAGCAATACTGGCTAATTTTGAAGACAATATGGATAGTATTTCCAAAGTTTATCAAAAAACATTAAGGAATTTGCCCTGGAGAAGCATGGAAATGATCTTTATAGAAGGATTTCCAACAAGGAATGTAGTGAGAAGTCAAGTAAAATGACACCTTTTATTGGCTAACTAATAAGATTACAATATGCAAGCTTTCAGGCACTTCAGGCCCAGGCGTCATTTTGCTTGACTTCTCACTACATTCATAATGGCTAACACGGTACAACACCCTAGTACTACCAACAAGGAATGAAATTCGTCTATTTAGAAAGTGCATTTCACTTCAGTTTCTACAAAGTATACAAGAATTAAGCTAAAAAATGTAAAAAAAAACTGTATGAAATGTGTCTGGGACAAGATCAGAATTTTGAACACTGTAAGCAAGTGCCCACCTCACTAGGTCATATGTTTTGGAAATGCTTAACATTTTATATGTTGCGGTGGGCTGGCGCCCTGCCCAGGGTTTGTTTCTTGCCTTGCACCCTGTGTTAGCTGGGATTGGCTCCAGCAGACCCCCGTGACCCTGTAGTTAGGATATAGTGGGTTGGATAATGGATGGATGGATGGATTTTATATGTCTCCTCAGATCTAAAATCACCCCCAACCCCCTAACAGCAATATCTGGAGTAACACTAGATGGAATAACATTGTGTTTGGGAAATTTAATTGTGGCATCCTATTCTGCATTTATCACACAAAGACTCTTCTTACTTAAAATAAAGAATCCTATTCATCTCTCATAATTCAAAGAGAAAGTGGTGTCTTATGCTATCTTAAACTGGAAAATGTTAAATCATCTCTCCAAGTAATCAGTTCAAGAATTTTTTTTAGAGTTTGACAAGAATTTATTAATGATATCATGACACAGCTTTTCCAGTCTTTTTCTGCTGTTTTAATAATCACGTTGGACCTTTCTTTGTCATGAAAGCTTATCTTAAAATATGGCAAGAATTCATTAACACTATTTTAGAATAAGCACACTGGGACTGTGACCGACTCTCTAATGTCATTAACTGTTTTATCACATCTTAAAAAAAGATAATGGGATTTTGTTTCTTTTTTCCATTTTGCTTGAGTCTGTCTTCGTTTCTCTCTTTTATTGAGATGGGTTAAATCGTTTTTCTTCTGTTTGTTTTTTCTTTGTATTTTTATTTTTCCATTGCTTTCACTGTAATTAATTTAAAATTAAAGGTTATATGTATTGTGTTATTATAATATGATTGATCTGTCAAATGCCACTGTAATGTTCTGGTTTTGCCAAATTTAAAAACTGTTTAGAATACAGTATGAAATAAAAAAGAATAAAACTAACAGTGATGCCAAAATATTCAGTACCTGCAACTTCAAACTTTGCCCTGAATGTTGTTATCATTACCATAAACATTGGATAATATATCATTAAAACAATTTTTCTTTCATTGCAAAAAATATTTCCGAAATAGAAAAAAGTTTTCTCATTAATTCCTATTCATTTCAGGCTGACATTTACAGCAAATGTGTGAAAAAATGGCCATCACAAAGTCTCCAGGACCCTTCCCCGATGGAAGAAGGAGAGCGCCTATTTGATCTTGACTGTTTCCTATCAGACATTTCAGACACACTCTTCACCATGACACAGAACCCCTGGCTCTTTCATGGAGAACAAGAAAAAAGTGAGAGCTTTTGTCTTTAATACTCTGAATCGTATCTCTTTTAATTTTATAGTCATTATTATTTCTATCATAATTAATATTTAAATATATGCTTTAAATAAATAGTGTATCAAGAAGTTGATTCTGTCCTATGAGTGCATACTTTAGACTTATTGTTTTTAATGAGTATATCACAAAGGATATCTTTTTTAATTACTAAGGTACAGGAGTTATGCCTGTCTACTTCTAATTTACGGTACTCACCGTCATTACATTAGGGTGAGCTGCAGAGGGATTACCACTAAATTTCTCATGACTGAAAATCACCAATAGATTTTGTATACTTGCCATTCAATTAATATTGTCATGGCCGCTTTAAAACTGCTTTGATTTAACCAGACTTACTAACTGTGAATGGCGGGTGCAATGATAATGCACTAAAATGATTCCAAAGATAGTGAAATAAAAAATATTTCACTGATGCATTAAATAAATGTTGAATCTGTCTGTGTCATGTTCTAACATCACTCTCAAATATTTAACTTTCTGGAAAAAAGTCAAAAAAGATACTTTAATTTACTAAAAAAATTGTCAGTTTAAAAAAGGTTGTTAGAATACAATTAACAGAATACTATAAAATACATGTGTGGACAAGAATACGAAAGCCATATTGATTCAATTCTTCATCTTCATATTCTGACTACTTCTCTTAGATTAATGTAGGCCATCTGTTCTGTTGGTCTTTACATTATGTGATTTTATAGTGTATTATGTGTTCCAGCTTGGGAGTTTTCAATGTATAGTTTAACTGCTTTTGGATTTTCTCATTGCCTTGCCAAACACTGTGGTAAATAATTCTTACAGTAAAGACAATGTATAGTATAAAAGTACAAAGCCAGGGCAAGGTTTGTTTTTTTGCAGTTCACATCCATATAGTTTTAAAAAGGCTAATTTTAAACTCATTTTATTTATTATTTAAACAAAGATAGTGTTTCCCATTTTGCCGCTCACCTGTTGTTCATGGCCAGAAATAGTTGGTTTATTTTTAGCTAATGAAAAATTCAGATATATTGATAGACTGGTTTCATTTAAATGTTTTGCTTGCTTTACTTGGAATTATCTTTCTTTTTCTCTATAGCCTACACCACTAATGCAGACATCATTCAGCCTGGACTAACACCTCTTCAGCCTAACGTAGACGAGTTTGTGGATATTTCAGGTCAGAAAACAAATAGCCAACACTCAATTTGTCTCCAACATGTTTAATGACTATACTGTAACATTCATTTAAATAATTGTTTTAAATATAATATTCTGGACAATCGTCTCTTGTTGGGAACCTTGTGGATGTCATGTTTCTCTGGTACCTCTGCTACCTAACGTATAAACCCTGAGAATTTTATATTTAAGGTCTATAAAGTTTTTTTTGTTATGTGGCATGATGAAAGTACACAGAGTCAAATCTACTTTGTACAAATGAATGAACTATCTTTTCCATGCCCTAGATTAATACCAAAATGGATTTTAAATTGTTTTTATATATAGTTTCTTTTCAGTTTCAAAGCTTTTTAATTATTAATTTTAAGTCATTACTATGTAATAAGGGATTTGCATTTGGTAATTTAGTTATTAATTTTAGAATACATTCACCACAGTATCAACTGTCTGATTTTCCATTTAAACCCTTTGTCATTGACTAGTAGAAAAACAGGAGTAAAAACAAAATGTTGGGGTACCAACCAAGCCATCTTGTTCAACAGGCGTTCAATGGCGCTAATGTTAACAAAAAAAGGTACAATATGGTGTTAGCTAAGGCAAAGATGCAATGAGATGTGCTCAGGTTTTAGGGTTGGAGCTCGGTCTTGCGGGTAGCTCATCTTCCAAATGATATTCCCTCTTCCTTTTATAGCTTGTGGAACAGAAAGGGCAGTGTCAGTTGCCCCTCAGTTGGATGTCTTTGCAGAGTTGTGGATGGAAAGGGAGACAAAGTGGTTAGCTACTGCACCTCCTAGTTTCCTAGGGTGGTAGTGGTTACATATGACAAGTCCAGAAGGTAACCCTCTGACACCTGCTATTTTTTCCTTTGCTAGATTAGATGGTAGTAATAACAAACCTTAATAATTTCTGCTTATTTATGTAAAAAAAAAGACATTATAAGAAATTAACTTATTTCGGCCTTCCTTCCGTCTGCACTTTGTCATTGCTGAGGTTTATCTGCTCACGTCTATTGTTAGTTGATTTGTAATTGCAGTTACCTATTAATCATATGTACATTTATTGGTGCATCTTCACAGTTTTTACATTTTGCATCTTTAGCTTTAGCCCTAATACAATATAATTTTGTGTTTTTTTTTGTTCTTTGCTAAACCCTTGACTATGCTTTGCAAAAACCAAATTTGTTTGTGCTTATCTTATTTGGTTTTTGATATAGAATTATTTTAGACTACATCCTCAACTCCTTGTTTTGTTTGTTTACTGGTATATAGTCAAATAGAAATGCAAACAGGAGTAGAATTACCGTATATACTCGCGGATATGTCAGAACTTGATTTTACCGTATATTTTCTGGCATTTTATAATGTCAGTCATATAAGTTGAATGCAGAAAACTCACGCTATTGGTCCAAGAGATTATGATATGCTAATGCCCACCTGACAGGGTAACCACGGAGCTCACTGCCGTTTTTTTCTATTTATTGTGCCTACATGACCACACGGTAATACCCAAACTATTCCGAAGCAATGTTTGCACTGATTTGTGTTTTTTGTATCTCACACTATCACACACCTTTATTGTAAGAGCATTCTTTATCTACGATGGAGTATTCGATCAGAAGAAAATATGAAGCTGGTTTTAAATTAAACATCGCTGAAGCAGCAAAAGAAATTGGCAACTGTGCTGCTGCAACAAAATTCGATGCATCTGAGAAACTGATGCGAGATCGGAGGAGGCAAGAAGATGTAAAAAAAAATTAAATTAAAAATTAAGTGTCACATTTTTGAACGGCCGTATAAGTCGGGGCCTGATTTTATGATCGATTTTTCAGGTTTCAAGACCCGACTTACAGTGTATGTGAGTATATATGGTAATAAATATAGGTAACACAAAATTAAAGACAAGAAAACAGGGGCTGCCTTATTAATAGAATACTTTGATTATTTTATGAATTGTGCTAGCTGAGATTAGAATTAATGAAGAGTTGGCATATGCAGAAGACATTTTGAGTTGTTCCTCTTTAATTGATTTTTTTATTTTTATTTTAAGTAATAAAAAGCATAACTTCTGCCTTTGTATTTTAAAGATGTGTTAAGGTTTCTACATCCAAAAGACAGATAGAGAAATTTTGTTGCATTTTGAAAGCTATTATGATTAAGCAGTGAAGCTCCATTTATTGATTATTGATATCCCAATTAGGAATTTTAGACACTGGGAATTTATGATGAACCCACTTCTGTTGTTAAGTAGGTAAAATCTGTCACTTAGAAAAGATGAAGCTAAGCAAAGCATGTGCCAGAGGAAAGCAAGCAATTCTCAACATCTGTCACATTTAGAGTTTTAAAACAATTAAGTTTACAAATGACATCCTACTAAAAGGTGAGTTAACCATTAACATACAGGAATATGTGAAAGGTCTGTGTGAGCAGACACATGACTAATTCATTTAAAACAATACTGTTCAGTAAGACTTGTATGAAACACAACCTTTACTTAGACACCAGTTTTGAATATCTTGCTTCTTCACATTTCAGATCAACAAAAGAGAAATTTCTACACAAGTTTTTTGGAGTTATAATTTTGAAGAAGTTTTAGCAGTTAGCATAGCTAAGTTTGTTAAGTATTTAAACCTATAGCAAGTCAGATTCACTTTGAGGGATGAAGATGCCTCAAAGTAAGTTCCTGTACATTTTAGGAAAACTTTTTTTATACTAATTGTCTCTGCATATATCCCAGAATTACTTTGCATGCATTTTATGATATGTGAAATTTATTCTGAGATATCTCAGAATTACTTTTTCAAATTTCTTTATTCTTTCAACACTTCCTGTCTAATTTAGGATATTTCAAAATGCATTTGGCATATTTATGTATATTTTAATTAATTCAATATGTCTTAAAATGTCAGTAAGTCCTATTGAAAGCAAAGGAAATTGTACAGGAAGTCTACCTCTTGACTACCTTGACTTGGGTTTAACATATCTTAAAATGTATAATCAAACTTTATTTACTTGTTCAAGTACAGTAAATCTTTGACTAATTTTTCATTTGTTTTCATGTTATGGTTTCTGAACAGACGTTGTTACTGATACAAGACCCTGTTTAGAAACCACCTCTGGCTTGAAAGTCCATGTTGTGCCACCTTTGTCTGACCTTTGTACTGTATTTGCTATTCATTTCTTTCTCTTTGGACTACAGTACAGTTTACATTCTTCTGTTGCTTGTATTTAACCTTACTATTAATAACTTTTTTCCTTGCCTGACTAACTCTGTTTTCCAGGACTTTTTAACTCGATCCACTACTGTAGTGTCAGAAAAGATTGGTTTAACCTGCCCCATGTGCACATGTACCAGAGAATAAATGTAGCCATGAATTTAACGCAGGGTGCAGACTTTTCCTATTGCTGAAGATGTATGGCTGAGATGATTTACCATCTTATGAAAATTGTTTCATATGCTTTATTGTACAGAAATAGGATTTCTCAAACACTGCAGGCACTGGATAAGCTGAAAATAAAAATATAATTACAACTACTTTGTAACTGCTTTAGATAGCAAATAAATTTACAGTAAACAAAACTGCATATCAGGTATCCATGGATATATTTAGAGCAGAATACAGTTTGACTTGAGTAAGTGGACACCAGATGGCATTCCTTTCAATTCTGGGACAGATTGATTCTCTTGTTTCTTAAGCAGATCTAGCCCAATTTATAAAATAAACTTTACTTTGTAAGTAGTGTCAGCTGTTTCTCTTACACCACGCCCCCTTATTTCAAAATGCATGTGAAATAAGCAACCTTGTGCAATTAGAATTTATCAGGCTTTGTGGGAGGTGCAGTAGTTAGTGCTGATTCCTCACAAATATAATGTCATACATTTGAATACTGCGACTGACATTTGGTACAGAGTTTGCATGCTTTCTCTGTGTGTCTGTTTTCCACCCACATCCATATGTGCGTTAGGCTGGTAAAGTGGACTCGTTTATATTTACATGAGAGGGCACTGCGGTAGACTGGCTTTTGCCTTGCACCTGATAATGCCAAGATAGTTTTTACCTCCCTATGACTTTGAATTGTATTAAGATAGCTTGAGAATGTTAATGTTATGTTAGTTGGTGCATGTATGTATATGTCCCATAAATGTAAAAAAAAAAATCTTCCTTCTCTTTTCGCTGACTGTCATGTCTTTGTTCTAAATTTTTGCTGAAGTGGAGTTTTGCTTGAGTGAGTTAACAATTTTAAATGAAACACAGCAAGAGTAAATAGATAATCCTCACAAGTTTAACAGAGCAAGTATAAATGTGAGTGTAGATGCACTTAGAAATTTGAAATGACAGTTTTTTTCTCCTGCTAATACTGGAATTTTGAGACTTTGGCTTACACTGAGACATCTTTCCATTGTATTATACAATGCCTCACTGTTACTTGAAAATAATTTAATCATTTGTTTAAAGCAGGTTACATTTGGAAACAATCTTATATAATTTAGTAGTGTTCGACATTTCAGCATATTTTAGTGCAATGATGACACCATCCCATTATAAGAGCAAAAATGTTGCCAACAAAGCCTAGAAAATAACTTCTTCAGTTTGGTCATTTAGGTCACCTGTGTATCCACTTCACAGTGAGGCCGTATAAATCAGGTAACATTTGGAAACAATCTCACACTATACTCACAATATACAGGATGCCGGATGAAGCAGATTCAGAAAATGTACAGATGGAGATGAAATGTCAACTTGTTAAAATAAAAAGAATCAAACTCCTAAGAGAATTTGTGCTTATTCCTTATGCAAAAATGATTTCATATTGATAATAACCTTTTGAAAAAATGTGATACCATTTGAGAAATTATGTTAAATGTTCTGAACATGAAGTGTTAAATAGAAATTGTACCAGCTTATGATTTAAATTTTTTTTTATTTTATTTTTTCATTTAAACATTTTCATCTAAACGCAGTAAAATTATGTAATTTTTTTAGCATTTTGATGTTATGATTAACCAATTAGGGAAGGACGTATCTTCTAAGAGGGATGTCATGTTTTAAAAACTAATAAAGCATAGGCAAATTAATAATCTTGAAATAATAAATAAAAAGAAAATGAATGTTTGCAATTTTTTATACAATGTAATTATAAAAAATAACAAATTCCATCAAGTAAGAAAAATGGTTTTTAAAGAAGCAATCATACAAACATAAATTAATATGGGGAATAAAAAAACTAACCTGATGTTCACAGTTCAAAATTCAAAATCCCAAAGAGCTATTTTTTTTTTTCTAAGCCAAAGAATTCAAAGCTAAAGCCTCAAGTGCTGATACCTTACATAAAAGGGAATGAATATTCTACCAGGTAATCAAAGGAAAAGGACAGTTAAAAAAAGCAGATCTGACATAACCCAAAGAAAAGTAACAAAATAGTGTCAATATGTTCAGGAACCAAAGCTGAAACAGAAAACAAAAATCTTTGACCAAAAAAAAAAATCAAGCAGAGTCATAAATACAAAGAACAAACACATAAATAAGACAAAGGCTTTGTGGAATAAACCTAATAACTGAATAGCTTTGTTACAATACAGTCAGAGTGTCATCTCTGGCTCAAGTTTGTAGTTATTTATTGTAACTTTTTTATTGTTTTTCAAATGTTTTGTAAATATTGTTTTTAATTATATTTTTGCTTTCTCGTTTACATTACGTTTTATAATGAATATTTTCTTTAAGTTATTGTTCTTAGTTTTTATATGTCTCTTTTCCATTGTGTTTTATTGCTTGGAAATCTGAAGAGGTGTATCCACGTGACATTACTTCTGAGGGACAGCTCATAGCCTATACAGGGTGTTCGTAAAGTCTGTGTGCAATTTATAATAGTTGTAACTTTGTAAGTATATGTGTTAGAAGGAATTCGTAAAAAGGATTAGAAAGCTTGATGTATCTAGTTTTTTTTGTCTTTAGAAGTTTTATTTTTGCCGTATTTTGGGAACTGAAAATCCACATGAGTCTGTTGAACATGAAAGAGATTCTCCCAAAGTTAATGTGTGGTGTGCTTTGGGAAAAAATCGAGTCATAGGGCCATTTTTTTGAAGGGCGTGTTGTTAATGGTGATAGCTATGTAGAAATGCTGCAAAATTACTTTATTCCCCAACTTGAACAATTAGGACTGATAGAGAATACAGTGTTTCAACAAGATGGTGCTCCTTGTCTCTTTGCTTTGCATGTTAGGCAGTTTCTTCATGAGAAATTCCCTAACAGATGGATTAGAAGAGGTGGACCATTTTCTTGGCCTTCATGTTCGCCAGATTTGACTCCATTGGATTTCTTTTTATGGGGACATGT
This sequence comes from Polypterus bichir lapradei, assembly GCA_026402145.1. Taxonomy (NCBI): domain Eukaryota; kingdom Metazoa; phylum Chordata; class Cladistia; order Polypteriformes; family Polypteridae; genus Polypterus; species Polypterus bichir. The sequence continues at coordinate 84,877,540 of JANRMT010062814.1, read as the reverse complement.
GAAAACTAATGTTTATTCAACCAAACCTCAATCTTTAGAAGACTTGCAAGCTAGGATAACTGATGTGATTGCTGGTATTACTGAAAATCGGCTCGAAAATGTTTTCTGAGAACTACAGAATCGGATTACCTTTTGTATTAGTAATGATGGTGGACATATTGAAAATTAACAAGAACAATAAAAAATGTGTTTCTTCTTTCTAATCCTTTTTACAGATTCTTTCTATCACATATACTTACAAAGTTGCAACTATTTTAAATTGCACACAGGCTTTATGGACACCCTGTATATTCTGGATATGGTCCTTCACAGTATCATTGAGTGTTTATTGGATTGGGATCACGTGTGTATTGTTTGAATTTTCTGGTTTTCTTTGTCATTTTGCTCTGTTTACTTGGATTCTGTTCTTGGATTATGGAATAACTTTGCTTTGCCTTTTATACAAAACCTTTTTGATTATTTGTATATATATTTTGCCTGTCTTGTCTGCTATTTAAATTATTTAAAATATTCTTATGGAATAAATTAACTTAATTTGTTTTTCTCCTAAAGACCAGAGGTTTATAGTCACCCTCTCTTCTAAAGGGATTTTGTTGACTATTTTGAGACTTTTAAAAGCCTGGGCCTCACTTTGGGCCTGTGCAGGCCACAAAGTCTGCCTTTTGAAGTTGGGGCTGGGCTGCCTGTGGTGAGGCTTGTCTGTGTGACCCAGGTTTAGAGGAGCTCTTGTCTGGCTTCTGTTAATTTAGTGGTTGGGATTCCTTATTGCTATTTTTGTCCTGCTGAATCACAACAAGCATCACTATGTGTTATACTTGCAGTACAATAATGTCATCTGCAGCACAGTGTGGGTCATGCGCTTATCAACTGCCTTAGCAAAGAGCCACAATATGGTGTTGTAGGAAAATGAAAAATAATAACAAAAATACAGTAAATAATATATTGTAGGTAGAAAATTATGAAAGTAATCAAGGAAATGAAAAAAGGAAAAACAAAAAGTGGAGGACCAAACTTGCAAAAGCAACTAATGTCACAGCAAAATGACTGTTATAGCTGGTACATTAAGTAGCCCTCTCAGAAAACTGTAATCGTAATAATTACAGAACCTGAGAGCTGTAATTTAATGAGAGGCCACATCCCTGCAAAAAATGGACACAAAAAGGTAAGGGGCCAGTGGAAAAAATAAAACATAAAGAAGACAAAGGTACGGGACTGGGGAAAATGATAAACAATAGGGAAACTATAAACAGGGCGATGCAGAACAAAAATTGTAACTTTTGGATTTTGGTCAGCATGGTGTTCTGCCTCGCTAGGGGGGATCAGTACATTAGAAGGCATGGCTATATGTGTGTATGATATAAAAAGGAAGGACCTTTGACTAACTTGATAAAAAACGTATCTCTGGAAATTTCTTTTAGAGTCTTTGTGACTTGTGGCTTTAACCCTGTTTTATTATGACTTTGAGCTAATTTTGACCTTTTTCTTGGTTGCCAATTTCTAGATGTTAATGTATCAGCTTTGTCCTGAGAGTTTTTTTTATTTTATCCCTGAAAAACTCCCCTTACAACACATAAGATTTGTGTACCCTACTTCGTTGATAGACTGAACTGGTTGGGTTCCACCTTGTGCACAGTGCTGCCAGGGCAGACATAGGCATGCATAAATTTGCATGCATGGGCTATATGTATTAAATCATATGTAGATCATTACTTGATTATAATAGACCAAAAGTAGGTAAGCATCTATATTTTCAATGTAAACATAAAAATAAGTAAATTATGTGACACATAAATAAAGGTCCATAGTAAAAACCAACCACAATAATGTGCCTTAAAGTTGAAAGCTTTATCACCATATTTCTATTACTCATTTATACTAATGTATTTCTCTTATTTGTTCTAAGGAATCAGACTTTTTCATGCTCTGTCCATTTCTTGTTCCTGGTTTTTATAGTTTGGAATAAAAGCTATATTCTACATTTATCATACATTTTGCTTTCTTTTGATATTTAAAATATATTCTTTCTAAAGAGTTAATTGCCATTGATGTTTCAGGCTGCTCCAAAGCAAGATTTCTAGTTTTAGAAATACAAGACAGAACACAAACCTTTATATAAACAGAATTTTGTCTGTGTGAATTATAAATTTTGCTTATATATTTGAAACAGACTTTGTCTAAAAAATCGGTTGTCATTGATGCTTCTGTTTTTTTCTATGGTACAAATTCTAGTTTTAGAAGTTCTGAGAAAAAAATTAAGGTGAATATAATGCAAATCTGAAACAGCATAGTGCCTCAAAGCTTTTAGGACCTCCTCTTTTGTTAGTCTGTTCTTCAGGAAATCTATTTTTTGCCCAGCATCTGTAACTATAAAAGTGAGAAGTGTTGGAAGCAATACATTAAAAAGCAGCAAATATGAACTTAGCCTTTCACCAGTATTGTGAAGGACATCTGGATTTCTATGCACAAGGTAAGGATTTCAGGAATCATTTGTAATTGTTTTCACAGCCATACAGAATATTAAGTATGAAGTAAAGTAAGGAGTTTGTATAACTACAAAAACTAAAATAAATTTAGTTTAGGCAATTTTAGGAACTACAAATAATCTGAGTCAATAAAAGTCACAGTATGTATTTTAATTATTAATTATTACAGTGAGTTATAGTATCAGGGTGGATTTGGACCACAAAGATGCTGTATGTGATTCAGAGTGTGATTCTAAAAAGAGAACTGGTGCTTTCCTTGTTTAAGAATGTCTCTTTGAAAGTTTCATGCAATAATCTTTAGTATCATAAAAGACTCTGTAAAGAATAAACATAAATTGTTTTAACTGTACTTTAAAGTGGTAAGGGTAGATTCTTAAAATATATGTACAGTATTGCTTTACTCATTTTGCAACTGTAATTTTAACCCAAGAGTGACTGAGGGCAAGTGTATGAGGGTGCCTTGCAATTACCTAGCTTTCCATCCCGACATGGGTACTCTGACTTTTCAACATGCAGAATTCAGATAAGAAACAACAATGGTAGGATTAGCTAAGAACAGCCACTCTTGAAGTATCTGCCTATGTCCTCCTCAAAACCTTGTTCACTACCAATATTTTTAAGATATAAAATATTTAATATGGATTTGGAGCAGGCTTGAGTAAATAAACATTAAATAAGCAAAATTATCCATTGGGTAAGATTTAAGATTATGCAGTTGTAAACACTTCAGAGAATAAAATTAATGCTTCTAGATAAAATTCGTGTAGTGGGTGCGGAAACACACACTGTACCAGTGCATGCTCCCCGACTTGACTTGACTAGATAAAATGGGAGTATGATTATGTAATTATAGTGAACAGCAATGTTTTCATGGTTTACTTAAAAAAAAAAAAAAAACCTCAACTGACATTGACATTGCATTCCACATTAGAAGAAATACAGAAAGTATATTGAACATCAAAGTAGAAAAATTAAAAATAAAAAAATAACTTTGCCACATGGAAAGAATGATGTACTGTTTAAATGGCAAAAGCAGTTGAAGATTAAAATATCAAAAAAATTAAGTTTGTTTGTCTGTCTGTATAGAGTATAGAGTGATTAGCTCTAAGTTCAGTAGAGGGTCACTGCTGGGAAATGCACTGTGCAGAGGTAGTTCTTACAGGACCACCAAAAACCAAAATGGCAACGAAGTGCTAACTACATCAGCAAAAAACAATTACAACACAAATAATACAAGTTAATGCTTACCTTTTATTTAACAACCTTTCACCTTATAATCTACATCCGGCTCTCCCAGGAAGACTCCATTGGAATTCAATGAAATGAATGCAGCTGCAGTGGTTAAACTGATAGTTCTGCCTCTTTACTTGTTAGCCAAGGTGCTCTCAGTGCCCCAGCCATTAACGTCTACAGGGGCTGTTGGAGAGTGGATTAGTATAAAGGGTATAAAGTTATAATTGGAAAGTCTCAGAGTAGAGCAGATCAGCCATTGTGCTTCATCAGTGTCCATAGATTCAGCGGATGTGGGGTTTTCAAGTGGCAGAGTGTTCTACCGCTTCTCATACCTTTAAAATAATATTGTTTTACAACAATAAACCAATGAGTTTTCAGCTAGGAGCTCTGCCCCCTTTTTGTTTCAATTTGCAGGAAACAAAAATGTTTCTTGGCATTTCTCCTGGCAGAGGCTAAAAAATACTATTCTCACAGACTGATGCAGCATAATAGTGAAAGCAAAAAGCAAGGATGTTTAATATATAACATATAAAAAGTAAAGAAAGCAACATTATCATAATAACAATAATACTATGTGTAAATAAAGTATATCTTGTATAAAAAAATAATATTTCATAAGTAGGTTTTGTGAATTACTGCTTATTGAATACACAAACCACAGTGATGTGTTGAATATTGATTGAACATCATTGTTGCCTATTCTTTCCTACCAAAAAGCAACTGTAACAATTTTTAAAAATGTATGAGGCGTGCAAATGTAAAATAATGCACAATACCTCAGCCCTGGGGTGCTTATTAATGCCAGCATTTTTGTGGAAGACTAATGTAGGAACAAAAAGATATAGTTCAATTTTGTGGTGCTGCCTCCTCATAAAGCAGAAGTAACACAAACAAAAAAGAATCAATAAACCATAATTGAACGTGATTCATTTGGAGGAGAATTATTAATTACCTATTAATTGGGTGACAACACTTTGATGTTTTTGGTGCTGTACTTACTGTGACATAAGAATTTACGCTTTAGGTTCACGCATTACAGATGTGTTCTTTTTATTCTACTAAATGTGCTAGACAGAATATAGGGAGGTTTTCAAACACGTACAATGCACACTGTGCTGGGAAAGTTAGCAAAGAGAGTGAACTTTGGTTTTGTCTTGGTTTGCTTCTGTAGCACTGGCCCCTCCACTTTAGCCATCAATTGGGAAATACTGTAAGGGTGATGCATACTGTATGTGTTGATGTATTGTGCAGTTTGAAGCTGTTTGGCGTCATGCATTTTCTGTGAATAATAACCTCAAAAATCTTATGACTACAAGACAGGATCACATGTCTAGTAAACATCCATGCAGCACTAGCCAGTGGTAACTGTATGGGACAATATTATTGAAAGCTTCCTCCAAAAGTAAAGGAAAGGGTGCTATGCTTTCCGGTGTTCTCCACTAACTAGGAATGACTGGCTGCCCTGTTTTTCTGTTATGTTGTGTTCTTGAATTGGTTTGATCTTTGTTCTTTTTCTTCTCTTATTTTGGCACAATTGTAGCTGGTTGGCATCTAGAATAAAAGAAAAAAAGATCTTCATTTCCTACGTTAGGAATTTGTGCAGTACATTGATATCATCAGGGATGTGGTCAGGACTTTCATACCAGAAGATCAACATAATTGTCCAAACTTGATGCAGTATTTGGATATGTATATGTCTTCTGGTCAGCTATCGATCCAGGTGTATTCTGTAGATTGACAGGGCTGCAATTACTACTTGGATTTGAGCTTTGTTATAGCAGCTCATACTTAGCATTCTTAAATCAAACCTTTGTCTGTTAAATGCTAGGACCTTAATTTTGTCTTCGTTAGTAATGATACTAGTTTAGCTGTTTACAGTCAAATTCTTATCAGTCACTCTGCTAAACTTGCCTGCAAAATAAATACTTAACCTAAATCTCCTTCCAAATAGGATCCAGGTAGTCATCGCTCCCAAGGAAAGCAGTGTAACAAGGTGTGTCATGTAAAGCTTGGGCTAATGAAGAGTCATCACGAACTATGGATTACTTCTAAAAGCAGACATCTATGCTTTTAAAAAAAAATTAACCTAAAGCACATTCATTAAAAAATGTGTTCTGTGAAAGAATATAGTCATTTTTCTGTCAAGCTTAAACATACAGTATCCTTGTATTTTAATGATCTATTTACCACTTTAAGAAGACCCAAGTACAAAACTACTACCATGAAACACCTCCACTGTATAGACTCAACCTCCTTGTCTGCTAATGACCATGAGTTTTTGGGGTTTGGAATGACACACCAAGGTCACTTTAAGTGGTTCATAGTCAACAGGGTATGTCAGGTGCTGCTCATGTGGATTCTTTCACTTTGCAAGATGCTTATGAAGCTGACTTTTATTAATTAGTGAAGTTCTTCAGGTGCTTTACTCAGCCGTGCAGGTAGGGTGTAAAGGTGAATCTAGGTTAGTAGGTCTTTTAAACAGAAGCCTGCCTGTACATGAACAACTTCACTTCATCTTGCAGATTACTTGAAGTGAACAATAATAATGCTAGAAGCAAAGTTTCCAAAATTGTTCGCTTTTGAACAAGGGACTGTCCAAATCTGAACAGACGCAGCAACATATCCAGTGTTAAATCAATCTTTAAAAGCATAAATCCTGTATATTGGAACTCTCTTTTCATATACATACTTTCAAAAGTTAATTTAATATTGGCATTTAATTGAAGTTAATTTAATCCTGTCCACATTATGATTTGTTTTTTGTTGCGTTCAGTTTTGGATATAACTATAACAATACTGGTGTTCATTTATGATGTGAAATCTGCAGTAACATGTTGGTACTAAATGATGAATGTCAAATTGAAATAAATTAGGAACTGACATTATACAGAACTTGTCCTGTGATTTACCACAGATATACAGAATAAACTTTATTGCTTTTATTTATTATTAGCCAGCATCATGCTAAAATTGTTCCTCTTTTGTTGATCACTCCATTCACTCTAGCACCAAAAGCTCCTAAATGAATGTGGCTTGAATAAATTTGATTGTATAATATGAATACATAAGACAAATTATGCAGAACTACTGAGGATATTCCTGTTTGCTTAATTGTATACATGGTTCATAGCAATCTATTATGAATACAGACAGGAAATATTGCTCTAAGGGCAAGAACGTATTTGCTACTATTTTTAATGGTAACACGTGTGCGATACAGCTGTGCTGAAATGAGTCACTCCCTGCTTTACTGTAAAAGCACTCAGATACCAAACACTGACAAGAAGTGGGTTGACTATGGAAGAATTATTACACACCCTAGGTTGCTGAGTTACAATAACCAGTGACTCCTCTTCTCTTGCCACCCCACCTCCAACACACCCACCCATTTCTGCATTTTTAAACTTCCAATTGGCTGCCAGTATCTTTACATGTAGTATATTTTAATTTAAACCCTCACCCAAACAAACATCCACAGTAAATAAAGGCTAAATGATGGCAAAGCAGATGTAGTCATTAAAACTGTTTTACAACTATGGTTGTTTCATTTTTTAAAAAGAATATTTAAATGTTTCCTGGGTTGATTCCTGATCTGGATTCCCCATTTTTGTGTGTATGCTGGTTCTCAACAACATCCCAAAGATTCAAGATTGCAAATTGGCCTGTTGTGTGGGTGTAATGTATGAGATAGTCCTGCAACACTCTGGCATTCCGTCCAGGACTGGTTCCTGCCTTGTACCAGAGACTGTATCGCTGTGTTAGACTCTGTCTCTCTAAGAACCTTAAGGAGAAGATGAAAAAATTGATAATTTATTAAGGAGCCATAAGTGCATCTATTGATTTTTTATTCATGTTGTTTCTGAGGCACCATAGAAGATGCCCATTTTATTAAATTAGTATTTAACTCTCAATATACTAGTACATTACAATACAAAATTTGGGTTTTCATTAGTATGTTTACATAAAGAGAAAAACATTGCCCTATAACATCAACTTTTATTACTAGTTAACATAGCAGCTGTTTTGTCATGCAATCACACCATGATCCATCCCTGTCCAGACATCTGCACTGTGGAAACCACTGGCACCAAGTCACAAATCCATTTGTATCAAAAACGCCCTCAGAAGCAACACTCTTTCTATGCCATTATGGCCTAAAAGGAGCTGCTTTTCCAATGGTTTTTAAGTTGCAAACTTCATTTACATAATCTTCGCAAGTCAGTAGCCATCATGGTGTGCTTCCATGACTTTTAATCTTGTTGACTGACATGTCTAGTAAGTCAGTTATCTGTGGTGAGGCCAGACAAAATGAAAAAAGTTTGATTTGGTCTTATGTAAATGAAGCAGGCTTGTGTGTGTATGAGAACTGGGAATCAACGAGTGCTCATCTGTTAGTACAATGCATATAATGCCAATTAAAAGAAAGATGAAAAATTGGGGTTTTGGACTTTGGAAACAGAAGAGAGGCATATCTGATGAAAGCCTTGTGCTTGTTGTATCACAAAAGAATGAAAAATGAAGAAAGAAATGGAAGAGATTGCAGCAGAACTCGCTGTACTTTAAAATCATTTGTACAAGCACAGGCACTGTTAGGCAATACATTAATTGGCTGTCAGGATGAGGAAAGCTCTCAGGGCAATTCCTAGTGATGTATTTTATCATCCTCAAGGCGACAGTCCAGCAACTGCAGTCATTAAGTTTGACATGTGTGGTCCATGGCCAGCTTTTCATCCTGGCCAATACCCCCAGGCCGTCAGATGGAGCTCTCCCTGCAGCATGGAGGTGCCCCAGATACCAGCAGGGAATTATGGACAGTGGTGTTTTCCTCTACAGCCCTGCTGGATACCACAGGGGCCAACAGAGGATGCTGCAGGGAGGCCCAGAGAGTCGTTTGTGCCCTATAACCCAGAAGTGCGTCTTAGTCACAGCGACAGGAGAGATGACGTACTTCCGGGGTGAAGAAAAGGACTTTTTATCTCACCCGGAAGTGATAAGGAATCATGGACTGAAGGATGGGAAACACTTCAGGGACTATAAAAGAACTGTGGGAACTCCCAGATGGCGAGCTGAGCTGGGTGGAAGGGTGGCATTGCATCTGGGAGTAGGAGGAATTGTTTATTGAGAATTATTGTATTGTTAATGAGTATTGTGGAGAGGAGGGTGCTTTGTGCACTGTTTGTTAATAATAAAGTCAACATTTGGACTTTTACTTCGTGTCTGGCGTCTTGGACAAGGGTTCAAGGGAGCGATAGCACCCCCTATCTGTCACACATGCTTGAAATGGCACTAAGTTAGCTCAACACCTTACGCAGAAATATTTTAAAAGTTATCAAGGTTTCTGCTTCAGCTACATAATGAAACAGTTTGCTCCCTTCCCACAACACTTGGTGTGAAGAAATGGTTCCTTGATTATAATTATGTGGCCAGGTTAATTTGCAATTACTTGTTTATACTGCGTTTGTTTTTAATTCATTTTGATCTTTTTGCTGATAACCTTTCATCCTTCTCACTTTTCTTTTACAATGTTGTATAATTTCTCCTCATCTTGTTTCTTGGTATACTCTTAATTATTATTATGTTGAGCCATAATTTCATTTTTTAATATACTCTGATACTGCGGTGGGCTGGCGCCCTGCCCGGGGTTTGTTTCTTGCCTTGCGCCCCATGTTAGCTGGGATTGGCTCCAGCAGACCCCCGTGACCCTGTAGTTAGGATATAGCGGGTTGGATAATGGATGGATGGATATACTCTGATAGCTTAAAAGGTGTTGGCAGTGACAAAAAAACCATTTGCCAGACTCAGTGGAGCTTGTCTCTGATAGTGTAGAGGCCTATTGCAGATTTTGTCATCATATCTAATAGGCTGTCAAATATATCACTTCCAGTTTATGTATGTTGTATTTCATGAAACTGTTCAAGGAAATACTAAAAAAACTGGGACTGACTTTTAATGAATCTATTGACACTGTCTATCCTAACCTTTGATAAATAGGCTTAGGAATGAAAGGAATGAATACATTTTGCTGGTGTATTTTGCCTGCACAATAAGTGTTTATTAATATGTGCATATTTTAGAATTGAGATCTTATCAGTTCAAACCATCCCTGTGTGCATTGACCCCTCCTAATTTAAGGTAATGTGATCTGTAGGATTCCCTTTATCTGAAGGTCAGAATATGGGCTGATCTTTCATGGTGGCTTTTGACAAAGATAAAAAACGAAGTGGTTGACCACAAGCCACTGAATGGTGCAAGACTTGGCAAACAGAAGTGCATGAAGTGACATTTAACAAAAAAATGGGGGATTTCCATTGTCTTAGTTTTCTTAGAGGATACAGATGCATTAAAGGTCAATTATCAGTTTAATTCTAAATTTACTGGACTGGTCAGGGTAACATTTCATCAAAACAGGTTTTCAATGGGGTTTTATGCTAGTGTCAACCGGCATTTTATTTAAATTATTTACACAGGTTGGTAATATGTTACATAAAATCAGCTGTTTTTAATAATAATAATACCAATAATAATAATAGCAATAACATTCTAAAGTAAGCTTAGTGTCACAGCAAATCAGAGCCTGACCCTTTAACAATGGATGCAAAGCAGGGACCAACATTGGACAGAGTACTAGTCAATCACAGCCCCATACTGGGTCCATTTTAGATTCAGCAATTAACCTAACATGCCTGTTTTTGGGGAAGTGGGAGAAAAGCCATGCAGATTCAAGGATATCATACAGACTCTACAGAAACAATCTACTACACAATAAAATGCTGCTGTCTATGTGTATATGTGTGTATGGGGGGGATTGAGGGGTGTACATCCAGTCCCCCTGAGCAACCTGATCGGTCAGTTTGACTTTGGTGGCTCTGTGGTAGAGATAATGAAAAGATATGTTAGGGGTACGAAGTTCAACAACTGATTGTGACCATTTTTGTTTCCAAGAAAGGTGTTAAAATGGAGCATTTAATAACAACAAAGTGAATAATGTAGCGAGTGATGTTAGGTTGCTAAATACAAATGGGGCACAACCAGTGTTGTCTTCAAAGAATACATGTGATTCCAAGAATATGTGATTTTTTTTCACAGTGGGTAATAGGGGCCCATCTACCATTTGTGGTAGTCAAAAAGTGGACAGGAGGCAGGAAAGGTACCTCAAAAAGAACAGAGAACAGGAACGTGGTCAAGAAAGATAATGCAGGGTAAGAGAGACTGAGACACACGAAGATACAGAGGAAAGGCATATGAGGAAGGCTGAAGATACACATAGGGTAGGAGATACCAAATAACAAATATTTTAAAATGTATTCTATTACTTGTCTTCAACAGGTAATGTAGCAAGTACTATAGAGTATATTTTTATATATAGCAGATTTAAAAAACAAAGTTAACTCAAGCTGCTGCACAATAATCAAAATCAACATATAACACAGTCCATCCATCCAGCCGTCCATTATCCAACCCGCTATATCCTAACTACAGGGTCATGGGGGTCTGCTGGAGCCAAAAACCCAGCCAAAACAGGAAACAAACCCAGGGCAGGGCACCAGCCCACCGCAGGGCACACACACCCACCCACAGGACAATTTAGGATCGCCAATGCACCCAACCTGCATGTTTCTGGACTGTGGAAGGATACCCACGCAGACACGGGGAGAACATGCAAACTCCACACAGGGAGGACCCAGGAAGTGAACCCAGGTCTCCTAACTGTGAGGCAGCAGCACTACCAATGCGCCACCGTGCCCCCATCTAGCACAGTTTGACAGAATAATAAACATAGATAAAGAAACTTCATAATAAAAATATAAAAACATAAACAAAAATATTGTGCGGCCAAGGGTGAATGTTAATCATTATAAATGGCAAAATATATAATTCTAAGTATTTAATATTATAAATGAAGCATTTCATTTTACATATAAATAAGTACAATAAAACTAAAAAAAAATAAAATTTCGTAAAAGAGAATGTAACAATTGTTAGAAAAGGGGAGTACAAACACAAAATGCGGTATAAGCAATGGTGTTTCTGCATTAAGGGAGAATAGATCACAGCCTCACCAAATATTGTGCAAAATAAGTAAAAACCATCTCTCAGTATTTCTATTATACACTCAAATTAACGACTTATCTAGAAAAGTAATGCTTCTTGTAGGATGTAAAATTGCCTTTGGGTTGAGTGCTGCAAGCCTGTTCCTAGCTGAGGAGCTGGATCAGTTGGTTCTGCACTGTCCTCTATACTCGGGTGTGTGCGCATGTGCAACCTGAACTTCCCAGTTTAGCAATGGGGCTTGAATGTCATCACCCACATTAAAATGATGACTGCCATTTGTTGTTTTTTTTGTTTTAAATTGTTCACTTGCACTTCCAGTTTGAACATTTACCAGTTGAGGCCATAGAGCACTAATGAGAAAAGATGTATGAAATGTCCAGTGCCACTTGCTGCCTTAAAGTCAATTGTAGTAATAAAAAAAGGATCAATATTAAAAATGTACCATTAACAAGATATAACTTTTAGGATTTTGTTACTATTTTTAACTTTAATATTTTTATTTGGATGACTGAATGTGATATTTATTTTTTTAAATTTCTGTTCAATTTCATAGTTATAAAATATTACAGACCGTTTCTTCGGCTAATTTGCATTTTCGTAAATGCTGGTAGCTTCATGCATTGTTAGGGGTGTGTCCTCTCAGTTTATTACCTGCAGGTAATGACATAATAACTTAAAAGGTCTTCCAAGTTTTCATCTGGATTCAAATCCCTTTTCTCAAAGAACTTTCTATTTTAAAATATCTTTGGTACTTTTTGCTCTTGAATTTTTGACCATGAATTTAATTTCTTGTTTTGTAATTTGGCACTCATGTTAGTGATCACCTGTTTTTGACAATTACCTATTTAAATGTTCTCTCACAAAAAACCGTCAGTACTTTGACATAACAATTATACTGGTTGTTGATTTTCACCTACCACTGAGCGGCACCATGCTAAATTTAAAGACGCCACCAAGGAGGTATTATATTACAGTGTGTTTTGATATTATTCTAGTTAATTTGGAATTATTATTTTTTATGTTTTTATTGAACTCCTCTTAGGTTTGCTTATTAATTTGCATTCTTGTACTGTATTTTTAAATGTTCTTCCATATCTTATATTTTGTGGGTGAAACCCAATAAGGCGGGGCCACACTGATATAACTGCTGCTGGGTCCTCCGTTTGCCTTTATATAGAGGTCAGAGAGAAGGATCCAGCAGTAGTTCACTGAATATTGTAGGAGTCATTTGGAGTTTTTGGGTTTATTGGATTTTCTTGTATGTTCTTGGATCTGCCTTGGGATTGTGTATTGTGAATCACTCACCTCAGATTGCCTTTTAGGCAAACCCTTTTTATCCTGTTTGTGCATGTTTTGCTATTTCCTTATCTCTCTATTATAATAAAAACATTCTGGGACGAGACTATACTTTTTATGAGACATAACTTTTTCAGAGAGATACTGTACTTTCACGTCCCACGTGACAAGAATTTGTGCAAAGAGATTTAACCAAGCCCAGGGCCGAAAATAAAAGACAAAGAGTAGATGACAATGTAGAATGTCGTAAAGAATTCAAAAACGTTGATGCGATACACATGCAGAGCAGGTTAGAGATAATAAAAGTACTAAAATTCGAAAGTCACAAAAAAACTATAGTAAAGATCGCATTAGCGCAAACAAACAGAAATTATTACTCAGTGAAATAACGGAACAGCGAAAAGAAACTGAATATATTGTTTGGTTTTAAACTTTAAGTTGGAGACTTGTAAATCGTCTAATTCGCGTTGCCATCAAGGAAAAGTACTGTTTCTTCCCAATGAAGAGGTGTATCCGCGAGAATTAAAAGATTTGTTGTTTGGTGAAAGTGAATTCCACAAATGCAAGCAGCAGAGACGCAAAGTGGCTGGTGCATAGCGCAGGCTGGGGGGGGGGCGGGGGGAGTTGGCAAGCGAAGCAAGCAGGGGGCAAAGCCCCCTAGTTCTTGTTAATAGTCTCATTTTTTAAAGTTACATTTGGACTGTGTCTACAACCCAGACTTTTACGATTTCTCTCTCCTTTGTAAAATGTTTTTGGCATATTTTGAGACTTTCATTGCATTTTTGATCTTTAAAAGCCAATTTCCCATTTTGGGTTTGCTTAGGCCACAGGCTACAGATAGTAGTGAGAGTTGGCTGGCTGGAGGAATATCATGATTTGGAGTCAGAACAATAACAAGGATGGGGTGCGAGGCCTCCAAAAGGCTTCACTTACCAGGCTAGGCCTCATTTATCTACCTGAAAAAGCTCCACGCAAATGGTCTTAATCCACCTTCACTGGTCCTCCTCAGTGTTTGCAGGCCCAAAAGGGATTTAAGCCTAAAAAATAAAATAACTATCAAAATTGCCTCTCGGAGAAAGGAAACCACAAAAACTCTTTGGGTGAAGAGACCCACTAAGTCTTTATAAATAAAGAAAATATTTATTTGAAAATCAAAAATGCTACAATGCCTCAAAATGAAGTAAAACAGTTGCCAGTGGCCTAAAAGGCAATCCTAATAAACAAAGTCCCATTATACAGTCCAGTAATCAGAATTCCTAAAACAAGTGAAAAATAATCAAATACCCAGAAAATCTCACCATAAAAAGTGATACAATAAACTCATAAACAAACAACAATGATCCCTACTTCTGAGCTGTCTCTTACCATATAAATACCCTGAGGGCGCTTCACCCGCAAGGAACAAGGAACATAATTACATTTAAAGAGACAGTACATTATTACAAAATTACATATGCAATCAACAGAAATAGCATAAAGACATGACAAATAATATTTTCAAACAAAAAAATCGGGAGTGGTCTCCCCTAGACTTTCTCGTATACATTGAAGAAACATCAACAACAAATCAAATTAATAATATATTAAACAATTATTATAAAAGTAAAGTTGAATAAATCGAACTCTACAACTGTATGAATAAAAAAAATTGAGTATGTGTTCAGGTAAAGTACCACTTTCAGTTGATGGATTTGGCCCAAAAGTTAATACAGGTCTACAATTTTGATGTAACAACCACATGCCAAATTTCATTCATCTATCTTGTTGCGTTTTTGAGTTATCATGTTTACACACACACATACATAATTCCAAAAAACTGTATTTTCAGACTCAGGGAGGTCTAAAATGTCAAGACTCATCAAAATCTCAAGGTCGAATTTTTTCATGATTACTATACTTTCTCTACAATTTGTATATGAGAAAGTAAAAATAACAATAAATAATAATAAAGCATATAATACACATAACTTCAGCTTGATATCTGGCAGTTAAGGCCAGATCCTGGTGAAGATCCTGGCCTGTTTTTTAATACCTTTAGGAGGCCCCGTGTTCATTTCATCATGCCTGAGACACCAGATCTCAAAAGGAGTCCTTCTTTAAATTCTGCACTAAGGTAGTCACATTTTGTTCAATGGTTTGTTTATGGACCACAGGGCACTATCAGCATTGCATGCATATATTTGATCCAGAAGTGATAACATGGCAGGCATTTTGACTACTCTATTATATAAGCCCAATGATTCCAAGAAAATGTGCTTGAATTTAACTAAATATTTTATATTGTGTTGAACTAATAAATTGCCAGAAATATAATTTTGTTTAGCATTTTGATATATAATTCATATTTGGTTAACACTGAGCATTGTTTTTGACTACGATGAATCTCTTGCCTCATCTCACAAACATGTCAGAGTTAGGATAGTAATACATTATATTATTATGGAATAGCTGACCAAAAACCCAAACATGATGCAGTCAAGTACATGATACTTCATGAATTGTCATGAAGTAAGTGGGCTTTGCCTGAGTAAGAGAATTATTAGCATTAATGTTAGTGGATACAGAAAATATAGCCACATGCACTAGCTTGTCTCCTTAATAAATTCACAGTACTACTTAATCAAACATAAGTAAATTGCAGAAAACTAAAGTGGATCACAACCAGTTTCTGTACACATAATGGACACTAAAGTGTTATAAAAAGCATTAAAACACTTGAGGCTAAGCACATTTTCTAAATTGGGAGTTTATAGCAGGCAAAACAAAAAATCTGCCAACTTTTACAGTAAATTTTCACTCCTGACTTTAAATCGCAACAGAAAAAGTCACATAAGACAGCAAATTAAAATCTGAAAATGCATTCCAAATGGAAATGACCTTAGAATTAATGTTTCATGAACCAATATAGACTTGAAATTATTTCCTTTTAAGACAGAATTTCTCATATAAACAGTTTTACCAAGACCAAAAGCAACTTCATTTTAGAACCCAAGGCAAAATTATGAAATGTGTTCCACTTGGAAACAGCATCATTAAACTGACATTTCTCAGCTTTATCCTGTTAACACACTGAATAAATTCCTGAATACTGGCCTGTCAAAATGAGAGATTCATCCATGGAAATGTCTCTTTTAATGTTAACAATCCAGATATTTGTGGATCTAAACATTTTTTTAAATAAACTCTTGTATCCATGCTGGATCATTGCAGCTCTTGTAAATGCTGCAAGGGTATGATTCTTGCGAAATTGACATGGTAGTACAGAGGGTAGGGCACCCCCAGAGTTATGGGTTCATGTCTTGTCCTAATAACGTTTGGTACTGAATTTGTGTTTTGTACACATTTGTGTGCATTTTTCTCTGTGTACTTACATTTTCTTTTTTCATATAAATGTGAATTGCAACTCTAAACCTGGTACTAGTGTTGCTGTTTGTGTGAAAATGCTCTTGGGTGGATTTGCACCCAGTCCAAGGTTGGTTCCTTCCTTGCACACAATAATGCCAAGATAGACTCTTAGCTCTTGTGACACACACCTGGATGAAGCATATATAAGAATGGATATATGGTTATACTGTATGTATTCCAACAGAGTAATGTTTCTACATGTTGCTGCCTGAGCTTGTTAAAAGCCATAACAAGTACAATTAATATTTCTAGAAGATTAAATGCCTGATCCATAGAGAAGCATATTATTTTATGCTATTTGAAACACTTTTTAGAAATCCAAGTTGTAGATTTTTATTCAAGATAATGTGGTTCTTTTGCAGATATCTTTATGAATAATCGAAACCAACCACACTGCAAGACTGCTTTTCCTGGATACTGCTGTTATTCAGGCACTAACAGCAGTGAATTCTGTCCTGCTGCTTCTTCGGTTCAAACGGACTCCTTGCTAATGGGCAACAGTCCTGTGCAGGTTGGTATACTCATACTGTTATCGAGCTTATTGTTAAACTTTGAAATACTTTGCAAAATAAGATGCTTCTTGGAGGGTGTAGGTTAGTCTGCTTTAGACTTAAACCTAACCCTTCTAATAACTATGGACATGTTGAATACCACCTCATAACAGTGATAGACTTCAGAATATGTTGCTCAGAACTCCTTCCCCACTTGAATGTAATTCTGTTTCAACTTTTGAGCACTGAATTAAGATTTTTGCTGGGAACAAGTGAAGTGTTCAAAATCTCTGAGTAATCAATAAAGCAAAATTGTAATTTTTGGAAGCTCTTTTACATATGTTTAAATTCAGAAAGATTCCAAATGAATCAGCAGTTATCCATGCTCCTTTATAAGTCTACTTTCCCCAGGTGACACCATCAGTCATGATTATCGCATGTGTTTTCTTCCATGGCACATCACTTATTTGAAGGGTAACTAAACATGTTACTTATGGCACAGTTCTTTAGTGACATTTTGTATTTTAAAAGACTAGAAGCCTTATCACAGCACTCTTATCACTGAGTCAAACTTAATAGTCCTGGCTTGAATTCTACTGTGTTATAACTCTTGCTGCCGCTCTCAACATTGTTTCTGATTTTTCTTTCTGCCTAATATTTTATAATTTTACTGTAAGTCTGTGTCTGACTCTCTGCCTGACTGATGGCTGTTATGATTCTTACCTCTGTAGTCCACTTTCATCATAGTCTCACATCCACCACCAGCTCACTAGCAAGCATCCAGAAGTCTGAGGAGCTCGGTATAACATCTTTTGACTCAAATGTTTTCCATCATTTTACTTTCTGGATGTGTGCAAGTTTCAAAGGTCAAAATTCTATTGAAATGTAAAATTTCATTAGGCAAATACAACACAAACATGTTGTTTGACATGCACAGATTTAATTTTACTTTTAAAATAACTGTCATGAATCTAGACCTGCCACAGAAGATAGCCCTACTATGTGTAGCTTAGCTGTAAGCTCTGGATTTAGATTGGGTCATTGATTTTTAGGAGCATTATGGGAATCAATTGTATAATATCACCAGGATGCCAACAAAAGACAGAATTGCTTGGTGGCCCTATAACTTTTACATTAGACAGTGATTTAATTTCAGATCTGATTCAAACATAATTAGTGACAAAGATTTTATATGTTGCTGATCTGAACCATAGTGCAGGTCAGGGTATGAGCTAGACATTACACTGTCTGGATGTGAATTAACTATCCACCTATGTGATAAAGAAATTCTTCTTAATGAAAGTAAGCTAGGATTGAGAGTCATTTACTATTTTGTTGTATGCTTCCTTCTCAGAGAGTGTTTTTAATGAGAATCCTTACTTTATACATTTAGTGGCCATGTATTTTAGGGTTCCACCAATTGCTGAGTCCTGGGTTTTACTTTAAACTGCATCTGGCCCTGCAAGTGGTCCTCCAACCTGCAGGGAAAACGTGGGGGTTGGTGGTAGGATTGGCACTCCAGCCACTGTAAAAAAATACTCACACTGTTCTCCTCCATTCAAACTAGTGTGGTGCTGAGGTGTCACCTATTGCACGGCTGTGCTTGGGTCCCAATTTCTGATCCTGAGGTGCTTCGGCGTGTGGTGGTGCGGCAATGAGCTATATGAGTGCATGCTTCCTATCCCTCTCTCTTCCTGGGCAGAACAGATTACTGTTATATTTATAAATATTAATTAGAATTACTAAAGTTATGACACTCATGTTATTATTTATTTTTATTACAGTAGTATACAGAATAAACCTCAATCTAATTTGAATCACTTGGCAGTTTTACAACAGTGCCTCTTTTTGGCTCTACATGATTGTTTCAGTTTCCAGCCCAGTCTATGTTTGTGTAGAATTTTCACATTCCTACAAACACTCTATTTTCATCCTACATCTCATCAACTCATATATGTGTGTATTTAATTAATGGGAAGCTACAGGTTTGCTTTATTCTGATGCTTCTGATGATATTGTAGGCTTGGTTAGTGTGTTGATCCCAGTGTTGCCAGGATAGGCCCAATATACTGTAAGATTTAGATTCAGAAAAGGGATGGATGGTTACTGAGGCAAAGAAGGCAATTGTCCAAAAGGTATCTTTAATGTCATGGTAATGAATTCAAGAACAACAGCGTTGTGCATGATTAATGAATTCAGATTCTTGGCTATAGACTAGATTATACAGGTACTGCCTTCTGGACTGACATGCCTGGGAAATACAAGATGTCTCCGCTTTTTTAGAATTTTAAGCAATGTGGACAACAATATGTAGACTTAAGATCTGTTTTAAAAGTTCCTCTTCAAAAAACAATTTTTGCTATTTGGTTAGACTTTTTAATCTTATATTGGCATCACTCAAAACAGAATGCTGTTCAGGTAACCTTTTGGAAATACAAGAGCAGTGCACTTATTTGTGATATCTTCAGCATACCTCCTCTGCATACTTATATTTCTTTATCCCACTCCGACAGGAAAATGTCAACAATGATGGCATGTCTCACAGTCGATACCACAGAGGTCCACTAAACCCTGAAATTTCTTATGAACGGGAAGATGTGAACACTGAGTTTAAATATAAATCAGCCACTCATTACAAGCATTTGTATGATTTCCATCCAATGGGAGTGCTGCCAGAATCCCCACTCTATGGGCATCAGCAGTCCAAGAGTGCCAACGATGCAGTGCAATCCACGTCCAATGTTGCTGATGCCTGCTTTTCGTCCTATTCAGACCTTTTCCCAAAGTATAGATGCTCTTCAGGTGTCACCTCATCAGTCATCACTTACACTGGAACTACCTCTACACCAACTCCTTGGACATCTCACCAGTTGGTTTCCAGCTCCCACAACTTTGGTGTATTCCCTCCACTGACTCCTTCATCTATGTCTTTGTCAGAACCTTCTGTATCTGCAGGAACCCATTCAAATCAAGGAACCTGTAGATTTTCTGTTCCAGAAAGAAGTCCAGGGTCTGGTGTCAAGTGTAAGCAAACAATCCATACTGGCAAGTCGGAATATTTACTCTCTCCAAGCATAATGGTACAGGGCAGTTGCTTGGCCAAACTGCTTTCAGAAGGTACAGTATAGCTTTAATTCAGTAGACATGACACATTGTCTCTCCAATTTTCAGTGTTAAAAGTATAATCTCTCTTATCATAATAAAATTATTTGTCATATAATTCACATTTTATTTAACCTGTGTTTTTATACAAATCAGCCTACTTGTCTCATTTGGGTTAATTATTATATAATGCGTCCACTGGAGTACTAGCTGGTAGAATGACCTGGTCAGGGTCACACAGTAAGCCAGTAGTAGTTTAAAATGTGAATACTTAACAGCCAGCTAGCTGTTAGCTCTAGCTAAGTTATTATTTATTAGGGGAAAACATTAAAAACACTGTTCAAATTTTAATTGATCAGAATTGGATTCCCTGATAAATGTTTATTTGAGTGCTCCTAGCAAGCACAATATTACAGCATCTATCCACACACACATATTTTCATTATCCAGTCTCATTCTTCTCCATTATAGGGCTGAAAAGAACATACCTTGATAAGATGCCAGCTTATTGGAGGAGATTTCTGACCAGACAGACACTCACTTACACCACACCAATTTACAGCCTCCAGTTAAGCTAAAATTCACTTCTTTTGGATGTGCTCAAGAAAACACTGAGAGAACGTGCTATGTCTACATTGGCAGTGCCCAAACTACAAACTTTACACTACAGCTAGTTAACCAGAGATCTGTCCTAAGCATTGTTCCTCCAGAAAGGAAGCATTTTTATAAGCTATTGTAAGGTTTTATAAAACATGAAGTTTGACAACAGGGGCCTTACACATCACTTTTATGAAACAGCCTCATTGTCATTGATATACAGGAGTAAGGTCGAACTATCCCGACTGCCTATAGACTGTGCATGGAGTTATAAGAGAATTTAATGGAAGTTTATAATTATTATAATCTAAAGAAAATATTCTATTGTGTCCCTCTTCAGAGGTGAGTTTACCATTCCAGCATAACAGCACATTTACAGTTGCTGCTGTTTGGATGGACTTTATTTAATAGTCACTTTTCTTTCTCTTATAGGTAAATCAGCGACAAATCCAGATGCTTCATTTTCTGAGGTTAAAGCCCATTTGGCAGCATTTCCAAAATCACCAGTGAGCATTTGTATTTATTTTAAATGTGGTCACATTTGCTCAATAGAGGAAATAAAACATCCTGTGTGCATCTGAAATAATGGCCATCCCTTCTGTAATGGCCTTTCAAACACCCCTTCCCAAATTGTGCAAGAACTCTATAAAAAATGCTGTTTAACACAAAATTAGAATTCAAAATCAGGAAGTGTGAGTTATAATGGCACCAAGAGTGGCATAAGAGTCATACATGTTCAAACAGAAAAAGAGGGTAAAGAGTAAAGGCAGAATTTTTTTCCTTAATTTTGCTTTTCTTCATTTATTTCTGGATACAGTGTTTCTTTCTATGCTCTACAGCAGTCATTTTTTAAAGTCTTATTTTTAATTTTCTAGCAAGAAAATGAGTCTGTTTGTCGATAACGTACTATGACTTTGCTGCTAGGTCAAAACAGCAAACTGAGCAAACTGTATTTTTTTAAGCTTATAGTGCTTGTAGGTGGCCTGTTCACATATCAGTTCTGTCACACATCCACACACACATACTGGAAAATAAAAAGTAAGATAAACACAGAGCAGAATAAAATGAAAAGAAACCAAAAAACAAAGCACTATTCTGTGGCATAGTACCTATGAGACCACTTTGCCATATAATTACATTTTTATGGCGATTAACTCTAATGCTCATGAGTACAAGAGAGCCAACGGTTAAAAAAGAAATTAGAAATCTTATAAAAACAGTTCAAAAACATCCCAGAAAATTCAAAACTTGGACTAATGAGTTCCTTTTATTGTTTTAGCATTAACATAGTAGGTAAACTGTAAGAACAGAAAGAAAGAAAGAAAGAAAGAAAGAAAGAAAGAAAGAAAGAAAGAAAGAAAGAAAGAAAG
>JANRMT010062814.1:84834748-84855501 GCA_026402145.1 Polypterus bichir lapradei | reverse complement strand
AAGAAAGAAAGAAAGAAAGAAAGAAAGAAAGAAAGAAAGAAAGAAAGGAATTACGCTAAAAAATGAAATAGCATATATTATAAATTTGTTTTTCTCAGGTTTTCATCTTTGAAGAAGTTGAAAATCACATTCTACTTGTAGGAAGCATTACCAGCATTACCAGGAGTAGTACTTGAATGATTTAAAAGGCTAAAATCTGATATATAATTAGAATCACATTTACTACTGCTAACTGCTTAACTAATATATGATATGAAACCTTATGGAGACGTTTTTGGAAATCAGTGCATAGCTAGGAAATACCTACGGAATGGAAGTGTGAAGAGTGATTATGTTTATTTCAATACTGATTTGCAATGGAAGGTAGCAGTAACAAAGAGTAGGACTGGGAAAAGAGATGTCATCATAAAGAGTGGATGATAAAATGTATTTTACCAAAACAATAGAGAGAAGAAAAAATCAAAGTTAAGATATCAAAACATACAATATCGAAGTTTAGTTAAAAAACAGGTTTATTATCCACAATCTATGATTAGGAAACCCGTCAAATGACCGACCTTAAATCCCACCTCTAACAATATGGCGAGACACCCTAATGATGAGTGATAGGAAATGGTGACAAAAATAACACACAAAATGGCGGCAATGACCCAGAATAATTTACTAAAACTTATCCAAGCAATATTTCAAAAAACTGTTAGATATGTATTAGATATAGATTCCTTGACTCCAAAACTATCAGAATGAATTTAAATATAACTAAATCTATAATATTAAACATTGAAAAAAATGAATAAACATGCCAACTTATAACAAATACAGTATTATTTGAGCTATTTTAGAAGATTGAAAAAGTTTCATTATTTAACTTAAACTTAATTAACTTAAATTAATAAAAGGTAAAATTATAGAAGTGTTAAAATCTATGGAGGATATTAATAAGTTGAAACTCGGTGCTACTAGTGATGAGCAAACTTACTGTTGTTCACTTCACCTCATCTGGAGAAATGATGGAAGTGTTCGTGAATATCGCCGAACACCAGCAAAATGCACTGAATTCAATGGGGACTGACTAAATTAACTAGAGCTGACCGGATTATAATGGTGCAATCATCTTTAAAGAGTCACTGAGGGTTAGGGAAACATCTGTCAACCAAACTGGACTGATTATTGTGGCCAAAAAGATGACCTAAGCAGTACGGCAAAAGTGCCAACCCCTGCACCTCTGTGCCTCAGTGAGATCAAAGAAATGCAAATGTATATTTCACCAAAACAAAGCAGAAATGCCGAAATCATAGTTAACAGTCAGTAGGTCATTTTATGTTGATTTATGTGAGACACTTTTGCTTTGTGTGCTTTTCAGAAAACACCCAGGCAGCAGCTCGCCTCCCCCGCCACCCCTGCACTGCTGCTGCTGTGGTAACACAAAGGGCAATGCTCGCAGCAACAGACATTTTATGTTGATTCATGTGAGAAACTATTGCTTTGTGTGCTTTTCAGAAAGCTGAGTTTTTTTAAAAAAATATTCAACCGTGGGAGAAAAGGAAAAAAAACAGCCCTAAAAGAGTTAAAGGCAGAAAATTCAAAGTGGCGTGTCATGATTGAGCCGCTGGCTTGTTCTACCTTTGCCTCTATCAAAAAAATAATGTCTTGTAAATAGTAATAAATCTTTTGTTATTATTATTATTTCATAGAGTCTCCTGTGTTTAGAAATGGGGGGGGGGGGGGTCATCAGGCTCCTTCAAAGTTTGTTTCTTATATTCACGTGGCTAATTATGCATGCATAATTATATGCATATTATATTGAGCAGAGATGATTCACTATTTATGCTGTGTATGTTTCGTAAAAATAAAATTTGAGAACTTGCATTATTTACTTATCTGTTAAACTTCTTAAATTGAGTCCACCTACTATAGACAGTATTAATGTGCTTTTATGGCTTTACATTTTATAGCATTTGTTTTTATGTAAAATGTAAATCACTGTAATTAATACTGATGCTATAATAGTTCACCAGCTGCTTTAGCACATTTGGTTTCCATGATGTCTACATGTTCTGTTTATATCTGCATGAGTCTTCTCTGCTAAACCTGAGTTTGTCCCAGTATTCAGATCTGCAGTGTGTCAGCCAGTAGACTTGTGATAGTAACTGTGAGCGTGAATGTGTGCTGTTCATAGTGCCAACCACTGTGTGACCGTGCCTCTGTGAGATCAAAGAAGAAAGGCCTGAGTGAGAGATGCACAAGCTTTGTAAATAGTCTGTAATGCAAATGATCAACATTATGTACCCAAGGGGGGTGATCGGTCCTATCCAATGTTGGCTGTTACAGCTCTAGGGGATGTTGTGCTGGCCACGCAAAGCATTATGGGACGGTAAAAAAGTTCTCCTAAACCAGCCAAAATATTAGTAAATAGTCTGGTGAACAAGGGCAAACGCAAACACAGTATATTTGCTGTGAACAACACTTTGACGAAATTCGCTGATCAACACAAGATACTACATTAAAATGAATTAGTCACAGTAATACAGATTAAGGCAGCTTACAGGTAACCCATAATAATGTTATACATTTTTCTTCACTCTAAGAACTGTATGTACATGGAATAAGTCCCAAAGAATTGTATTAGACTGTAATACTTTAGGTATCCTAAAACCTTAACGGTTTTCAAATGTTTGATAAATAGTAATAATAATAAGTAAAATATGGATATGAAGGTCTCAATAAGTATAAGTTCTATGACTGTAGTTCTGTTTTTTCATAGTAATTCACTTAATCATTGACAAGTTTCTATCTCCTTCTTTCCCTTTTCTTTTGACTTTTACATTAGTTTCTTTAAATAATGTTGTTGGAATTCTATTTTGCTTGTTCTCCTTTTTGCTACATGCCAAAATTAACATTCAAGTACCTTAATGACACACAACATGAATTAATAATTTATAATACACTTTCACTAAATATCTTTTTCAATCAAGATTCATTTTGAGACATGCTGTAATTTCTCATTTAATCATTTTTTTTTACCTTTGTCTTGCCTGAAATACATATAAGTTCAAAAGTTCAAAAAATGTCACACTATAAACATGCTCTGAAAAGGAATTATAAAATTAGTAACCGTGATATTATGGGGCTGTGGTGGGTTGGCATCCTGCCTGGGGTTTGTTTCCTGCCTTGCGCCCTGTGCTGGCTGGGATTAGCTCCAGCAGACCCACGTGACCCTGTAGTTAGGATATAGCGGGTTGGATAATGGATGGATATTATGGGGAGTTCCTCTATGCAAATCATCGCTTGTGTCACTTCATAATAAGCAGTTCTGCTTAACTAAAAACATGCCTTTTAAATAATTATCAATAGTACTTAATTTGTTTTCACAAAACTATGTTTCCTTGACATGAGATATTCCTTAGTGACTACAAAGTATATACTATACATCTTAAGTATAAGTGCATGTTGGACTAGAGATAGAGATGAGTGTCCAGCAGATACAATTTTAATTTTGGAACCCATGTTTTCCTTATGTAATATGTTTTGCACAGGATTGTCTGATTACTCTTTAATTTTTCTGAACTTGTGTAATATAATTCAGAGTCATTCTGGCAGCATTTGGTCATTTACTTGATTTAATTGGTCAGGTTGAATGAGAAACTGTAAAAAATGTATATATAACTCTAATAGTCTAAAACTTCCTAGGAACAAGAGGCAGAATTGTTGAACTGGAACATTAAAAATGACTACAGCCTTTTTTGTACAAAGATCCTAAAAATGCTGTACTCCTTTGTCTGCAGTCAGAATCAAGTAATTTGCTATTCTCATATGGAGGAGGTTCATCATCCTGTGACCAATCAGATTCTACCCTGCCTTCGTTCACAAATACCTCTTCTTTAATTTCTCCAATGGGTCAACGGAGCAGTTCTGTCCATTATGAGGCTCTCTCAGGTTCAAAGCCCATCCCGATTCCCAAGAAGGAAAAAACGCCTCCCATTTCACCACAAAGTAACAAATCGGATTTTATGACTTTACCAAGTAGGTATTATTATCAATACCCTTTACATATTTATTGATGTGTGTAGAAGTACATTTCTCCCAATACAAAGATGTTACATTTTTTGGGTTAGGTTAAGATTTTTGTGTATGTTGTTTTATGTGTTTAAGTATTACATCTCTGTGTTTTAGATTATCATGTACATTGTTTTAAGTAAATATCTCTTCTCTGTTGATGCACCTTCATGTTTACAGCTAAAAGATTATGCAACATGTGAGGCTGATTTTGGATTATCACAACTGTATACGTTTTTTTTTTTTGGGTTGTTTGGCTGCATATATAATGATGAAAAATGTGTGACACATAATGTGTTAAATTGTTCTTTTGAGGAGAAGATTTTAACTTTATCTCATATTTGAAAATAATTGCTTACTGCATTGATATATAAAGTTCACAAAATAAGAGTCATCTGCAGTTGAGTTTCTAGCATGATTCAATACTTGGACATAACAAGTGTACATGTAACCAGTACATTGAAGGCTTGGGGGAACAACTTCACCAGATGTTGTACAAAATACTTTAAGTAATACGATTTCCTCAGTATTTTAATTTATTATTAAAATGTTTATAACAACTCTCAACTTTCATAAGTATTTTTCTCAACTTCATAAGTATTTTTTCTGATTTTCCATTAATGTAATTTTTTATCTGTAAAAACACTGCTTTTTTGTAGCATGTAAAATTGTCCTTGTACTGAGAACTGCAAGTTTTTTTTCCAGCTCAGGAGTTAGGCAATTGGCCCTGCAGTGTTCTCTATACCCATGCATGTCCAACCTGGGGTTTCATGTATAAATGGTGCATAAGCGCAGAAATGTTGCATAAGAACGTTTCCACTTTCAAATCGCGATGTATAAAACCTAAACTTGGCGTAAAGCCACGCACATTTCCAAAGTAGTTCATACCCTGTCGTATACAAGTTCTGCGCTTGGTTTTGCAGACTGGCGGCACCCAGCATCAAAGCAGTGCTACTGTTCCTGTGTGGTTTCCCTTTCTTTTTCAGATTCACATCCCTGATGCGGCTTTATAAATACACTGAAATTAACCGCATATTGTTTATTACTGTAATGCATCAGATTGTAATTAACCTGTAACAATATAATGGTCCACAGAATGGTCAAACTATTCTAAATACCATAGCTGCTTTAGCATTGTTAATCTCACTGCACCTTCTTCTTCTTTCAGCTGCTCCCATTAGGGGTTGCCAAACCCGATCATCTTTTTCCATATTACTCTCACTGCATCACTCAGAGTATTTATATCACTGTATCTGAGTGTAAATCACAGGAGTACAGCAGCTGATCGGAAAGAGAATTATCGGTATACAGCATCAAGCACACGCTGCCTCAGCCATTCATATGATGACGATATCATTTTTAACATGAAATGTAGCAAAATATATTTATTATATTATACAGATAAAACTTTAACTTTAACTACATGGTGCTGCAGCGCTAGTGAGTAATTTGAGCTTCGTTCACGGTTTGTTCCTGCCTCGCGCTGTATTCTTGCTGTGCCTGGCGCGACACTGGAAGGATAGATGGATAGAATAATTAAACATTACGAAGACATTTCAATGTTCCTTAAAAGTTTTGAAGAATCGGCGTTCTAAGCTTACAAATGGCTTAATGTCTATTACAGAGCTGATTGTGTGGTGATTGGGTATTTGGAGAAAGAAAAGGAAGGACAGGAATTGGAGGTTAGTACGTTTGAAAATTGTCAGTACTGCTGCAATAAAGCATTTCATCGAACGTCGCACATGGTGCAGCAAGCACCTTGCGTGAGACATGAACAATCACTGCGCCACTGTATTCCCATGTTTAATAGCATGCTTTAACTCCTATCATCATGAAAATGATATCACGTATACTTCTCAGTATTTTAATTATTCAGAGAGTTGTAATATCACGAATGTAATGGATTCTGTGTCCTGTCGGAGGAAGAGAAAGCCTGGAAGCACGTAGTGATTCACGCACATACAGCACATAGAAGATCAAATACAAAACAAAGCATTTAACGTGCTACTTTAGTTACAATGGGATTTCAGAAACTAGTAAATTAAACAATTTTAAGATGAAGTTTATGATGTTCTACTTTAATGACAAAATAAACTACGTGATTAAAGTGGAGATTTAGAGATTAAAGTTGACATTTCGTGCTTTTTTCACACTGTGTGCCTTTTTTTTTCTCTGTACCCTAATAAGCTTTCATATGACACTCAGACGGTGGGCTACGACTCGCCTTTTCATGGCGACCTTGATATGTAACAACTTCTTTTTTATTTCGGGCACTGTGCGACTTTATTAACTTGAGCTTTCGAGTTTCTCTGACACGCTATGTCACTCGATCAATTTCCTTTTGTTGACTATCACTGTTTAAACCAACAAATAGTACATTTTTCTTTGCCTCCATTTGGTATTTGCTGAAATTCTTCTATTTTTCCTCATACTTTTGTCATTGCCTTTTCACAGAACACTGAGCTTAAGGGCTATTTATATTGATTTGCATATTCAAAGAGGCGTAATACTGGGAGGAGTTGGGGTGGGGCAGCAGGTGCGTACACGTGCGTTAATTTCCACGCTGACCGGGATTTATGTAGTGGAAGAAAGTGGAAGTTGCCGAACGCACAGATTTATGCATCTGGATTTTTTTCTACGTAAGTACATTTCCGCTTTTGTGCTTACGTCATGTTATAATGCGAATTCTACGCACAGCATTATGCATGAGGCCCCTGGTCTTTCTATTGTAATCAGGTTCTTTTTAATTTTTTCTGGTGTTTTCTAAACCCATTTGAACAAATGTTGGTCTTGGGATTGTGCATATTGCAGAACCCTATTGTATACTTTATTCTTATAAGAGTGCTTTTCTTGAAATGAAAATTATTTCACGTCTTATCATGGCATCATTGTTGGCTTGTATGAATGGCACAGTTCTGTGTTCTTTATGTTTTCTGTTGCCATGGCGCTGCAATGCAGGGAGGGTCAGGAGGGGCTCCTGGTTATCAGAGAGTGTTCATAAAACCTAAAAGCGATTAGCGACAAGTGTATTGTGGATTCTTATGTTTCAACCCTTTCCTTTTGTTAGTAACTTAGAATTTGTCTTATCATTTTAGTTTTGATGACTCATTTTCTGACTTCAGCTCCTGCAGGGCTTTATGATAACATTTCATCTCCCGGACCCAAATAACTGCTACAATTCCTTACTTGCAGAATATTTCTGAGTTTAGTGATGGGACAGCTACAGCCTCTTATACTCAGCAATTAAACAAGGACTACCCTGTTTTTTTTAAGTCATGCACTTGCAGTTTGAGCTTTTCTGGCTATGCAGCACAAACCAGAAACAAAAAGTCCAGTTCAATTTTCTCTGTTAAAAGAAGAGACAGTAATAAAAAAAAGAAAGAAGTTAAATGTCAGCAATGCATCAAAGACAAGACATTATGCTGATCAAAAAGAAGCACTGCTGAGGAGGACTGCATATAGCTAAGTTTTAAAAGGCTACCAAAGAAGCCTTACATGTGTTCCTTCCATTTTGTTGAAAAGAACTCAGCGGTATGATGCTGTGATGATCATTCTTATTCAACTAGCATTAAAAGTACATTATATATTTGGTGAATCTTTGCTTATGAGTTAGTATGAATAAGCTGACAAAAATGTAGAGACTGTATTAATTTAATTAGCTTTAAGAATTTCTTAACACATTTTTTTTCTCAACACAAACTAGGGAAATTAACAGTAACATGTATATTATGCAAGCAAATATTATACACACAGTCAAGACATAACTATGAGGCTACAACAACTTCCATGAAGTACCGGTAATAGAAACAGCTTCCAAAAACTGCATAATTGCAGCATTCATCATTCACTGTAGCAAGTACGCTTCAGGAGCGCCTGAACCCCAACTTTATTCTACTACATTACTGAAGCTCCATCAAAACTAAATGTCATGCACAGTGAAGAGTTCACATTTAGTGACCCTAACACTTCAATGATTTTCTCTGTAATGCCATTAGCTGTCACATGATGCATATCATCAAACTCAATAGCTTTTTTCTTTAATAGTGACTCATTGAATAAAGTGAATGCACATCACCACAAGCTTCCAGTCTGAAACATCTTTACATTTATCAGTAACTAGCAAAATACCCACGCTTCGCAGTGGCGAAGTACTGCCTTAAAATTTTTATTAAGAAGAAAATGAAACCTTTTTAAACTGAGGGAAAATATACCAATAATTATTTGTTAAGGATCTCTTTGTATACCACATTGTCATTTCGGCCCTCCGATTGTAATATGACCAAGCTGTGCACTGAGCTTACTCTTGAGGATGCAACGTACAGTTGGCCATGTGAAAAGTAATCTTGTTTCAAATCTAACAGCTTGGATTGCTGCTGTCACAATCGGTTTGAGTTTCATGGTTTGTTTCAATTACGATAGTATTTGCAGGACTTGTGTTGAAGTGACATTCGGCACCTGTCAAGCGTTGTAAGTATACAACCAGTTTCATTGATAATTTCACATCCAGCTTTTGAGAGTTTAAACATTCATAAACATCAAAGTGTCTATTACTGAAATCGTCACCTGTGAATCTAAGATGTTTAAGAGACATTGGCGGTTGTCGAAAGGTGTAAATTATTTGGCCATTTCGGTACACTTGAAAGCGACAACCGAACAATTCAGCAGCAGCCATCAACTCACATGCAGAACCATAGGTGAAGGGCTTAAGCATTTCACTCTTATAGTGCTCATGTGTATTATAATTATCTCCTGTACCGTCATCAGTCCACACCTTGAACCTGTCCCAGTCATTCAATACATAAGACACAATGTTCCTCCAGATATCAAGAGTGAGCCTGATATGGCCGTGCAATATGTAACAAAGAGAATGGAAAAGGCAGGTGCCATCTCCGGGCATGGAAACCACTCGGTAAGTAACAGTTCTTTGATTGATGGTGATCACCTCAACAGACATGCTAATAGGAGTATGGTTGGAACGATAAAGGAAATAGGTACCTGAATAATGTAAAGTAAGTCTAAAATACCTACACAATAACTATAATCGTAATAAACGAACAATAAAACAGCGGAGAAGCCGTGGATTAAATAAAAAGGCTGTAGTTATCAGCAGGGAGACGTGAATCCCGTGGCGAAGCAAGGAAGGGAATGTAGAGACCGGAGCGACGGACGGCCCTATATAGGCAGGCAGCTAACAACGTGGGAGGCGTTTGAATGGGGGACCCAACGCTGCCTCACATGGTGACCGAGCTGCAGGCTATGGACGTATATATGTACGTAAGTAGGATTCAGTTAGCGATGGGAACCCGCGTACCAAATTTCTTGAAGATGGGCCCATAAGTAACAAAGACCGTTGGAAAGTTCAATATGGCGGCTGACAGTGGCGTCATACCACCAAAATAAGTACGTACATTGGTTTCGGTTAGCGCAGGGAAGCCGCCTACCAAATTTCGTGAAGATGGGGCCATAAATAAGAAAGTTCAACATGGCGGACGTTGTCGACTGTTATGACCGTTACGCGTAGAATTTCAAAATGAAACCTGCTTAACTTTTGTAAGTAAGCTACAAGGAATGAGCCTGCCAAATTTCAGCCTTCTACCTACACGGGAAGTTGGAGAATTAGTGATGAGTGAGTGAGTGAGTGAGTGAGTCAGTGAGGGCTTTGCCTTTTATTAGTATAGATAATAATAGGCAAAAGAGAGCAGTGCCACAATTTTAAAATGGAAGGTTTCCTTTGAAATTCTTCACTTCAATTTTGAAGCCAGTGCACTGGCAGTGTAATCAGTAGCCAAATCCATTGACAGACCTCATGTTTTTAAGCAGAAAAATACAGTGAAATAGGCAGAATAATACAGTGAAATGCATTAAAATACAATGTATGCAACTACATGCAAACATAATACACCTGTGGTTAATGGTTAACTAAGACCTAAATGACAGCTGTTATATCATCTAGTTATTTCTTTAAGAAAGAAAATACATACATTTCAACAAAAACAGCTTGACTGATTGTTACAAACTCTCATCTCTTTCTGTTTAAAAAAGTGCTTTCTGAATATTTTGTATTACTGGCTAGAGAATGGCACAGGAGTAAGCTGATTTATGGTTTTTATTACATAAAAGTAAAGTTGTGTATAATAGCACATTCTTGTTTATGATACTGGAGAGTGGCAACATGTTACATGTTGTTTGGACATGTGAGTGAGAATTCCACTGTATTCTGTACTTGGAACAATACCACTATCACTACTACTGCTGTTGCCGCTGTATTTGTCCCATGTAGCTAGTGTGTAATGGCAGGGTGTCTAATTTCTGCCTTGTGCACAGAGCCATCAGAATAAGATTCCAGCTCTTGGGACCTGTATTATTATTATTATTATTATTATTATTATTATTATTATTGATAAAAGCAAATCAATGAGGAGAATGGGGAACACTGAAGCAAAAGTAGTGGCAACTGATCCTGAATCACTGAGATCCATTAAAAAAAGCTTGAAGTGACATTTACTGAAAGTGTCAGGTGGAAAATCAGCTAAGGTTTGAAGTAGGTAACACTTATGGGACAAGGCTTTAAGAATGTGATTAATTACTGGTCCAACACTACAACAAATTAAATAATGTCAATATAAATGTGGGAACGAAAAATATTTTTTTAAAATCACCATTTGAATTTCAAGTCATGCTAACAGATAATAAAAACATCACATAGAGTTCTCCATCCATTCATTATCCAACCCGCTATATCCTAACTACAGGGTCACAGGCAAATAGAGCTCTAATCCTGGAAAATCCAAATTGCTTGAGAAAAGTATTTATTTAAATGTTATCTTTTTCCTATGCAAATACATTGATATTAAAGTATTTTTACAGCGTGCATCCATTAATGTTGTAAATTTGTGTTATCCAATTGTAAGGTTGTGTGGAGACATTATCTATCCTGGTAACATCAGGAACAAAGCAGGAACCATCCTTGGGCATCTTGCGAGTTTAATTAAAATAACAGACAGTGTGCAGAAGAGATCTGGAAGACAAATAAAATATTAGCTTACATAGCACAAGTCAATAGGAGGTAATGCTTAAGCTATATACTCCACTAGTTAGGCAGGCCACATACTGTATGGAGTACTGTGTGCAGATTTGGTCTCCATATTACAAAAAAGACATAGCAGAAATACAGAAAGTCCATTGAAGACTGACTTTATTGATTGTAGGACTCCGAGGTATGAATTATGAATAAAAATGTAAGGAACTGAAAATTTTCAATTCAAACAAAAGGAGATCAAGAAATGACATGTTAAAAGTGTATAAATTTTGTGATAGGACTTATCAGCACTGTGAATCCCAGCTATTAGTTTAAAATGAGCTTAACAACAAGAAGCAGAAACTTGTTTGGGAGAGAGAACTTTATTGCCATTTTTTGTAGTACAACTAAATTAATTTGGCATCTTTGCCTTTACAGTCCAGTATATGTAACAAAAACAAAAATAAAAACAGACACAAGTATTAAAAACCATTAAGAAAGATTCTCATAAAATGCGATATGGAATGAGCAGCATATATTTACAACATGTAAGAAACATTATGTATAATAAATGTATTTACTCAGGTATGCAGTCTTCTTCTTCTTTCGGCTGCTCCCGTTAGGGATTGCCACAGCGGATCATCTTCTTTCATATCTTTCTGTCCTTCTCATCTTGTTCTGTTACACCCATCTCCTGCATGTCCTCTCTCACGAAATCCATAAACCTTTGCGTAGGCCTTCCTCTTTTCCTCTTCCCTGGCAGCTCTATCCTTAGCATCCTTCTCCCAATATACCCAGCATCTCTCCTCTGCACATGTCCAAACCAACGCAATCTCGCCTCTCTGACTTTGTCTCCCAACCGTCCAACTTGAGCTGACCCTCTAATGTTCTCATTTCTAATCCTATCCATCCTCACCACACCCAATGCAAATCTTAGCATCTTTAACTCTGCCACCTCCAGCTCTGTCTCCTGCTTTTTGGTCAGTGCCACCGTCTCCAACCCATATAACATAGCTGGTCTCACTACCGTCCTGTAGACCTTCCCGTTCACTCTTGCTGATACCCGTCTGTCACAAATCATTCCTGACACTGTTCTCCATCCATTCCACCCTGCCTGCATTCTCTTTTTCACCTCTCTTCCACAATCCCCATTATTCTGTACTGTTGATCCCAAGTATTTAAACTCATCCACCTTCGCCAACTCTACTCCCTGCATCCTCACCATTCCACTGACCTCCCTCTCATTTACACACATGTACAGTAGAACCTTGGGTCACAACTGTAATTCGTTCCAAAACTCTGGTCGTAACCCGATTTGGTCGTGACCCAAAGTAATTTCCCCCATAGGATTGTAAGTAAATACAATTAATCCATTACAGACCGTATGAACTGTATGTAAATATTTTTTTTAAAGATTTTTAAGCACAAATATAGTTAATTATACCATAGAATGCACAGCGTAATAGTAAACTAAATATGAAAACATTGAATAACACTGAGAAAACCTTGAACAACAGAGAAAACTAACACTGCAAGAGTTTGCACTATAGCGCTACGAACTGCTCGCTAAAAACACTTTTTTATAATGAGTTTTAAGCACAGGGAAAAAAATAAACATTTGAAAAATCTGTAAATTAATTAAACCACCAAGAAAAGTAACATTGCAACAATGCATGCTACGAACCGATCGCTGTAAACAGAAGTGAAGTGGAGGTTAAAATCCAATAGAAAAAAGTCTTCATTAAATACGAGGTTAAAACAATGCTCGAATCTGTCTCTTTAAAAACAAGCCCAGTGAATTCTTTAACTGCCTTCTCTGCCTTATGCGGCCAGCCCTCTCTCTCGCTCGCTCACTGTCTCTCTCTTGCGCGTGTGTGTGTCTCTCGCATGTGTGTGTCTCTTGCGTGTGTCTGTCTCTCTCTCGCTGCACGTGGAATGCACAGGGAGAGACAGAACACGTGCGGAAATCATTGGCGCGCACAAACCGAATGGGAAACTGGCTTGTTCGTATACCGAGTGTGTGGTCGTGAACAGATGCAAAAGTTTGGCGAACTTTTTGGTTGTAACCTGATTTGTACATGTTCAGAGACGTTCGTGAACCGAGGTTTCACTGTATTCTGTCTTGTTCCTACTGACCCTCATTCCTCTCCTCTCTAGAGCATATCTCCATCTTTCCAGGGTCTCCTCAACCTGCTCCCTACTATCGCTACAGATCATAATGTCATCAGCAAACATCATAGTCCACAGGGACTCATGTCTAATCTCATCTGCCAACCCGTCCATCACCATTGCAAATAAGAAAGGGCTCAGAGCCGATCCCTGATGTAATCCCACCTCCAACTTGAATACATCCATCACTCCTACCTCACCACTGTCACACTTCCTTCATACATATCCTCTTACGTACTTCTCTGCCACTCCTGACTTCCTCATACAATACCACAGCTCCTATCAAGGCATCCTGTCATATGCTTTCTCCAGGTCCACAAAGATGCAATGCAACTCCTTCTGGCCTTCTCTAAACTTCTCCATCAGCATCCTCAGAACAAACATTGCATCTGTGGTGCTCTTTCTTGGCATGAAACCATACCTGTACTGCTGCTCAATAATCATCACCTCACTTCTTAACCTAGCTTCCACTACTCTTTCCCAAAACTTCATGCTGTGGCTCATCAATTTTATTCCCCTGTAGTTACTGCAGTCCTGCACATCCCCCTTATTCTTAAATATCGGCACCAGTACACTTCTTCTCCAATCCTCAGGCATCCTCATACTTTCCAAGATTCCATTAAACAATCTGGTTAAAAACTCCACTGCCATCTCTCCTAAACTCCTCCATGCTTCCATAGGTATGTCATCTGGACCAACAGCCTTTCCATTTTTCATCCTTTCATAGCTGTCCTTACTTCCTCCTTGTTAATCAGTTGCACTTCCTGATTCACTATCTCCACATCATCCAACATTTTCTCTCTCTTGTTCTCTTCATTCATCAGCTTCTCAAAGTACTCTTTCCATCTGCTCAACACACTCTCCTCGCTTGTGAGTACGTTTACATCTTTATCCTTTATCACCCTAACCTGCTACACATCTTTCCCAGCTCGGTCCCTCTGTCTAGCCAATCGGTACAGGTCCTTTTCTCCCTCCTTAGTGTCCAACCTCTCATACAACTCATCATACACCTTTTCTTTAGCCTTTGCCACCTCTCTCTTCACCTTGCGCGTTATCTCCTTGTACTCTTGTCTGCTTTCTGCATCTCTCTGACTATCCCACTTCTTCTTTGCCATCCTCTTCCTCTGTATACTCTCCTGTATTTCCTCATTTCACCACCAGGTTTCCTTTTCCTCCTTCTTCTGTCCAGATGTCACGCCAAGCACCCTTCTTGCTGTCACCCTTACTACATCTGCTGTAGTTTCCCAGCTGTCTTTTAACTCTTCACTGCCACCCAGTGCCTGTCTTACCTCCTCCCTAAACTCAACCTTGCAGTCTTCCTTTTTCAACTTCCACCATTTGATCCACGGCTCTGCCCTCACTCTCTTCCTCTTCTTGATCTCCAACGTCATCCTACAGACCACCATCCTATGCTGCTCAACTACACTCTCCCCTGCCACCACTTTGCAGTCCTCAATCTCCTTCACACCAACTCTTCTGTAAAGGATGTAATCTACCTGTGTGCATCTTCTTCCACTCTTGTATATAACCCTATGTTCCTCCCTCTTCTTAAAATACGTATTCACCACAGCCATGTCCACCCTTTTGGCAAAATCCACTATCCTCTGACCTTCTTCGTTCCTCTCCTCTCCTCGACACCATACCTACCCATCACCTCCTCGTATCCACTGTTCCCTTTACCAACATACCCATTGAAATCTGCTCCAATCACCACTTTCTGTCCCTTGGATACACTGTTCATCACTTCATCACTCCAAAGATCTTCTTTCTCACCCATTGCACACCCAACTTGCGGTGCATATGCACTAACAACATTTATCATCACACCTCCAATTTCTAGCTTCATAATCATTACTCTGCCTGAAACTCTTTTCACCTGCAAAACACTCTTGACATACTGTTCCTTCAGAATAACTCCTACCCCATTTCTCCTCCCATCCACATCATGGTAGAACAATTTGAATCCACCTCCAATCCATCTGGACTTACTCCCCTTCCATTTAGTCTCTTGCACACACAATATATCAACCTTCCTACTCTCCATCATATCTTGTGTCCCTACTGATATCTCTAGCCTTATTCCTCAGTTATCCACTGTAGGCACTGTCCAGGTTTAGGAGGACAACCTCAATTATGAGTTGGGCAGCCTTCACCACACTAAGTACATTATTACTATCTTCATCTCTGCAGCCAGCATACCTCACAGTTGAACTGCATGTCAAAATACTTTCAACTGTGCTGTTAAGGGTACATTTCACAGAAGCATTACAATGTTTTTTTTTCACTTAGTGAATCCTAGATGCATGGATTAAGTTACCATGTAATGTTGTAGATAGACAGTAGTAGTCTGGGGACATTCAGCACTTGACTTGAGGTTTCTTTGGAGAAATCAAGCAAAAAGAATTGACAAGCTTTGCTGCAGTAAACGACTTGTTCTCATAGTACAGGTTTTGTTCTCATACGAAAGGTTGTAATGTTGTAATAGGACTATAAGATTTTTTTTTCAAATCATATTTAGTTTTTCTTTTCAGCAAGCTATGAAAAAAATGTTTCAACCTTTGCCAACAGATGTACAAGAGAAACTACCTAGTCCCCAAGGGCAACATGGATTCCTAAGTTTGAATAAAGCTCAACACACCAAGGTAAAAAAAAAAAAAAAAAAAAAAAAAAAAGTTACTGTTTTTTTACTGCAACTGAGCCATCTTTGATGTTTTAGTGAAAGGCGTCCTTGAAATGATAATGTTTGTAGTTAAGTTTTAGTCTTTACTCTGGTATTCATTCTACACCATTTATGCATTCATTGAATTTTCAGGCCTTCTTATTCCACTGCAGCACTACACTTCTACTGTGCTTTCTCCTTTTTTGTGTAACAATTAAGGATTGGTTCCTGCCTGTGACCATAATAGTATAAAGCTGCTATATTGCTGTTTGTATATTTATAATGCTTACAGAAGAATTCAATTATCTGATTTTGTTTTCCTTTTCTATGGAAAATACATTTTTGTACTCATTGGTACAAGTTATTTTTTACTAAGCTTATTTAAGATTTTACTATATTTTTTATTGTACATTGTGTTGTATTAAAATAGCCATGCAATGATGGGCAAACTATTATAAATGAACAACTCCTCTTTAGGACACTGTTTTCTCACATGTAAAAGAAATTAACATTTTGAAACCTGCTTGATCCATTTCAGGTTTGTGATAGACAAGCGCCCATTCTAGCAATATAAGATGACAGAAAACAACTCTGCACATGGCTCCAATCCATAACACTGCCCACTTTAACACACACCTACACATACAGGGACAATAAAGAATTAGCCTAACATGGACATTTTATACTGTCACTTATGCACTCACATACACACGCAAGACCAGCAGAGAAAACTTTATAAAACTCACTTTATTACTTTGTAATTAATTTTCTTATAATAATAATTAATGTTCTTGTTTACACATTGTCACCTTACGTGTGTTTAATTGGCTGACCAGCTTAAGTCTTCTCTGACTCAGAACCACTTCACATTGTGACCGCAGAACCTGGGATTTATATTCTCGTAAACATTTTTGTATTAAACAAATGTTGATTTTTTTTCTCACTAACAATCATGTCCTTGCAAACATAAAACATTGTTCACTCTTGTCTAAAACAGAAGTATGAGTGCAGTCTATGGTAATGCTAACATCATTGGTCACTTCACCACCTCACACTAAGTCTTGTGATGGGCAGCCAGGTCCCATGCCCAGCCAGGATGCCCCTGCTGCATATGTTCCGGGGGAACAGCCATGGGCTGCTCAGAACCTCCCCCGGGATGCTTGGTGGCAGCCTCCCTGATTGACAATGGTGCCTCAGTTTCCCGCAGGGTTCCATGGGAGATGGAGTTCTCCACAACCCTGTTGCATTGATCCCGGAGCCAACCTGGACACCTCTACAACCCCGCCTGGAAGTGCAATAGCAACAGGTGATCAAGCACCTGGAGCACTTCTGGGTGGGCTATGAAAAGGGCCAGCATCCACCAGGGGCCAGAATTAGGAGGAAGAGGGCGAGGTTGCCTGGGAGGAGTGGTGGTGCCAGAGGAAGGATCGGATTGTGTTGTGTTGTTGGTTTTAAGTGCTTTGGGACTGTGTTGTGGCTGGGGGGTTCACAGGGAAGACGTGCCCTCCAGGTGAAGAAAAATAAAAGCCCTCTTGTGTTTTACACGTGCCTCAGTCTGAGTCTGTGCCGGGTCGGGCGCTATACAGCATCCATTTTACAGCCTTTTCACATTTGCTAAGTTATACTGTGGGTATCATGCAAGGCACACTCACTTATAGAGCCAAACGTACCCATACTGGGACAATTTATAATTGTGACCTGGGTTCCTGGAGCTATGAGTCATCAATGCTATAAAATGCACCACAATGGCACACTGGAATTAAGATTTACTTTAAAGAAATATATAATACTATAAACAACATTATATTTATAACTTCTAGTAGATCTGATCAATATACTTGAGTCTGGAAAAATATTCTCCCAGCAAAATTATCAATGGAGATTGCATGTGCCCTGAATCACATATAGAAGAAATAATTTCAGTGTACTCTGTATGCATGCACCTATATAAATCAATGTAAAACACCATAAAAGGGTACATTTTGTGGATACTTTAGTATATTAGTAATGTCAACGGGCTTTTATTATGATTTATCTTATTTTAACTGCACTTTTGCAGTTTTGAAAGCTGTTTCGATTGACAATCAAAGACATTGATTTAAAGGGCCTCCATATATTCTGTTACAGGGTGACTCCCGCAGAATAACCCATATCTCTGCAGAACAAAAGCGCAGATTTAACATCAAGATAGGATTTGACACTCTTCAGGGTCTGGTGAGCACGCTCAGTTCTCCTTCTAGCATTAAGGTAAGATTCCACAGAGAAAAAGATTCAATGTATGCTTGTTCAGTATAGAAACACTTATCCAGAAAGGTGTTTAAGTCTCAGTGACTGTGAGCTATTTTAATTAGTTTGGTTTTCCTTAAGCTGTAAAGAGAAGTCAAGTAAAATGACACCTTTTATTGGCTAACTAAAAAGATTACAATATGCAAGCTTTCGAGGCAGCTCAGGCCTCTTCTTCAGGCAAGATGTACCGTAATACAGAAACTGGAGTTCCCTGTGTTTATATACACACTAGGACACGTAACAACATTGGTAAAACTTTAAGTGAAACATCACTACATTTATAATGGCTAACACAGTATAACACCATAGTACTTAAGCTGTAAATAAATATTTTTAAGTATTGTACCCCTTACATTCTGAGAAATGTGGGAGAAATGTGAGTGCTTTTTCCTAAGGAATGAGTAAGATTTTCATCATTTTGAATCCACACTTCCAAAATGCATTCAGCTCTTGAACTTAAAAACAGAAATCGAGTAACTTTTGTAAATGCACATTAATTAAAGCAGGTAGTGTTGCATACTGGCTAGGATAATTTACTTTTACCTACAAGTGGGGCACTGCTACAGATTTTGGGCCTCATAAAGGGATATCATGTTGGGCCCCCCACCCAGATCAAACCAACCTTATACGATGTCTGCGTAACCACATTTGTAGCTTTTAATAACTTTACCTTTGCAGGCTGGTAGCTCTAGTTAGGTGTCATATTTAGTATCCAAAATAAATTACTATAATCTATAAAAATATTAAAATACTGTGAAAACATATGTTGCCTCTTGGTATTGTTTTTATCCAGTAGGTGTCAGTATACACCTAGAGAACTAGTTCTGGTATAGAGTGAAGAAACAAATGTACATGGATACAATGATCCCACCTATCTCTTATGTAACAGAATCAGAGTTCATCGACCTTTGTGTCGTTTTATTGATTGATTCTACAACACTACAACATGTAGGTATCACTAGGCAGTGGAATTCACTATCTGATATAAGAAATGATAAGGAACGGGCTAAAGGACATCTGTCATAGTTTAAACGTTACGTTAAAATCCTGACAATACTGCTAGCAAAGATATATATTAACATCTGAAATTACATAAAGATAAATAAACAATAGCATTATGACAAAAAAAATGAAAATTGGCAGCAGTATAAATAACTGCTCAATCAATAATCATCAATAATGTCAATGAAGTTGTGCCAGTGTTATATTTTTGGCTACAGTCCATGGGCATCATGTCATTACTGGTCCTTGCCTAGCCATACATTATTGATTTAGCTAGACATGTGAAAAATGTTAGCCTTAGACAGTAATAATAAAAATGTCACACATTAAAATTATTAGCAACAAAAAACATGTAGTTTTCGGTTTACTGCAATGCAGCCCATTCATTTCCCTATACTGCTTATTTGAACTCCTATTAATTAGATTTTTGTTTTATCTTTTGGTTGTTGTGTTAGATTGAACAATCCTGCAAACATGTTAATTTGCACCACATATGAAGAAGGGGCTAACGTTAATAAAATGAACTTCCTTTGAAATAAATTGTGTGACCAACTGCCTGCCTTTCTTAGGGTAGAAGCAATGTAGCCACTGCCTAGATGGAAAGTTTTAGCTAAAAAATAGTACAAAAAAGAAAAACAAAAAGCAAAAGTTTCTACACTAAAAATAAACTATTTTTTAAAAAGTAATATTGATAACTGTCCAATAAAAACGTATAAAACGATATGCCAATATTTTTGAGGGCCCCTGTCAGTCAAAGACCCATGGAATTACCCTAACCCCCCCCCTCCCCACTTTACAGGACCTATGTCTCCAAAGTTGATGCTGCCTGCCTCTGAAACACTGCTTAACATTATGTCACTTAACCCACCTGTGCTTCTGATTTGAAAAATAAATGTAAAAAATTCTATTGTATCCCCATTTTTTTAAAGAATGTTAAATAAAATCATCAGCCAAATATAAAGTAGTAAGTTCATAATCAGTGACGGAATTAAGGCTTTCAATGGAGGTATTTATGTTCAACACGATCTAATGAAGAGTTTGTGGTTTCCACAGCAGCCCCAGTAAATGTACCCCCTGTGTAGTACAGCAAACCTTCAACAACAACTATCACGGAAACAGCACGGACATTTTATGTGATGCTATGAATTTATAATTTGCCAGATATGCATTCTGCAACTTTTATGTTGTGATTTCTTGTGTCATACTTTTCTACAATTTTTTCTTTTTGTCTTATAGATAAGTAAAGCAGCTATCTTGAATAAGACAGCAGAGTACATTGCAAAAATGCAGCAGGAGAGAACCCAGATACAAGAAGAGGCACAGCACCTGCGTAATGAGATTGTGAAACTGAATTCAGCTATTAAGTGGGTCTATGTGAATCTTTCTGTTGGTGTATAAATGATTTAAGTTTCTTGTAATAATCGAGATCAAGACTAAAATACTATCACATGAAAATGATGTTTAGGGGAATAAAAGACTGGAGTAGAAGTACAAATTAATAGCCACTTGCAGCCAGTTTATCACACCATAAGTATGATGTGTATGGATCACAAAAGTAAACAA
>JANRMT010062814.1:84785221-84814748 GCA_026402145.1 Polypterus bichir lapradei | reverse complement strand
GGTTGGGCTTCCAAGCCCTCTACCCGTGGCCCCCAACACAACCAGGGTGGTTGCCCCCTCGTGGTCTGGAGGAGACACAAGCCCTCGATCACCGTCCCCCTCAGCTTCTGCAGCTCCACGGAGAGAGCACGTAGCACCTGCAACAAAGGTGACTCTACGGGCCGAAGGCACT
This sequence comes from Polypterus bichir lapradei, assembly GCA_026402145.1. Classification (NCBI taxonomy): domain Eukaryota; kingdom Metazoa; phylum Chordata; class Cladistia; order Polypteriformes; family Polypteridae; genus Polypterus; species Polypterus bichir. The sequence continues at coordinate 84,814,576 of JANRMT010062814.1, read as the reverse complement.
CCTCCGGCTCGCGCAGAGCCACCGGCAAGAACAGGGAGACAGGCGTTGGTGGGCTTACTTGTCCATCAGCCGCACACGTCGTCTGCCTCTTGCAGGCCTCTTCCTCTGGCCCAATCGGGTCTCTCTCTCTGGCCTGGGATGGACATACCTTGGTCCCGCCTCAAACCAATCATCGGAGGGCACACAAGACACACCGCCCAATCCCGTGCCTCTCGCAAGTAGGGACCTCTGGTCCGCGGCCATCTTGTCTCCCCCTTTCCAGGTGCGGTGGCGTGCCTCCTGGCAGCCTCGCAGCGGCTCCGATTTTGCAGCGTGTCCGGCTACCGCCCTCGCACTGCCGACAGCGTGTGGACCGGCATGCTCCTGCCACGGACGCAGATCCGGATCGTCCCTGCCTGAGGAAACAAAGGTGAGTCCGACCCTGAAGGGCCGGCTACCGCGGGGCAGGGCACTTACCTCCCGGATCCCATCACTCCGAGGCACCTGCCTCGGTGTGGCCATCTCTATTGCAACGCCGGCCTGGCCGTCCTTCGTGGCAGCATGTCCTTCGGAGCCCGCAGCACTCCGGCAACGCCCGTTCTCCTTCCTCCGCACCCGGGGAGCTTGGCCACACTGTGGACCGGCGGCAGTCCGTGGGGAGAACCGCTCCCGCGGGGTTGTGCAAGCACCGCTCCTACGGCGAGTGTGTGGGGTCCGCTGCTGCACCGGGCCGTCCACAGACTGATTTTTTTCTCCAGGTCCCCGTCTTGAACCAGATGGAGCATCCTGCCGACTATGCCACTGTGGAACTGGACCCGGACACAGACAGACGGACATCGTTTCTTCACCCAACACACGGTTTTATTTACAAATATATTTACAAAGTTAATCAGTGCACTACCCAGTGCCTCCAGCACCGATCCCCCAAAGTCCAGGCCTCACAGTCACCAAATGCCTTTCCTTCTGGCCGCCTCCACTCCACTCTCAAGCTCCGTCCTCTTCCACCCGACTCTTGCTGATGATGGAAGGGAGGCGGCCCCTTAAATACCAGCCTGGATGGGCTCCAGCTGCTTTACCGGCAATCCCCCGCGGACACACCCCCGTGTGGCGGAAGTGCTGGCTGTGCACCCGGAGGCCCTCCGGGTGTCCCCAGTCCTCTTCCCCCCAGCACTTCCTGGTGTGGCGGAAGTGCTGAGATCCAGTGTTCTTCAGGCACCGGGGCGCCGCCTGGTGGTGGCCATGGGCCCCTACAGGGTTGGGCTTCCAAGCCCTCTACCCGTGGCCCCCAACACAACCAGGGTGGTTGCCCCCTCGTGGTCTGGAGGAGGCACAAGCCCTCCTCCGGTCCTCCTGGGCATCCCGGCTAGGCTCCACCCCCAGCCGCATGCGACTATATATATATATATATATAACATTTCCCTTTTTGTTGATTAGACTATTATATAGGGAGAGGCAACCAACCTAATCCACCCTAACAAAGAATTCATAAGCTGCCATTGATGTAAACTATGAAAATAAGTAACAATTCAGTCACAATTTATCCAACTTTATTTTTTGTAGTGCCCTTAATACAGAGAATAATATCATGAGGTGCATTACAAAGCAAACAAGAATACATTTTAGAATAAAAGTATTAAATACTAAAACTTTCATTGCATTATAAAGACAAATACTTAAATGTACATCAGTAAAGATGATCTGAACAGTAAATTGCACTTGATGAGCTGTATAAAATAAAAACATATTTTAAGTAGAGTTCTTACTAAAAAAGTCAGTTTAGATAATTCAGTTCCAGGTAAAATTAATTACAGTGTAATATAGTCCACTGATGGAAGCAAAGGGTTATTGCAATGTTAACTTTTTCAAAATTGGATGATGTTAAAAGTAATATCCCTCAGGGTTTAGTGATGAAGCCACCACTCTTTTTAATCTGGACAAGAATTTTTTATGAATATAATTAATAAGATGATTATGTTTGCAGATGATACCAAACTCAAACAAGGTAGAACGGCAAGTAATATAGAATCAGCTGAATTGTTACACAGGGATTTGGACAGCATACCGGTCTAGGCTGATTTGTGGCCGAAGAAATTAAGAAAATATAAGTAAATGTAAGGTATTGCACATCTGAAGTAGAAGTGTTCAATCTGAACACACATTGGGAGGTATGAAACTTGAAAGTACACCTTAGGATAGGAGCGAGGAATCATAGTAGACATGTCACTATTGACATCAAGACAGTTGCAAGAAGTGATCAAGAATACAATGTTAGAATATATAGCACAATGTGAAGAATACAAGTCAAGGGAAGTTATACTTAAGTCATATAACACACTAATGAGGCTTCATTTGGAGTACTGTGTGCAGTTTTGGTGTCTTATAAGAAAGGCATCTCAGCACTACAGAAAGTCCAGAGAAGAGCAGCAAAGCTGATTCTGGGACTGAGAGGTATAATCTATGAAGAGAGATGGAAGGAGATGAACGTTTCAGTTTAAGATAACAGAGATAAAGAGATTACATGATTTTGTTATGGCAGCATTGTGGCACAGTAGGAAACTGGTAACTAGAATGCATCCAAGGATCTTTGTCTTGTAGGTTGGTAAGACACTAGTAATTAACTGCTGGGTGTTTGGAGTAAGAATAACAGTAACAATGAATTGCATTAATTCAATTGAGAATTGATTATAGGGACAAACACTCTCTATAAAGTACATTCTTTTATCTTACAGGCTAACAGCCAAATCTTTCCATAAACTTACATACTGTATGTCAAAAATAGGTAACAGAAGGGCACACTTTAAATATAAAACAGGGCTTATTTGAATTTTAATGCTGGTTTAACATCTTGAAACTGACAGCTGTTAAAGCACATGAACAACAGTATAAGAGTTTCTGGGCTAACAGTGATAACAGGGGCATGGGAGAGTTTCTAGTCTATTGATGAGTTCTTGATTCTGCACTTGTGTTCAAATAAGTTGATTCAGAGAAAAGGACCATGCTGGATGGCAGACAGATGTTAAAACATTCTGACAGACTTCTAGCAGAAGAGTACAGTATCTGCTCCTTTCATGATTGCTTTGAAAGGTGGTTTTAAAAGAAGTAGCCCAAAGACAGATGGAGCTATTCTATATGACTTGCTTCTCTCCTGGAACCTCCTGCTGAAAAACATTTGTGTAAAAGAATCATGTACCTAAGCTTCACTTTACATGTTTGCATATCTGGACAGTCATACGAGTTGATTAAATGTACTGCTCACAACAGTAAAGAAGGTGTGAGAGATACTCTGCTTCAGAGGAGGGGAAACATGAAGAGAAGTGCTGGAGACTGGTAAAGTTCTGAGTGATACAAAATTGTGATTTTGAAACCTCACAGTGCTATTGTACATGACTCCAAGGGTGGTGACACCCTGTGATGCCAAAGGTTTACAGAAACCATCATCTAGAATAAAAAATTCAAGTTCCTTCAGATGAGCTGGATATCCGATGAGAAACATCTTTTTTTTGTTTTTGCATTGCAGTATATGGAATTGGTAGATGGTAAGGCATTGTTATCAATGAGCTTGTCTAAATCTCAGACCTGAAGGAGATACCCTCACATTATCGGCACACAAGAAGAGCACAATATCATGCATTCATATCAGGTAGCCTAGTGGCAACATGTAGATATTAAAATGACGCAGACCAAACATTGGACCTAGTTGTTAAGAAGCTAACATAAAATGTCATTGCCAAAAGTATCAAAGGTAGTAATGACATCAAGAAGAAGAAATACATAAGGATAATCAGTGTCAGTTTACAAGATGTAGAAGAGGTATCCAAAATGATATTTCAAAATAAGACAATGTTATTTTATGTTTCCTTTAATAAATAATCTTACTCGCTATTGTTATTAAGTGTGATGCAGGAATAGACATGTATTTTACAAATGGTAAAAATAAAAGGCTTAACAGGATTACCTCTTTATTGTTTTTGCAACAGTACTGTTGTCTTTTAGAAAACAAGTATTAAAAAGTATTTTCACTAACAATAGATCTGATTGCCTTAACAACATTTTCATTCAGTTCAGTATCATATTCCGACCTCTTTTTGAGTCCTACAATGGGATGGTATCCACTGGCAGTGTTGATGACTTCTGCCGTACAGCATTAGCCTGGTTGGAGCAGCATTGCTCCCTCCCTGCTTTAAGGCCAAGTAAGTTGGTAATGAATGAAGTAATAAATGCTTCTCTTAAGTGGGCCTTAGCATAGCTAAATTCAGATTTGAAAAGCCTTAAGTACTAGTCATAGTTATTGAATATAAGAGGTTAGTAAGCTTATTTGGACTTTCCATAGTTGTTCAAGTTGCTTACCATCCTTAGATGTATACAGTTTGGAGGTCATGTCCTTTAGAATTTCAGTCATTTAATTGTAATGTATTTATTTTTATGATAATGATCAATTACTATTTTTGCATTAAATTGTTCATCCACCCAAAAGGGTCAGTTGTTCATATTTTCCTTGTATGCTTTTACTGCAGTGTGGAAATACAAGTGCGCATCTTGAATTGACAATAACATCTCTACGTGGTTGAAGCCAAAAATCAGGGTTAATTTTTTTAAGTCAACCCCTTATTTTGTTTAAGTATCTATTTCAGTATAAGTAGTGAAAACCAGCATTAATAAATGTTTTTGCAAGAGCCCGGCCCTTGAAAGTTGTGACATTTCTGAAGTGGGTTGGAGAGAGGGGAATTAGAATGAAAACAGAAGCACTAGCACTAGCTTTTAGTTTAAAATAAGCTTTTCAACCACTGTTATATAGTCATGGAGTACATTCATTAAAATTCTACTTCTCTTGTCAACAGCTGTGTTAAGTGCTCTACGTCAGCTCAGCACCTCCACATCCATTTTGACAGATCCAACTATCGTACCAGAACAGGCCATTCAAGCAGTAAATGCCACCAGCTCCACCAATGCCTGCTCCTAGCAAATGATCAGACCTTTCTGCAGGGACAGCATTTCAGAAGATTGAAAAATCATCAATGAGTCTCCACTGGAAAATCTGGACAGCAAGATTTTAACACTGGAAAGAAACCTTAGGGCTTTATTGCACTTTCAAAATATAAAGCTCTTAACTGTTGTAAGCCATTGTAAGATCACTGAAAGGTAGAGTTTTTGATTTTGAGCTCAAGATAGCTTTTGCAACAAACTATATAACCATCCTCTTTTCCTAACCTAATTCTGGATAAATGGCACTTCAGCCTATAAAAGTACAATCCTTTTTCATATTGTCAGAAGAAACACACTCACATTCACAGAGTAATACCATGTTGTTCTGTAAAACTGCAAAAATAGTGACTGCTTTCAAAATGATCACTTTAAAATGAATAAAATTTTGTTGTAACATATGAATTTTTCAGAATTATGGGAATTCACTATTAGCAGAACACCATATACCTGCGTTACACTCAATAGCATATTTTTTCTTCTTCACTTTATACCTTTCTCATAGTAGATCCTGCTGGTAATAGTCCTTCCATCCACTTACTATACATACGTCCCATTTTTTTACATCACTTTATTTGTGCATTTTACTGTCAGAGTTACTGAAAAAAGTTTTCTTTTTCTGTTTTAGATTTTGATACACAATGCAAATGGCCACACTCTTTGCTCCAAAGTCATACTACATAAATACGTGCATTCTCAGACCTGTTTAATCCAATTCAGTGCTGCGGGTGGGCTGAAGCCTACACCAGCAACTAAGGGCACAGAGCAGGAAATAACTGAACAGTATGCCAGTTTCTTTCAGGATCAACTCATGCACACACCCACACTGACACAGAGTTAGTGTGAAATCAACATTAAAATTAACACGCGTCTTTAGAGATATGGGAGGAAACTTGGGGGTCCCAAAAGTAACCCCAAACAGACATGAGGAGAACATGCAAAACACAATTAGACTACAACTGGGTGTCATGTTCAGATCCGGGATGTTGCATGTGTAAAGCAGCAGCATTAGCCACTGTGCCACCCTGACTCTTCCTTTATGCCGTTGGCAATTGATCACTAGCTACATTGTACTTGTCAACTAACTAATGCTGGCACTTCAACCTCTCTGCTCTTTAGACAATTTCTTGTCAGGAACATCAGTACTACATTTCAGTTTAAAGGGTCTTTTTTCCTAAACTGTGTTACCCACTGTCATGAATAGCATGCCTGCCCTGCTAGCATCGTTCCCAGTCCATTACCTGAAAGGAAGGCCAAAAGAAAGAAAAGACAGTAGACTTCCTATGTTTGCCATGAAGTTGGCAGGAGTAGCCAACAATTTGTGGTGTGTGTCAGCATCCCGACAGGGGTGGCTAAAGAACCCTTACCTTGCCGGGAGGACAACATTGTGGAGTGATCAGGGAGGAGTCCATATCCTATATGGCAGCATTCCTAGAACTTGGTATAAAAATGGACACCCGCAGGGCATGCTGGAAACTTAGTGCTGTGGAGCAGCCCTGTTGGATGCCACCAGGGGATACTGCAGAGATTTATGATTCCTGCTTTCTGGAAGTTCCGCGTGACCCGGATGTACCTCCAACGGGATATGCCATAGCACTGGAAGAACTCTGCCTTACCCAGATGAGTTGGAGTTGGGCGGAAGAAGGAAAAATCTTGCCTTGAAAGAGTGGAGGAGAAAAGAAAATGAGAAAAAGGATTGTGCTGATCTTAAGGTTATTAAACCAAAAAGTAGCCTTTGATAAGGTAATTTATTATAATAAACCTTTGAAGCTGAATCTGGGACTTGTGTCTGTGCAGTTATGTCTGGGGTTGATTTCGGTTTCTGCAACGCCCCCTAGTGGTCACACCATCCATCTTTCAAACTTGCTTCATCCTGAACAGCGTCTTGGGGAAACTGGAGCCCATCCCAGTTAGCATAGGCTGTAAGGCAGGAACAATCCCTGGACAAGGGTGCCAGTCTGTCATAGGGTGAACACAGAGACACACAAAAATACTAATATTATGTGGAATTTATCAATAAAAAAAATATATATCTTCCATTTTCAAAGTAACTAACACATATACTGTGCTCTACTTAAGTCTGAATAATGAAACTAAGAAAAACACATTTTTAGTTATTTGTATTTTAGCATTACCAAATAAATTTATTGTTATGACACACTCCTAATAGTCGGGGACTTTAATTTTCATATTGATAATCAGTGTGACCAAAAAGTAAAAGAATTCATGAACCTCCTGGACTCTTGATTTGAGACAGCTCGTTAATCAGCCTACACATAAAGCAGGTCATACGTTAGACTTAGTGATTACTAAAGGACTAAAAGTTGATGTAAAGCAGGTCATTGATATCGGTCTATCAGACCATTTTCTTTTACTATTTAATATAGAAATATTGATAGAAAACATTCATGAGAAGCATATTGTTAAAAAACGCTTCTTTGATTCATCAGCAGCTTTAAAACTTACAAACATTCTAAGCAATCAGTCCATTTATAGTGCTAACTACAATAGCGAGGATAATGTAAATAGTAAGGTGGAAAAATTTAATACTAAGGTGAGAGCTGCTGCTGACACAGTTGCACCTGAAAAGACAGTTAAAAAATCTTTTAGCATTGTTATACCATGGAAGATCCAAAGAGTGTCTGATTTAAAAAGAACATGTCGTAGAGCTGAGCATAAATGGAGGAAAACTAAACTAACTATCCACTATAAGATATTGAAGGTTAAAATAACAGAATACAATAACACAGTCCGTCTTGAGAGGCGCTGCTATTTCTCTAAGATTATAAATAACAATGCTAGTAATCCCTGAGTCTTATTCTCTACAATTGATCGTCTGCTAAACCCAGGTAACTCAAATGAATGCCTCCAAAATACTTCCAGTGAAACCTGTGAGGCTATTGCTGTATTTTTCAATCAAGAAATTAATTATATTAGAAATAATATAGTATATCTCCCCAACACTGTGGATCCTTCTAAGCCCCAGTACTCCTTTATAAACAAATTAAATTCTTTCACCGGGATAGATTTACCTGATTTACATAGAATAATTTATCAACTGAGACACTCCACCTGCGTCCTTGACCCAATACCAACAAATTTTTTCAAAGAAGTATCGGGCGTGCTAATTGATAATATTCTTGACATAGTAAACTCGTCATTAAATCCAGGGGTCTTCCCAGACTGTCTTAAGACTGCTGTAGTTAAACCCCTACTCAAGAAAAATAATCTTGACCCCTCTGCTTTTGAAAATTTTAGACCCATTTCTAACCTGCCTTTCTTAAGTAAAATTCTAGAGAAGGCAGTCATTATGCAGCTAAATGACCACCTCATTAAACATGCTATTCCTGATACGTTTCAGTCGGGTTTTAGAACAAACCACAGCACAGAAACTGCACTCGTTAAAGTAGTAAATGATTTGCGGGTAAATGCAGACAGAGGCCATTTATCTGTTCTCATCCTCTTAGATCTGAGTGCCACATTTGACACCATTGATCACAACATTCTTAGAAATCGCCTAAGTCAATGGGTGGGCCACTCTGGCAGGGTCTTAAATTGGTTTGAATCCTACCTGGCAGGTAGAAAATTATTTGTTAGTTGAGGTAATTCCAACTCAAAGACACATGATATTCTATATGGTATTCCACAAGGGTCTATCCAGGGTCCACTGCTCTTCTCAATCTATATACTTCTGTTAGGTCAGGTTATCTCGGGGCACAAGGTGAGTTACCACAGCTATGAAGATGACACACAGCTGTATTTATCAATAGCACCTGATGACCCAGACTCTGTTGTTTTACTAACACAATGTCTTACTTGTGTTTCTGAATGGATGAATCTTAATTTTCTCAAGCTAAATAAAGAGAAAACATAAATTTTAGTGATTGGCAATAATGGTTATAATGAGGTTATTAGAAATAAACTTGAGGCATTAGGATTACAAGTCAAGATGGAGGTAAAGAACTTAGGGGTAACCGTTGACAGTAACCTGAATTTTAAATCGCATATTCATCAGACCACTAGGACAGCATTTTTTCACTTAAGAAACATAGCAAAAGTTAGACCTCTTATATCATTGAAAGATGCTGAGAAATTAGTTCACGCCTTTGTTTTCAGTCGGCTAGATTACTGTAACGCACTCCTCTCAGGATTACCCAAAAAAGACATAAATCGTTTGCAACTAGTGCAGAATGCAGCTGCTAGATTCCTAACTGGGAAAAGAAAATCCGAGCACATTTCTCCAGTTTTGATGTCACTACACTGGTTACCTGTGTCATTCTCTATTGACTTTAAAATACTGCTTATGGTTTACAAAGCCCTAAATAATCTCGCTCCATCTTATATATCGGAATGTCTGACACCCTAAATTCCAAATTGTAACCTTAGATCCTCAAATGAGTGTCTGCTTAGAATTCCAAGAGCGTAACTTAAAAGAAGTGGTGAGGCAGCCTTCTGCTGTTATGCACCTAAAATCTGGAATAGGAATTTGCCAGGCTAATACAGTGAAACACTTTAAAAAAACTGCTGAAAACATATTACTTTAACATGGCCTTCTCATAACTTCACTTTAATTTAATCCTGATGCTCTGCATATTCAATTAATTATCATAACTATTCATGGTGGCTCTAAAATCCGTACTAACCCCTACTCTCTCTTCTGTTCTTTCCCGGTTTTCTGTGGTGGCAACCTGCTCCACCACCACCAAATCAAAGCACCGTGATGTTCCTACATTGATGGATTAAAAGCCAGAAGTCTACATGACCATCATCATCAAGTCCTTCCAAGAGAACCCTAAATACAAAGAGGACTGTTTCATTTATGTTAGGTAGAATGCCCAGAGGGGGCTGGGCAGTCTCATGGTCTGGAACCCCTGCAGATTTTATTTTTTCTCTCCAGCCGTCTGGAGTTTTTTTTTGTTTTTTCTGTCCTCCCTGGCCATCGGACCTTACTCTTATTCTGTGTTAATTAGTGTTGCCATATTTTAATTCTTACTTTGTCTTTTTTTCTCTTTTCTTCATCATGTAACGCACTTTGAGGTACATTATTTGTATGAAAATGTGCTATATAAATAAATGTTGTTTTTGTTATGGCTTCAACAGTGTGTTCATTTTATACCTTAATGCCCAATACTCGAATATTTAAATCCACTCAAAACAGATTAGGTTACTGCACAAGTTTAGTATCCTGTAACTTGTGCAACAGTTTTGAGACCCACACTACAATGGAACATAATTTAAATAAAAAGCAAATATTGATCTGCCACTAATATGGACCTAAAGTGCATGTAGTAACAGGACAAAGTCTAAAAGACAGTCTTGTTAGCACAAATTGTCTACTGCTACTTGTCCAAAGTATTTACATATGCCGATTAGAACAGTTTTAGATTTCATCAGCAGACATGAAGGGCACAGAGCAAAGGGTGAGCATCATAAACAATAAGAAAACGTATAGACAGTGCAATACACTAAATGGGACCATAGAGGGTTGCCAACCAAACTGCCTAATATTAAAGAGACCTACAGTATATCCCCTGTATATTTTAGGGTCTGAATGCAATGCTATTTTAAAAACTCTCATACACACCCCTCAAAACAGACAGTGGGGGACACAACACAAGAATATTTGAAAAAAAAAACTTGACTCCTAATGCTGGTTTAACTTAGAAAACACAAGTAGGCAAAGGCCAGGGAGCACATCATTATTATCAGTATCCCCGGCACAACATGAACATGGACAAGATTGATTGATTCCTGTTTGCCACTGAGTTTTTGTTTTTGGTTCTTCAGCTCTGCTCAGGTAGTTCAGTTTGACAGCATACTTGTTTGGGCAGATTTTTGGCAGATTAAGTTTAATGTCAGAAAATGTAAAGTATTGCACACCGAAAGTAAAAATATTAGGCTTGAATACACAATGAGAGTAATGAAAATGGAAAGTACACCTTATGAGAAGAATTTAGCAGTTGTAGTGAAATCTACACTAGCAACTTCCAGACAGTGTTCAGAAGCCATTAAGAAGGCAAACAGAATGTCAGGTTATGCAGCGCCCTGATGGGTAGAGTACAAGTCCAAGGAGGTTATGCACAAGCTTTATAACGCACTGGTGAGGCCTCATCTGGTGTCCTGATGACAGTTTTAATCACTGTGCTACAAAAAATGTCATAGAAGTACTATAAAAAAGTCCAGAGGAGAGCGGCTAGGCTCATTCCAGCACTACAGGGGATGAGTGGAGAGGAAAGATTAAAACAACTGAGCATTTTCATTTTAAACAGAAGGAGATTATGGGATGACATGACTGAAGTGTGTAGCATTATGAAGGGAATTAGTACAGTGGATCGGGCTATTACTTCAAAATGAGTTCATCAAGAACACAGGGACACAGTTGGAAACGTGTTAAAGATAAATTTCACATAAACGTTAGGAAGTTTTTCTTCACACAGAGAACCCTAGACACATGGAATAAGCTACCAAGTAGTGTGGTGGACAGTAGGACTTTAGGGACTTTCAAAACTCAACTTGATGTGATTTAAGAAGAATTAAATGGATAGGACTGGTATGTATGTTGGGCTGAATGACCCGTTCTCATCTAAATTTTTCAAATATTTTATATCTTCATATATTTTATATCTTCCTATAAATTCTCACACTTGCGATGTCACTTGACTTGACTTGGCTTGTAAGCAAATCTTTAACTATGGGTGCTCATAATAGCAGAACCCATTGGAAACAGGAGAAGACCATTAAAAATGTGTCTGATTTAAAACCAATGTGATGATCAGATTGCTTGAGCTTTGGAATCATTTAAAACAAAGCCTCCATTACTTTTAGTGGCCAAGCACAAACAATAAAAAAATAAATGAAAGATTATGACAGTGACTTAGTGAACAGCATTTTAGGTCCAGAAAGTTGCTGGAAAGGAGGACTTAAAAGGATAACTTGAAAGCGGCCACTAATAAATCATCATGGGCAGACCTTGAGAGAGTTTTAAGCCACAGGAGTCACAAAGCTAAACAGTGTCTGCACCAAACATGTTCTTGGTAGGCATTTCTATAATATATCTGCCATCTGTCATGTGAAATTGGTACTCACAGCCTATCAGATTGCATGTTGATGATGCAGAAGACTGAAACAAAAAAAAAGAGTTTATATTGATTGATGAGAGCAAGCAACTATTGGGACAGGCATGACTTACCCATGCTTCCCTTGCTTCCTTGTCCTCCCTGGCCATTGGACCTTACTTTATTCTTAGTTAATAAGTATTGCCTAATTTTTATATTATTTCTTTATTCTTTCTTCATCTTGTAAAGCACTTTGAGCTACATCATTTTCATGAAAACATGCTACACAAATAAATGTTGTTATTGTTACACTGTACATAAGCACACTACACAACTGCCCAGTTTGACTTCACTTGTTCTGATTAACAGTGTCCCACTGGATTGTCTGGAACTTGACCTTTATCCTTGTATTTTCAGTTGATGTATTCAGTTCTTGGATCTCAAGTTGGTCAACTGGCAGGAGACGAAGAGTATACATAAGGCGAGAATGCTCCATGTAGACTGAGGTCATCAGTGGATTTGCTCAAGGGTCTATCCTGGGACCATTACTTTTTCTGATTTACAGTAATGACATACATTCTGGTATCATTAGTTAAGTTATTAAATTTGTAGATTTCAGAAAGAAATCAGAAAGATTTGGACAAGCTTTAGAATTGGGCTGACACTTGGAAAATGCAGTTTACTATAGAAAAGTGGAAAGTGTTATACGAGGGCAAATGGGACCTTAATTATAAATACAAGAATGGAGACACTGTCCTTCAGGAAACAAGCTCTAAAAATGATTTAGGGGTTTATATTGACATTAACATTTTTATCATCTAAGTAATGTGCAGCGATTAAAAAGGCAAATAAAATGTTAGATTATATCATTAAAACTGTTGAATACAAATCAAGGGATGTGAGGCAACTAAAGCATTTTTTTAACACAATCCCTTCATTTCAGGGGCTCAAAAGTAATTGGACAATTGACTCAAAGGCTACAGTGGTGTGAAAAATTATTTGCCCCCTTCCTGATTTCTTATTCTTTTGCATGTTCGTCACACAAAATGTTTCTGATCATCAAACACATGTAACCATTAGTCAAATATAACACAAGTAAACACAAAATGCAGTTTTTAAATGATGGTTTTTATTATATAGGAAGGGGGCAAATAGTTTTTCACACCACTGTATTTCATGGGCAGGTGTGGGCAAGTCCGTCGTTATGTCATTATCAATTAAGCAGATAAAAGGCCTGGAGTTGATTTGAGGTGTGGTGCTTGCATGTGGAAGATTTTGCTGTGAACAGACAACATGCGGTCAAAGGAGCTCTCCATACAGGTGAAAGAAGCCATCATTAAGCTGAGAAAACAGAAAAAACCCATCTGAGAAATTGCTACAATATTACTCAGAAAAGCAAAAAGACCAGGACATCCATGGAAGACAACAGTGGCGGATGATCGCAGAATCATTTCCATGGTGAAGAGAAACCCCTTCACAACAGCCAACAAAGTGAACAACACTCTCCAGGGGGTAGGTGTATCGATATCCAAGTCTACCATAAAGAGAAGACTGCATGAAAGTAAATACAGAGGGTGCACTGCAAGGTGCAAGCCACTCATAAGCTTCAAGAAGCTTAAAGACTGAATGCTTTCCTCTCATTTGTCAGAATTCATATGTTCTAACCTCTTCACACAGAGAAACAACCAGCACAAAGCAAAACCCAGGGGAGTTCACATAAACTCACACACACTGGGCTGAGTTAGATTTGCCAGGCAGCAGAGACTACATTCAGAAACTGAAGTACCCAAAAGAATGAAACAAAAAAAATGGAAAAGCAATAAACTTGTGTTTTTTATCAAATAGTTAATATTTTACTTAGTGTTTGTGTATCACTTTTAAGCCAACAACCCAAGCAGCCTCCTCATTCAACCTTTATCTATTTCAACTACGTCAGTTAATCATTTCTTATCCATTAGTATAAAGGGGTTTGTGAAACCAACAGAAGTCAGAAAGGATGAAAAAAGCTTTTTCTTTTATAATTTGAATCAGCTACAAGTGATACTGTAAGTGCAACAGAATTCAAACCATCATTTCCAAATTGAGAAAACAGTTCTGCTGCAGAAATGTTTTACCAGATTAGCATACTTTGCTTTCTCATTTTTGGGGCTAACACTTGTGATGCCAGAGCTGGTAAGTGTGATTTTTGCTAATGATGTGCTGACAAGGTGTTAGCTCAAACCCGTAACACTGCATGTTTAGGGTTTCCTTATTTTAATCTGTCTTTTGGCCACCAATGTGGAAAACATGTGGCTTTAAGAACTTTTACTGTACTAGGGGGCTTTGCCCCCTGCACGCTTCGCTCGCCAACCCCCGTGTTTGGTTTTCTGGATACACACTTTTAAGGTTTTTTTTTCTTTGAATTGTTGCTATTTCATTAGTTTCACTTTTATTTCAGAACTTCAGTAAAAACAATATTTGGAATCTTTCAAGTCCCAACATGCTGAATCTTTTAAATGAGGTCCGTGAGACATGTGTTTAATAACATTCTCTATAATTCAGAATAGGTTTCTTTCTCTGTTTGGAATTTCAGCACAGACAAAGCGATCTACATCATCAGCAGTTCATAATTGTTTTTGCAAAGTAACCAATAAATGCATGTGAGGTAAACCACGTTTTTGAAATTCTCTGACTTAAACTTCAAAGCCTTAAAATATTTACATACTTCTGACATATCACCTATGTCCATATATTCGATCTCTATTCACCTTTTCGTTATTTCTCTGAGTAATTATTTCTCTTTGTTTGCACTAATGCGATGTTTACTTTCTTTGTTTTGACACTGTCGTTTTTTTCTGCTTTTATATTCTGTATATCGCTCTGCATGTGTATCGCGCCTACGTTTTTTTTGAGTCTTCTGAATTCCAGTTTTCATTATCTCTAACCTGCTCTGCATGTGTTTGGCCCCCTTATTTTATAACCTCTTTATGAGGTTTTACTTTGTTTCCTACTCTGTCTTTTAATTCTGACCTCGCTTTGTCCTGCTTTTTTTTCAATGACACTTGGTATGTGGTGATTATTTTCCCTTTTTCGAGTAATAATTTCCGTTTGTTTGCTCTACTGCGATCTTTACTTTCTCTTTTTTGATACTTTATAATTTTCCTGCTTTCATATTCTTCATAAGTGTATCGCGCCAACGTTTTTTTGGGCCTTTAGAATTCCACTGCTTTCATAATCTCTAACCTGCTCTGCATGTGCATAGCGCCAATGTTTGTGAACGTCTTTATGAAGTTCTACTTTGTCTTTTACTCTTTGTCTTTTAATTCTGAGCCCGATTGGACCTGTTTTTTTTAAATTCCACTTATTCCGGGCTGATTACCTTATTTTCTGAATTTGCACCTAGTTTATTCTTCTTCTTTTTTGCATTTTTTTCTCTCCTACGCTTTTGAGTCACTTTTCTCTGTGCTGCTCTTTCTTCTTTGCTTAGTCATCGATGTTTCATTTATAACATATTGTCCTTATACGCTTTATATGCGCTGAGAGCCCTGGATCTGTGTGTGCTCAAAGCCTTTACACGACAAGCCTAAAACATTCCTTCAGCTGTCACTGAGTTTTGCTGCCCATGGTCTTATTTGATATTGGTTGTAAGTAGGGCACATCTTGCAAGAATCTCATGTTCTACGTCCCCGCGAGACGGTCCTGGGTCAATTTCTTGGCACAAAGTCTCATGTTTAAGGTCCCCACAAGAAGCTCCGTAGCCAAACTCTTTCATCTCGCGGGTCTTTTAAGTGTCTTCCATGATCTTCTCATCTACCTAGTCTTTCTCTCCCAGGATTCTTTTTTATAATAAAGATATGTAAATCACTTTATATACACACTACATAAAAGGAAAGATTGACTAGCAGTATATTATTTGTCAAGAAGAAGTGAGATAACCAAATTTTTAATTAAAAAAATTGTAAAAAATCAGTGTGAGAAGTGGAGCCAAAACCATTTGAATGTTTCAGAATTGTACATAGATGGCATGGAGGCCTACTGCTGACAGTGTCACGATCCTGATTTTGACACATGGCTAATATGTAGTCTGAAACTTCTTGCTGTAACTCTGTGTATTTCATGAGGATACTTAATTTCCCTCCTGCATCCCTAGGGTTAATTAGAGACTGTAAACTAGTCCAGCATGAAAACAAACCCCACATGAAATATGACACTTCAGTATTGCTGTTAAAGTCTGAAACCTGCTTGCTTACTTGGGCAGGGTGAGTTTTCTTTATCTCCAAACTTGTGCTTACTGACTTGGACATTGCGGATTTGGCTTGAATAGTGTATGGAATCCTTTTATTTGAAGGACGTTTTTTTCTACATCTTTTAATCACTTTCTCTATCTTTTGACTTAAGATATTAAGATGCTCCAAAATAATTTACACTGCCAGCATACTAAACAATTTCAGATTTTCAGATGAATCCATCACTGCATTGCCAGCCATACAGTACCACAGTATTAAAGTTGTAAAATGTCCAAGTGGTCGTACACCTTACCTATGCCAAGGAATGGCCATGACTTGTATCATTCATAATGAACAGTGCATTGTGCTGATGACCACAAGTGACATTTATAAATGGACAACTTGGTCACTTCAGTGCATGTCATAGGTTAAAACATTCCTTCAGCTGTCGCTGAGTTTGTCTGCACTTTACTGTTGCTTAAAGCTTTTATAGAATACAGTCAAAATGGGAACACATTCTGCTGTTTAGAGATTCTTGTAACACGACAAAGTGCAAGTATAAGTTCTTTCAGATTTGTACAAACACCATATCAGCTGTGTCTTGGCTGTTATTTTACATACAAAACAGCTGTCCATTGCTGCATTGCTTACAGATCCATATTACAAAATGCATTATGAATTCCAACTAGCTTTCTCAAAATAAGCCATAATTATAAATGTCCTATGAAAAAATCTTATTATCGATCTGATAAGGGCAAAACACGTTTCACATACTCTTTGCATTATTTGACAGTAAACTATGTAACATTCTATGATCTGCATCTCCCAACTAAGAGGGCCCATGGTGGATGTTTGCAGACTGGCAGACCAACCACATGCGTTACCTGGTAGGTAACCACCCATACAATCAGATCGAGACTCAGACTACAGATGCTATGAATGTAATTACTCCAATCTCTAAGCTGTCAAATAAACGAACTACACGCCATGGTGCAACGTAAAGGGACTTCATCTCTGATGCCGATGTCTGAGGTTCGATCCCCGTGAGGGGTGCAGTGGAGTGTGTATGTCTGATGAGCCCAAATAAGAGTGAAACACATATTGCGTACTCTTTAAAACTTTAAAAATCAATTAAAAAATGTAAAAAAAATGTAATAGTTTGTATTGAGAAGAATTTATATTGTTAGCTGTTGTATCCGAGGGCCTCTTGATATACAGTATTTTTGGTTTTGCTGTCAGAGGCAATAATGTAGCTGTGATCTTTTTGCCAAAAATGTAAAAAGTTGGCAAGGTATGTCTGGCCAAGCTGAAGACAGGTGTGCTCCAACATTAAACGATGCCACTGAATCTGATCGTGTTCAGTTCTGATGGGAGAGCATCCCCTGCATTGGGAGAACAGCATATGGCCGTGATACCTCTAAAACACATGTAGTTGTGATCTCTCTCTCAAAAATGTCAAACATTACTCCTTAACGATCTCTAGATGATAATGTCTGCTGAACAAACAGGTATTACTAGCTAAGCGGAGGTAAGGTACTCTCCAACACATTGAATGGAGGCTGGCGTGTGAGTGAGGAGGGCCCTACCCGGCTCCCTACTCCTGTGGTCCCACCTCCCCCTGCCCTCGGCCCCGTAGCCTTGGATTTGTGCAAATAAATTGGTGCTGCAACCAAACTATGACGCTTAGCGCGATGAGAGAAGTCGCATAATCAACGGAATGTTCAAGTAAATTATAGAAAAAAATCTGTTAAGCAGTTCTCTCTTGAAAAGCGGACAGACATACAGACAGAGAGACATTGGATGTTATGTATATATCTATATACAGTGTTTCCCCGAAAATAAGACCTACTCCGAAAATAAGCCCTAGCATGATTTTCAGGCTGCTCTGTAATATAAGCCCTACCCCAAAAATAAGCCCTAGTCTAGATTGTCAGCTGAAAAGTAAGGTGACTAAGGCCAGGTTTATACTTCATGCGATGCGACGCATGTGCCCGAAACATCCATTAAATTCCGAGGACACCTTGCCACAATATCTCTGAAAAGGATGTTTAATGATTACATCCATCAATTTGGGGATGTGCCCATTCCAGCAGCATCGGCACAAGACAGAAACAAAATCCCTGGACGGGGGAATCAGCTCATCACAACAAGGTGAACACAAGCACACACACACACATTGGCATCATTGTAGCTTCACTAAATCCCCAATCCTTCATGTCTTTGGATGTAAAACTGAGCACACTGTGGAAACCCACCAGGAAAACACGCAAACTCCAGGCAGGGATCACAAGGGACGTGACTCCCTGCGAGACAGCAGCGATACCGCTCTGCCACCGTGCCATCCCTTATGTATAATTATTAGCAGTATTCATTATTTAAACAAAGTTAACGATTTATCTGTAAAATATACAGATATGTATATGTAAAACATACATATTTTAATGCATTTCATCATGACAGTGATATCAAGTATAAATCTAAGAATTGTAAATGTGCAGAGAGCTGGAATATCATAAATTTAATGTGTTCTATGTGGTTATCTATTGCTGCTGTCAGATCAGGAGGAAGCCCCAGAAGCGCGTAGCGATTTAACAACTGGGTCGGTTTTAAGATGACGTTTACGACAGTCTGCTTTAATGATAAAGTAAACTACAAGGTTAAAATGGACATTTCGAGGATAAAGCTGAAATTTTTACCTTAATCATAAAATAGACATTTTCATTGTGTCCTTATTTTTTCTCTGTGGCTCAAATACGCTGCTGTACTTTCTGATGGTATTATGAAGGTGCAAAAAAAAAAAATGACGGCACAGAAGATGGTATGTGAGACTTTTAAAATGTATCGTGTCATTACTTTGGGGAATATGCGACGCTTGAATATAAAAGTACCACAAATGCATTTGTATGTCAGCATTTTGCTTCACCACATCAAACCATTCATCAAAAATCGAAGCACGCACCTCGATCCTGTAGGATCCTAAAAGCAGCTGATGTAGCAAGAAATTCAGGCTGGAATTCAGGGTTTGAACATGGAGAGTTATGACGATATTCCAGAAGAAGATGACATGACTGTATTTGGATAAATGTATATTGTTGTACATGAATAAATATAAGACATCCCCTGAAAATAAGCCCTAGTGCATCTTTCGGAGCAAAAATTAATATAAGACCCGGTCTTATTTATTTTCAGGGAAACACGGTATATATATATATATATACAGTATATATACTAGGGGGCTTTGCCCCCTGCTCGCTTCACTCGCTAACCCCCGTGTTTGGTTTTCCAGATACACATAATATTCGACATTAATACGACAATTGAATCTTTTTAGCAAATACGGGGTATATGGTACAATCATTGAATTATCGATCATCACAATTTTTCCATATTTCTTTCCGTGATAAGTGTGTTGTTCATGATGATTATCTCTTCGGCGATAATCTGGAAAGCCAGCCTCAGTCATATCTGTTGTTTGAAAGAAAGCTTTTGGAAATTTTTTTAAACACTTTCTTTCTTTTGAGTCCCAATATGCTGAATCTTTTAAATGAGGTCCGTGAAACATGTGTTTAATGACTTTGTACCATAATTCAGGATAGGTTTCTCTGTTTGGAATTTCAGCACAGACAAAACGATCTCTACATCATCAGCAGTTAATAATTTTTTTTGCAAAGTAACCAATAAATGCATGTGCGGTAAACCCCGTTTTTGAAATTCGATCGTGTAAATGTATGCTCGGATTTGACCGAACACCATTTCGAGTTCTTTCAATAAAATTAAGACTTTCTGATAAAACAAAATAAAGAAGAAACGATTAGCTTTGACTTTTAGATACACATTAATAATGTAATGTTGCGTTAGATGTTGAGATGACAGAATTGGGTTAAATACATTGGAACGTATCACTAATTTTGCCCCAAAATATTGTGTTGGTGTTATTCGTTTTTCTGAATTTGTGTGTTTCATATTGTATGACCATCCTGTTTCTCCATCTGGGAAAAGCAAAGGAAAGAGTAATGGATCGGAATGTGGTGAATTATTAGGCAGAAATGTCGATTCATGTTTTGCTTCTGGATAAACATGAATATCTACTCTATTTTGATATCTCCGTCTTTCGTAACTATTATCGCTGATAATTTGTCACATGTTGGTTTATTATATATGCGTGCGTGGTCTTTCTGATTCATATAGAAATCCTAGAAAACCTCTTTGTCCGTGTTTTGCAGATAAATTTTGTGTAAAGTGCGATACTTTTGGACGTCTGGATTTGCATCCAGTATTGGCTGCATAATTTCTAATACGTCCAATCGTTTAACTCTTTCGATTCTATGTTGCATCACTTCTCCATGATCATAAATATACACCTGACCAAATTGTAGTTTCTTCGAATTTAAACTTGTCGTTGCTTTAATTGTTGCTGGACCACAGATTCTCATAGTGTATGGTCCATTCTTGTGTAAATCTATGTTTTGAGCATTGAATAATGCGAATGCGAAAAGATTATTGTAGACTCGGATATTTTGCCTGAAGTGTTTGTGGATTTCACTATCCCCAAACATCAAATTTTTTAATTCTCTTGGATATGCCTCCTCATTGTGTATAAACACTACTTTTCCCTGATGGCAACACGAATTAGACGATCTACGAGTCTCTGAAACTCCAAAGCCTTACAATATTTACATACTTCTGACATATCACCTATTTCCATATATTTGATCTCTATTTGCCTTTCCATTATTTCTCTGAGTAATAATTTCTCTTTGTTTGCGCTAATGCGATCTTTACTTTGGCTTTCATAATCTCTAACCTGCTCTGCATGTGTATCGCGCAAACGTTTTTGAATGTCTTTAGGAAGTTCAACTTTGTCTTTTAGTCTGTCTTTTATTTCTGAGCCCAATTGGACCTGCTTTTTTTTTTATTCCACTTGTTCCGGGCTGATTATTACTTTCCTTATTTTCTGAATTTGCTTATAGATTATTGTTTCTTTTTTGCATTTTTTTCTCTCCAACGCTTTTGGGACTCTTTTCTCCATGCTGCTCTTTGTTCTTCGATTATTCATTGATGATTCATCTATAACGTATTGTCCTTATATGCTTTATATGCGCTGAGAGCCCTGGATTACACGACAGAGTGTTTTGCTGCCCATTGTCTTATTTGATATTGGTTGTAAGTAAGGCGTGTCTTGCAAGAATCTCATGTTCTACGTCCCTGCGAGACAGTCCTGGGTCAATCTCCTGGCACCAAGTCTCATTTTTAAGGTCTCCGTGCCCAATCTCTTTCGTCTCGCGGGTCTTTTAAGTGTCTTCCGTGAAGATCACGTCTTGTCTCTCTAGTCTCTCCCTCCCAAGATTTTTTTTATAATAGAGAGATATCTATACTAATAAAAGGCAAAGCCCTCACTGACTGACTGACTGACTGACTGACTCACTCACTCACTCACTCATCAGTAATTCTCCAACTTCCCGTGTAGGTAGAAGGCTGAAATTTGGCAGGCTCATTCCTTACAGGTTACTTACAAAAGTTAAGCAGGTTTCATTTAGAAATTCTACGCGTAATGGTCATAACTGAATCCTACTTACGTACATATATACATCCATAGCCTGCAGCTCGGTTGCCGTGTGAGGCGGAGTGGCATCCCCCATCACCACGCCTCCCATGTACTTGGCTGCCTGCCTATATTGCGTCCCCCATCCCCATGCCTCCCACGTAATTGACTGCCTGCCCATATAAGGCCGTCTGTCAGCAGCAATCCAAGCTGTGAGAAAACAGTAAAAAGGAGAGGTGTCAGACGTCGTGGTACATTTTCTAGTGCAGCTAGACGGAAACAACTTTGTGACGCTGCCGCCAAATACTCGCAGAAAAATCCACAAGTTAATAGACACGCTGTTGCTAAATACTCGCAGGCAATTTCACAAGTTCATAGACATGCTGCCGCTAAATATTCGGAGGCAAAGCCACAAGTTAATACCGGGAATGCCTGTTAAACATCTTAGATTCACGAGTAGCGATTTGGGTGGTGAGATGTCTATCGAGGTGATCACCATCGATCAAAGAACTGTCACTTACCAAGTGGTTTCCATGCCCGGAGATGCCGCCTGCCTGCTCCATTCTCTGTGTTACATATTGCACAGCCATATCAGGTTCAATCTTGATATCCGGAGGAACATTGTGTCTTATGTATTGAATGACTGGGACAGGTTCAAGGTGTGGACTGATGACAGTACAGGAGATAATTATACTACACAGGGGCACTATAAGAGTGAAATGCTTAAGCCCTTCACCTATGCTTCTGCATGTGAGTTGATGGCTGCCACTAAATTGTTCGGTTGTCGCTTTCAAGTGTACTGAAATGGCCAAATATTTTACACCTTTCGACAACCGCCAATGCCTCTTAAACATCTTAGATTCACAGGTGACGATTTCAATAGTGGACACTTTGATGTTTATGAATGTTTAAACTCTCAAAAGCTGGATGCGAAGTTATCGATGAAGCCAGATGTATGCTTACAACGCTTGACAGATGCCGAATGTCACTTCAACACAAGTCCTACAAATACTAATGTAATTTAAACAAACCATGAAACTCAACCGATTATGACAGCAGCAATCCAAGCTGTGAGAAAACAGTAAAAAGGAGGCGTGTCAGACGTCGTGGTACATTTTCTGATGCAGCTAGACGAAAACAACTTCGTGACACTGCCGCCAAATACTCGCAGAAAAATCCACAAGTTAATAGACACGCTGTCGCTAAATACTCGCAGGCAAATCCACAAGTTCATAGAGACACTGTCGCTAAATACTCGCAGAAGAATCCACAAGTTAATAGACACGCTGTCGCTAAATACACATAGGCAATTCCACAACTTAATAGAGACGCTGCCACTAAATACTAGCAGGCAAATCCACAACTTCATAGAGACGCTGTCGCTAAATACTCGCAGGCGATTCCACAAGTTCATAGACACGCTGCCGCTAAATATTCGCAGGTAAATCCACAAGTTAATACCGGGAATGCCTGTTAAACATCTTAGATTCACGAGTAGCGATTTGGGTAGTGAACACTTTGATTAATGAAACCTGTTATCTTTACAACGGTTGACAAATACGGAATGTAACTTGAACACAACACGTCCTCCAAATACGAACCTGATTGAAAGAAATAATGATAATCAAGTCCTTGATAAAGCAACACTCATAACAGTGACAAAACAATTACATTGACAATCATGTTACGTTATGTTTAAAATGTTTCCTTTTCTTTTTCATAACTTCTTTAACACACTACTTCTCCGCTACAAAGCGCGGGTATTTTGCTAGTATATATATAAAATACAATGTCTGTCTGTCTGCGGCTTTTCTCATTGTGCTATGTATCATAGTTCACTTGTGGTACCGATTTATTTGCACAAATCTGAGAAACAAGCAGTGGGCTGAGGGAAGGGTGGCAGGGCCCTCCTCCCTTATGCGCCAGCCTTGGGGTGTTCCTTACCTCAGCTTAAATAGCAAACAAAAGAACGAGAGGTTTTTTCTATAATTTGCTAAAAACTTTACAACTTCTCTCATCGCGCTAAGAATCATAGTTCGCTTGCAAGAACGATATATTCACACTAATCCTAGACAGAGGCTGTGGGCCAAGGGGAGAGGGAAATATGACGTCAGGAGTAGGGAGCTGGGTAGAGCCCTCCTCACTGTCCTGTTTCACTACTATGTGGGTGGGGCCATGGGGGAGTGGCTAGCATATATATATTTGTTATCTGCCCTGTCTCCTTTGCTTGGAGCCAAAGAAGGCATGGCCACCTGATGATACAACTGGGAGACTGCCCAAGTTGTATAAAAGAAACTGGTTGGTTGTTGTTCGAGATTCAAGATTGTGATTTTTAAGTTCATTTGGATTAACTGGTTTTGAACTTCTTGTTTAAAGATATGGGTTTGTGGATTTATTGGATTTGTTTGCTTTAGGTAAACTTTTTTTCTCCTCTTTTTCCTTCTTATTTCTTTTTATGATTCCTGATTTCTTTTTGTTTGTCCTTTAGACCACAATTTTTAAATGATTTTCCCCCACCTTCTAATAGGGCATTTTGGGCCTAAGCAGGCTGGGAGCCTGGCATTTAAACTGAGGTTAGGCTGCTATATGTAAGGGCTATCTAGTGGGCCCATACCTTAAATAAAGGCAGGATTAACTGGAAATGAGTGAAAAAGCAATAGCCCCCTGCAGTTAAAGAGATATGTAGTAATTGCCCCAATGCAGTTAAG
This sequence comes from Polypterus bichir lapradei, assembly GCA_026402145.1. Classification (NCBI taxonomy): domain Eukaryota; kingdom Metazoa; phylum Chordata; class Cladistia; order Polypteriformes; family Polypteridae; genus Polypterus; species Polypterus bichir. The sequence continues at coordinate 84,790,107 of JANRMT010062814.1, read as the reverse complement.
GGGTATTAAGAGTCAGTTGATTGAATACAGCCAGTCCTGCTCAATACGCAATACCAACAGAGTCAAGTTGCTAACAAATACACTGAACAAACACATAATGTCACAGCCAAAATGAACTCTTGAAGGCATCAGAAAAAGCTAATATTTCTCAGTCTGGAAAGGGCTACAGAACCATTTCTAATGCTCTGGGACTTCACCAATCCATAATGACAGCCAGAGTCTCTAAATGGAAAAATCTTCAACTGAATCTACCCAAAAGTGTCTGTAGATGCTAGTGACTAAGTCTGGATAAAGCACGGGTCAAACACATGCCGAAAGAAATCTCTCAGTCCAAAAGTTTGCTTTTAAAGATTTAGTGAAAATTTAAAGGAAACAGTCCACACAAAAATAAAGAAAAAAGGTTGTCACACACGTAGAATAAAAGGCAAAATAAATGGGAAAAAATGTTTCTTTTATAAACTTAGCTTTTCTTGTCAAACCTCAGTTGTTTCTATACTTAAATACACTATACTTCGCCTTCAGTATGCTCTAAACATACAGCACTGCTTGTTCAATAGAGCATGATAAACTGTGTGCCCTCCATGCCTTTAACATGGCAAGGCAGGTCACTAACTGAGACTAATCTACCTGTATAATCGGTGAGGCTAGAAACAGTTAGAATATACCAATTCAATTCAACTCACAGGGGCTGTAAGAACCTCCCACTCGTAGACTATGCACTAATATATAGGCAAACATTTAATATAACTTCAGTAACTAGCAAATGGCTCTTACAGTGTCTGATCCTAAAAAAGTACTCCAAGGGTATAGAGTATAATCATTCAAGAGCTTACAAAGGATCCTAAAAAATTCAAGGAAGCACAGGGATCCCTTGTCTCAGTGAAGATTAGTGTTCATGACTCGACAATAACATGCAAACATGCACTTGGAAAAATAGGCTTCACTTAAAAGCAACAAGACAGAACAGCTAACAACTGAGAAGAAGATAAATGCCGGATTCTCATTTTCCAGGATGGCACCTACACGTTCCCAAAGCCTTTTGATAGAAATGTGTATGGACAGATAAGACAAAATGAAAAAAAGTTGGACATTATAGGTCCTGTTTTATACTGTGTAAAACAAATACAGCACTTGTACAACTGGAACATCATATGAGAAGTCAAACATAATGATTGTAGTGTGATGGTGTAAGTGTTGTATTTCAGCCAGGGTTCCTCCACTGGCTGGGGTTCAGATGCTGTTTTTATGCCAATTTTGTTTATTGTAAATGACTTAGTTTCTTTACATTTAAGTACCTTTTATTATGTGCCATGTGTTTTGTGGGTGTTCTCCTAAAAGATGGAGCTACCTGTCCATCACCGTCAATGGACTGCCCTCAGCTCTATAAAGGCAGGGACAACCCATAGTCCCTTGCGGTTCACCGTGAATGCACACATGGAGTTAATGAGTTTCTGTTGCAATTTCTTGGTATTATTTTGCAACTTTCTGAACCTTTGTTTCTTGGATTCCAGATTGGACTTTTAGGATTGTCTTTTAAAAGCATTGCCTTCAGTGCCTTTCACCTTGCAGTATTCACAGCTTACTTTTGTGCTACGTAGTATTCTTGTTAAAATGAGTCCTTTATTTATAAAGATACTTCATTGTCCCTTTAGTGTGTCTATGTGGGGTTTAACAGTAATTTCTACCATATTGGCCATTTTAAGTCACTGTATGGGATGTTTATGCTTGGGAACTCCCAAGTTCATTACAGTGGGGATGCTCTGCAGCCTCAGGACTGAATGACCTATAAAATTGAAGAAACCACAAATTCTGCTGTAGGACATTAAAAGCAAATGATATGTGTATTGTGTGGAAAGAAAATAATCCAAAACTTAAAAGCAGATATACATGAGAATGGAAGAAAAATAAGTTTCAGACTTGCCTAGTCAAAGTTGATACCTAAACCCAAACAGATATGATGCAGCAGGAACTTAAATGACCATTTCATACTCAAAGCCTACCAATGGTTTTCAATTAAAGTGGTTCTGCAAGGAATAATATTGAATTTTAAGGAAGTGTCTGCCTGCAGTCACTTAAGGTATAGTTGGCACAACCATTTATTAAGTATATAGAAAAAAAAAGTTTTTCATACAGTTCCGAATGGTGTTGGATAACTTTGTTCATTCAAAAAATTATATAAGTAAACAAACAAATATATAAATCAAAGGGCTGTTTTTTCATGTGAAATAATAAAGGAAATCAAGTGGGTGGGGGTTATGGGGGGGTGGGCAATACTTTTTCAAATTGCTGTATGTTTGTAAAAGCCAAATTATATCCATGGAGCATCAGGCAAAAAACATAAACCAATCCTGGATGTGCTGCCTGCTTACACCGGGCCAAATCCCAGTCACCAAGCAACCTGCCATTTACATCTTCGGTATGTAGGAGGAAAACAACCCATGTAGCAACTGAGGGAAAAAGCACAAACTTCATTTCTATGGTATGAACCTAAAACTGGAGCTGGGAGGCAGCATCATTACACAGTGCAGCATCTAAGTCAGACTAAAGTACACAGGACTACTTCTCTTCATACTGTGAAAAACGTACTATAGACTCAACTCCTTGCCTGCTGCCATTGCTACTGGATAAACATGCCAAGAAATGTAGATACAAATGAAGGGTAACATTTAAAAAATGTTTAATTGCATATTTACTGGTTAAGCAATCAATTCATATATCAGTTCATTCTTTTGTGAAACATGTGATCTGGTGTCTCATTAAGAGCTCATCCTGACTTGCAGCAGTACTGCTGGGAGAGGTAATTTAAACTGTATGACAAAGAAGTAATCTTAATAACTTGGTTTTGCTTTATCTTTCTTTTAATAATATTTATCACTGTGATGCTTTTTTCCCCACAATGGGTATGAGTAATGATCGCATAGATGCCTTTGATATCCTTACTTTTATGATGAATAACAGGCTATTTCAGTATTAAATTTGTCTCAGTATTAGTAATACTTACTTTGCCCATCTGTAATTTGTAACTGCTGCTTGACATTTATTTTTACTAAATTGCATCTTTCATTGGGTACAACCAACATATTCCATTTTTCAGACTTCCGTGTTGCAGTTTTCCCAGCTTACTAGACTCGAGTGTTCAGTTGATTTATTACACCAACTGTCATTTAAATGAGTTAATACAGAACCGGTATAAGAAAGGGTCTATGGCAATTTTCAGAATTACAATTTTAATAAAAAATAAAACTTCTGTGTAGGCAAAGAAAGAGGAGTACAGAGAGTGTTGCATCCTTTGCAGGCAGACCATATTAGCAAGGCAGCAGTTAAAAGCATGTTGTAAGCTCATTTGTTCAGCACATGATTATCCCTACTCAAAACTGTGACTTTTACCAGTAAAGTATTGTATGTCAATGTGAAGAAACTTAATATTATGTCTGCCAAGCAATTCTGTTCAAAATCAATAATTTTCTAGAATTTTACCATGTTAACAACTGTGCCAAGTTTCAATCTTATTGAGTCAGTTGTGGAGTTAAAAAAATCAAAAGGTTCACAACCTTGGACACATACATTAAGAAATCAGTCTGAAAGTAGTCAAATCATGTTCATGTATGCCTAAAACATATAAATGAATATGTAAATAAAACACCTCAAAGACTAAATTGAAAGAGAAGTGGAAGAAGTCTGTTAGACTGATGGTCAACAGCACAGCTCTGAGTAAGAAGATGTTAAGAACTGGGCTAGCAAAGGCAGAACAGATATATTTTAACTTGAGCCAACATCCCCCTTTCATATCTTTTAATATCACACTTCTTCACCGGTTAATATTCCTACTTTAAAGGAAAAAAATCCTCCAAAGGCACCTCCTAAAACTTGGCTATAGCACTTTTTCTGAGGCCAAGTAACATGCATGCTTTCAATTTAAAATCGCCTCTCTGATGTATATACCTGTTGTCATGCATGAATTTATGCTAATTTAACTTCAGTGTTTTCTGTTTAGTTGGTGCTGTTTACCTCCTCACGGATATTGGAGATATGTTTTCAAGTAACAATAATTTCCAAGCAATGGGAAGAGAAAAAGACAAATTAATTGGCAAGAGCTGCAAAGAGTTAAAAGAGAAACATGGGTTCGATAAAGGTAGGTGTGAGTCTCTCATCTTTTAACCAAGTTTTCCTTTTCACATTAAGCATAAATGTCAGAATTGAGTGCTTGAGTGACAAAGTGTATTGAAAGTTAAGGTTTATGTATTACGATCTGGTCAGTGGTCTTAACTCTGACCACTTCAACAAAGTCACATCATGTTTATTGTCATGTGTACTCAGTATAATTGAAATTAAAGCTTGTATGTTTCCTCAGAACAGTTGGAAAAAAAAATAAATGAAAACAAAAAGTATATACAGCATGTAACACAAAACACACACACACACACGCACACACACACACACATGTACAGTATATATATAGGTTGTAAAATTATATATAAATTATGAGATGCTGCTCATATATATATGTAAACGGCCAGGGCCATTACCCAGCTGGGATGTCTCTGTAATGAAAGGACAGGGAAAAATGACTTATAAAGGGCACTCTCTCTCCCCTGAGCTTCTATTTGGCAGCCCCCTGGGGTGCAATGGTGCCACAGGGCTATATGGGACTTAGTTGGCTCAGCCCTGCTGGGTTCCAAGGATGCCACCAGGAGGAGCTGCAGAGTGCTACTTTGTGCTTCCACCACACCTGGGAGCAATTCCAGACCTCCCTAATGAGCCACCTGGAATACTCCTGGGTGCGGCTTAAAAGGGGCCAGCTGTATCATAGAAACAAGCCAGAGTCAGATGAAGCTTCCTGGAGGAGGAGGAGGAGGAGGAGGAGGAGGAGGAGGAGGAGGAGGAGG
>JANRMT010062814.1:84761804-84781298 GCA_026402145.1 Polypterus bichir lapradei | reverse complement strand
GGTATTTTGGACCATTCCTCTTTACAAAACATCTCTAGTTCGTTCAGGTTTGATGGCTTCCGAGCATGGACAGCTCTCTTTAACTCACACCACAGATTTTCAATTATATTCAGGTCTGGGGACTGAGATGGCCATTCCAGAACGTTGTACTTGTTCCTCTGCATGAATGCCTTAGTGGATTTTGAGCAGTGTTTCGGGTCGTTGTCTTGTTGACAGCCCCGGCGCAGCTTCAGCTTTGTCACTGATTCCTGGACATTGGTCTCCAGAATCTGCTGATACTGAGTGGAATCCATGCGTCCCTCAACCTTGACAAGATTCCCAGTCCCTGCGCTGGCCACACAGCCCCACAGCATGATGGAACCACCACCATATTTTACTGTAGGTAGCAGGTGTTTTTCTTGGAATGCTGTGTTCTTTTTCCTCCATGCATAACGCCCCTTGTTATGCCCAAATAACTCAATTTTAGTTTCATCAGTCCACAGCACCTTATTCCAAAATAAAGCTGGCTTGTCCAAATGTGCTTGAGTATACCTCAAGCGGCTCTGTTTGTGCTGTGGGCGGAGAAAAGGCTTCCTCTGCATCACTCTTTCATACAGCATCTCCTTGTGTAAAGTGCGCCGAATGGTTGAACGATGCACAGTGACTCCATCTGCTGCAAGATGATGTTGTAGGTCTTTGGTGCTGGTCTGTGGGTTGACTCTGATTGTTCTCACCATTCGTCGCTTCTGTCTATTCGAAATCTTTCTTGGTCTGCCACTTCGAGCCTTATCTTGAACTGAGCCTGTGGTCTTCCATTTCCTCAATATGTTCCTAACTGTGGAAACAGACAGCTTAAATCTCTGGTACAGCTTTCTGTATCCTTCCCCTAAACCATGATGGTGAACAATCTTTGTCTTCAGGTCATTTGAGAGTTGTTTTGTGACCCCCATGTTGCTACTCTTCAGAGAAAATTAAAGGAGGAGGGAAACTTACAATTGACCACCTTAAATACTCATTTTCATTATAGGATTCACCTGTGTATGTAGGTCAGGGGTCACTGAGCTTACCAAGCCAATTTGAGTTCCAATAATTAGTTCTAAAAGTTTTGGAATCAATAAAATGACAACGGTGCTCAAATTTATGCACCTGCCTGATTTTGTTTGAACAATTATTGCACACTTTCTGTACATCCAATAAACTTCATTTCACTTCTCAAATATTACTGTGTGTGTCTCCTATATGATATATTTAACTGACATTTTTTATTGTAACAACCAACGATTTATACAGGAAAATAATGACTATTAACAAGGTTGCCCAAACTTTTGCATCCCACTGTGTGTATATATATATATATATATTGTGACAGATATGGGGCGCTATCGCTCCCTTGAACCCCAGTCCAAGACTTCAGACACCAAATAAAAGTCCAAATGATGACTTTATTAAAAGTCTTCTCAGGGTTCTCTGTCCACAGAAATTTGAAATACAAGGTCCTCCGCAATAGACGCTGGAATATCCTGCCGGCTACGCCACTGTGACAGATAGGGGACGCTATCGCTCCCTTGAACCCCTGTCCAAGACTCCAGACACCAAATAAAAGTCCAAATGATGACTTTATTAAATCGCCACAGTGCACAAAGCACCCTCTCCTCCACCATACTCATAAATCAACAATAATCAATCACAAATAAACAATCCTCCAACTCCCAGACGCGTTGCCACCCTTCCACCCAGCTCAGCTCGCTGTGTGGGAGCTCTCATAGACCACTCGGAGCAGCTGACCGGAAAGAGAATTATCGTTATACAGCATCAAGCACACGCTGCCTCAGCCATGCTTCCTATTTGAACTGCTTCTCACATAGCAAACGCTTCAAAACCTTTACTGTGCAGACCTCGCAGTTCAGAAACAGTTTCATCCCAAGAGCTCTAAACGCACTCTATCAGTCCATCAAGTGCTCCTTGTAGAATTGTTTGTACTTATAAGTACAATTACCTCACTGTAAACTTGCGATACAATTATAATATTGCACAACCTGAGCCACTTTATAAAGCGCTTATTTACATATGATGACGATATCATTTTTAAGATGAAATGCAGCAAAATATGTTTATCATATTATACAGATAAAACTTTAACTTCATTTAAATAATCTATATTGTTAATAATTAAAGGACATGGTGTCGCTACGCTAGCAAGGATCTGGCACTCCGTTCACGGATTATTCCTGCCTCGCACTGTATGCTTCACTGGGACTGGCGTGAAGGATAGAATAATTAAACATGTACTACAAAGATATTTCAATGTTCCTTAAATGTTTTGAAGATTCGGCGTTATAAGCTTACAGATGGCTTAACGTCTATTACAGAGCTGATTGTGTGGCGATTGGGTATTTGAAGAAAGAAAAGGAAGGACAGGAATTGGAGGTTAGTACGTACTGCTGCAATAAATTATTTCATCAAAGGTCACGCACAATCACTGAGCCACTGTGTTCCCATGTTTAATAACATGCTTTAACTCCTATCATCATGAAAATAATATCACATATACATCTCAGTATTTTAATTATTCAGAGAGCTGTAATATCACGAATGTAAGGGATTCTGTGTCCTGTCGGAGGAAGAGAATGCCGGTTTAAGAAGCGCGTAGTGATGTAGTGATTCACACACATAGAACACACAGAAGATCAAATACATAACAAAGCATTTAATGTGCTACTTTACTTACAATGGGATTTGAGAGACTAATAAATTAAACAATTTTAAGATGAAGTTTATGATGATCTACTTTAATGACAAAATAAACTACATGATTAAAGTGGAAATTTTGAGATTAAAGTATACATTTCGTGCTTTTTTCCCCACTGTGTGCCTTTTTTTTCCTCTGTACCCTAATAAGCTTTCATATGACACTCAGACAGTGGGCTATGATTCGCCTTTTCACGGCGACTTTGATATCTGACAACTTCTTTTTTTATTTCAGGCACTGTGCGACTTTGTGAACTTGAGCTTTCGAGTTTCTCCGACACTCTATGTCACTTGATCAACTTCCTTTTGTTGTTTATACCACTGTTTAAACCAACAAATAGTATATTTTTCCTTGCCTCCACTTGGTATCCGCTGAAATTCTTATATTTTCCCCCATGCTTTTCCCATTGTCTTTTCACAGAACGCTGAGCTTAAGGGCTATTTATATTGGTTTGGATATTCAAAGAGGCATAATTCTGGGAGGAGCTGGGGCGGGACAGCAGGCTCATGCATGAGCGTTACTTTTCAAACTGACCAGGATTTATGTAGCGGAAGAACATGGAAGTTGGTGAACGCACAGATTCCTGCATCTGGAATTTTTTGTGCGTAAGCACATTTCTGCTTTTGTGCTTACGTCATATTATAGTGCAAATTCTACGCATGGCGTTATGCATGAGGCCCCAGGAGATTTCCTGATAGGAATGCATAAAAAAGATGGCTTCTACCCAAAGAGGTAAAACCCAGCATCACATGCAGGTATACATTCACAGGGAAGATGAGGCAACCACTCTGTAAATGGTACAAACTTTCATGCTTGAAATTAAAGCTATCCATCCATCCATTTTCTTAACCTGCTCACTGCATTTTACCATTTTATAATAAGCACCAAAGGTAAAAGAAAAGAGAATGATGGTGCTGCAAAGACCATTAAGTGAAAAAATGGTACTAGAGAATTCAGCAGAATGTATGAAAATATCTGCTTTATTGAGAACAACTGAGAAAAGTTGTCATTTCATAATTTTAAATCACTGCATTGCTTAAGGACTTCAGTAGCACTAGGTGACAGCAAAGTAGCTGCTAGCCACTATGCCTAATGTAATTTGACCATATATTCTGTCATATTGCTTAGAATAACATTGAACCCTATATATACAATCAATCTGCAGGTGTTACATTCCTGAAAAATCCCATGGATACGAAAACCGCACACTGATACTGAAGAAGCATTGATTGTATGGGGAAAAATGGGGTAGATTTTTGGCAGAACACCAGCTTGGGGGGAGGACCAGAATGGGGAGATGGGGTGAGATGGACACGCCAGCTTTCTGTTCATGCCACTTGAGGCCCGGTAATTATCTTTCCATAGGTTCGCCTATGGAAAACCTATTACAACTTTTACTTTCTTTATAGTCAAGTGTGATTGTTTTCTAGGCACTCCACCAGAGTCTATGAGCCACCATTACAGTGCTGATCTCACTAAACTATCCGATCGATAGTGGTAGTGGTAAAGAGCATTTGGTTGAAAAGAGCAAATACTTAATCGCTGCACAAATATGAATCACACTTAGTGGGAATTCCTTGTTCATGGCGAACAATTGCAGGTCCGTTCTCCCATCATGAGCAGACATACTTTGGTCCATTCAGTGCAGTATGTGTGCAGCCTGCAAAGATCTAAGGGCATTACAGACCTGTTATTGCTGCTGCGTGAGAGGCCTCTTAGAATAATTTTTTTTCTACTGTGCATGGCTGCAAATAGGCAAAAGTAAACTGCAGGAGTCGCAAAATGGGTTACACTTTTGTAGACTAAGATAAGAGAATCCATGGAAAAGTTTTACTGTATTAAGCAAAATAAAAGTTATGTCAACAGCAATACCACAAATGTTAATAACACAGTTGCTCAAGTGTGACTAACAGTTAAAAACAATGAACATGCTGGACGCGGTTTGTAAGGTGCACTCACAGTTAATTCCATTTTGTTTTTTAAATAAAAACTTTCAAACTGAGGATAAGAAACTGCGGATGCAGAATTTGCATTTAAGGGGCTGGAACACTGTATTCCATTTTTCTTTTTAATTTATTTTTTTGTCACTGCCAGTTTGGCTAATTATGTGCAGTTCTGTTAAACTCTGACAAACTTTAGTTATGCATATTTTGGTACGTGAAAGCTTATGGTACATTATGCTAGCCATAACACTAAGTCTTCCAAGGCTGCATAGTCTAAAATCACTGACTTAATTAAACTGATTTTGTTTCATGTTACAACATTTTGGCAAAGGGAAACACTACATTTTGCTACTTAGATTCTGATAAATAACTAAAAAGCTTGTTTAGCTGTGCTAATCAGTCCTACCAGATATGTTAATCCTTATGTTAAGCTAATGTGAGATATCAATGTGTATATATGCATAAGATACATTATAGCAGTTAAATATATGATTGCCAAACATACATTTGTTGTCTGTAATGTGCTATGAACATGTATGGAGAAGGTAGATCAAGCACATCCACCCCACAAAAAGGAAGAAGTAGTTTTGTATGAACTAATCTGTAAATAAAGCTGTCTTGCATGGTCTAGAAAATGTTACTAAACTTGGCGCATGTTCCGCAATTAGTATCATTATGCCTTTTTTTGATGCACAATTAAACAATAAAGTACAGCGCAGCTGAAGAAAAAAGGAGTAATTACTGGGACCACACCAAACAGGCCATGCAAAAATGCATGTTTCAGTCATCTGAAATCACAGGGGACAAAGATTAACAAGTGACAAAGAAGGCACTTATCAATATTCCAGTGCTGTGACTCGGAGAATCCTTAATTATATAACATTTGCTGAAGTATAATTTTATTATTTAGTAGACTGAGGCAAAGCTCAGATTCAGAAAAAAAAAAACTAGAAATGGATGTTATGCTTCAAAGTAAATTATGTTCCTCTTAAGCCATCAGTTAATTGATTAGTCCTTATTTTAATTAACATCATTTTAATGATCCACCATTTAAACAAAAGCCTAAATCAAAACAGGAATTTAACATCTACTCTCATGAACCTTAATAAAACATATAACTCTTTTGACTTTTTTCAAGAACAGAGCCCATTCTGCTAATCCCAGCACTGTCTACCTTACTTAACCATAGAGCTTTATTTGTATGTTCATGTGAATTCTGAGTATTAAACTAACTAATACTATTATACAATTTGCAAAGATGTGCGTTCCGTATTGGTTGGTATCCCTGGTAAGGGCAACATGTTACTGTGTACTCTTCAATGGCTTCCTTTAAATGAATGATCACAAAGATGATAAGACTAATACAGTATTTCTTCAGCTTTACATATCCCTCCAGAAATTATGACATCATCCGTTCTGTAATTCTGATTTTTTTTAATGATTTATGGATCTTTATTGTCACATATACAGAGTACAGTGAAACTCTTAATTGTACATGCTAATCAACTTGCAACACATCGCCACTCTTTGGTGCCATGATTAGTGAGTATAACTACTTTACTTCTCAACGTCTGAAAGTGGATAGAATGTCATGGAAAAAAGTAGCAGAATCATTATATTATTGAATGATTTAGTCTAAGGCAGTATTGGGGTCCTGGGTTCGAGTCCAGTGCCCAGTTAATGTTTATGTGCAGGTGTTACAGAGTCAGTTTAAAGAATTGTCTGAAAACATTTATATGTTTTGTTGCACAGATGTCATTCAATTTACTTGTGCAGCATTTACATTTTTTTAAGATAAAACAGTTGTTGCCTCTTACAAAACAAAACAGTATAGTTTTCATGGGATTTTTGCTGCATTTGTTTAGGATTTGTTTTGTCTTCTGCAGATGGACTTTATTACTTGAAGTCAACCACAGGAGTCATTTATGAGACCTTCTGTGACATGACCACTGACGGTGGAGGCTGGACACTAGTTGCCAGCATTCATGAGAACAATATTAATGGAAAGTGCACACTAGGAGATCGCTGGACCAGTCAGCAGGGCAACCTGGAAAACTTTCCTCATGGAGAAAGGAATTGGGCCAACCGCGTCATCTTTGGATCAACTGATGGAGCAACAGGAGATGACTATAAGGTTTCAAAGTTTTTCATCTACCTTTTGGGCAAAATACTGATAAAGTTTAAAAAAAGTTGAAAGTGGTAAAAGACAATTGATGTTCCCATCTACAGATTTTTATATCTAGTGCAGGAGTAACTGCAAAATCAAAGAACCCAAAATAAATAAATGATGCACTGTTCAGGCAGTAAACCCACCTACCTCTTTCTTCAGAAATACAAGACAAAACTGACCGGAAGGTTCCTCCTTTTTCTTGTAGAGGCTTCTTTTTATTTGGTGAACTGTCACAAAAAAAAAACCTGATAAGCAGTTGGATACTTTGAATTTGTTTCTTTTCATGTATACAATAAATGTCAAAACTGAAATCCCAATAAACCAGATATTTTAATTTGCTTATACTGTATTTCACAGTTCTTGATGCTGATCCTCCAATTAGCTGTGAACCACCCAATCTCACTGAGATTGCACAGGTGGTGAACCAGCTGGTTGGCTGCAGGGATCTGTGGTATCTGGGTTGAACTTCTCCAGGCTGATGGTAATGCGGTCCTCCTGGCATTACAATCAATCTTTGCTTCCATTTGGGAGACTGGCATCATCCCAACTGACTGGAAAATGGGACTTGTCATCCCTATCTGGAAAGGAAAGGGTGATCGCCTGGATTGCGGCAACTACAGGGGGATAACACTGCTCTCGGTGCCAGGTAAGGTCCTTGCTAGGGTCATCCTCAATAGGATCCATGATCACTTGCTCACTTGCCAGTGAACGGAACAGTGTGGTTTTAGGCCTAAGAAGTCTGCCATCAACCGCATCCTCGCACTGAGGGTTCGCGAATATCGGCAGAGTTTCTTTGCAGCCTTTGTTGATTTTCACAAGGCATTCGACTCAGTTGATCAAGCTGTGGGACATCCTGAGGGTCCGCAGGATCCCCTCGAGGTTGCTGGATATCATGGCCGGCCTGTACACTGGTACTGTGAGTGCTGTGCAGAGTGGAGGCAGAACCTCTATGTACTTCCCAGTTGATTCTGGGGTTTGTCAGGGGTGTATTCTTGCTCCAACTCTGTTCAATGCTTGCATGGACTGGGTGTTGGGCAAGGTCGTGGGGTCCAGTGGCTGTGGGGCATCTGTTGGTGAAGAAAGATTCACAGATCTTGACTTTGCTGACAATGCGTGATCTTCAATGGAGTCAATGGAGGCTCTGATCAGGGCGCTCAAGAGACTGAGTGAGGAGTCTGAGTGTCTGGGCTTGCGAGTGTCCTGGATAAAAATCAAGATTTAGGTCTTTATTGACCTCTTGGGCACAGCCATCAGCAGTGTGTCTGTTTGCGGAGAGAGTGTCGACCGTGTCGAGAGGTTTACTTACCTTGGCAGTGACATTCATGTCTCTGGTGACTCTTCATATGAAGTAGACGGATTGGGAGACCATGGGGGATCATGAGGTCGCTGGAAAGATGTGTGTGGCGCTCTCGATATCTATGAAAAAGGACGAAGGTTCAAGTCTTTAAAGTCCTGGTGCTTCCTGTCTTGCTATATGGTTGTGAGACATGGGCGCTATCCAGTGACCTGAGACGAAGACTGGACTCCTTTGGTACTGTGTCTCTCCGGAAAATCCTTGGGTACTGTTGGTTTGACTTTGTGTCAAATGAGTGGTTGCTCATGGAGTCCCGAATGAGGCACATTATCCTGCATTGTGAGGAAGCGTCAGTTACGGCACTACAGCCATGTGCAGCGTTTCCCAGAGGGTGATCTGCCTCATAAGATCCTCATTGTTGGGGACCCGAGTGGCTGGAACAGGCCAAGGGGTCACCCATGTAACACCTGGCTGCAGCAGATTGAGGGTCATTTCCGGAAGGTGGGACTGGACCGCGTGTCTTCCCGGGGGTTTGCAAACCAGGGTCCCCAGTTGTTTTGTCGTGTAGTGGGTGCGGCAACGCACTGTACCAGTGCATGCTCCCCAGCTTGACTTGACTTGTATTTCCTGATTGTAACAGATAAATTGGGATAATTCGATCAAGCAAAATAAGTAATAATGGATTGATCACTAATTTTATTTTGTTAGTGCCAGAAGTAAGGGCACTGAAAGACATTATACAAAGCTCTTTGTCAAATACCAGTCCTAACTCATTAAAAACAGATTATCTTTCACCAAATTAAAGCCATTAAGGCAATTAAAGCCAGGTTACCTTCCTATGTGTTAAACCAACAATTCTCTAGTCTGCCATTAGTTCATGTTCAGAACTGGAAAGGTCTTGGCTATTCTTCTACTATTGGCAGCAAACACATAACATTCTATTATTACAGTGGGGGAGGATGGGGTGGAGAAATTCTCAGTAAATATCATAATCAGTTTTGGGAGTAAGCAAGTCACAATGAGAGATGAAGAAGTGCAAGTTTAGGGTAAGCATTTTTAGCATTAAACTTGATCTACAATACAGCTTCTTCTTCTTTCAGTTGCTCCCATTAGGGGTTGCCACAGCAGATCACCTTTTTCCATATTTTCCTGTCTTCTGCATCTTGCTCTTTTACACCCATCACCTGCATATCCTCTCTCTCACCACATCCATAAACCTTCTCTTAGGCCTTCCTATTTTCCTCTTGCCCGACAGCTCCATTCTTAACAATCCTTGCCAGGCATCTCTCCCCTGCACATGTCTAAAGAAATGCAATCTTACCGCTGTAGCTTTGTCTCCAAACCATCCAACCTGAGCTGACCCTCTAATGTACTCATTTCTAATCCTGTTCATCCTCATCACACCCAATGCAAATCTTAGCATCTTTAACTCTGCCACTTCTAGCTCTGTCTCCCGTTTTTTGGTAAGTGCCATTGTCTTCAAACCATTCAACAAAGTTGGTCTCACTACCATCCTGTGGACCTTCACTTTCACTCTTGCTAATACTCGTCTGTCACAAATTACTCCTGACATTCTTCTGCACCCATTCCACCCTGCTTGCACTCTTATTCACCTCTCTTCTACACTCCCTGTTACTCTGTATTGTTGATTCAGGTATTTAAACTCATCCACCTTTGCCAGCTCTATTCCCTGCATCCTCGCCATTGCACTGGCCTCCCTCTCATTTACACACATGTATTCTGTCTTGTTCCTACTGACCTTCTTTCCTCTCCTCTCTAGAGCATATCTCCACCTCTCCAGGGTCTCCTCAACCTGCTCCCTACTCTCGCCACAGATCATAATGTCATCAGGAAACATCATAAACAACGGGGACTCCTGTCTAATCTTGTCTGTCAACCTGTCCATTGCCATTGCAGATATGAAAGGGCTCAGAGCTGATCTCTGATGCAATCCCACCTCCACACTGAATGCATCTGTCACTCCTACCGCAGAAGTCACCACTGACACACTTCCCTCATACATATCCTGTACAACTCTTATATTCTTATCTGCCACTCCCGACTTCCTCATACAATACCACAACTCCTCTGGAGGCACCCTGTGATATGCTTTCTCCAGGTCCACAAAGACACAATGCAACTCCTTCTGGCCTTCTCTATACTTATCCATCATCACCCTCATACCAAGCATCACATCTGTGGTGCTCTTTCCTGGCATGAAACCATACTGCTGCTCACTAATCATCACCTCCCTTCTTAACCTAGCTTCCACTACACTTTCCCATAACTTCATGCTGTGGCTCATCAATTTTATCCCCCTGTAGTTTCCATTCTTCACCCTCTTCATAGCTGTCTTTACTTCCTCCTTACTAATCTGTTGTACTTCCTGATTACTATCGCCACATCATCCAACCTTCTCTTTCTCTCATTTTCTTCATCTATCAGCCTCTCAAAGTACTCTTTTCATCTGCTCAAAACACCCTCCTCGCTTATCCTTTATCACCCTAACCTGCTGCACATCTTTCTCAGCTCAGTCTCTCTGTCTAGCCAATCAGTAAAGTTCCTTTTCTCCCTCCTTAGTGTCCAGCCACTCATATAACTCATCATATGCTTTTTCTTTAGCCTTTGCCACTTCTCTCTTCACCTTACGCCTTATCTCCTTGTACTCTTGTCTACTTTCTGCATCTCTCTGACTATCCCACTTCTTCTTTGCCATCCTCATCCTCTGTATACTCTCCTGTACTTCCCCATTCCACCACCAGGTTTCCTTTTCCTCCTTCCTCTGTCCAGATGTCACACCATGCACCCTTCTTGCTGTCACCCTTACTACTTCCGCTGTAGTTGCCCAGCTGTCTGGTATAACTCTTCACTGACACCCAGTGTCTGTCTTAATTCCTCCTTGAACTCAACCTTCCATTCTTCCATTCTCAACATCCCCCATTTGATCTTTGGCCCTACCCTTACTCTCCTCTTCTTCTTGATTTCCAACGTCATGCTACAGACAACCATCCTATGCTGTCTAACTACACTTTCCCCTGCCACCACTTTGCAGTCTCCAATCTCTTTCAGATTGACCCTCCTGCACAGGATATAATCTACCTGTGTGCATCTTCATCCACTCTTGTACATTGTCCTATGTTCCTCCATCTTCTTAAAATATGTATTCACCACAGCCATGTCCATCCTTTTCACAAGGTCCACTATCATCTGATCTTCTTCATTACTCTCCTTGACACCACACCTACCCATCACCTCCTCATCTCCTCTGTTCCCTTCACCAACATGTCCATTGAAATCCACTCCAATCACCACTCTCTGTCCCTTGGGCATACTGTCCATCACTTCATCCAATCACTCTAGAAATCTTCTTTCTCATCCATTGCAGACCCAACTTGTGGGGCATATGCACTAACAGCATTCATCATCAGACCTTCAAATTCCAGCTTCATAATAATCACTCCGTCTGACACTCTTTTCACCTCCAAAACATTTTTGACATACTGATCCTTCAGAATAACCCCTAACCCATTTGTCCTCCAATCTACACCATGATGGAACAATTTGAATCCATCTATGATCCACTCGGCCTTACTACCCTTCCATTTAGTCTCTTGCACGCACAATATACTACCAACCTTCTTTTTCTCCAACACATCAGCTAACTCTCTCTCCTTACCAGTCATACTGCCAACATTCAAAGTTCCTACCCTCAGTTACACTCTCTTTACCTTCCTCCTCTCCTCCAGACACATCTCCCCCTCTTCTTCTCCTTCTTCGGCCAATAGTAGCACAATTTCCACCAGCACCTTGTTGACTAACAGTACTGGTGGCAGCCATTGTTAACCTGGGCCTCGACTTATCCGGTATGGAAATCTGCATTGTTGTCTGCATATTGATCTGGCAAAATTTTACACCGGATGTCCTTCCTGATGCAACCCTCTCCATTTATCCGGGCTTGGGATCGGCACATACATACACACTGTTTTGTGCATCCCCTGTGGCTGGGTTGATCTATAATACAGCTACACAGTACTTAAAAATAATGTGAATGCCTGTGTATTAAAGTACAAGACAAGTTGGTTTTCAAATGACATTGCATTTTTGTGATTGCTCTAATAATAGATCATTTTTATTCTTTTTAAGAATGTTGGATATTATGACATAAAGGCTCTGGATGTATCTGTCTGGCATGTTCCAAATGATGCTGCCATGGAACACTGGAAAGCCTCTGCTATAATACGCTACCACACCAACAGTGCATTTCTCTCTCTCAATGGTGGAAACCTTTATGAGCTTTTTCAGGTAAATTTCATTTAGAAAATTCAAATTTTTTTTATTTTTTTCTTGTCAATGTTAGTGACATTGAGGCAAAATCTTACAAAAGTTTCTTGATATCTTGCAAAAGATGACTTTTTAAACGAGGTATCATCTTTATTTTTGCAAAGATTGTGCTCAGTTTTTTTCTTGAAATTATTATTTTCAGTCTGTTATTTTAATGAATTTCAATATATGATGCATCACTGAAAAACAGATGAGAGCAAGTGAAATGGAAATGTTGATAAATACTCCATTTTAATCATATAAATATTTTTCAGTTCTTCAAGCTTTCAACAGCCATGTCTTTCAAACCCTATGGATGGTGCAATCTTACATTTGCATTTTTACATTGTGTCATTATAATTAA
The DNA here is from genome assembly GCA_026402145.1 of Polypterus bichir lapradei. Classification (NCBI taxonomy): domain Eukaryota; kingdom Metazoa; phylum Chordata; class Cladistia; order Polypteriformes; family Polypteridae; genus Polypterus; species Polypterus bichir. The sequence continues at coordinate 84,768,479 of JANRMT010062814.1, read as the reverse complement.
ATCCATCATTGTTTAATAGAATACCTATATTAATGAAATCTTCCCCACTTTATTGTCTATTTGACATTACAAGTACAGATATGCACTGTTAGAAGGGCACATCAGACCAGTAAAGGTATTGAACTTGTTAATAGCTAAATGACAGATAAATGGAGCACTTTGAAAATACAGCCGAAAGGCAACTGGGCCTCGGTGCATCACCTGGATAAAAAATTCAACCTATAATTGTGCCTTGTTGATCATGTTAAGTACTGGTTTATAAAGGTTCTATATCCTGATTTTAAATATGTTGCTTCTGGATAAGCTTTCCTTGCATACATTAATTGTGTTTTTAATGTTAAATTTGTAATAGTGTACGGTATATTTTTCTAGGCTTGTTTATTGTAGTATGCTGCCTAGGAGTAATTGGAATTTAATTACATTTTTTGAACCTGAGATTTGCATGATGTTAAAGGTATTTTATAATAGCCTTGTCAGGATTCAAAATAAACTATAACTTCTTAGAACAGTTACCTTTTAACTAACCAGGGGTCTCTCAGTTTATTAACTCATAGATTGACTGTGATAAAAATAATAATGAACTTTGCATTCCTTGAAACAAGTTTATGCCAACTAATTTCTTAATGTCTTATGTCCTTTTAAGTTATTTTTACCTCCAGACATTGTTTACTTGTAAGTGTATTGTTACTGAAAAGAAAAGAAAATGCAACATTGTACAGCTTTTTAAAGCCAATATCCACAAGTCAAAGTTGATGTTGTGTCAAGCTCAATACCCCCACAGTCAAGCAATTTATTGTTCTTAAAGTTGGAACAACATAACTGTATTTGGTAAACCTTATAACTGTATTGGGTAAGCCTTAAAAACAATTATTTTAAAATACACATTAAATGAATATGCAGGTGCTTCTCTAGCATTAAATTCTCTACAGTTTGTACTGTACTGTTAGGTATTAATAAACTTCTGTTTTTTATTTATCACAGCAAAAAATGAAACCTAAGATTGTGAAACATTTTTTAATAAATACATTAAATCTTCAATTCTTTATTGTAAGGTTTATGAACTTACCAAGGAATCTGTGTTTAAGATTATTTATCTTATTTTAGGAAAACTTGTCAAGTACATTTTGCTTACCCAATTTGCAAACAACTTTCATTTCATGACAAAATGTATTTTTGACTATCAGATGTATTTTTGGTTAAGCAAAATTACATTTAATGAAACTTATTTTCTCATTTTATCTTATTTTGTTTGAACCCTGATTTTTAAATATTTGTAACTTTCTCTCTCTGTTGCTTCAGACAATTCAGAGTTAACAGAATAATACAGGTTAGTTGATACATGAATATTTACTAATTATTCACTAAGTCTTAAACTTAATCTCACTACATATGTCATTTGTCGTACTATTTCTTAAACACATAGGTGTGTAACCATTACAGACATAGATACACCAGGGACCTAATTCTTGAGATATTAAAGAATCCATTGTTCATTTATCAATAGATATTTGCACAATTGGCACTGCAACTCTTAATCAACTTCAGACAAGAGAACTCAGAGCCATTAATGTTTACCTACTGTATTAGCATGCCACCAATATAATGATATAATCTTAGTTGCTGATAAGCAGGGTGCCTGATATATAGATTACAGGGCCACTCACCATTAAAGTTATCTTTCTTGTGTGTGCTACTTGTCTCATTATTACTTTTCTACTCAATGCAGGTACTGATAATGATGTGAAAAATTTTTCAAAAAACATATCCATTGCTGATGAAAAATCTAGATTTTATCTGTTGCTTGCTGTGGAGTTAGATTTCAAAATGAACATTAACGTAAGAGCATCTGAAAAACATCTGCCATTTAGGGCATTGCGCATTTGTGTGTATTTGCAGCATTTCACATACATATCAAAGTTTAAAAAAAACTAAACTATCAAAATGACTTATGTCGACGATTTTTCTCTCTCTTCTTTATTTTCCGGACAGAGTAGGAGTCTCACACCAGATAAATTAATCAGTAATGTACACTTTATTGCACCTAGACTAGAGAAGCCCTCTTACAGGAAATTCTTTGCTCTTTTATAGCTTACAGAGTTGAGAAAAATGACATTATTATACCAAAAATAAAGGCGGCGGTACATATTTCTTAGAAAAAAGACTGGTTACTGAGCAGATTCTGAGACAAACAGGAACTATAATAAAAGACTGGTTGCTGGGCAGATTCCTTTGCACTGCTCACCCAGCACCCCCGTACTTCCTTATAGAAGGTTATACACAGAAATGTCACATACACATTTTGTAGCTGCTACATGTCACATAGACAAGCTGTATTTTTCCATTCCACACTTATTACCCTGATTATTATAAACAGTCTGAGTTCAGATTTTGTTTCAATGATTTACTTAGCTGAAATTTGGGTATCAGGTGTCTAATATGTTGAAGCAAAACAAAATGATATTTAAATGTTTTAATTGTATTCATCTAATTAAATGTGCCTTACTCAATAATTACTCTTTTATATTTCAGCGCTATCCTCTGAAATATAAAGGTGGTACATGCAAAACAGACAATGGGCCATCGGTTCCCATTGTGTTTGATTTTGGGGATGCAACATCAACCAAAGAGATGTATGGGCCTAACACATACGGTAAGTGTTGGAAACAGGCAGACTTTAAAGTGCACTTTTAAAAAAAAAGGTGAGGATAGTTTACTATCATGTGAAATTAAGAACAATACATCTGTGATGAGATGTATTGTAGGGTTTTTTTTTCTAAGACAATGTAACACATTTTTTTCTACAAGATCAATTATGATTTGAAGACTAAACAAGAAAAAAATTCCTCATTATTCATCTTCTCAGTCTGCTTGTGTGAAGCCTGGAACTCACCCTGATTGGCCAGTAGCTGCTCCCAGGCTAAGCCGAGACCTTTGACACTCACCTTAAGGTCTGGGAGAAAACTGGGGTTCTAAGAAAAAAACCGCAGAAACACAAAGAGAACCTCCACCCAGATAGGTAACTAGTAGTACTTCTGTAATAAAAACAGAAATACATGAAAAGCAAAGTTAATGCAAATGGCCCTGGACACTTTTCTGAAACAAAACACTTTTCTTTTTTCCTCCGTACTGCTAGTTGAGATAAGTGAAAAGTGCCATGTCTTTATAAAAAAAAATTAAACTGCTCGGAGACTATAACGGAGTGAGTCCCATTTTGATAATGTTCTACCTGGTCTTTAATATTCAATGCATTCTTATACGTGCATATAAACCTCTTCACCAAAACAGCTGCATTACAATTTGGTCTCCTTAACTAATGTAAAAGGTGAGCTTATTTACAAGCCTACAGCATGTGTCCTGTGAGGGACAGTAAGCAAACATCGATGCTTGCTCAAGTAAGCAGATCAAAGATGAAGGTTACACAATGTAAACAGACTTGCTAAGGTTACATGTTATTACTGTGATTATCTGTAATCTGTAGAAACCTACTTTGAAAATATACAGATTGATTATATAGTTCATCTTTACAATTACTGTCATTATTTTCTGCTGTTATGTTGAAGATATCATAAAAATGTTTGAATTAGTACTGTCATCATATATAATTTTTTGTAATTATTACTGTTAATATACTAACTGTTAGAAATGTACTATTTTATAGGAGTTGCCACTGGTAAATTGTGATTGGCAACTGACAATGTCATTTTCATAATGTGGTAAACATTCATTTCTCAATCATTATTATCATTCTCATTTGTATCTATTGTACTGTTTTCAATGTTAGTTGGTTTCTTCATCAGATGACCCGTCTCTCTCTCTCTCTCCCTTTCATCACTTTGTTATTCTTCATACACTTTCGTCATTGCAGTTGTGATCAGGCATCGTTGTCAGTTGTCCTAAAGTAAATAAGAGTGTAAATGGAATCAGAGTTAAAGCACAGAGAGCTCTTTTTCCCTGTTTTATGAACGTCAATGCTCCTAAAGTGTACTTACCCATTTTCTAATATGATAGACTGTAGGGGAATAATCTTGTGGCATTGTAATTAATGTTGATGCAATCAACATGTGCCCTTTTAAAACTTTAAAACTGCATTATGTAATATTTACAAGAGGCTTCATATTAGAGTGTATGAATGTTGTTAGACTTTTTTTGGGTCATGTTTGTTGGCCTCCGTTAGAGTGGTCACGGGGCAAAAACCCTTCACTCCCTGCTGGCTCCATCACTGATCAGATCCTTCAGTCTCAGGCCACTCAGTCTTCACCCAAAGTCAATTTAATTAACATATTTAAGATTCTATCTAAAAAAAATATCCAAAAAAGCAATTATGTGAAACACACAAGCAAATAAATCAAATTCTCCAGAAATTTCTGCAAAAAACATTGCAATAGATGATATCCAGCTATTTAATGTAGATAAAAAAAAAAAAAACAGACAATTGCTTTCTGTGCATCTTGTGATCAGGGTATTATTGTAATTTTTGCCAAACAAATTTGAATGGCTTTAAATATTTAAAGCCATTCATATCAGATGACAGGTTATTTTAATATGCATTATGATTAATACATGCAGTATATTCAATTGTCGATTACATCATTATTAACTACATTTGTATTTATATGTGCATTTCATACTAATTAAATATTTCATTGTGTAAACGAGGCAGGAATTGACTTTTTTTTTTAAATGTTATTCTGCTATCACACAGTGGCAGCACAAGCTCATGGGTGAAAGTCTACTTTCCAACTAAGCACTGATCTGAAGTCTGTCTTACTGGTGCTATCCTGAACACAGTTTAACTGTACAAAGAACTACCTAAGCACATTTAGCATGACAAGTTTAGTTTTGCACTTGGCGTCTGGGGAAACTGTTTAAAATGTCTCTCTATTATAAAAAAAAATCTTGGAAGGGAGACCAGGGAGATGAGACATGATCTTCATGGAAGACACTTAAAAGACCTGCGAGACACAAGAGATTGTCCCAGGACCGTCTTGCGGGTACGTAGAACATGAGATTCTTGCAAGTCACGCAATACTTACAACCATTTTCAAATAAGACCATGGTCATCAAAACTCTCAGTCGTGTAAAGGCTTTTAGCAGACACAGATCCTCTGCTCTCAGCTCATATAAAGCGTATAAGGATAATACGTTCTAGATGAAACGTCAACGACTAAGCGAAGAAGAAAGAGCAGCACAGAGAAAAGAGACCCAAAAGCGCTGGAGAGAAAAAAGTGCAGATAAAAGATTATGAAAGCAGTGGAATTTGAAAGGCTCAAAAAAAACGAAGGCAGGATACACATGCAGAGAAAGCTAAAGAATATGAAAGCAGTAATATTTGAAAGTATAAAAAAAAGATAGTAAAGATCGCATTAGTGCAAACGGAAATTATTACTCGAAAAAAGGGAAAATTAGCACCATGGACCAGGTGTAATTGAAAAAATAGCAGGACAAAGTGAGGTCAGAAATAAAAGACAGAGTAGAAAACAAAGTAAAACATCATAAAGAGGTTCAAAAACGAGGGGGTGAAACACATGCAGAGCAGGTTAGAGATAATGAAAACAATGGAATTCAAAAGACACAAAAAAACGTAGGCACGATATACATGCAGAGCAAGTTACAGAATATAAAAGCAGAAAAATTAGAAAGTATCAAAAAAAGATAGTAAAGATCGCATTAGCGATAACAAAGAGAAATTATTACTCGGTAAAATAACAGAAAGGCGAATAGAGATCGAATATATGGACATAGGTGATATGTCAGAAGTATGAAAATATTGTAAGGCTTTGAAGTCAGAGACTTATAGATCATCTAATTCGTGTTGCCATCAGGGAAAAGTAGTGCTTCTACACAATGAGGAGGTGTATCCAAGAGAATTAAAAGATCTGATGTTTGGGGAAAGTGAAATCCACTAACAGTCAGTCAGTCAGTCATTTCCCAACCCGCTATATCCGAAAACAGGGTCACAGGGGTCTGCTGGAGCCAATCCCAGCCAGCACAGGGCACAAGTCAGGAACAAGCCCCGGGCAGGGCACCAGCTCACCGCAGAAACCACAAACACTACAGGCAAAATATAGGAGTCTACAGTCATCTTTTCGCATTCACATCATTCAATGCTCAAAACGTAGATTTACACAATAACGGACCATACACTATGAGAATCTATGGTCCCGCAACAATTAAAGCAAAGACAAGTTTAATTTCCGAGAAAACACAATTCAGTCAGGTGTATATTTATGTTTGCGGAGAAGCAATGCAAATTTTAACAGGTGACAAGAAAGGTAATGTAGTATATATTCCGCGAATAACATTAGACACCAAAGGAGACCTTGATAGGCCATTCATATTAAAATGTTTACAGTCTCCCGTGAGAATAGCTTTTGCTATGACACTTAACAAATCACAGGGACAAACATTAGAAAAAGTCGGATTATTTATTAGAGAAAAAGAAACAATATTAACTCATGGGCAGTTATACACTGCGTTGTCACAATGTATCTCCAAAAACGGAATCAAAATTCAATGTGATCTTGAAGAAAAGGTAATTCCAAATATTGTTTTTGCTGAAGCTTTAAAGTAAAAGTGCAAATAATGAAATTGAAACAATTCCAAAGGAAAAAAAAAGCTTTTAAAATTATATATCCGATTAACCAAACGCGGGGGCTGGCGAGCGAAGCGAGCAGG
>JANRMT010062814.1:84735378-84761794 GCA_026402145.1 Polypterus bichir lapradei | reverse complement strand
AGACTTTGGGCCCCATGAAAGGATATCAATTTGGGCACCACAACCTGATCAAGCCAAACCCACACAACGGCTGTGTTGTCACAACCCCCCAAACATATTGAAGCTTTTGATAACTTTATCTATGCTTGCTGGTAAAGCTCTAGTTTTGTCCCATACTTACTAAAGTACCTGTCCTGAGAGTCTCTCAAGTCATTCACTTTGTGCATCTCATTGCAACATATGCCACTAGTTCGCTTTCATCAAGAAGAATGAAGCGGAAGCCATGCTTCAACACTACTGATGTTGTTTACACTAACGGGACTTGCAAATTGTAGATCACCTTGGAAATTCCCAACTGTTTTTGATTGTTACAGACACAGAACACCCTTCCTCAGAACTGATTTCCAGCAAATATTTTTTGGTACCATGATATAGGGGACTAGCCACCAGAAACCTGTCATCCATTTTCACACATTCAAATTATATATCCCAATTGAAGATCATCTCTGTTACTGTAAACAGCATGGAAAACTTTTATAGCTTTAAATTTCAACTTTTGATTATTTTGGCAGTATACTCCATGATAAACATAATTTTCTGTGTGATAAACAATGAGATATTTATGATTCCTTTTTTGTAGGTGAGACAGAGCCAGGATATGTAAGTTTTCGAGTATTTAATTATGAGCAAACCCCGATGGCAGTCTGCTCTGGTGTCAAAGTAATTGGCTGCAACAGTGAACATGTAAGTAGTTTGAGTGTGGAGAGATGGTAGCCTTCTCTGATACACTCTTCTGCATGAATATGTGTAAGCTTCTGCTTTTCCTTTAATCTAAATTCTTTACTTTAATTTTAAATGTTTGCTTCAAATATCTGACTATAAGATTCAAATCTATTACAGCTATGTAAAAAAGTTAAAAACATATCAAACAAATGAATATAAGGTTTTTTTTTGCTATATTTTTTATATATCTAATGCATTAATAATATTTTAATAAAACTATATATATTACCTGTATAAACTAAATATTATTTAAGGGCACCAGCATACTATATGAAACTAAATATTTTCAAAATAGAACTTGAAATCTTTCCATTTAAGATCCAGATATTTCCTGTTTTCTCTTTAATAGTATTGCTTTGGGGGAGGAGGATATTTCAGTCCAGCAAGACAGTGTGGAGACTTTGCATCTTGGGACTGGGATGGCTATGGGACTCACACAGGCTGGAGTGCTTCTCAGAAAATAACAGAATCATCAGTCCTGATGTTTTACCGCTGAACTCTTTACAAAACCCTTTCTCAAAAAGCTTTATCTGTGGTAACACACATTTCCCTGATGTTTTGTTATTCCTGCTGTCATGGTATAGAATTGTTAGGTTTTTACAGGTAAATAGCAATAGAGAAATCAGTCAGGGTTAAACAGTAAAAAATGTGTTGTCATACAAGCTGAATGGAAAGTAAAAGTTCCCTCAAAAATGTGCTATTAGTGTCTATATGCATCCATCTATTCATTTTTATCCTGTTTAAGCTTACTTGCCTACTTACAGTCATATTGGGATTGTGTAATTTTCGGAAGATGATCAGTTTTATACATTTATTTGGATCAGTCTCTATGGTATCTGGTAGTGATGAGCAAAATGATATGCAAAAAATTAGTGAAAGATACTGCGTTTCGCTTCCAGCAATATTCATGCGAGTGATACAAGGAGAAAGGTATTTATTTCCTGTCTGGAAGTGTTTACATACAATTGATTCCTTATGTATCTGTCTATTATTTAGTACTGTATTTAAATAAAGATATCTAGTGAAAAGAAGAAGATCACTGGACTAATTTCCTGTCAGTACAATCCCTACTTTGTCAGTTATGATGACAATATTGATTAATGTAATCCTAAAGACACATCAGAGGCAGAAAACAAACTTGAAGTTTGCAGGGTGCTTGGAGAGTGTTGACCTCAAAGTCTTCTACAGAAATCAAGAAAGAGCAAAGAGCAAATGCTGGGTTATAGCAAGGGGCAAGCAGCACAGACACAGTCATCTGTTCAATGGGGCATTGTATTGTGTCTTCATGTGGAAAATATGCAGCATGTCACATTGAAAAAACACTCCTCCTTAGTGATGTAAATGAGAGGCATAAATGGAATTGGCTTTACTGGATTTGACAGATTACATGCTTTATGTAGCTGCAGAGAAGAACAGAGGTAAATATGTGTGAACAAGCCTCTAGGGAAAATATTCCTTGTATTTTTCATCCCAAAAATTTTTAAAACCATTACAAAATACGTTTTAGTTAGTTCACATTTGTATTTGTGTAATCACCTGCAAAACTAATTTTAGCCTCAGTTTTGTGAAACTGCATGAGAATCAAACCTTGCCCATTACATTTATATCTGAGAAAACTATATGCTGTGCACAGAACAAGAATGGATTTGCTTAAAAGTTCAATGAAATGTCAGTAGACTAGATTTCTCACTACAGTCTGACTTAACACTGTTGCATGTGCCAGCTATTAATTGAACGCCTGTGTTCTAAACCAGATATTTGTCATTTTAATGTATTCAAAAGCTATTGTTTGCATCTATAAATATCAGGCATATAATTTAATTCTTGTTTGTTTACAATAACTTGGCACCTCTGCTTTTTCCCCCGAGCCTTGTCTAAACATGCGGTTGCAACTGATCCTATCCCTGGTCTTCCTCTGGCTACTGCACCCACCAGGCTCTATGGCGGAGCCATAATTCTGCTTGCTCCACTGCATCATCTGCGTTCCACTATCTACTGGTCCCAACTGACACCCCTACCCTAGAAACTTTAGGGTCATTAGACTTTAAGCTCAGAACTACAGCACCGCTCTTGATCACAAAACCTTGAGTCTCAGTTTGCAGGGGTTCCTATAAAGTGTGATGCTGCTCAAGCTCCTTGGTAGACATAGCCATCTCCTCAGGTAACAGACAGCTCTCCTTTCTACGTCTAAAACTGTTGATATTGGAAATTCTTAGAGGAGCAAAGGCCACAGGATCCTTGGTAAAATCCCATGCTGGTAAATACACGACTTGAATTTTCCCAGAAGGCCTGTCTTGTCAAAATCTTTCAGCCACCACTCAAGTACCTCCCATTTGCTCTTAATGGATGTTGTATCCTTGAGACTGCTGTCAAAAATCTTCCTCAGACTTTTTACAAGCTCCTGAGATATAATTGGGATGAGTGTTTCTCCGATGAAAAACTGGAACGTATCAACTGCTTTGCCTCTCTTCAAGACTAACAATCTTAATTTCTCAGGCTTGAAAGACATCCTAGCCCATCCCATTAATCTTTTTAGCCCTTTCAGGATCCATCTCCCTCTAAGCACCGACTCCATGGTCACTATCAAATCATCCATGAAGGCATGAATTGGTGGTTGGCGAATCCTGGACTTGTAGCCTCTACACTCTGGTTCTATGGATTTCACCAATATGTCCATTGCCAGAGCAAACAGGATCACTGTGATGGTACAATCTGTGATAATCCCCACCTCCAATCTACGCCACTCTGATACACGTGACCCTGATGAGACTCTCAAGCTGAAGTTGCCATAATAGTCCAGGATCAGGTCCCTTACTACAAACAGAACATGGTGCCATACCAACGTTTCCAACACCAGCTTGTGGAGCATTGAGCCATAAGCATTGGGTACGTCTAACCAGAGCACCACCATGTCATCCATTCTCCTTGGCATCCCTAAGGAGCTGTGTGATCACCGCCATGTGCTCTAAGCAGCCTGGTATCCCAGGTGTCAATATACATATTTCTGTAAAAGAAGCCCACCAATCGCTTAGCTTCAATCAAGTCAAGTCAAGTTGGGGAGCATGCACAGGTACAGTGCGTTGCCCCACCCACCACATGACGAAACAGTTTGGGATCCCGGTTGGCAACCCCCCAGGTAGATACGTGGTCCAGTCCAAACCTCCAGAAATGACCCTCTATCTGCTGCATCCAAGTGTTACGTTAGGCAACCCCTTGGCCTGGTCCAGCCACTCGGGTCCCCTGAGGATCCTACGAGCTGGATCACCCTCGGGGAAATGCGCCACATGGCCATAGTGCCGTAACTGATGCTCCCTCCCAATGCAGGTAATGTGCCTCATTCGAGACTTCATGAGCAAATGCTCATTCGACACAATGTCAAACCAACGGTACTCAAGGAATTTCTGGAGAGACACAGTACCAAAGAAGTCCAGTCTTTGTCTCAGGTTACTGGATAGCATCAATATCTCACAACCATATAGCAAGACAGGAAGCACCAGGACTCTAAAGACTTGGACCTTCGTCCTTTTGCATAGATATTGGGAGTGCCACACACCCCTTTTCAGCGACCTCATGACCCCCCATGCTCTCCCAATCCATATACTGACTTCATTGGAAGAGTCACCAGAGACATGAATGTCATTGCCAAGGTAAGTAAACCTCTCGACAAGGTCGACACTCTCTCCGCAGAGAGAGGCTGTGCCTGAGAGGTCATTAAAGGCCTGGATCTTGGTTTTTATCCAGGAAACTCGCAAGCCTAGACACTAAGACTTCTCACTCAGTCTCTTAAGTGCCCATGATCAAAACCTCCATTGACTTTGCGAAGATCACAGCATCGTCAGCAAAGTCGAGATCCGTGAATCTTTCTTCACCAACAGATGCCCCAAAGCTAATGGACCCCATGACCTTGCCCAACACCCAGTCCATACAAGTGTTGAACAGAGTAGGAGCAAAAACACACCCCTGACAAATCCCAGAATCAACTGGGAAAAACACAGAGGTTCTGTACTCATGACATCCAGCAACCTCAAAGGGATCCCGTGAACCCTCAGGATGTCCCACAGTTGAACGCTTTATGAATATCGTCAAAGGCTGCAAAGGAACTCTCCCGATACTCGCATTTGCGCTCCATGAGAACCCTCGGTGCCAGGATGCAGTTGATGGTAGACTTCTTAGGCGTAAAACCAGACTGTTCTGGTCGCTGGTAGGTGGACAAGTGATCACAGATCCTATTGAGGACAACCCTAGCAAGGACCTTACCTGGCACCGAGAGCAATGTTATCCCCCTGTAGTTGCCGCAATCCAGGCGATCCCCATTCCCTTTCCAGATAGGGACGACAAGTCCCGTTTTCCAGTCAGTTGGGATGATGCCAGTCTCCCAAATGGAAGCAAAGACTGCTTGCAATGCCAGGAGGTCATCCTTACCATCAGCCCGGAGAAGTTCACCCCGGATACAACAGATCCCTGCATCCTTACCTCCTCTCAGCTAGTTCACCACCTGTGCAATCTCACTGAGATTTGGTGGTTCACAGGCAATTGGAGGATCAGCCTCAAGAATCATGGACCAAGAGATATCCAATGTCCTATCCGGAGGATTAACTTTAAACAGCTGCTCAAGGTAGCCAGCCCAGCAGGGCACAAGTGCGGTGTCATCTGTAAGGACTGTTCCATCAGCCGCCCTGACTGCGACTCTCCGAGGAACAGATTCGGATATGCATAATGCTTCGATTCCTCTTAAACAGGTAGTGGGTTGCTAGACCACAGATGGTGTGTCACTTGCTCACAGATTCCTCTAACAAATGCCTCATTATCTGCCCTCAGAACTCTTGCAGCCGTCCTTCTTAGTTCCCGGTACAGACCAGAGTTGCCATTGAGCCGTGCGCTGCGACTCCTATACAGTAGATGATATCCAGGGTGCCCTGCGAGATGAAACACCTCTTTCTGGGAAAACCGACAACATCAACACAACCCACAGCAACCTTCAGGGTCTTGTCACAGAAGGTCTCCCACATCACATTAGGATCAGCAGTCGCACCCAAATTCGCAAGTTCCTCACACAAACTGCGTGCAAAGTCATTAGAAACAGCCTAACCCTGCAGCTTTGCAAGAGACTCCAGCGTCTGCCCTTGAGGATGTGATCAATCTCCTTCACTGCACCACTTGTATTGGAGTACCAAGTCCAACGATGTGGCTCAGGGTGCTGGAACCAGGATCCAGTGATTCACAGCTCCTGACCTTTTGCAAAGTCAAGGAACATGGAGCCACTTTCACCACAGTCATCAGACCCATGGGGTCCGAGACAATCCTCATAGCCAGCCCTGTCAATGCTTGTGGCTATACTGAAGCCACTCATGACCAGAGGAGTGTCAACTCGTGGGTACCCACCAACCACAGAGCAAAGTTGCGAATAAAATGTCTCCCTCACCGAGACATCACTCACTGCGGTCACAGCATACACCGAGACAACAGACAAGGCACCCAAGGAGTGCCATAATCTGAGTCTCATAATACGCTAGTTTAAAGGATTGACATTAGACACTATCGGAAGAAGCCAATCCACTACAGCAACAGTTACTCCACGAGTATCACAGCCATCAGAGCGACTAGACCAATAAAAGGTGTATCCACCTACAGAGATCTGGCCAGTCCCAGGTTTGCGCACCTCTGAGAGTGCAGCCACTGAAATGCAGAAATTACACAACTCCTCCAACAGCAGAGGAAGATGATCATATTGCTGGAGATAGAAGACATTCTACGCACCTACCCGGATGAGCCACCTCAAATTGGGACCCAAGTGCTGCCGTGCAGCGGGCGACGCCTCAGCACCACACCAGTTCTGATCCCCAACAGACCTGACCCTATTGGCTCCCCAATGGTTTTGACTATTCCGGGGATGGGGAATCGAGGGCTTTCCCTGCAAGATGGAGGACCATTTGCAGGGCCAGATGCAGTTTAACGTCATACCCAGGACACGTAAAGAATGAAGAATATTTTTCATTCTATACTGAGCAATGAGATAATTCCAAATTGGCTGATCTTCTTAGAATCCACCTCCTTAGGGATCCACACTCCTTCCGCACACGTCCACTACTGTGCTACTTTGCCTCTTCTCCGGGTGACCTTAAGGATCCTCCAAAGCCGGTGCAGCATTTTGGGACACTGCTTGTACAACTTATAAGTTGCCAGGCTTTGTCCTGGTGCTGACTTAGACCTTACTTTCCTCACCAATTTCTACACTTCCTTCAGGGATGGCTTCCTCAGCTCAAATGCCTCGACAAGCTCCAGTGGTCTTATCATGGCCCCACACTCCCCTTGATCTTGATCTCTGCTGGGGTCACTAAAGGTACTGTGAAGATGCTGATCCACTTCTTCCTTCGGACACCCCAAGCGTCCACTGTGTTTCTGCCCTAAGAGCTGCCTGGTGAACACAAATGGGTTGTTAATGAAGGCCATCCACTTCCTAGCCCTCTCCCTCCACCGCTCATATGCTGCTCAGCTCTATTCAGATTGAGGAACCTCCATCTAAGTATGAAAAAGAGCTCTGTCAGTGGCACTCTTTCTTCTCCAGTAGCCATCTTATGTTGCTTCTTCAAGGCTTTTAATTCTTTTATAGCCCTCTTGTTCTTATTGTAAGGAAACTTAGCTTCCGCTTCCTCACCGAACATTTCAGCAGCCACACTCACTATGATAGTTGTCATCGTCTGCAGCCTCCTCTCCACATCTCCTTTAGCTGTTACTTCCAGCACCTTATCTATATCCTCGTCCAACTTGTGCCATGTTTTGAATGCCTGAGGCCACCTGATCCTCCTCCTCTTGGACTGCATACCTAAAGGGACTGCTGGCACCATGCAGAGGCTCTGGGCTCTGTGGGATGCTTCCAGGCCCGGCTCCTCCTCTGTCTCACCAGGTACTCGACCTATGCATTGTGGTGTCTGCAATCACTCCTTGCATTTCATTCTTCCCTATGTGAACGCTGGCCCGGACACAGACAGACGGACATCGCTCTTGCACCCAACACACGTTTATTTACAATATATTTACAGTTAGTGCACTTCCCAGTGCCTCCAGCACCGTTCCCCCAATGTCCAGGGCACACAGTCAAATTGCCTCTCTCCTGGCCGCCTCCAGTCCTCTCTCCAGCTCCGTCTCTCTTCCAACCGACTTCCGCTCTCGACTGAAGGGAGGCGGCCCCTTAAATACGAACCCGGATGGGCTCCAGCTGCTCCCCGGCACTCCTCCGCAGACACGCCCCAGTGTGGCGGAAGTGCCGGCTGCGCACCCAGAAGCCGTCCGGGTGTCCCCTGTCGTCTTCCCCCCAGCACTTCCTGGTGTGGCGGAAGTGCTGGGCTCCTGGGTTGTTCAGGTACCGGGGCACCGCCTGGCGGTGGCCACCGGTCCCTACAGGGCTGGGCTTCCAAGCCCTTTACCCGTGGCCCCCAACATAACCAGGACGGACGCCCCCTCGCAGTCTGGAGGAGGTACAAGCCTTCCTCCGGTCCTCCTGGGCGTCCCGGCCGGGCTCCAGCACCGGCCGGATGCCACACCTAGTATATCTTTAGGTCTCTCTCATTCTTGCAGATTTTGAGCAACAACACTCTCTACTCATTGTCCTTTGTCCACTGCTGTCATTCGTTACCTTTGTATCCCTCCTGTTGGGTTGCTTATCCTCCAACCCTCTCCCTTACTTTAGTTCCTTCTTCTCAGAAGGTGTGGTTTGGAATGCTAACCCAAAATGCCCTGTTTGTTGTGTTTCCAAGCTGCCATCTGCTTCTCTAGATATCACCAACCTATTCTCGGTTCCTGGTAGTCACTCCAGTCATTGCTATGATACATCTTCTGATGCAAGCTGGGGCACATCACCAGTGATAAGGAAGCCTGTCCATTGCATCTTTTATTTTCTTATTATGAACGCGGATATACTCCATTAGAGCTGCCTGTGATGGAATGGTCAAAAGTAAAGACAGAGATATATATTTAAAGATAAATAAATTTACATTACTGTGATGAATTAATGCTTACTCTGATTGTTTCACTAGCTTGCATTCATTCGAAAACAAGAGGCATTTAAACAGAGAACATTAACCATTCTTGATACTTAGAATACTTTTCAATACACTTTGAGTTCCTGTGTGCGTGACGAAGTCTTACTGGGTACAGGACGGTCAGCCAATTTCTTGTACCATCTCCTAGAACCTTCTTGTTCTTTGTTGTTTACTTGTCCTTTATCTAATTTCCTGATATGCCCGAGCAAGTTTCTTACATTCCTTTACCCTTTTATTGTAAGATACTGTAGATGCTATATTTTAATGTGGAAAGTATAACAAAACACTTTATGCACAATAACTATATTACCCCTAAGTCTCATTTTCCTTCCACATTTGTTAAACAGCACAAGGTTGGGTTTGGTATGGGAGTACCTGGTATGTACGACTGTGTAACCATTAACAGCAGATATTCTGCCATGTAAACAAAGTGCAGGTCTGGTGTACTTGTGTACTAGAACATGGGAGAGTCCCGAGGCTTTGGAAAACATCTTGCATCACCCTAATCCCAAAGGTATCATGTTCTAGTGAGCTGAATGACTTCTGGCCTGTCTCGCTGACGTCACATGTGAAGAAGACCATGGAGCGGCTGCTGCTTCACCACCTGAGGCCACAGGTCCGCCACACCCTCGACCCTTTGCAGTTCGCATACCAGGAGATGGTGGGAGCAGATGATGCCATCATCTATATGCTACACAGATCCCTCTCCTACTTGAACAGAGGCAGTGGTGCTGTAAGAATTATGTTTCTGGACTTCTCTAGCACCTTCAGCACCATCCAACCTCTGCTCCTTAGGGACAACCTGACAGAGATGGGAGTAGATTCATACCTGGTGGTATGGATCATGGACTATCTTACAGACAGACCTCAGTATGTGCATCTCGGGAACAGCAGGTCTAACATTGTAGTCAGCAACACAGGAGAGCCACTGGAGACTGTACTTTCTCCGGTCCTGTTCAGCCTATATACATCGGACTTCAAATACAACTCGGAGTCCTGCCACATGCAAAAGTTCGCTGACGACACTGCTGTCGTGGGCTGCATCAGGAGTGGGCAGGAGGAGGAGTATAGGAACCTAATCAAGGACTTTGTTAAATGGTGCGACTCAAACCACTTACACCTGAACACCAGCAAAACCAAGGAGCTGGTGGTAATTTTTTGAGACCCAGGCCCCTCCTGGACCCCGTGATTATCAGAGGTGACTGTGTGCAGAGGGTACAGACCTATAAATACCTGGGAGTGCAGCTGGATGAAAAAATTGGACTGGACTGCCAATACTGATGCTCTGTGCAAGAGAGGACAGAGCCGACTATACTTCCTTAGAAGGCTGGCGTCCTTCAACATCTGCAATAAGATGCTGCAGATGTTCTATCAGATGGTTGTGGCGAGCGCCATATTCTACGCGGTGGTGCGCTGAGCAGGTTCCTGTCAATAATGGAGAATCCACTGCATCCACTGAAGATTACCATCTCCAGACAGAGGAGCAGCTTCAGCTGCTGTCACTGTCCTGCTCCACTGACAGACTGAGGAGATTGTTCCTCCCCCACACTATGCGACACTTCAATTCGCATATAAGGAAAAAAGGAAAAGTTAACATTATACAAAAGTTAACATTATACAAAATTATTGTCTGTTTTTACCTGTGTTTTTATCACTCTTTAATTTAATATTGTTTTTTATCAGTATGCTGCTGCTGAAGTATGTGAATTTCCCCTTGGGATTATCTATCCATCTATCTCTACTTCAAGCCCTGGCTATGTGCCTACTCAATTCTTCCTCACTGAAACACAAGCATGCATTATCAAATCAGTGGCAGCAAACAGTATCTTTGCAAAGTAAAGAAAAAGGCTTTGGCAAAGTGAAAAAATATAGGCAGTCGTAACTTTTTTTTAGTTATTATTGTCTAGTTGTATGAAGAACTGACACAGCAGTTCACATCTGGGCATCAACACTCATTGCCAATAATGGTGTTTGACTATGATTCTCTAAGCAGACTCCACACCCCAGGCCCTGAAGGGTGCAGTGTTTTGCAATATGTGTGCAAATATTAAGACATAGATAAATAACTAATAACATATTTGGTTACATTTGAAGGCTTTTCATCATACTGGGACTCCAGTACAATTTAGCTCCATTATAAAGTGCAAGCATGGGCTAGTTATTTTTCAAAATGTATAAAATATACTTCACTTTAGAATGTAATTTCATAAGGCAAACTAATTATATACCATTCCGGTAAAGAAATAATTTTAACTTAAAAAATACAGAATTTATTCTTTAAACTTAATTAACAATTATCAGAATCAAAACAACTATATCTCTAGCTATTGATCATCTCCTTATTAACACACTAGAGAGTTTTTTAGAATTCCCTACTAATTCCAGATTTTGAGATGTACTTGTCCTTTGCTGTATCTGTTCAAAATTTGCCCTACCAAAGTTAAACTTAACAGTTTTAGTCTTTGCATCTGTGCTCTTCTAAAACACTGAGAATTGTATTATATTATGTTCACTTGATTCTAGTGATTCAATCACCTCTACACCCTCAATTATACCTTATAACAAAATACTAAAGCTAAAAAGGCTACCCCATGCATTTGTGTATTAACATATTGAGTTAAAAATAAGTTATTGTTTACATCTAAAAACTCTTGCTGTTGTACTTGGCAAATTGCAAGGTTAGCCCAATTAATATTTGGGTAGTTAAAAGTCCCCCATGATTATAAGATCTCCCTGTAAACTTTCCTTTTTAATATCATTAAAACAATGTGCATTGAAAATACTGACTGCCTTGGAGTGTCCATAACACACTTCTAAAATAAAGCCTTTTTCCCTAATGCTTTCCAGACAAATCCAGATGCCCTCACTAAATTGCGCCTCATCATCCAACTGAAAAAGATTTGCATTTAAATCATGTTTAATGTAAATGGCACTCCCTTCCCGTGTCTGTTCCTTCCTAAAAATGTGTACCCATTTATGTTATACTCATTACCATCTTTGTTACTTAGCCAGGTTTATGTTATTGCTGTAATATAATTATGCTCACCAGCTCACTCATTTGTTTTATTTTTCATATTTCTAGTATTAAGGTAAGGTATATTTTTTAATGTTTACTTATTTTAGTTTTGCACTAAGTTTGGGCTTGAATTTAAGTTACTATGCACATTTACTTCAAATTAAAACAAAAAATATATCACCAGTTCAGAAAAAACCATGCAGTATTAAATGCTGTTTATTGAACATTCGATCTCTTGGCACTAAAGCTGTTTTAGTAAATGATATTATATTAAGCACAAAATCTGATCTGTGTCTTCTTACTGAAACCTGGCTTAGTAAATGTGACACTGTTCCCCTAGCAGAGGCGTCACCAGATGGATACTCGTTCCTTCATAAGTCTAGAGATTGTGGTCGAGGCCTTGGAATAATTCATTGTAACAAAATGCAAATCACTTCTAAAAATTTAGGCAACTTTACATCCTTTGAGGTATTCATTTTAAATATTAAAACAGATTCCAACACAATTATAATGCTAGTCTACAGACCACCAGGGCCATATTCATTGTTCATGACTGAATTTAGCAACCTTCTATCTGATTTGGCTATAAATTATGATCACGTAGTTCTGATGGGGGATTTTAATGTACACATTGATGTGGAAACTGACACTTTTAGCAAATGTTTTACTTATTTGTTAAATTCAGTAGGATTTTGTAAGATTGTCAAAGGTCCAACTCATAATCATAACCACACATTAGATTTAATCATAACTTACAAAGTTGAAATTCAAAATTAAAATATTACTCCATTAAATGAAGTTATTTCCGATCACTTCTTAATTACATTTGATTTAGTTCTGCCCATGCCAACGCACTCACAGATTAAAACAAAGGCAGTGCGACATCTAGATTGTAATTCTGCTTCAAAATTTATAGATACCTTGAGTAAGTCGAGTGTAATTGTGGAAAACCATTTAGATCAGTTAACATCAAATGTAAACGTGGAAAACAATTTAGATCAGCTAACATCACATTATAATGTGACCTTGAGAGATGCTCTGGACACAGTGGCTCCCCTTAAAACAAAGGTGATCAAAGCACATAGAAACTCTCCCTGGTTTAATGAAAATACTCAAGTTCTTAAATTAGAGTGTCGAAACTGAAGTGCAAATGGAGAACAACAAAGCTACATGTCTTTCAAATTGCATGGACAGAGAGTGTTAATAAATATAAAAAAGCCCTCTTTAAAGCTCGCTCAGAATACTATTCTACATTAATGGATAGCAATAATAAAAATCCTCGGGTACTGTTTAGAACAGTGGCTAAATTAACAAATGGGAAATCAGATCAACAGTGCAAAATACCAACAGATATTAGCAGTACAGACTTTATGAACTTCTTCAATGAGAAAATTAAAAATATAAGATCCCAGATCTCAGCATCACAGTACAAACCAAATACTAGCTTAGCAGACCCTACCGCACATTGCATTCAGCACTTTAGTAATTTTAATCCTGTAACTGAGCAGGAAGTCTTAACTTTAATTACTAAAATGAAGCCCACTACTTGTTCCCTAGATCCAGTGCCAACAAAACTAGTAAAAAATGCCATGGATGTTCTTGCCTATTTTAACCATTATCAATAGTTCATTATTGCATGGCACAGTACCTAATGCACTAAAAGTGTCAGTCATTAAACCTTTACTTAAAAAGTCAGACCTAGACCCACACATACTAAATAATTATAGGCCTATTTCAAATTTACCATTTCTCTCTAAAATACTAGAAAAAGTAGTCGCCAGTCAGCTTCAGTCACACCTTACGCATTACAATTTATTTGAGAAATTCCAGTCTGGTTTTCGCACTGGTCATAGTACAGAAACTGCACGAACACGGGTTGTAAATGACATTCTGATATCCTCTGATGAAGGAAACTCCACTGTAATTATGTTGTTAGACTTAAGTGCAGCGTTTGACACCATTGACCATTCTATTTTACTGCACAGGCTAGAAAACGATGTTGGGCTTACAGGCCCCGTGCTTGCTTGGTTTAGTTCTTATTTATCAAATCGATTCCAATATGTACAGAAATGTGCTGACAGTACTCCATCATTATACACAGAAGTTCAATATGGTGTCCCGCAGGGCTCAGTACTGGGACCTTTACTGTTTTCACTTTACATGCTTCCACTGGGATCTCTCATTAGGAAACATAATGTTAATTTTCACTCGTATGCAGATGACACCCAGTTATACCTTTCATGTAAATCAAATGAAGTTTCTCCGATGTTGTCTTTAATTAGTTGTGTTAGTGAATTAAAGGAGTGGATGAATGAGAACTACTTGTCTTTAAATACAGATAAAACAGAGATGTTAATTGTTGGAGGGAATGACGCTGATCACAGCAATATTTTGTCATCATTTAACTCAGTTGGAATCCCAATTAATTTTACTGAATCAGCCCGCAATCTAGGAGTTATTTTTGATTCTAGCATGTCATTTAAAGCACATATTACAAAGTTGTCCAAAACATGTTTCTTCCATCTTAAAAATGTTAGGAAATCAAGGTGCTTTCTAAATAAGCAGGATTCTGAGAAATTAATTCATGCATTTATCTCTAGTAGGATTGACTACTGCAATGCGGTGTTCACTGGATGTTCAAACTGTTCTCTATACAGCCTCCAGTTAATCCAAAATGTGGCTGCAAGAATTATTACAAGAACAAGAAAATACGAACACATAACTCCAGTTCTTAAATCCTTACACTGGCTCCCGGTTAAGTTTAGGGCAGATTTCAAAATCCTCCTTTTAACATATAAAGCATTAAATGGCCAAGGTCCAGCTTACTTGTCTGAACTTATCATGACTTACAAACCTGAGCGCACATTAAGATCTCAAGATGCTGGTCTGCTTATGATTCCAAGGATTAATAAAATAACAGTGGGAGGTCGAGCTTTTAGTTACAGGGCCCCTAAACTTTGGAATGGTCTTCCTGCTTCTACAAGAGATGCCCCTTCGGTCCCAGCCTTTAAATCTCGGCTGAAGACTCACTACTTCAGTTTAGCATATTCTGACTAGAGCTGCTGATTAACTGTACATACTGCATCTCTGTTGTTAGTCATTAGCACTAAAACATAAGTAACATGATTGTTATAATTTGTTACTAACCCTCACCTATTCTGTTTCTGTTCTCGGTACTCAAATGTGGCAATTGGTGCCATGGCCCACCTGCCAAGTTGTTTGCCTGCCTGTGGTAAAGTCATCCCTGATGGAGGATCACAGGAATCATGGGAAAAAGGGGTCCTTTTATCGGATTGGCTGGCTGAGCAACGTTTCAGCCGTGGAATGGCCAAATGGGGAGGCAGCTTGATGGATGAGGTCTCCAGGACTTTAAAAATATCCAAATCTTATTATGTGATATCATCTAATGTTAAATTCTGCTCCGTACTTCTAAAATTTTTATTATTATGCTGTATTAAGGATTTGTTCTGTTCTGTGTATTGTATTGTATTGACCCCCTTCTTTTGACACCCACTGCATGCCCAACCTACCTGGAAAGGGGTCTCTCTTTGAACTGCCTTTCCCAAGGTTTCTTCCATTTTTCCCTACAAGGTTTTTTTTGGGAGTTTTTCCTTGTCTTCTCAGAGAGTCAAGACTGGGGGGCTGTCAAGAGGCAGGGCCTGTTAAAGCCCATTGCAGCACTTCCTGTGTGATTTTGGGCTATACAAAAATAAACTGTATTGTATTGTATTGTATTTGTTTATACAATATTGCTTGTCCCTTTATGTAGAATTCTAAAACTGGCCTGTCCTAAACCCCTTGTCACCTGTTCCTTCTGGTTCAGTGATCCCAAGCTTGAGGCACTGGATCAATTAGAATCTCTAGCAGACGTAAGCTTCAAGGATGACTCATTTGTCCAAGCCACCCTGCAAAAATTCCAGCATTAAACAGGGCTTGCTTTGTACTGGCCTAATTTTTTAAAATTTGGATTTGAACTACTAAACTGCTCAACCCATTTATTCAAATTAAATCATTTAATTTAAGTTATTAAAATTAATATGAGATTAAATAACTACTGCAATTATTTATTTTCACCTTCTCTGCCTAAACATTTTGTGCTCTTTCCTATGAATTAATACTGTTGCCCTTATAATAGTGATAACTTTCCCAAGCACTAAAAAACTGTCCTATAAAACATTTTGCACACTACTTCCTTCTTACTAAGAAAACTCTCCTACTGAATACTATCCACCAATGGGTATTCACTGATTTACTTATTTGTTTCTATTGTTGCTTGTTCCTGCTTGGCACTCCCTCACTAGATTACCTGTCTATGCACTGCAGAGCACCCTCTCTTTACCAGTTTCAAGGCCAGTCACCTACCTATACTTAAAATGTTTTTCCTTATGTATGTATATGCCCTAACTCTCTATAATCACCAGTGCTTTAATACTGAGTGCTATATATTATTGTATACAAATATTCTTTATATACCTTAACTTCTTCCCACTAAGGAGTCTGAGATACTTTTAAGAGCTCTTTGCTATGATGCTGGTTATTTACTTACAGATTTGATGGTTTCTTTAACTGTTTTCTATGATTTCTGCACAAATTGTACCTCACCTCGCAGACAGTACAATTTTAAATACAAGTAACATTTCTAACCAGTTTTCCAAACATTCAGCTACCTTTGCTGAAAATTCCTGCATAGTCCTTTAGTGGCCACCAAAAAACAAAAGTTTATAGGAGCAAAAGTTGTATTTTAATGAACTCTCAGACAGTAGTAACACAAAAAAAAACGCTCAACACTACTCGTTGTTGTGATGTAAGATTTTGCATATAACTTGATAAATGTTTTGTATGTCTTTATTTGTAATTTAAGCGAAACAATATAATTTAGTGTTACTTTGGTGAGAGGCATTCGTGTTTGCCCCCCCTTTACGTCTCTTTGTAATTTTACGACAGGATTTAGGGATGTGTCTTAAACCAGTTTGGCGAGTGTTTCTTTGCTAAAGTCTTTCTCTCATCCCCCACATAAAGCCAGGTTAGCTTAACATATGGTCCTGGGGGGGTTGCAGGTGTTAAGATGTACTATTTCCACCCATTGGTCTGAGATATGGCTGTTTTAAATTGGCTTGTCTCAGAGGCCTTTATTGGTTGTAGGGGTTGGACAGAAAACCTATAAATTTGCTTGCTCAACCACATTCTCTCTCTCTAACCAACATATGATGAAGAAGCATCTCTCTTCCTAACCTGTGATGATGTAGAAGTATCTTTCTCTTGCTAACAACTGAAGAAGACCATCACACCATGAACTGAAGACAACACAATGAAGAGCACAGCTTCAGCCATTTTGAACAGACATGTGGCTAAAAGCTGAGCACCAATGATGCCTTAACTAGAGACATTAAGTAACTACAAGTCTGTGTGCCACCTGAATTACACATCACCATTTTATCAGGTTGTATGGCTGCCAATATTCAAATGTACTTTGCATTTTGTTATTATTTATGAATATTATTAGTAATACACTATTTTATGTGTAACTTAACTCCTGCTTGTCTTTTTACTACATCTAATTGCCTGAGGTTATAGATATAGAAGGGAAGGTGGGGATAAGTTATATAGAATAATACCTTATAAACAGTGGTAAGTCTGAGAGATTAGGCATTCTAAGGCTACATATTAATAATACAATAGGGGTAAGTACAGCAACATATATTACTCTACCAAGATAAAACACTCCTACATCCACTCGCAAAGATGACATGAGCATGTCAATACATCAGTCTCTATCTCCAATTGGTGGGAGTAAAGTTTCCAGGGATTTTAATGCAGAACTGTGTGATTACATACAAATATTAATAAGCAAAGAGGAATACATCCATCCATTCATCTTCTAACGTACCAGTTTATCCAGAGCATGGATGCAGAGAAGCAGGAGGCAGGAACAATCCCAGGAGAAAGAAAAAAACCCACTTCTACATTCACCTTTCTCCAGCTGTCATATCACCAAATAAGGCACAACTTTCTTTTCTCGTGAGACTTCATAATACACACGCTTCTTGACTGACTACAAAGGCTCATCTCCATGCCAGTTTTAAATCAGTTGGCTTTTATTTTCTGGTTGTTCTGATCTCCACAATTGTGCTTATTAGTGCAGTGTTAGCAAAACCTTACAGGAAAAATACCACCATTTGTCTCCCTGCAGAAATCAACATGGAAGATCAAATTACCTCCTTAATTATCGACAATGGTTCTGGTATGTGTAAAGCAGGATTCGCTGGTGATGATGCTCCTCGAGCTGCTTTCCCTTCTATTGTTGGTCGCCCAAAACATCAGGGCATCATGGTTGGCATGGGGCAAAAAGACAGCTATGTTGGAGAAGAGGCCCAGTGTAAGAGAGGCATACTGACCCTGAAATATCCAATTGTGCATGGCATTGTTACCAATTGGGATGACATGGAGAAAATCTGGCATCACACCTTTCATAATGAGCTGCGTGTTTCCCCTGAAGAGCACCCCGTCCTTCTTACAGAAGCTCCACTGAACCCCAAAGCCAACAGAGAAAAGATGACACAGATCATGTTTGAAACCTTCAACACCCCAGCCATGTATGTTGCTATTCAGGCTGTGCTCTCTCTCTATGCCTCTGGCCGTACCACTGGTATTGTCATGGACTCTGGTGATGGTATCACCCACACAGTTCCAATCTTTGAAGGTTATTCCCTGCCTCATGCCATTGTTCGTTTGTGCTTGGCAGGCTGTGACTTGACTGATTACCTCATGAAGATTTTAACTGAGAGAGGCTATAGCTTTACCACATCAGCTGAAAGAGAAATTGTTCGTGATATTAAAGAGAAGCTCTGCTATGTTGCACTGGATTTTCATCAAGAGATGACTACTGCTGCCTCTGCACCTACTCAAGAGAAGACCTACGAGCTGCCCGATGGCCAGATTATCACCATTGTAAATGAGAGGTTCAGATGCCCTGAAGCTCTCTTCCAGCCCTCCTTGCTGGGGATGGAATCATGTGGTATACATGAGACTACTTTCAGCTCCATCATGAAATGTGATATTGATATCCGGAGGGATCTTTACTCAAACATTGTGTTGTCAGGTGGCACTACAATGTATCCAGGCATTTCAGAAAGAATGCACAAAGATATCACAGCCCTGGCTCCAAGCTCAATAAAAGTAAAGATCATTGCCCCTCCGGAGCGTAAATATTCAGTTTGGATTGGAGGCTCCATCTTGGCCTCTCTGACTACCTTCCAGCGTATGTGGATCACCAAGCATGAGTATAATGAATGTGGCCCATCTATTGTCCATCACAAATGTTTCTAAAAGTTGAAATAACTGCTTGGATTTTGTCACTATTACTGCTCCAGTTTAAAAATGGCACCAGTACATTTCATTTAAGTTTTGTAATTTGAAAGGGTTTTTGCTTTTTTTTTTCTACCCAAGATTTAAAACACTGGAACAGAAAGGAAACTTTTTTGGAACCAGATGTAAGTTCTCAGTGATTCTAGTTCAGGATATATTCTTTACTTTAATGATGTGAATCTGTAAAGTCCAACTCATAAATCGAGATCACATGTCCATACTTACACTTAAATTATGTTTCAGAAAGTAGATTTTATTGAACGCTTTCCACCATTGAAATATATATAAATGTATTTTTTTATTTATTTATATTGGGTTTACTTTAATTTAAAATAAAAGTTAATATCTTACTTGGCTGTTTCGAGTCAATTTCTATTGGATGAGGCAGAGATTCTTGAATAGGAATAGTAATAACATTTTCATGAAAGAAGCAAAAAAGAATTTAGAATTAGGTTTTCAGTGTTTATGGATGGCTATAAGAATAAAGGTTGGGATCTATTAAATATATATCAATGCAAAACAGACTTTAACAATTATTTTTGCATTGGTAGTGGGCTTTATGTTATATATATCTGAGATGTAGATATAAAAAAGTAGTAAATGCATTTATATTTTCTTATCTAGATGCAATGGATTGTAAATGCATATACTGGAGTAAAATGTGTATTAGTCTGTCTATTTACTATAATTAGCGGCAGCCAATTTGTCTTATACCAGTCACTACTATGCCTAAAGGAAGTTTTTGTTAGTTTATTGTCAGTAACTAAATGATTGAAAACAATAAAGAGTTGAAGTAAACATTTCAATATTTCAGGAAGAGAAGGTAGGAATAGCAGTACTGTCACAATGTACTGTGAAATGTTTATAGGCAAGATATAAACCAAAATGTGCTCAGCAAAACTTGGAAAATTTTGATCTAGACTGGGGATGGGATAATGACACAAAAGAAAAGATACTATGTGATGCATCTAGTGAGGGCTGAGTTCAATTCTGTTGTTTCAGGTACAATGATGGCTGAAACTAAAAAATTTGGGGTATGATCCGATAAGAAAAAAAAATTGGATTTAGGAGGTCCTTATTGTCACATGTACAGAGTACAGTGAAATTCATACTAGCATGTGCTAATCAACATTGTCTTCATTAACCTGCCTTTTCAGGATTTTGTGTTTTAGAAGCAATGGAGATTTAACTTCCTTTATTTTATATTAGTCCTTTGACCTACATAAACAATTAAGGTCTTATGGGAGTTTTCCAGCCCTGCCTACAGATGTTCTGTTTGTTTAAGGGAGGCTTATGATAATCAATGCACCCTGTGGTATCTTGTGGAAAGTTCTAAAACAGAAGGAAGTTCCTGAGCTACAACTATACCATATGCACCTTTCAGATCTTGTACCTGTAGAGCAAGAGTTTTATTTGCATACTTACAATCAAGTCTAATTCCTTTAAAGTATATATCCCGTATTTGATTTTGTAACAAAACAAGGTACCATAGAGACTTGGAGATTATTCAGAAAGGTATCTGAAGGTAGCCTCTCTTCATCTTGTGGATGATGCAGTTTTCTGGGCCTCATCACACTCTGACCTTCACTTTGCAACACCAAACTAAAAGTTATTGAACTACCATGGTTCCTTGCTTTCTACAGTTTAGTGGAGAACAGTTTCCCCAAGTGAAGTAGTACATATATTTTGGTGATTGTTTACAAATGACGGTAAAGGTGATAAATAGATTAGACTTCATATCTGTGGTAGTCAGGAACCAGGTTTTTGGTCTAAATCTTGTGTCATCTTCCTGGTCACAAGCTCTGGGAAGTAATGCAATAAATGAGGCTGTAGGTGCAAGAGACCAAAGAGAAGCTTTTATGGATAACTGCTAGACTTGAACCCTCCATTAACAGGGAACTTAAAAATATAAGGATCATGCTGCTTTTCCAGTTGAAGAAGATCAATTTTAAATGCTTTTCACCTCCTTATGAGGACATTTACTGATAAACTCCCTTGGGTATGCACCAGATGTGGATTACTGTGAGAGGGCACAAGAGTACACCCAGGACACGGGAGACTGTTTATATAAAATCAGAACGTTTCTCAAAAATAACTGCAGACTGTTTCTAGAAATAGGGTGAGCTTGCCTGATGTTTCCATGGTGTCCTTTGCTAGGAAAAGGAGATGAAGAATAGGCAAGTCACATTTTCTTTTGCAATTTTATGGAGGTTGCCATAGTCAAGGACCAAATTACAATGATATGAGTAGCAGCCTGGACAGGAGATCCATTTTAATCTGACCTGACAACCTCTCTCTCTGATATTGAATCCAAGTTAACAGCAGAACAGTGGAGAACGTGTGATATTTCAGCACTCGAGCTGAGAATTGCCATCTGCAAGATGTTGAATAAGCTGCTGGCTTATTCAAGGTCAGCTGGTCATTCAATGATCTATGGGTCAGTATGCTTGCAGAAATACCAGAAGTGGCCAGGTTATGCTCTAGGAACGACATCTTAATGGTACTGCAGGGTGATTAGGGCTAGGGAAAGACAAAATCTGTATTATTCATAACAACTTCTTCAGTAGTACCTTTCCTTGTGTGTCTTTCTATTAGGCAGCAACTCACCCTTTTTGTACACCTGAGCCTTACTTGTGTCATTCTGGTTACAGAGTCTGCAGTGTGAACATAGCCTGAAAATTGTATCATCTTAAAATAAAGGTTGAATGAATCAAATTCCCTGAATGAATTTATAAGTGGTGAATAAACTGGGAAAGCTAATATTATACTTGGACAGAATTAAAGGATATTTTAGATAAGACATTTGAATAAAGTGGGAAAGCTAATATTGTACTTGGACAGAATGTTTGGTCTGCTTGACAATGACTCATAGGAATGGCAATTTGTTTTTCAAAGGACAAAGTATTCTGGAATGTATGCAAATAAGACAGATGATATACATGCAAATGTTAAAGTAAATATTATTTCATCTATATTTATGTTTAAGCACAGATAAACTAACCACTGTGCAAATGCTTATAAGATGTAAAATTGGGGCTTCAGACTTTGTAGAAAACATGTTTTTCCAATTTAGACCTTAAAAAAGAAAGGATTTTATGAGTATTTTGACACACAACTTTTATAAAAGAGACGTGACACACAGGTTAATACGAGACTCAGTGAGACACAGTGTTTAGTAGGAGAGAAAAAGAGGGGATAGGCCATATATA
Source organism: Polypterus bichir lapradei (assembly GCA_026402145.1). Lineage (NCBI taxonomy): Eukaryota > Metazoa > Chordata > Cladistia > Polypteriformes > Polypteridae > Polypterus > Polypterus bichir. The sequence goes on along the minus strand of JANRMT010062814.1, from coordinate 84,739,403 downwards.
AGAGAGTGGGCTTGGGCAGTTTTGAAGACAGATCATTCTGTGAAAAGTTTATCACCACTTTCAAAATGAAAACAATTCTATAGAGAAGAGGAAAAGGGCTGCACAATGGAATGTACTTCTAGAGAACACCGCAGTCTGATTAAGAAGAAAGGACTCTCAATTTACGTTGACATCTTTTTTGGTTTTACTGAAATAAAGCTCTATGGACATTGAATAAAATTATTCAGATTGTATGTTTTCTTCTATTTTGATTTCTATCAACCACCAAACCTCAAACAACTGATTGTCCGAAACTCTATGTGTGGCTCAGAAGCAAGTGGCACATCTCCCTGTCTGCAGAACAGGTGTGGCACCTGTGCACATATCTACACGACAGATCAGGTAGTTATACCACATTGCCAGCAGGAGCATAAAATAAAGGGTTTGTTCACATGCAAATCTGCTAATGTGGTCTACCTAATCATGTGCATAAGGTTCCCCAATACTGGACTGTATGTAGGGGAAACTGGTCAGACACTGCGCCAGCGAATGAACTCACATAGATTTCATATTAACAGTATTGGCCACAGCATAAAGGATCTGAGGGTCACTGTGGTTATGGGTAATTTCAAGACCCAACAGGAGCGGAGAGAATGGGATTACAAACTTATGCTTAAGTTCAATACTCTACAAAATGGTCTGAATAGAGTCAAGAGTTTTATGAACAGATATGTGGACTAACAGACTGATTGACCAGCTGACTACATCAGAGGCCTATCTTACAGACAATGCATTTAAAAAAGAACTTACAGGACTTTCTCTAGTGATGGTTATCTCTACATTTTATTAGTTCATTGTTCTCTTCTTTCAGGGTTAATTCATCTAAGGTTTATTAATTTTGCTAACATTTGAACAAAAAGCTTGGTAAGATGAATGAAAAAAATCACTTTGCTATCCCAATATAAGCTAGAGTATTTTTCAGTTTCTTTCAGTTACACCTTGCCTGATGAAGGGGCCTTAGCTGCCTTGAAAGCTTGCATTTGTAATCTATTTAGTTAACCAATAAAAGGTGTCATTTCACACTACTTTCTCCTATTTTGACTTCTAGTATTTGATATACGTGGTTTCTCTGCAAATAAACAAGCTTAAAATGAAAGAAACTTTGTATATTATCTCACTGAAACGGCCTTGTTTATTGACTTCAGCATTTCTACTCCAAGTGGTAAGTGTTAATAAAGTGAGTTGTGCTCATTCAGAATAAACTCCTTTGGAGGCAGTGATCTGGGAGCCATCAATCACTTGTCCATCAATAGAAGGAACTTTTGGAGTTTAATGTGCCTTTCATGAAACCCAATATAATGCAGATCTTCAAAGTTTTTAAACCCAACAACAAACTTCATCTCCCAGAATCTTTTTAGTTAGAGAATGATGCACTACATAACACAAGCAGAAATTAATAGCAACTGCATTCAGCATTGACGCCACATTACAAATCCATAAAAATATGATAAAGGGACCAGTTTTTAAAAGTAATTAGATGTATATAAGATTATAAATTCCCGACTAACATACCAAATGGTTTTTGCTTTGAGTGATCTATAATGTGAGTGGCTTTATAGTTATGTTGTCTGTGCCTTTACTGACCCTGAATGTAAATAGGTCATGAACAGAGTTCAGTTTCAGCCCAATAATATCCTCTTGTCTTCTATCCAAATAACACATTGTAGGTTTTTTATTTAAAGGAGACAGGTGCACTACCAAAGCAAACCACAGTGGAGGAAGCCAAGATGCTTCCAGTCACTCTCCTAAGGCCCTGGAATGGCACTGGCACTTTTAGATGGTGGAAGAAAAATGCAGTGTCCAGGAATATAAATGATTTCACCCCTTTAATATTGACAAACTTTATAAACTTCATAAACATGGGTGAAGCTGGAGAGGTATGTCTCAATAAATGTTCGGAGCATTCAGTTCTCTGTTGCTTTGGGCACACTCACTGGCTAGGCAATCCTCCTTCAGTGGATATGGCGCATCACACATAATTGCAATCACTAATAATTGAGAGAGCTGTAATTGCACCACAACTTTCATTTTTTATAAATTCAAATGAAATTAAGTGGAGAGCTGTACAACAAAAAAGCCTCCGTAGATGCTAAAATGGTTTGAGAGGACATCACAGCTGAAGTTTTAAACCTAATGTTGCAATGGCAACAGCAGTTTGAATACTGCTTGTACAAGTCTAAATTATGCCAGATGGCTTGCAGGCTTCAGTAGGCTAAATCTACTAGCAGAATCTAAATACTTTTAGGTCTGTGTGCTACTGCACATTTAAAGGACAATCAAGAGACTCAAATTGAAGGCAAGCAGTATTTATGACAACAGCCTGATACAGAGAAACTGGTGACAAGAAAAATATAAAAAACAAATAAATTTAATTTACAGCATGAACCACTCACTAAAAATAGCAATAAGCAAGTTCAGAACATGCCATGGTGAGCCCTACTCTCCAAAGTTACTACTTTGGTTGCATGACACCTGTATGACACACTCCCATTAAGGCATAGCTGCTTGCATCACCAACAAGGATGGCTTTATCCATTGTTAATAAACTTAATATAGTGCCCTGTTCTGCATCAACCAATCAATCATTGTGGCGAGTTTGCAATATTTTTGCTCACAAGTCATCTGTTCTGTACACTAATTTTCATGATGAGTGGATCAATGCTTGTGTGTGTAACCATAATATAAAAAAAGGAGAAAATGGGTTTAAAATAAATACATTTGGGTATTTAGGTTTTGTTTTCCCATGTTATGAAATGCTTTTCATAAGTAATCACATTAAACATGCATTATACCAAAGCCATATGTTAAATTAAGTGTTCTTAGGTATGGTTTTTAATTACTTTATATCTAAGGAGGATTACATTTTTGATGAAACATTTACTGTTTTAGGTTGTGCTGCTCCACCCTGTGAGCACATTAAACATTCACCTTAGAGATGCAAATATAGCAAAATCCTTTTACACAAAAAAAATTGAGATGATCCAGGTGTAGCTGTTTGCTTATGACAAATGCCTTGTTTTTGGGAGAAATGCTTTAATAAAATGAGCTAAAAATCTTATTTTTATCACTGCACAGATGCATATACCATACAATATTAGATTTCATAAAACATTAATCATTTCCACTAACAGATAACTCATATTCGTCAAGTATCCCATCAACCTTGCAACTTTCTGAAACTCCTTTATCCGGTACAGTGATATGGGAAGCTAAGTCATTTATTAGTAGATATAAATTGCAAGGGACCCAGCATCAGTCCATTTCAGTATGCAATTCTGTACCTAAACCCATAAACACTCAGGCTAACTTTGATCTGACAATTGTATTAATTTCATGAACAATATGCACTCCAATTGAGAATCAAACTGGGGTTAGAGAAATGTGAAGTGGAATGTTACCTACCACTAGGTATTTTGCAAGCAAATATTTGAAATTATTTACAATTAAAACAAATACAATTCAACAGAAAATGAGCCAGGCTTCATTCTACCATGCTAGCAAGATTACTTTGAATTGAACACTTTTCACTTATAGTACATACTAGCTCTAGTACAGACAGAATATTGACATTTGTTAACTATAGAATATTGTATCTATGCACTAAAGTAATCATACTATCATTACAAAGAGTTACATCCAGACTGCAAAAAATAAAACATATTTTAACCCAAAATCAAAATGGAATTTAACTGTGTATGTGAGCAATGCAAATTACATAACATTTCTAAGGTACAGCAGAGAGTTGTATTGTAGCTCCAGGATACAAATCTCCTTTGTATTCGTTAAATGCTGCCCTCTCAATGTGTACAATAGGTGTAACCACTCAAGTGTGAGTGTTGATGATTCTTGTATATGGAAATCTCTATTATATTATTTTAACTTAGCAAGTTGGCGGTTAAAAAAAACCCAAAAAAACTGGGTGTCACCCTCAATACATCATTTTCTTTTGAAATACTTACATAAGTAATAAATTACTCAGGAACTAT
>JANRMT010062814.1:84692809-84735368 GCA_026402145.1 Polypterus bichir lapradei | reverse complement strand
AACAATAGTGCTTAATCTCATTAATACTTCTATTTAAATACAAACGTGTCTTTAGGGAACATCTGCGGACAGAACACTGCCTACTTGGTCTGCACGTCAGTCTTACACACTGTTTAGCCATATGCAGCACTGCTGCAACTTTTTTCTCACAGGCTGGATTAAATGTGAATATGGGTTCCAATCATAAAAATGCTGCTTAGAGCAACCACCAAGTTCAAAATAAAAGAAAACTTTGCAACATGTGGAACATGTAAATAGTGACGATACCAAGATACATATACCATGTACTGTAAATTTCCAAAGATGTAATTTTTGCTAAACTTGACAATGTTTTGTGTTTTATGTTTCTAGTTAATCATCCATGAATCATTTCAAATATAGGAGGCTGACCACAGATACAACTTAGAATTACAAACTATGTAAACAGCAGTTTTTTTTTAAATTTTTTTTAACTTCATTTAATTTTAGGTGGCTTTTTCTATTAAGAAAAATTATATTACGCTACTTCCACAAACTGCAAAACCTTTACAAAATAAGTACACTTTTACAATTCACGGGAGCAAGTCGTTACTTGAGCTATCTCACTGGTTTACTAACTTCAACAAGATGCAAAATAGAACAGGAAAACAACCAGTCTTTAGGATTAGTCCTTAAGATCAGTGAGTAGGTCCATCCCATCATGGTGAATGACATAGGTCTTTGTACCTCGTGAAGTAAAAAAAAAAGTGAATTATGGTAATGGTGAGCCATCTTCAGAAATGACTTCTTCATATGTGTTACCATGAACTGAAAATAATTTTTTTGATAAAAAGAACATTTGTAAACAGCACTTCATCATTAAATTAAAAAAATAATCTTATTTATTATTTTATTGTAAAATAAATTTATAAGAGAAGAAAAGGTAAGCAATATAAAGTTAAGAATCATGGATATGGAAGTGTCTGGATGGAGGAGAAAAGGACAAAGAAAGAGAAAGTGGATAGACTGTTTAAAAGGGGATCTAGAGGAGAAAGGGGTATTAGATAAGGAAGTATAGAGACCCTACATGAAAGTGGAAAAAGCTTTAGAAGAAGAGGTGTATTTACTTGTTGAATTAAATATAATACTGACCACTTTCAGTATTGTTAATTTGCTAACTATATTTCTACATGTGAAAACTTACACCAAGCTCAGAAACATTCAGTCAATAAACCTTTTGTTACCATCTTCCACATTCCACTGAATAAAAACAATTTTTTTCTGTTAAAACATAGAATCAAATAGGATTGAGAATTTTATTTTATTGAAGGTTACGGGGCGAAAATAAAACACTGATTTAACAATATCTAAAAAAAATCCCCAAAACATACAAATTTGTTTTTTCTTCCTGCAATTATAATTGTAGGAAATATGAATCACAAAGGTCCTGTGATGGACTGGCACCCAGTCTTGAATGTTTTCCTGTCTTGTGCCCAGTGCTGCCAGTGTAGACTCCAGCCCTACTCCGACACTGAATTAAATGAGTGGTTTGAATATGTTAGGTTATAAACAGCAGAAAGTAAAAATAACTTTTCAGAAAAATGCATGGCACCTTGGCTAAAGAGAAACAATGACACATCCCAGCACTTGGACCTCATTGAGAGTTCACATTGTCAAGTGACTTTCACTACTGACTATAGTTTCCTACTGGTGACTGTAAATTAACCCTGGTTAAGAGAAGGTTAAAGAGAATACAAAAGTGTGAGTGCAATTCTTGTCCACCAGCCTTGCTGCTGGGATACTGATCCTATTCAACTTTTCACAAACCGACATTTTAAAATAATCAAAAGAGGCTTCAGCACACTAAGCAGACAACTAATCTGAAGAAAAAAAGTAATCTCTTAATTTCTTACTCAAATAAAACCCAGCAGTTTTCTAATTCAAGCTGCCAATCAATTTTTAAAAGCAGGACTTTGTCCTTAGATGGCATTCAACTCCAAACCTCCGCTGTTGCTTTTGATTGTCTTTTACAGTTTCAACATTATTTCTTCTCAGCCAATTTGAAAATATCCCTGTTTTTTCATGTCAATGTTCACCATTATTGCCAAATGTGTAATTTTTCACTACAAGTCTAATACTGCCCCCAAATTAATACTGAGCAAAATTAAACACTGGACACCATGTTTTAACTAACTAAAAATAATTTAGTTTAACAATTTATCTAGCTTATTTTAATGATAAAAATGGAGAATTTGACCTTTTATGAAAAAAGCCGTTTCCTTAAAAAAAATTACATATATGTGAAATTTTAAAAATTAAACCCTGAGAAGGCTCTTCAGAGTGACAATTTAAAGCATATGAAGAAAACAGAAAAAATAATTAGTAGTATGTATCATGTAATTCGGTTTGATAGTTCCTATTTTGAACACCAAATAAAATGTAAGGGATATAAATTCATCCAATGATATAGATTCTTTTAAATTGTGCAAAAGCAATAAAATCTATCAAACATAGTTATCACTTGTTTGTATATATGAGGGTAATTAATATACAGTCTTTTTAGAAACATTTGTGATGGACAATGGAAGGGCCACACTCATTATACTCATGCTTGGTGATCCACATGTGCTGGAAGGTAGTAAGGGAGGCCAGGATGGAGCCTCCAATCCAGACTGAATATTTACGTTCTGGGGGAGAAATGATCTTTACTTTTATTGAGCTTGGAGCCAGGGCTGTGATCTCCTTCTGCATTCTTTCTGAAATACCTGGATACATTGTAGTACCACCTGACAAAAGAATGTTTGAGTAAAGATCCCTCCGAATATCAATATCACATTTCATGATGGAGTTGAAGGTGGTCTCATGTATACCATCCGATTCCATCCCCAGCAAGGAAGGTTGGAAGAGAGCTTCAGGGCATCTGAATCTCTCATTTACAATGGTGATGACCTGGCCATCGGGCAGCTCATATGTCTTCTCTTGAGTAGGTGCGGAGGCAGCAGTAGTCATCTCTTGATGAAAATCGAGTGCAACATAGCAGAGCTTCTCTTTAATATCACGAACAATTTCTCTTTCAGCTGAAGTGGTAAAGCTGTAGCCTCTCTCAGTTAAAATCTTCATGAGGTAATCAGTCAAGTCACAGCCGGCCAAGCACAAACGAACAATGGCATGAGGTAGGGAATATCCTTCAAAGATTGGCACAGTGTGGGTGACACCATCACCAGAGTCCATCACAATACCAGTGGTACGGCCAGATGCATAAAGAGAGAGCACAGCCTGGATAGCAACATACATGGCTGGGGTATTGAAGGTCTCAAACATGACTTGTGTCATCTTTTCTCTGTTGGCTTTGGGGTTTAGTGGAGCCTCAGTAAGGAGGACCGGGTGCTCTTCTGGAGCAACACGTAGTTCATTGTGGAATGTGTGATGCCAAATTTTCTCCATGTCATCCCAGTTGGTAACAATTCCATGCATTATTGGATATTTCAGGGTCAGTATACCTCTCTTACACTGAGCCTCTTCACCAACATAACTTTCTTTTTGTCCCATGCCAACCATGATACCTTGATGTCTTGGACGACCAACAATAGAAGGGAAAACTGCTCGAGGAGCATCATCACCAGCAAATCCTGCTTTACACATACCAGAACCATTATCAATGACCAGGGAGGTAATGTAATCTTGCATTGCAGGCTGTTAGTATCTAAATTTAAACAGCTTGGAAAATGAAATAACTGAGGATTGTGCTTTGCCCGTGTATCTTTGTAAACACTAACCAAAGGAGAAGAGAACAAGCTGAGCACAACTGCGGAATGACTCACATGGGAAACTGATGTAAGTACTTGTAATGATTCAAGCACAGCTCTGTGATTTCAAGTCTCACGAGAAGATTAGTGTCTCATGAAAGATTAATGAAATATTGCCAACTTTTAAAAAGCTTTTAAAAAGCTAAAGGCAAATAAATACAAAGGTTGTTTTAGTATAACAATGTATACTTCTGTCATTCTAAAACTGTATTAGTATTGGGACACTAACTCTTTTTACAGCAATGTTAAATGTTTATTGCCATCTTAGCAGAATCTCTCATAGTAGCATTATGTTCTCTTTGAATCTTAACCGTCACAATGTCATTATTCAGGAATGGTGAGGAAAATACTTAACACAGCAGTCTCATCCATATAAATTAGTCCTTAAAACTAATAGCACCATCATTTGCAAAATGAAATTATCAACATTTACTGAAGAACAAATTGCACTTTATCAAATCTAAGAATATATAGGTAATGGACAAAATAAACAAAAAATCTAAATAAAAAGAATTACAATTTTTGCCTGGAATGGTCATTGTAAATGGCTTGTATCTTTATTATGCTCTTTAAATAGTTCCTTGAACAATCATGTCCTGCAAATGTCATCCAAGGAAATTTACTATACAAAGGACAGAATTTCTCACTAATAAACTTAATCCTTCAAAATTGTTTTGAAATTAATGGCACTTAGTACTTTGAAGGAATCAATGAATAAAAACTTTAATATAATATACCATTCTGAAACCTAAGCAATCCAGTTCAATAGTGGAGGCCCGTCACTTACTTCTGCAACATGTAGGGGTAAAACAGGAACCAGTGCTGAACAAGCCTTAAATCTCTGTGTTCACACTTAGGCACAGCAATATAAAACCACCAATCAAGTCACTATGGTAGTAGATCTGACTAATTATATATTTAATTACAGTATGTATCTCTGTCTTGGATCATCACCTAACAAACTGAGCACTCAACCATTATTTAAATTAAATCCATGGAGTGTTGCTCATATTCATACATACTCCCTGCTCTTATAGCCTATTACAGCATACTGTACAGGTTCTTTGCATTGAACATACAGATGATTTGCAAATGTCAATCACTATCTTGGCTTGGCAAGTTAGTTAGTGGATGACTACTAAGTGATAGCAGGTATCCCTTTCACTTATGTCTGTTGATATCTGTAACTAACCCTCAGACAGTGACAGATGAAAATACAATATCTCCAATCAATAAACTGGTACACAAGGTGTAGGCATAGCTATACGGAAAATGTGTTTCACAAGATGTTTTCACAAATCGTTGGGGTACTTCAGACACCTAAGCCTTGCTGCACTGTGACAGCTGTATATACAATGCTGCATAACTTTGCTATTAGGGGCCAGTGTTATCTTAAGGCAGAGGGTTTACTGTATATCAGGCTACACAATTACTTGTATTGTCCACCAGTTTTAAATTAGAATACTATGTTACCATTGTACTTGGGTTACTCCCAATATATTCGAGAATTAAACACACTGTGAACTGTTTAAAGAAGTGTGACATATTTAATACATAATGTAATTTATTTACTTCATTTAAGGACTGTAGAAAAATGACTGATTACTGTATATGAAACATATTCATAAAATATTTTCAGATAGCCCCCAGGCTATCCAGGTGGGCTCCAGAAGGACAAACCCATCTTTAAAACTGTAGTCGAGTTTTGCCTGGGCCAACACAGGTACATGGATGAAACTGACTGGCAAAGTTGTCATACTCCCATGTCTAATGAGATTGAGATTTACTGTGATGTGTAATGGGTATTGTACAGGATTAAATGCCATTGGGCCAACCTAATGTTCACAGTTTAGAGAAAAGACAGAGTACTTTGTTAAAATGACATTTTGTTTTGCCAGGAATCAGCATGGGTACATAGTTTAAACTGACTGGCAAAGCTGGCATACTCCCATTGCTAATGAAAAAAATAATACTAATGTTTAATAGACAGTCTAAAGGGTTAAATGCTGTTGGACCACCCCAATGTTCACAGTTTTGAGAAAATACAGATACTTTTGTTAAATTGAGTTTTCTCAGGCCCAATGCAGGTTCCTGGGTCAAATTAACTGGCAAATTCCCAAGTCTAATGGATGGGATATACTGTGATGTTTAATGGGCTAAATGGTGTTAGACTACTTTAATTTTGAAAGTTTTGAGAAAAGACAGATGCCTTTGTTAAACTGCAATTTAATTTTTCCTGGCCAAATGCGGATTCCAAGGTGAAACTGACTGGCAAAGTTGGCATACACCTGTGTCTAATGAATACTGTAATTTGTAATGGGCACTGTAAAGGCTTAAATGGTGCTGGACCAACTTAATCTTTCCAGTTTAGCCAGCTCAATGAGTTAAATAGACTGGCACAATTGGCACATTTCCAAGTCTAATTAAAAGGATTTGCCATGATGTTTAATGGGCACTGTAAAGTGTTATGGGTACCTGGGTGAAATTCTAAAGTGTTATATGACATGGGGCCATCTTAATTTTCACAGTTTTGAAAAAAGACAGATGCCTTTTTGAAATTACAGTTGAGTTGTGCCTGGCTCAACATGGGTACCTGAGTGAAACTGAATGGCAAAATTATTATACTTCCATGTCTAATGAATGGGATTTATTGTAATTATTAATGGGCAATCTAAATGGTTAAATTAATTTGGGTCACTCAACTGCTTTTCTCTTGAGAGTAATGTTGGATTCCTTTTCCATGCAACAAGGCTTCAATTCACTGATGTTTGGAAAACATTAATTATTGGAACACATCTCTTTAATAATAATAATAATTCATTACATTTATATAGCGTTTTTAGGTCAAACTACAAACGTCTATGGGTTTGAGGTCAGGAATTTGACTTAATCATTATACACCCTTGACCCTCTTTTTTTATCCATTCGATTCTAGACTTGATGCCTACTTTTAGATCATTGCCCTTGTTGAATCATCCAGTTTTTCTAGGGTTTAGATGTTGAGCAGATGGCTTTACAATATTCTCTACATTTATATAAAGACGAGTTTGTATAGGACTCAGTAACTATGAGGCATCCAGGTTCTGTGTTAAAAACCCAAATCAGAGAACACTGTTTCAATAGTCTTGTGTCATATAAAAGCTCTTCTGTCATATTTGTTAGAGAAACAGGCTATCTCCCAGGTATCGGCCCACAAAAGGCATACTGGTTTAGTCTTTTTCTATCTGACAATAGACTCCTGAACTGTAGCAGAGGCCATCTGTTTTGAATGTTTTTCCTTTAAAAATAATAATGTTCACTCTTAAATGATGGATTTATGACTCTTTCAAGACCAATGAGCAGTTAACAGTTGCTTCATTAAAATCATGGCACATGCCTTGGTATTGTTGTGTCCTTAATGTCTTTTACTGAACAGCCAAAGTTTCTGCCTTTATAGTACTATATGTTGAGGTTGTAGCATTTAAGTAATTATCAACTAATCACGTACTTGATATGCAGTGTATGGCTTTTTATTACCTTCTTAAATGATGTGTAAGCAGTAAGGGTGAACAAACTTTTTCACAGATGGTTTCTGCATATTGTGACATATGCTAGTAAAGCATCTAACCAACCAGTGATAAGAACTTTCTGAAAATTGCAAGACTGTCAGTTGGATCTCAATTATAAAACCATGCATTTGAAAAATGGTGTACTGATGTTTTTCAAATCACTGTATACACCGTGCACTTAAATGTATGTATGGCGTCATCTTTAACTACAAGCAGAGACATCTTTATCAATAATTCCTCCTATCCATTTAATTCCAGAGACACATCTGCAGGTCTTTTTAGATATAAATTGCATGGTTTAAAATACCTGACTTCACTGTTTTTTTTTTTCCCCCTGACAAAGGCCAGGTCAACATGCTACAAGATGCTATGCCATCCAGCAACAAATTAGTAGACTACATAATGGTCAATTATAACAATTAGTAAATAATTTATATTCCAAACTTTATCTCGGGGAAAATAATATAAAATCGATAAATACAATAAGAAGGTGCCACCCCAAAAACAATTTATTTTTATTTGTTTAAAACTGTTACATAATTGGGGGTGGCACGGTGGCACAGTGGGTAGCACTGCTGCCTTGCAGTAACGAGACCCAGGTTCGCTTCCCGGGTCCTCCCTGCATGGAGTTTGCATGTTCTCCCCGTGTCTGCGTGGGTTTCCTCCTGGTCCTCCGGTTTCCTCCCACACTCCAAAGACATGCAGGTTAGGTGAATTGGCGATTCTAAATTGGCCCTAGTGTGTGGATGTGTGTGTGTTCTGCGGTGAGTTGGCGCCCTGCCCAGGACTGGTTCCTGCCTTGCACCCTGTGTTGGCTGGGATTGGCTCCAGCAGACCCCCGTGACCCTGTGTTCGAATTCAGTGGCTTGGTAAATGGATGGATGGATGGATGTTATATAATTGTATTTAGTGCACTAGGAACTGAATATGTGTTTATGACTTGACACATTACCTCCAAATATGTGCGCATTAGAGTAACTGGCTTATTAAAATTTTATAATTTGTTAATGGGGGGAGTGACTGCTCTCGCATCTATTTCTGCATTGAGCCATAGGCGATGGGAAAGGCTCCAGCTTCTTGTGGCATTTTAAGTATATACAGAGGAACAGAAAATAGTCAGATGGATGTAAATTAAACTAATTATACTAAAATAGTGAACATTTTATAAAATTTGAAGTGTAGCTGGATATGTGTATTTGTTATACTGTACCACACTGTATGCTTCAAAAGATACTGAAGATTTACCATTTACCTTTACATTGTAAAACCATATACTTGTGATAATACAGTGCTGATGTTTTACATGTTCAATAAATACTACATACCCAGTAACAGCCTATGGCATTTGATAACCGTGATATTCTAACTGCAAACTGACAACCTGAAAGTATCTTTCTGCACAAACTTGCCTCATTTCAGTCATTATGACTGTGTCAGTGGTTATGAAGCATCAGAGAATTTGCAAGCACAATGACCAGGTTTACAATAGTCTTTGGTACAACACACATGTAATATGTTCCAGAAAACGTACAGATTAAGCAGAGCTGTTGCTATGGATGCAATTGTGACCCTCACGATCATTCCTTTATGACTAACATCTTACAACATGTTTTGCTTGCTCACTTTTCTGCTTTCCTGTAAAGTTTCTTTAAAGAATTCACCCCCTGGCACATAAAGTAAGTGAAAAGGAATGGCAGTTGTTCATGTTGAACAACTTTAAAAGTGGTCAAACTGAATGATTTTCAACTTTCAGTATTCAGAGTTTGGTTATAAAACACAATCTGTTTTTTTTTTCTTGATTTTTTAAAAGAAAACAGTCATTACTTTTTTTTTTAATTATTGCCAGTTCACTACCAAATGCAATATATTACTAGCAGATGATCCTGCACAGTATGTCCTACAACAACCCTTCAGTGATCAGGCATCTACAGAAATAAATATTATTGAACTTCTTTAGCCAAAACTTGTTATGTTGGGCCAGAAAGGTAAAATTGCTTCTCAAATTCATAAAAATCAGTTTCTAATAGAATACGAACACACTATATTTGGTGAGAAGATAGGCATGGAATATGTTCCATAACTTTTACATATCTGGGGTCTTTCACCCTTGAAAAGAATTCCCTCTGGTGATAACATTTCTGTTCAAGAAATCCTAAATTGTTTGTATACAATGATTTGCAAGATGAACAGCTGTAAAGGAAAATGACTCAAACCTGCCTTTTACACAGTAAGTCAGTGTCAGTGACTGAGTGCATCCTGTGTCTGTTGGTTATAAAAGTACTGATTATACTGAGGCGAGTTCTCTGTAGCAAAGAAAAAGTAAAATAGTGAAATCCCTAATGACATTAACATATGTTAAAGTTCTTGTCAAAAAGTTAATATTGAAGTGCAATAGTAATGGTTCTTGTCATAGAAATCAGTCTAACCAAACCATTAATCTCTGCACTAAAGAATTAAACAAAAACATTAAACAATAAAACATTTAAATCTGAATTGCTGCTGCCTGAAGAAACAATGGACAGAAAGTTCTTTACTTAAATGCAAAACACAATCTGAAAATAATAATGTAAACTGAAAATTATACTAATGTATTTTCATAAATTGTTCCAAGTGAATCACAACTACACATTAAAATAAGAGCTGTACAAAGTGAAGCCCAAGAAGAGAACAATTCAGAGCATATGACAGAGGCTGGCATGATGTGATTTGCCTAATAATTAAAGAAGTCAATAAGTTTTGTATTTTATGTTTCAAATACTACAAAATAACAACTAAAGCACATTGGTAATATCCTTGCTGCATATAACACGATATGTCCATTTGAGAAAAAACCTTGAAAAAAGACAGCATGATTACGGTGACAATGGATGCTATTGATTTAATAAGACATGAAGATACAAACACATGTATATAGTGCACTCTTTTTGATGGTAACACAAAGACAGCTTGAAAGAAAACCACACAATTTACAGCAAAAAGAATTAACAAGTGCAGATAATATACACACAACTTGAGTGATATGAACTTAGTTACAGCCATACTAAAGATTTCCAGCAAAAAAAATGTAGAATTGTTTTTTTAATTTTTATTTAATTTATTTAAAGCATGTAACATTCCATACAATCAAGTCAAACTTAACAAAACTAAATTCAATTCAACCCCCACCCATAAGAAATAGAGGAAGGCCAACAACCAGAGTAAAACTTCTGAGAGTAGTACAGAGGGAAAGGAATCTTTCTTCCCAATATAAGTATGTATTCTAAAATATTATTGATTACAACAACAACAACATTTATTTATATAGCACATTTTCATACAAATAATGTACCTCAAAGTGCTTTACATGATGAAGAAAAGAGAAATAAAAGACAAAGTAATAATTAGAATAAGACAACACTAATAACATGGAATAAGAGTAAGGTCCAATGGCTAGGGAGGACAGAAAAAACAAAAAAAAAAAACTCCAGAAGGCTGGAGAGAAAAAATAAAATCTGCAGGGGTTCCAGGCCACGGGACCGCCCAGTCCCCTCTGGGCATTCTACCTAACATAAATGAAACAGTCCTCTTTGTATTTAGGGTTCTCTTGGAAGGACTTGATGATGATGGTCATGTAGACTTTCTGGCTTTTAATCCATCAATGTAGGACATCACGGTGCTTTGATTAGGTGGTGATGGCGCAGATCACCACCACAGAAAACCGGGAAAAGAAACAGAAGAGAGACTAGGGGTCAGTACGGATTTTAGAGCCACCATGAACAGTTACTATAATGAATTGAATATACAGAGTATCAGGATTAAATGAAGGTGAAGTTATCAGAAAGCCATGTTAAAGTAATGTGTTTTTAGCAGTTTTTTAAAGTGCTCCACCGTATCAGCCTGGAGAATTCCTATTGGCAGGCTATTCCAGATTTTAGGTGCATAACAGGTGAAGGCTGTCTCACCACTTCTAAGTTTTGCTCTTGGAATTCTAAGCAGACAGTCATTTGAGGATCTAAGGTTACGATTTGGAATATAAGGTGTCAGACATTCCAATATATAAGATGGAGCGAGATTATTTAAGGCTTTGTAAACCATAAGCAGTATTTTAAAGTCAATTCTGAATGACACAGGTAACCAGTGTAGTGACATCAAAACTGGAGAAATGTGCTCGGATTTTCTTTTCCTAGTTAGGATTCTAGCAGCTGCATTCTGCACTAGTTGCAAATGATTTATATCTTTTTTGGGTAGTCCTGAGAGGAGTGCGTTGCAGTAATCTAGATGACTAAAAACAAAAGCGTAAACTAATTTCTCAGCATCTTTTAATGATATAAGAGGTCTAACTTTTGCTATGTTTCTTAAGTGAAAGAATGCTGTCCTAGTGGTCTGATTAATATGCAATTTAAAATTTAGGTTACAGTCAACAGTTACCCCTAAGTTCTTTACCTCTGTCTTGACTTTTAATCCTAATGCATCAAGTTTATTATCTTCTTTAATAAAACCCCTTTGTGCATCCAGGTGTCCGTGTGGTTCTTCTGGTGAAGTGCGCACGTGTTCAGTCTCTTACTGTGTATTCCCTGTGCAGAGAGAGAGACGCACACAGGCTATTGCGCGAACTCTTGCAGTGTTAGTTTTCTCTGTTGTTCAAGGTTTTCTTAGTGTTATTCAGTGTTTTTACATTTAGTTTACTATTATGCTGTGCATTCAATGGTATTATTAATTATACTTGTGCTTAAAAACTTAAAAAAAATATATTTACATACAGTTCATACGGTCTGGAACGGATTAATTGTATTTACATACAATCCTATGGGGGAAATTACTTCGGTTCACGACCAAATCAGGTTACAACCAGAGTTTTGAAACGAATTATGGTCGTGAACCGAAGTTCCACTGTATTACTGTCAGACAAAATTACAGGCATTTTATGGAAATAAAAACCAATATTACTGAGAGAGAAAATTAAAGGCACACAATACAGTGACGCATATTACAGCCACATACAAGGTCCCTTGCCATTTAATATAGACTGTTCCTACTAATGTTTATGCACTACCGTTCTAGCGCCCGTTATTGCAACGGGCTTAATGTCTAGTTTCTAATAATCTCATTGTCTCCATTATTGCCAATCACTAAAATTTCTGTTTTCTCTTTATTTCGCTTGAGAAAATTACTATTCATCCAATTAGAAACACAAGTAAGACATTGTGTTAGTGAATTAACAGCGTCTGGGTCATCAGGTGCTATTGATGGATACAGCTGTGTGTCATCAGCATACAGTAGCTGTGGTAACTCACGTTGTGCTTCGAGATAATCTGACCTAATGGAAGCATGTAGATTGAGAAGAGCAGCGGACCCAGGATAGAGCCTTGTGGAACACCATATAGGATATCATGTGTCTTTGAGTTGTAATTACCACAACTAACAAAGAATTTTCTACCTGCCAGGTAGGATTCAAACCAATTTAAGACCCTGCCAGAGAGGCCCACCCATTAACTAAGGCGATTTTAAGAATGTTTTCATCAATGGTGTCAAATGCAGCACTCAGACCTAAGAGGATGAGAAGAGATAAACAACCTCTGTCTGCATTTACCCACAAGTCATTTACTACTTTAACGAGTGCAGTTTCTGTGCTGCAATTTGTTCTAAAACCTGACTGAAATTTATCAATAGCATGTTTAATGAGATGGTTATTTAATTGCATAATGACTGCCTTCTCTAAAATTGTACTTAAGAATGGCAGGTTAGAAATGGGTCTAAAATTTTCAAAAGCAGAGGGGTCAAGATTATTTTTCTTGAGTAGGGGTTTAACTACAGCAGACTTAAGACAGTCTGGGAAGACCACCGTATCTAATGACAAGTTTACAATGTCAAGAATATTATCAATTAGCACGCCTGATACTTTGAAAAAACTTGTTGGTATTGGGTCAAGGACGCAGGTGGAGGGTCTCAGTTGAGAATTTTTTATGTAAATCAAATAAATCTATCCTGGTGAAAGAATTTAATTTGTTTATAACGGAGTACTGGGGCTCAAGAGGATCCGCAGTGTTGGGGAGATATACTATATTATTTCTTATATCATTAATTTTTTGATTGAAGAATACAGCAATACCCTCACAGGTTTCACTGCAGGTATTTTGGAGGCATTCCTTTGTGTTACCTGGGTTTAGCAGACGATCAGATTAGATCCTTCCAGGGTTTAAAAAAAGTTTTAAACAGATCCTCTAAGAGAGAGTTTCATTTTTTCCAATTTCAAATAGTATATAACAACATTTACCTAATGACTTAACAGAGGTGGGTTAGGATTCTTCCACTTGAGCAAGATAGGTCTACGTGCTAATAGTGAGGTAAAGGCAATTCCAGTTTGTTAGTCCTTCTCCACTTTAAGCTCATCTAGGAGTACACCAAACACAGCTGTTAATAATAATAATAATAATAATAATAATAATAATAATAATAATAATAATACATTTTATTTATATAGTGCCTTTCCCATGCTCAAGGCACTTCACAGAATTTAAGAAAGAACGGCAGGGTATACAGTTTATAGCATTGTACAAACCAAATAAATAAAGAAGATTAAGACAGTAAATTCAGAGAAAAAACCTAACAGACAACATAATTGATGGTTTAGCACACACACACACACAGGTTAATGGATTAGGAGGGATTGTGACACCAAGGCTGTCTGATAAGCATTTCAAAGTTTTTGTCCAGAATGATGTTAATTTGGGTTCTAATTCTTTTGGTAGTGCCAGAGGGTGCTGCTGGGGGTGGATTACCCTGGTTTCCATACAACCTGGAAATGCTCCAGGTGACTTGGGAATTACAGCAGAAGCAGTTCTCAGGTCAGATTTAAAACAGAGCTCGCAGGCTCACTTATTTGAGTCAGAGTCTGGAAGCACCGGGCAAAACTCTACGGCAGGTAGAAAGAGAGAATTTGTAGTGATGCATTTTTGGCTGGTGTTTCTGTAAGAAGGTATTGGAAACAAATAAAAATCTATTATTTGAACCTGGAATTGTGCTTGGGCATTATTGTATCTGGAGTTTGGGTCTCAGTGGCACCCCCTTGTGGTTACAAAGGAAAATAACTTTTTGTTGTTTGATTTCATTCCAAATGCACGTGTTTTCTTAATAAAAATAGAAACAAGCATACTATCACCTGTTCCCATGATAAACAAGATAATTATTAACACTTCTCAAATTATTGAGCTAAATTTTAAGGTTCACAAGTAAGAATTTAATGAGCAAGAGCTTAGCCAGGACCTGACCAGAAGATGAGGAGTGTGGCACCACTAAGTGATCTGTACTCTGCCCAAACTTTGCAATTGTTATCACATTGTTCCGAAATAATACCATTACAGCGTTAGTTTAGGGTTAATCATCCAATCATCAATAAAAGCAAGACACTAATATAACTCTTAACTGGTACAGAATTATCTGCATCAATTACCTTTCAAGAGGGCAGAAAAAAGTAGAACAATGTATTAAAAACCAAAGGCATGTTTGTAAGATACACACAACTTCATGAAAAATAAAGTATACCATATTCCTGTGAATACTGTCTTCTTCTTTTGGCTGCTCCCGTTAGGGGTTGCCCCAGTAGATCATCTTTTCCCATATCTTCCTGTCTTCTGCATCTTGCTCTGTTACACCCATCACTTACATGTCCTCTCTCACCACTTCCATAAACCTTCCCTTGGGCCTTCCTTTTTTCCTCTTGCCTGGCAGCTCTATCCTTAGCATCCTTTTCCCAATATACCCAGCATCTTTCCTCAGCACATGTCCAAACCAAAACAATCCCGCCTCTCTGACTTTTTCTCCAAATTATCCAACCTGAGCCGGCCCTCTAATGTACTCATTTTTAATCCAGTCCATCCTCGTCATACCCAAGGCAAATCTTAACATCTTTAACTCTGCCACCTCCAGCTCTGCCTCCTGTTTTTTGGTCAGTGCCACTGTCTCCAACCCATATAACACAGCTGGTCTCACTACCATCTTGTAGACCTTCCCCTTCTCTCTCGCTGTAACAAATGACTACTCCCAACACTTTTCTCCACCCATTCCACCCTGCCTGCACTCTCCTTTTCACCTCTCTTCTACAATCCCCATTACTCTATACTATTGATTCCAAGTATTTAAACTCATCCACCTTTGCCAACTCTACTCCCTGCATCCTCACCATTCCACTGATCTCCCTCTCATTTACACACATTTATTCTGTCTTGTTCCTACTGACCTCTATTCCTTTCCTCACCTCTCTGGAGCATATCTCCACCTCTCCAGGGTCTCCTCAACCTGCTCCCTACTCTCACTACAGATCACAATGTCATCAGCAAACATCATAGTCCACGATGACTCCTGTCTAATCTGTCAACCTGTCCATCACCACTGCAAATAAGAAAGGACTCTGAGCTGATCGCTGATGTAAACCCTGCTCCATGCTGAATGCATCCGTCACTCCTGCTGCATATCTCACCACTGTCAAACTTCCCTCATACAGTACATATCTTGGTCAACTCTTACATATTTTTCTGCCGCTCCTAACTTCCTCATACAATACCACAATTCCTCTCGAGGCACCCTGTCATATGCTTTCCCCAGGTCCACAAAGACACAATGCAACTCATTCTGGCCTTCTCTATATTTCTCCATAAACATCGCATCTGTGGTGCTCTTCTTGGCATGAAACCACACTGCTGCTCACTAATCATCACCTCCCTTCTTAACCTAGCTTCCACTATTCTTTCCCATAACTTCATGTTGTGGCTTATAAATTTTATCCCCGTGTAGTGACTACAGCTCTGCACATCTATTTCCTAAAAATAGGTACCAGTACACTTCTACTCCACTCCTCAGTAGTGTATTCACTCACTTTCCAAGATTCCATTTAACTCCACTACCATCTCTTCTAAAAACCTCCCTGTTTCTACAGGAATGTCATCTGGATCAGTGGCCTTTCCATTCTTCATAGCTCTCCTTACTTCTTCCTTGCTAATCAATTGCAGTTTTCTTGGAACTAAGTGCTGAATTTTTCCCAGCAATAGAAAGACAGACACCTGTTCATATCCAGGTTTTAACAACAGTTGGCGTTCTGGAAACAGGTACTTACCAGAGGGAACTGGCTGACAGGTCAGGAATATCCCAGCCAAGCTTCAGTTTCATCATACCCGCTGTGCTGGAAACCATATACCAACTGATGAGGCACTACATTGAGATTCCATATGGTGTAGGTGTACAAGCTGGCATAAAAAAAGCAATTTGCAGAACTGACTTGTTTTTCTAATGTAATCAGAGTAATTGAGAGCACCTAGTGAGAATGAAGTGTTTTTTTTAACAGTAAGTGTTATGAATGAAAGGGGTCCCAAGTCCAGAAAAAAATCCAAAATGATCACAAGAGGGTATATAACCTCTTAACCTTGGCTTCTAATGAGGATGTAAAGAATCTTTATAAATAAAAACATTTATTTTACCAAAAAAATTATGTTAAACAAAAATAAGCTCACAAAGATACAGAAGGCAATACCTACAAAATAGGCAAACCAAAAAGAAACAAAGTCACAATACACTATACAAAGAATACGAAAGAAGTCAAAAATAATTAAAAGAGCAAAATGGAGAATAGCACTCACCACCTCCATGAACAAATTTAATGAACCACAAAGGACTGTGGGTTTCCACAGGTACCATTTCAGAAATGAACAAAACAGACACAAGTTAGACATCTGAACCCCAGAGGGTGTTATATTCCATTAAGGCCAATGCTCTTTAAACTCAAAAATCACAAAAGAAATATTTATCTTTTTAAACAACTGCTTTAACTTTGTGGTCAACACAATTAACGCAATAAAAAGATTTCTGTAGATTTGAGTATTGAACCAATTTAGAAATGTTATAATTATCCAATACCTAGCAGTGCACAGTTGACCACATAACCTCACATACACCCACACTCGCTTATCCAACAAGCATTTAATTTTCAAACTTGCTTAATCTATTTCAGGGTTTCATGGAAAAAAAGCTGTCATGGCAGCACTGTCCACTGGAATTGAACCAATCAGTGATTTACCTTTAAACATTCATGCACACTCCTGCACACAGCTACATGGGATCAGAATCAGTGGTTTAGCCAGAAATCAATTTTAGGGGTGGATGAGAAAGTACAAGCATTATAATTACTGTGATTAATAGTCTGTCATAAAATGCATACATGGTCTACACCCTAAATTCCCCTTCTTCTGAGGAAGCAATATAGATAAAATTATAAAGTCCTATCTGTACAAACCCAATTTCTTTGGAAGTAAAAGCCCTATTTGTACAAATCCACTTTCTTTGGAAGTAAATACGACATGGTCAATATTACACATTTGACTACCAGGTGTGGTTTAATTACGATTGCTAATAAATACAATCATGTATAAAGCCTTCTCTGAAATCATTTTTGAAACATAACTTTCATTGCAGAACATTCCTTAAAGTGGACAAAGTAGGAGCAGGTTATTTTATTATTAACAAAAATCTTAAAAATCAAACTCTAACAAAAAAGTCAAATGTATTTTCAATAATTTTTTTTTCCAGATGTTCTTCCAGACGGGGCTGTTTCTTTACACTCTGATTCTTTGGGCTAGAATTAGGTGCTCCAATGCTGGTAGGTCTGACACAATTGTGTTACAGTATTTTGTAGTAATCAGAAAATATTTGCTTGTTTTGTTCAGTTAAATAGATTACTAGAAAGTGTATTCAATTTGAAGTAATATTTCAGTTTGGCATAGATTGCATTTTAAAGCAAGTGGAATAAGAACTCAAATAATAAATGATTTGAATAAAATGATGGTTTGTTATACATTTGTTTACATGAAATAACTGATGTAACTAGGATAAACCGTTACTGATAAAGTCTTTATCAGTATAAATTCTTTATGCATATCACAACTTCAGCTTTGTTAATGGTAACCCATAAATATTTAAGAAACTCTGAGTACAAGCCTCTGTCTCTATTTCAAAACTTCCCCATATACATTAACAAATAATTTTTTAAGAAATTAGACTCAATCATAACCTAATTTGTTTGGAATTTGATATATCCACACATCCAAAGGGGGACCCTACAACTACCTAAATCAGAAGGCGGCATGGCTCTTCCTAAAAACCTGGACACTAACAAAAATAAATGAACACACACTAGCTTGGTCTGCAACAGAAATGAAATTTTGCAGTACCTCTATATTTCTTACTTTGTACACCAAATATGAGTTATCATCAATACTAAACCCAATTCACTCATTCAGAACATGAAACCAATGTAGGAAGCACTTCAGGTTATTGAATATTTTATCTGCAGCACGTCTACATGATAACCACCTTTTTCCACCCTCTCAAAATTACTGTTTTTAATGTTTGGAAAATGTATGGAATTAAATCATTTAGAGATTTGTATATAAATAATGTCTTTGCATCCTATAAACAATTACATTCTAAATTTAATTTTCCATTAACACAACTTTTCCACTATCTCCAAATTAGAAACTTTGCTAAACAAATTCTGCCCAATTTTCCTCACCTCCTATCTATTTCTATTCTAGAAGATATATTGATCAGTCTTAAAGACTCAGACACCATTTGTATAATATATAAAATCACTTTAAAGTCCCTTCCTTTTAAAGATCCCAAAGTACAGTGGGAAAAGGTTCTCTTACTCAACATTTCAGAAAAGGAGTGGGAGGCAGCTATGCAAAGAATTTACACTAGCTCAATATGCGCAAAGCATTTAATTATTCAACTTAAAATTTTTTTTATCAAGCACATCTGTCTCATTTAAAATTGTCCAAAATGTTTCTAGGGCAAGATCCAACCTACAAGCATTGCAATCAAGCTCCAGTTTCATGAAGCCACATGTTTTGGGTGTGTCATTCTGGACCAAAATTTTTAAATGCCTATCAGACAGCCTTGGTGTCACAATCAATCCAAATCCATTAATAGCTATGTTTGGTGTACTCTTAGATGGTGTGGTCCCCGGCCGGGACGCCCAGGAGGACCGGAGGAGGGCTTGTGCCTCCTCCAGACCGAGAGGGGGCGTCCGTCCTGATTATACTGGAGGCCTCGGGTAGAGGGCTTGGAAGCCCAGCCCTGTAGGGACCCGTGGCCACCGCCAGGCGGCGCCCCAGTGCCTGATTATCCCGGGAGCCCGGCACTTCCGCCACACCAGGAAGTGCCGGGGGGAAGGCTTTGGAGGACACCCGGAGAGCTGCCGGGAGGACAGCCGGCGCTTCCGCCACGCTGGGGCGTGGCCAAGGAAAGAATGCCGGGAACACCTGGTGCTCGTCCGGGAAGCATATATAAGGGGCCGCCTCCCTTCAGTGAGCAGCAGAAGTCGGGTGGAAGAGGATGGAGCTGGAGTGAGGACTGGAGGCGGCCAGGAGAGAAAGGCACAGAGACTGTGAGGCCTGGACTTGGGGGAATCGGTGCAAGAGGCACTGGGGTGTGAGTGCACAGTTTGTAAATACTTTGTAAATAAACAGTGTGTTGGGTGAAATATGCTGTCCGTCTGTCTGTGTCCGGGCCAGCTTCCACAATGGGCTTAATGTGGAGAAGGACTAACAAAGTGCAATTGCCTTTATTTCACGATTAGCACGTAGACCTATCTTGTTCAACTAGAAGAATCCTAACCCACCTCTGTTAAGGCAGTGGGAAA
The DNA here is from genome assembly GCA_026402145.1 of Polypterus bichir lapradei. NCBI lineage: Eukaryota > Metazoa > Chordata > Cladistia > Polypteriformes > Polypteridae > Polypterus > Polypterus bichir. The sequence continues at coordinate 84,715,389 of JANRMT010062814.1, read as the reverse complement.
CTGATGTTATATACTATTTGAAATTGGAAAAAAATCAAATTCTCTCTTAAAGGATCTGTTCAAAACATTTTTTTAAACCTGGCAGGATCTAATCAATTTTAGAATAAGCACCTACATTGGGGAAAAAGACTCCTTTCCCTCTGTACTACTCTCAAAAGTTTTACTCTGGCTGTTAGCCTTTCTCTCTTTCTCATGGGTGGGGGTTGAATTGAATTGGGTAGTTTATTACTTATTCCTTTATGTTGCACTGGAATCAAAACCAAGCTTCTAAAACAGTGAAGTAATATATCACTAAATATTAACTCCTAAAGTCTTTCCTTAAATTACCTTTGAAAGGTTTATTAACTGAAACATGGAGTGAACCTGGCATGGCAATTAACACCAAAAAATGCACGGTCTCACATTATTATCAAAGAGTGCATCATTGCTCTTTTCTTTTTCAGAGAAGATTCCCCCGTTTTGCCTATTAAAGTTATTATTTAAAGTTCAGGCTCAGTGCTTTGAAACAATGGCAAAAGTAATCTCTAGATTCTGAAGATTCAGAATTCAGTATCAAAGAAGACATTGCCTGTTAATAAGAAAACTGAATCGCTGTTACACTTTATGTAGAAGGGCAGTGTCAAGTACTGAAGCAGATGCTTTTATATTAATGTTTAGAGGGGATTGATATGCAGAGCCGTGTTAGTTAAAGGTTAATAGTTAAATGAGGCATGTATGTTTTACAGGTTCTAATCGTCTCTTTCATTTAATATTGTTTTTTTAACAAATATTTTACATAGAAAATAGATATATATACAATGAAAAGCACCATTACCTTTTTGAACCACATGAAAATGTTTACCAGTTGACTTGAGTCCATTCCATGTCCATGGAGGATTTAATACTTGATCTAGCCACCTTTGTGAGATGTAAGTTGGTAGTCCCTTAAAGTAATAGCATTAATGGGGATACTGAACAGATTTTGATGTTAACTTAATACACACTCAACTCATAGTATTTTCAATTGATAAAAAGCAAGATTTCAATTTGAAGAAATGTGATGGTTGAGATGGAATAGTAAAGCTTTTCAACACTTAAAACACATTGAAAAGTAAAAAAAATGATTTGGTGAGCCCAAAAACTGCCAATTGGACTTCTTTGTTGTAAAGAAAATATTTGGGATGATGCTTCATACCCACAGCATGCAAAGAGGTGTTGGAATTGTGGAAGAAACAGAGACTTTGGCTAGTGCCTACATTCCCATGTAGAATTTATATTGTGAACAAAAATAATTTACAATGGATAAATGTGGCATGGATAAAGGCGGAAGTCTGAATCTAACCTTTCATTGAAGTTATACAGTAAATAAGAACTCTCTTAAAAATCCTGTAAACTGTAATTTTTCAAAAATGCTGTTATGAAACTATTCAATTTCCTCTGTCTTATGCAAAAATAATAATTAAAGTTAATTACAGAAGAACCGACAACAAAGATAAAATAAGGGTATTTTTTGTTTCAAAGGCAATTCTACATGCAAGTTTGACTTGAGGAGTTTGTTATGGCTCAAAGTAACTTGTACTGGTAATATAAATATAACAGTTTTATATAGGGCATTAGTCCATTGCCGACACCACTCACGCACCAACCCATATAGCCCAGTTTGGAATTTCCAGTTAAACTGACACACATTTTTAGGAATGTGTTAAGAAAACTAGTATACCCTGGGAAAAACTTGAGGATGTGGATAGAATGTGTAAACTTCCATGGACAGTGACTGGGAAAAGGATCTGAACCCACGATGCTGGATCCACCAGGCAGCATCTATCTACTGTACCACTATATCACTTTCTTTACATTTGTAATCAATATTAAACAATATTTAATGTTTCCACAAATGTTTGTCCTTTGTTTTTAGCTTGTTTTAACGATCCTGGTGATTTTTCGGACTGGTTGAAAACATTCAATTATGTTGGCCAGAGTTGCAAGGATATAAAGGAGAGATACGGAGTTCAAACAGGTATGGAGAAATTATTTTATTTTTTTATCATGACCAGTTATGTGGTAGACTTAAAGACCAGATTGCTTTTGATGAATTAGAAGCTGCTTATAAATTAATACGTAAAAAAGTAACAAAACAAAAATCACTTAATATCATCGAGTTCCCTATTATCACTGAAAGGTGCTTTTTTGAGGGTTTGATTTAGACTTTGTTTGTTATTACAATATTTGTTGTTAAGGTGTGTTTACATAGCATTTCTCCAGTTTGCTTACTATTTCTATCTACACATCAGACTGACTTTTTTCCACTATGATTTTGTATACAGAGCTTTTGCTTGAATTCTGTTTACATCCTGTTCAATAGCAATCACTTATTACTTATTTATAAAGCTCTATCATGTTCCTCCTAACGTTAACACAGCATGCATTGGTTAGAACAGGAAGACAATCTGAAATTCAGCATGTTTAACAGGACAACACTATTTGTTGTTGTTTTAATACATGTCTATTTTCTAAGTGTAAGTATGTAGAGTTTGGATGACAAGAGTTTAATTGAAAGTTCACAATGTACAAAGTAATACAAGAGTCAGTTTGTCAGACTAAATAGTTATGTACAGCATCATAAAACAGTTATTTAATGTTGTAACAAGGAAAAATATACAGCATATAATATTTAGGATTTGAAAAACCTCTAGTATTGAATTTTACTGTAATGAATATTTTTGTCTTTTGTTTGTCTTCTGATTAATGAAACAAAGCATAGTCTGTGAGTTCAAACATTTGTGTTGAATTTCTGTCCTCTCAATACAGTTACAGCAGTAACTGGCTTGTTGTCATACTAATCAAAACTAAAATTAGTATATATTTATTTATATAACTCATGCTCAAATATGGATATATATTTAAAAATTGTCAAATTTAGGAAAATTGGTGACTTTGTTATCTGTATCACTACTGATCTATGAATTACTGTATGCATTAAGAAATGCAGATGAGAAAGAAACTAAAAACCGAACATTGAAGAAATGTTTTTGATATATGACAAAATAATATTTAGCTTTCATATTCATTTTTAATAGTAAAGTATAATGTTTTAACTATTCTATGTTTTTCAGATGGACTTTATTATTTAAAGTCTAAAACAGGAATCATTTATGAAACCTACTGCGACATGTCCACTGATGGTGGAGGCTGGACTCTAGTTGCCAGTGTTCATGAGAACAATATGCATGGAAAGTGCACTGTTGGAGACCGCTGGACCAGTCAGCAAGGGGGTTCGAGTGTTTTTCCTGACGGAGATAGTAACTGGGTTAACAAAGTTACCTTTGGAAATGCTGAGGGTGCAACAGGAGATGACTACAAGGTGAGAGCTCTTTGGTTTAACTCTGACATTATTTGAAATAATTAATGAAACCCACCCATCATTTACCTATTTCATGTCCAGATAAAGTTGACTTGACATTACAGATAAGGCAAAATAAACCTCAATTGTCTCTATATAAACTTCGCTTTATGCAGATCACCCTTTATCAATAACATCTCTGGTATAATTACCCATGTTAGTTTGTCCCAAATCTGTTTCTTTTCACTCATCCTTTGAAGTGAGATCCATACTTGCCATATCATTTGACATGAAAACAGTCTGTGTCTTTAAGCATAATCCCTATGGAATTAGTAACTTGTGAAGTTTGTATTTGCATCTACCAGTGAAACAGTCACAATGCTCTGCACCAGCACTCAGTGAAGAGTTCTAGACAAAAATAAACTGAATTGAATTTGACACCACCTGCAACAATGTCTACTTTGGTCTCTGGACTTGGACCTCATCAGCTCCACCTCAATCCTGGTGCGCCTCTTCACCCAATCATCTTCTGCTTTTCACTCCAAACACCTAAAACATCTGAAAAGGTTTCTCCTCAGTAGAACGCCTTTTACCTCCATACCCAGTCTCTCTCTTAACTCGGCATTCAACTATCTCTTACTCTTTGGCACGCTATAAATCTACTTTATCATTCTCATCTCTGTTCTTTCCAGCATTCTCATCTCTGTTTGGCTTTTATAGGCTACATCCCACTCCATAAAACATTCTACTTCTCACACAGCTTTCATTAACTTTTCACTTTGATGTCAGAGAGGTTTCTTTAGAAGTCACCCTTAATGTCACTGATGTGCATATACCATGGTCTGCAAGTAACACTCAATATAAGTATCTGAATTTCACTACTTTCTCCAATGATACAGTATTTACATTTAAACTTACTATCACACCCAAGGTTGTGAAGTCTGAGTTGATTAATCTATTTTTTGACAGAGTTAGAGAGAGATCAGAATTTTTCAACTCTGATTCCAACTCCAGCACTCAAGTCTCAAGTACTTTAATAAACAGGACTGTACATTAATATCAACATTGAAATCTGTCAGTTGTTCAGTGACTAACACACTAAAAAAACACACACACACTGATAAGCTACCTGCAGAGAAAAGTTTGTTTAAACTAAACTACTTTACAGGAATGTTGACACCAGCACCAAACTAAGCAACAGCTGTTATTCAGGGGTTGCTACAGGATCTATCATATTTCATATTTGTGTCAACATTGTTTTGAGCAAGCTGTACAAAGTGTTTAGCAGCTGCAAAATCATGTGTACAAATGCCTTCACACTCATTCAATACAATTTACTATTTTTTCTTGCTTACTGATAGCTGAACACAAATCTTGCTTCTTTCTAAAACACAATTTGGTTTAGCCAGAGAGCAGTAAACACATCAACAATAGCCTGCTACAACTTTCGGACTTCTCTGTCCTTTTACAGTGTTCTGCTGGCCAGCTTGTATTGTTATCTGCACATGCTACATTTGGCAACTCATGCACTTCCCCATTGTTTTTGAACTTTTTTGCTTAGCTTCCTCATGGATCACACTGGCTTAGTTTTCTGCCACTACTTATACTGTCTCATGTTTTCCTGAATTGTCATCTCTAACTCAGCATTCTACCAACATGTTTCCTTGTACCTCTGTGGTTCCTTGGTCTAACTGCAGATTTCTTTTGTTTCCAACATCACATTTTTCAATACTTCCTATTTACTATTCACATCTGATGCTTATAAAACCACACTTACTCATACTACCAATGTTCAAGCAAATTTACGTCTCACAAGCTTTTTCTACAAATTGCAGACTTTGTCTTACTACATAATTCGTCTAAATTTTCTTCATGCCTCCAATTACAAGATATCCTATGATCAAACAATGTTTCAATACACAACTTTCTCAACTGACTGCCTTTACATTTTTCATTATGCCCTAATCAACTTCTCTAAGTATATTGTGCTTCCTACACTACCAGATTCATATTGTTGTTTTAGATCTTCATAAATGTTTTGTAGTGGTTGGGACCTGGGGTCCTATCTTCCCTTTCAAGCTCATTACTTTGTGCCTCAAATCCTACCCATAGTTTTTGTATGTTTATTCTTACCAATCTATTTACCGTTAGGATCAGTAATATTGTAGTTAAATACCTTCCTCTTTCTTTTACATCTGTAACTCCAGGCAAGTAGAACAGGTCAGGAGAAAAAGTTAGATATTTTTCCCCATCTCTAACCACACTGTTTTCACCTCGTGGCCCTTTCAGCCACCAGGGCTCCTCGACTGCTGTATATGGGTCATCAGTGAACTTAAAAAGATAAAAGTGGGTTCTGAGGCCACAATGTTTGAGAAATAATTCAAAATTTCCATCCCACATGCATTAAAAAAACTTAGTATTAAAAGTACGGCCACTGAATAAATATAATGATTCTTGTGCAGCACCACATAGCTAATTATGCATGCAAATTATCCATATGCCCGGCAATATCTCAAAACAAACCTTAAAGGTGCCTTTCCTTCCACCCCTCCTCATTAGAAAACACAGAAGACATTATGAAATAATAAAAACAAAAAGACAAACTTATTTTATTTATTTATTTACAAAGTGTTTTTTTTTCTTCTTGATGAATCAAAATCAAAAAAGATATTCCTACCGTACCTGGAATCGCGAATTCAAACACTAGAACAAGCCAGTCTCAAGCTTCTGCTACAAGTGCGCAGCTTATGTGTGTCCCAAAATTGCAACTCTATGAGTGTAATGATCTACACTCACTGGCCACTTTATTAGGCACACCTTGCTGGTGTGGGTTAGACCCCTTTTTGTCTTCAGAACTGCCATCATTCTTTGTGGCATAGATTCAAAAAGGTGCTGGAAACATTCCTCAAGGATTTTGGTCCATATTGACATGATAGCATTATACAAATTTGTTGGCTTCACATCCATGATGCAAATCTCCCGTTCCAACACATTTCAAAGGTGCTCAATTGAATTGAGATCTGGGGCCTCATGCATAATGCCATGTGTAGAATTCACACTAAAACACGGTGTACAGACAAAAGTGGAAATGTGCGTATGCTCAAAAAAAATCCAGATGCATAAATCTGTGTGTACGCCAACTTCCACGTTCTTTCACTCCATAAATTCCGGTCAACGTGAAAAGTAACGCTCGTGCACACGCCTGCTGCCCCACCCCGACGCCTCCCAGAATTACGCCTCTTTGAATACACAAATTAATATAAAAGCCCCTTCAGCTTACGCCGTTAGCGTCGTACTTACAGACTACGTGGGTGAACTAGTTCGGTTGCGTGTGATGGAAGTACGCGCCGCTTGAGTGAGGAAGTTGGCAAACTAGTTTGGTTGCACGCAGTACAAGTGTTCCATTTGTATTGCTTTGTTTGCCGACTTTTTGGCCCTTATCATGGCTCCTACATGCAAGTCAGAGTCTTCAGATGGTAGTGCTACAAAAAAGAGGAAAGCCATTACGATGGAAGTGAAATTAGACATTGTAAAGAGATCAGAAGGAATAAAGGTAAGGAATTTTTGTTCACACTCATTTTTGTCATTTTTTTCTGTTACTACAGTACAGTGTACAGTACAGTATATGTATGTCCTTTTATTTTTTCTGTGGCTTAATTGTATTTTTATGTTCTAGATTATGATTTTGCAAATGTGTTAGGATAGGTAAGTGACTTAGGCTAGTGTGTGTTTCGACTTACACCAGAATTTTGGTTACATCACTGTTATAGGAACGGAACTGTGTCGTAACCTGAGGACCCCCTGTACATTATTTAAAAGAAGTTAAAAATGTATCTGTAGAATGTAATATATACAGTATATACTTTACTGCATTTCATCTTAAAAATGATAGCATAGCTCCAAGTAGATAGTGCCTAGAAATCTAAATCAACTTAGAAGCCAGTCGTCACCATCTGTAAATACGTGTTCTATTCTATTGAACTGAATTGAATTCCTTTATTGTTAGTGCATAGTACAATGAGATTCAGTATGCAAATCCCCCATAAACTTATTTTCCTATAAAATAGTAAGATAACAACAATAATAATAATATGATAAAAAAACTAAAAAATATATAATATGAAAGCGTAAGTGGCTCAGGTTGTGCAATATTACAGCTGCAGTGCAAGTTTACAGTGAGGCCATTGTACTTATAAGTACAAACAGTTCTACCGGGAGCACTTGGTGGACTGATTGTGTGTGTTTATAGCTCTTGGGATGAAACTGTTTCTGCACCGCGAGATCCATACAAGAAAGGCTCTGAAGCATTTGCTGAACGGAAGTATTTCAAATAGACTGTGTGCATGGCTAAGGCAGTGTGTCCTAGAAGCTCTATCTTGATATTTCTCCTTGCTCTTGACACAATCTGCCATAGAGCTATCCAGTCAGCTGCATCAGTGATTCCACACTCAGATACACTTGGTTAAAATACTCCGAGTGGTGCACTGAGAGCAACAATGCCAAAGTGGCTATGGTATTTGGAATAGTTTGGCCATTCGGGGCACCATTATATGGTTACAGGTTGATTACATTCAGATGACTTGAACTAAAAAACGATATGTGGTTAATTTCAGTGTATTTGAAAAAGCTGCATCGAGGATGTGAATCTAAAAAATAAAGGGAAACCACACAGGAACAGTAGCACTGCTTTGACGCTGGATGCCACCAGTTTGCAAAACCGAGCAGAGAACTTGCATATCCAAGGGATTAATCTGGCGTGAAAATGTACTTGGCTTTAACGCCATGTCTAGTTTTTATACATCACCATGTGAGTGTGGAAACAGGCTTACACAGCATTTTTGTGCATACACGCCGTTTATACATGAGGCCCCTGGTGACTTTTGAGCCCATTTGAGTACAGTGAATTCATTGTCATGTTCAAGAAACCAGTTTGAGAAGACTAGAGCTTTGTGACATGGTGTGTTATCCTGCTGGAAGTAGCTATCTGAAGATAGGTACACTGTTGTCATAAAGGGATGGACATGGTCAGCAATAATAATCAGGTAGGCTGTGGTATTTAAACACAGCTAAGTTGGTACTAATGGATACAAAGTGTGCCAGGAAAATATCCCTCACACCATTACACCACCATCACCAGCAGCAGCCTAAATCATTGATACAGGGCAGGATGGATCAATGTTTTCATTTTGTTGATGCCAAATTCTAACCTTACCATCCGAATGTCACAGCAGAAATTGAGACTCATCAGACCAGGCAACATTTTCCCAAACTTCTACTGCCCAATTTTGGTGAGCCTGTGCAAACAGTAGCCTCAGTTATAACATTAGAATAATCTAGATGAGAACAGGCCATTCAGCCCAACAAAGCTTGCCAGTCCTATCCACTTAATTCTTCTAAAAAACATCAAGTTGAGTTTTGAAAGTTGCTAAAGTCCTAGTGTTTACCATGCTACTTATTCCAAGTGTCTACGGTTCTGTGTGTAAAGAAAAACTTACTAATGCTTGTGCGAAATTTACCCTTAAGTTTCCAACTGTGTTCTCTTGTTCTTAATGAACTCATTTTAAAATAACAGTCTCATTTTAAAATACTAATTCTCTTCATAATTTTAAACACTCAAATCATGTCTCTTCTTAATCTTCAATTGCTTAAACTGAAAAGGCTCTGCTCTTTTAATCTCTCTTCATAATTCATCCTGTGTAGCCCTGGAATGACCCTAGTTGCTTTTCTCTGGACCTTTTCTAGCACTGTCATGTCCTTTTTGTAGCCTGGAGACTAAAACTGCACATGGTACTCCAGATGAGGCCTCACCAATGAATTATAAAGTTTGGGCATAACCTCCATGGACTTTTACTCCACACATTGTGCTATATAACCTAATATTCTGATTGCCTTTTCAATGGCTTCTGGACACCATCTGGAAGTCGATAGTGTAGAGTCCACTATGACTCTTAAATCCTTTTCATAAGATGTCCTCTCAATTTTCAGACCTCCCATTTTGTATTCAAACCTGACATTTTTACTTCCTATGTGTAATACTTTATATTTACTGACTTTAAACTTCATCTGCCACAATTCTGCTCAAGCCTGTATTCTGTCTCATTCCCTTTATAATGATTTAACAGATTCCAGATTATCTGCCATTCCACCTATCTTGGTATCATCTGCAAACGTAACCAGCTTGTTACTTACAGTATATTCCTATCTAAATCATTTATATCTATTAAAAATAGTAGCAACCCCAGCACTGACCCCTGTGGAACACCACTCTTAACAACTGCCAATTCTGATATGGTTTCTCACACCATCACCCTCTGCTTCCTGTGTCTGAGCCAATTCTGCACCCATCTGAAAACATCACCCTGAACTCCCATTTCTTTTAGTTTGATACCCAACACTCTCATGTGGTACTTTATCAAATGCTTTCTCAAAGTCCAGATAAATAATAAGCTCAACATTGGTGATATCCTTTTGTTGCTTAAACACAATTATATTACACCTTTTTTGACTATGGATGACACTAAATCAGCTATAAAACATGTTTCTCCAGGTAAATGCAGAAACCCTTTTAAAAGCATGCTTTCACTTGGTCATTGTAGATTGATGGAGAAAAATAGCCAAATTAAAATTAAATCTACAACACAATAAAGTGTGCTGTAATACATATCTATAATGCATGTATAAATACATATCTTCTATTTGGAAACACCACAAAATGTAGAAATTTCCCAGATTCACCATTTAAAATATACTGCCTTTTACGTAAAGATAAAACACTTTTTTTTCAGAACCCAGGATATTATGACATTCAGGCCCAGGACTTGTCAGTGTGGCATGTTCCCAACCTAGTTTCGATGGAAAACTGGAAAAAATCTGCCATTGCAAGGTATCACACAAACAGTCAATTTTTCCCAAGGTATGGAGGAAATCTTCATGGACTCTTTCAGGTAAGTAACACTTTATTTAAATATGCAACCATCTACTGTAGTTCTGATAGATTGGGGCAAAAAGTTAACTTTATTTTATTCAGACAGTGAATAATCTGACTTTAAAATTGTTGTAACTGTTTTTAATAGATTTGTTATTTTAATTTACAGTGTAAAACAAAGTTTAAGAATGACCAGAAATTAAAAGTGTTAGTTTTAAAGTCATACTACATGGTGGTTTGCAAAATTAAAAAAAAAAATTCTTTGCATCTTTCAAACATGTTGGGTGTTCTTGATAGATTTCAGGGTGCTTAATTAAAATTTGGCAACAGAATTTCTCTGCCACATATGGTTCTTCAGAGAGGAACGATTAAAACAAAAAGGAACTATTTATTTAAAAGCTCAGTTGTTAAAATTATCTATATAGAGGTGAAAGAAAATATAAATTACACATTATTGTTTTAAATATAATTATTACTTGCAAAAAGTAGTCACGTGTTATCCCCTGAAGGTATTTCACAGTGGAGGTCAAATTTTATCCATATCGCCAACTCTGCAACTGAAATTCACCAAGGTGAATTCCCCACAAACATAGCAAGAATTGTTCAGTTTGTTGGTTCAAGCATACAATGTATTTCACTTCCACAGAAGCACAACTTTATATAAAAAAAACTTCACTATCAGACAGCTTAGGTACTACTGAACCTCACGAGTGAAAGGCAGGAGTTAGTTTGCTAGTGGGACTCTCATTCACTTTATATTTATTTATATTATATTATATATATTTAATAAAGGAAGAATGTCTATTCTTTTACAATGGATGGATCAGAATAACCTTGCATATTTCTACCAAAAACATTTAAACAATAACTTGAAATATGATAAGAGAAAAGCAAAAAATGCTTTCTGAGAGTGTGGTAATGTGTCTGCCAGGTATTAACTCTTTAAGGAAAAAAAAAGGTCTAAGAACAGTGTAAACACAACAAGTTAAAGCCCTTACCTTTTTTAATTGCTTAAGTGCGGAGGTACGTTTCCGTTAAGCGTGATGCGACGTTGCCGACGGGTCAGGCCTGCTTGAGGACGCTGCGCGAACCCCGTCATAAAGGTGAATGTCTCCCCACCTCTTGCCGTTAGCAAAAAGAAAAGTGGGGCACGTTTTAGTTTAATTACTTTCGTGCATGCATGCATTAGTTTGAGCAGGGGATCCCAGGACAACGACTCGAGAAAGTTACAGTAAATGTAACTTACTTTCGAAGAGCACATGGATCGCGCTCGCGCACACGCGAGGCTGCTTGCCTATTTAATACATGCCTTGCACGGTTTGAGCATAGTACCTGTGCAGAATGTGCTATAGGTGGAAAAGACGACGTGTTTGTTCCCCAGGTATACGAATCATTTCCTGCCTTGTCTTTTGGACTTGGTGGTGTGGATAGTTTTGCTCATCTCATGTCATCTCATCCCATCCCCAAGTATACCAGACACAGCGGTTTGTGCCTTATTTGTAAATATGTTTTTTGTGTAACATTATAGATATCTCCTTATTGTATTGTTTTGTTGGAGTATTTACAGTATATAGATTAGGTGACCATCCGTCCCCGTTTTCCGGGGACAGTCCTCTTTTCGGACAGCTGTCCCCACTCAGAAACATGTCCCCGTTTTGTCCCCGGTTTCAGCTGGTTCACTTTTTTGAATGCATCTCATCACCACGATAACTTGAACTCGGCGCACGTGCACGGTGTTTTGACGTAGGTCATGCTTTATCACATCCTGCAACTTTGGCGAGAAATCACGTGATAAGCTTTCGCTTTGTAATCTGTAATGTTTAGAGTCCCTACTCGTGATCTGTAGATTCTACGCTCCTCTAGAGCCACAGCACCATACGTCACCACAGTTTTAGACCCGCAGCCACAGACCCGGACGTCACGTCTCCGTCGTTTCAGGGCTGACTTCGTAAAATTTCTTTTGGAAAGTTTCTAAAGGTCTCCAAGTGTAACGTCGGGTCAAGGACCCGTTCAGAAATTAAGCGATAAAAATGAGAAGGAAAAAAGTACATCAGACCAAATAATACGCATTATTATGAAGTTCAGAGGGTTTCTGCCATCACGTCGTGTCATACATCAAACTAGACAGTATATTAATATTAACATTTACGTTGTGTTCGGGTCTGTGGGAACCATTTAACATGTCGGCAAAACTAAAATAATCAAGATCTGTATTAATTGAGAATAGTTTTTCGTTTACATTCATGAAACGAAATATACATTATAATTACAATGTTTGCGCCACGTTAGAGTTTAGTAAAACGTTTATAATAAGTGATTAGCCTACGTTTTTTTTAAATGTACTAGGTATGTGTGCAATATTGTACTAAACCAATTTAGAATTAACATTTAAGCCAATCTAATATTTTTAAGCATGTATGTGAAGAAAACGGCAATACATATTCTACACTGAATTATGCCATATATTAATTGCATTATATAGAACTTCTCTAGTTTTTGCCACTTATAATAAACGATGGGCCATCAAAAGAAAAAATATAAAAATACTATTAAGAACACAATTTATTTATATAGCACCCTTCCTATGCCCAAAATTCAGAAAGAACAACAGGACCTATATAACATTGGCTACAACTAATATCTCACTAAATAAAGATAAATACAGGATATACAAAACATTTAAATAGAATAAAAGACAATAATTCAGACTAAAATACAACATAAAAATCTTGAACAAATAGCATAAATTGTGATAAAAATGCAAACCCTGAGCACCTGGACAGATAAAGGTGGTAAACTGAAAGAAGTGGCCGAATGTTAGGTCTGTTTAATGTCTTCATAAACAAATGAGTTAAAAACAAATGAATGGAGTCAGCTGATGTCATTAATTTCAGGAGGTCAGTCCACAGTCAGGGAGCTAAACAGCTGAAGGCCCTGCTGTCACCCACAGAGTGCAAGTTAGTGTGGGGTGCAGAATAAGAGGACATTAGTGGGCAGGTCAATAACAGAATTTGAGAAGCATGAAATATAATTGTGTTGAATCTCAACTTATGATTATATTTTTGGTACGTATGTACTATTTTGGGACTTTTTTTTTTTAATCAGATGGTCACTTATTTTAACAAGCAATGTAAATAACCTGTTTACTCTTTACCCTCAGATCACATTCTCTTTGTTTATCAAGCAGAACTGAATATTTTCATTTATACACAATACTGTAATAACTGTACAGTTCACACAGTGAGACACACAAACACACTCACTATGCATACACACTATGGGTGCCGTCATTGATTCCCCTCTGGATTTGACTGTTGAATCTACACAATGGCTGTACATGCTGGGGTCTTTGGTACATGTCGTCCCAGTAGCATGCGAGGTGTCACCAATTGTTTACTCTGCTCCTCTCCTTCTCCCTGTTCCAGTCACGGTTCAAGGTTGTCGAGATGACAAAAATATTTTTTTCTGAGATGTTCAGTTTGTTGAAAAAATTGCCTGTGGCCAGCATCCAGCGTAATGTTTTGTCTAAATTCTCCACTCATCTTTTTGTAGCATGATAGTCCATTATCATTTCTGGACATGGCATCTCCTATCCCTGTGCAGGTCACATTGTGCACAAAGAATGTGTCATTTGTTTAGACAAACGTGAAGGTTTTCACTGGCCTATTCTGTGTGGCCAGCAGTTGAGATGGGAGCTCTGACTTATTTTTCCTTATTGTGCTAAGCATTGTTACCTTCCTCTTGAGGAGCTACTGTCCCAGTTTGTGTAAAAGTAAAAGTTATTGCATATGGCGTTGTGGCCATGCAGCTTATGTCATGTCCAGGGTAACACTCACGCCTTAATTTCTCACAGGAGTTCCTCCATCTGACTTCCCCTTGTTAATGAAATGATGTCCTCTGCTCTTCTGTATCTCTGTGCTTCACCTTCAGCAAGTTATTCGTAGCTTTGGCCTGGCTTATCTTTTTATGCAGATGATGCTTAGATCTATTTCAGTGTTAAAAGTGACTCTTTATCACAGCTTTCTCTACTCACAACTTACCTCAGTGAAATTAAATTAAAATTAAAACTTGAACAGAGCAAAACTCTTTAAAATTAAATTGCAACATAACCGAACTCCTGCAAAGTGGCACTAAAGTGTAACTTAAGAAAACTCCTCTTCAACCATTCTGGGTGATGATCTCATCAGACCTTCGTTTACTGCAAAGAATCTCAGTGTCACTTTGATTCCTCCTTTTCTTATTTCACCTATGTAAACCATATTAAGAAACTTACTTCTACCTGTGTCACATTTCTTATGGTTGCTCATTCCTCTCCTTTTCTAATGCTGAGAAACTTGTCCCTGCTTTTATCACATCCTGCATTGATTATTGTAAGTCATTACTGGCAGGTGCCACTTCTAATCTTATATCACAGCTCCAGCTGATTCAAAACTCACAGCCATCCTGCTGCACCTTCACTGCTCCCTCTGTCTTACAGGACTGAATATCAAATTCTGTTATTGACCCGCCAACTAATGTCCTCTCATTTTGTGCCCCACACTAACCTGCACTCTGTGGGTGACAGTAGGGCCTTCAGCTGTATATAGCGCCCTGACTTCGGAATGACCTCCCAAAATCAATGACATCAGCTGACTCCATTCATTTGTTTTTAGCTCATTTGTTTAGGAAGACATTAAACTGACCTGACATTTGGCTCCTTCTTTCAGTTTACCCCCTTTATCTGTCGAGGTACTCGGGGTTTGAATTTTTATCACGATTTATGCTATTTGTTCAAGATTTGTTTGTAGTATTATATGTTGTATTTTAGTCTGCATTATTGTCTTTTATTCTGTTTGAATGTTTTGTATATCCTGTATTTATCTTTTGTGGTATCTGGCCGGGGCTGGAGCCCGGCCGGGACGCCCAGGAGGACCAGAGGAGGGCTTGTGCCTCCTCCAGACTGCGAGGGGGCGTCCGCCCTGGTTATGTTGGGGGCCACGGGTAAAGGGCTTAGAAGCCCAGCCCTGTAGGGACCCGTGGCCACCGCCAGGCTGCGCACCCGGAAGCCGTCCGGGTGTCCCCTGTCTTCCCCCCAGCACTTCCTGGTGTGGCAGAAGTGCTGGGCTCCAGGGATATTCAGGCACCTGGGCGTTACTTGACCCGACGTTACTTTCCGGGCTTTGCTGATACCTTTAGAAACATTCCAAAAGTAATTTTACGAAGTCAGCCCTGAAACGAAGGTGACGCCACTTCCGGGTCTGTAACTGCGGGTCTAGAACTGCGGTGACGTATGGTGCTGTGGCTCTACAAGTGGATAGTATTGCCCCCATGTCCCCGGATTGGCCCAAAAAATTCTGGTCACCTTAATATAGATTTTGAGTTTGCGGTGCATTTTTGCGATTCTCTGGACTTTGCTGTGTGTAGTTTCTTCCTGATTGTTTTCTTCCTTTAGAAAGACTACCGTTTTGTGTATATACATATTTATCTTTATTTTTCATTTGGGTACTGGCAAAATTCACTCTAAATATTGTTTAAGTTTCAAAAGTTATTAAGTTTCAAATTTTACTGAATAATAACTTTTGTTTTCTGTGATATTTTTGTTTCAAAGTACTGAAACTCAAAAAAATGATAAAAAAATGACTTAAATTGTTTGTGTTTAAAATAATCTTAAGAAGAAAAGAAAAGCTTCTTGCATAAGCATTCTATCTATGTGCTGTGGAAAGTCCTAGTTCATCTTAGTGGCCTTCATCATTTAATCATTAAAATAACTGCCACATTTTCTAATTAATCAATCATTTTTCAGATTGTGAATATGAAAGATGCTGTGAAAATTTAGACTAAAGAACATCACAAAGAACTTAGAGAAAAATTATCTAAATGCATACTGTAGGAGAAAGACAAAAAAGAGATGTGTGAGAGAAACCACAGAGTGGCCAACTCTCCATGTATACAAGGAAGAGATAATTGTGAGAGAAGCCACAGAGAATCCAACAATTTACTTTGAAGGAGCTGTAGAGTTCATTAGATGAAGGTGCACCAATTAACCATATCAAGAGCTTTGTCTAACACTAACTAACCTGTAGGAAATTGGCACAAAAGAAGTCATTACTCAGAATAAAATATGTGAAAGCACATGTGGAATGTGCCAAAAGCATTCCAGAGTCCAAGATGCAATGTGGGAAAAGGTTTTGTGGTCAATATATAATATATTTTGCATAGAGCTTCTTGGCCAAAGTTCTAAAGGGTACATGTTCCACAAATGTAACAATATTTGTACTATAAAAAATACCATGCTTACATTAAAGTTTGTTGGTGATAGCTTTATGTTTTTGGAATACATTTTGTCAGCAGCTACTGAGTAACAGGTTAAACTACAAGGAGTAATGAATGGAGTAATTAGAAGCAAATACTGTAAAAGAATTTGTTTCAACTAGGGATGTCACTATTCAAGAAATTTGGTTAACATTTCATATATATAAAGAATCTGAAGTGTGTAACATTCACACAGAAGTCTGAGCTTTTATGACAAATTACAGCAATTCAAAATAAGCAGATTTAATGTCATATTCTTACTGAATTCTGCTAAGCACTGAAAGGTCACGTGGATTGCATTTTGCCTCTAGAATGTCTGCTAGTTTGACACAAAGTCTCAACAATTTATTCCATGTTTTAAGAAAACACAGGAGGTTATTGCTTAATGTTCTGAGCTGAGACTTAAGACATCCAGCATCAGCATGGTATTAAATTTTCATTTTTCGGTTCTGCGCACTCCCTCTATCTCACTCACTCTTTGCTGGTCAGGCACAAAGTGCTAATAAAGTAACTTCATCCTGCCTGCTTCTGTTTGTTTTTAGCCATGAACGGTACATGAGGTAAACTTTATTCAGCTAGATGTGATCTATTTAAGCAACACAGAGTAAAACAGTTCTTATTTCCCATCAGTAAGTGCTCACTTACCATACAGCAAATGCCAAGAAGTAATCGACAATCTAATACATTTTGATAAGTCATTTGCTGAGTGATTCTACATACACTGAAATGGAGGTACCAAAGTAAATAGCAGAAAAAGCAGTGTTGCTACTCTAGTAGGAGCTAAGAGAAAAAAATAAAGTAAGGGCACAGCTTGGTTTACAGCACAATTTGGTTTAAAAAACAATATATTCCTAAACAAACTAAAATGCTGAACAATATACCACTCTATGCACCACTAGCCTACTGACATGCCTGTAAGCACCATAAGCAGCCAAGCTGCAAGTAACACCATCAATGTTTAAAATGGTTAAAGCAGCATGGGCTTACTGACAATAACACCTGTTTTAGACTGTATGATGATAAATATTGCTTATTGTACTCACCATTTTGTGACCTGAATTCAAGAATGCTCCTGAAACTTTTATCTTTGTCTCAACACCCATACTATATACAACCAGTACAGTATCTCAATCTCACTAAGGTACGCTTTCTATCTACTTTCTTGGCTTGCTGCTTGCTTATAACCTGCACTTTCACTTTGTTGCCTGTGTTATAAAAGGTGCAACTGCCAGTGAGGAGAATTTACTGGACTATTAGGTACTTATCTGATCATGTGTGTCATTAAAAAGCACACAATGGGCAGGACGAATGAGTAATGGTTTCAAAACCCATTTTAGGAGTGTCTGTCAGTAGTCGCTTTGTTATTACACTTAGTTTGATTCAGTTGTGCAAATCTGATTTATACAATCGACCTGCAAGTTTTGTTTTTTTATTCTCCTAACTGGTTTTCAACCTCAAATCGGTTAAACATTTTTTGCTCACATCCCTAAGTTCAATCTGCTAAAAGCCTGAAGTTTGGCCTAAAGTAAACCTTTTACTGGACGATGATCCAAAACACTATCCAGGGTGACCTTGGAATAGCTCAAGGACCAAAAGATGAATGTACTAGAATGGCCCAATGAAACTGCTGGTCTTAATCCAATTGAGAATATGTGGCACTATATGAAAATTGCAGTGCCCTAGCATCATCCTACTAACATGAGCAGTCTGAAACAATTCTGAATTCAAGACTCCAACAAAAACTCTCCTGAAGTGTTCAAAGTAGTCACATACTTAGTCAAGAGGTCTTAAAGCTGTTACTGCTGCAAACAGTGACTGTATAAAGCATTAAACTGTGGAGTTTATTATTTAGTAACATTAGAGAACTGGTCAATGGTCTGAATACTTTTGCAAGACATTGTGTATTTTTCATTAATGACTTCTTAGAGCTTGAGGAGGAGACTTAATTGGTGAAAGGGACTGGGCACCTGGCTAGTATTACCTCTACCTACTTTGAATCTTCATGTGACTAAATGTGCATTCAGTTTATCAATATTATTATAAGGACAAGTAAAGAGCTTACACGAGGGCAAAAGGCAGAAGTAAAAAACAACAAAATCATTTTTAAAAATTTAGAACATAGAATGAATTTCACCTACAAATATTATGGCATATTACAGCTTTTATTATGTAAATGAAAACTTTAATGATAGTAGGGTTAAGTCCTGTACATGCAGAGATATATACAAATGGAGACCACTAATGGCAAGAAAGTGATGACACAACTCTACAGGGCCTACAAATGGCAGCAGAGGTATCCAGTATGGGATAGCTGGAACCCTGCTGCTTAGTACACAACTAGCAAACAGCATGGGGATCATTCTACGTAACAGAAAACTGTAGATACTACAGTGAGCTAGATGCCTTGGAATTTATACTATACCATTATGTTCACAAGTAAATCCTGGCTTTGGCTCAGACATAAACGTCTGTTCAGATTTAATGGCTAATAATTTTAGTTGTCCCATTCACCTCTACCAGAAAATAATTACTGCATTCAGTGATATTACCTCTGGATGCTCTGATGTTGATGATGTGAAACATGCTTTTAGCACTTGGCAATAATTACAGAAAAAACATTAATCTTTAATAAATAAATTGGAATAACTATTGTTCCTCACTGCCCACCTATTGCATTACTAGTGCCCATTTGCCATGAGGCAGTGCAATCATAATTCTAGTGATGTTTCATGGCATTGTTTCCTTTTTTTTGGATATGGTAAATTTGTTGAGTTAGGCCAACAAGTGACGCAGTGCTGCAAGTCAAACTATAGTTCAGGACAGTCAAGCAGAATAATACAATTGATGCATAACTTGAATTTCTGATTATATTATTTAAAGTTGGACTTTCTCTTCAATTATAGTTTATACTGCTGTACATGTAATATTCATTTAATAGTGATTACGTTCTGACAGTCAATGTCATCTATTGGTAGTGGATTTTAAAAAGCAGGTTTGAAAAAATGAAAAGCTATGCAAAATACTGAGTATCTACTGTATAACATTTAAAAATGTGCTTATCTTATTCCATTTATACTTACTGTATGTAAATGGTTTTGTAAAATGTATGTGAAGAAAGGTGTATTTGAGTGGTAGCAATTTTCCTTTCCTTAATACTTCATGTGATATTTTTTGTTTTGTGTTTTGTAGCATTTTCCATTGAAATACAAAGGTGGTGTGTGCAAAACTGATAATGGGCCTTCTATTCCTATTGTTTTCGATGAGGGGGATGCAAAACATTTAAGAGAAATGTATGGGCCACGAACATATGGTAAGAATATGCTAATTTAATAAGAATTTGAAACATATTGAAAAGGTAAAAATGAATGCCACTAATACATGATTACAATACATTACCGTGTTTAAAGTATGTTATGAAGTGATTCCATTACATTTTGTCTACATTTCAAATTTATCATAATCACATTTATACAAGAAATTAGTCTCCGGTTTTGTTGACTCTCCAAGTATAAATTGCATAATCGACATACATACAACAGTTAATCACGCACCTGACATAAAAAAAGACAGAAAATGTAAATATATACAAAGTGCACAGTGCAACTAAAATACTGAAATAAACACTGCAAAACAAGTATTAACAATATGTAAACAGTAATACAAGACCCTAGGAGGCCGGGGAGTAGGGTACCCAGCCTGATTAAGCTGAATTAACCATTTGTGAGCTTGATGGACTGTGGGAAAAACTGTTTTTATATCTGCTTGTTTTGGCATATATTAATCTATAATGCCTGGCTGGTGGAAAAAGTTCAAAAGGGGTGTGGCCTGGATGTGAGGGGATGGTGGTGATTTTCCGTGGCTGTTATGTTTATTGTATTGAATTGCTAAGAATTTATACATGAAAAAATGTAATGAAAATCAAATGACTTCATAATCATTGAATAGAACATGTTACAATAACTCAGAGTGCCTATAAGTATCCACCCTTTTGCACTTTTTCACTTTTTTTTTTTTTTTTACCACAGAACAATTCCTGTTACACATACCCCATCAAATACATGGGCCATTCTTGCTAGAAATCACCTTAAATGATTCCTTTCAGTCAGAAATGTATGTCAAACCTTTGATGCCTTGTAACCTATCAAAGAAATCTCAATTGCACCATTTGTACATAGGAATTCATTTAAAATATCAGTACTGTAACTTTAAATAAGTATGGAGAATATTGAGCAAATAAAGAGCTTGGTGTGAGGATGTAGATCTTTCTTTACCACTACTCTGTAGATGAATGAATTAATTCATTTATTCTACTCACTAACTAACTTCTCATGAGCAAAAATTTGAACTCCTATATCTTGAAACTTAAAATTTTAGGGGGAAGGGGACCATGAGCTCAGATTTGGAGATGTATAGTCTCAATCCAGTGCTGTTGTGCCTTCAGTCAATGTATGTATTCTAGCATCCTGACAGTGACTTTTTGAGGAAGTCTGTGGAGTGTAGTTCTTTGATAAATAGAATCCCTCCTAATTTGAAAAAAGTAAACTACCAACCCCATAGCCCTGCCATTGAAATGCTTTCTTAATACTACAGTACTTCTTCATCTTTTGGCTGATTCTGTTAGGGGTCGCCACAGTGGGTCACCTGTTTCCATACCTTCCCGTCCTTTGCATCTTGCTCAGTCACACCCACCACCTGAATGTTCTTTCTCACCACATCCATTAACCTTCTCTTAGGTCTTCATCTTTTCCTCATGCCTGGCAGCTGCATCCTTAGCATCCTTCTTCCAATATACCCAGCATCTCTCCTCTGCAAATGTCCAAACCAACACAATTTTGCCTCTATGGCATTGTCTCCAAACCGTTCAACCTGAGCTGATGTACTTGTTCCTAATCCTGTCCATCCTCATCATACCCAATGCAAATCTTAACATCTAACTCTGCTACCTACAGCTCTGTCTCCTGTCTTTTTGTCAGTGCCACCATCTCCATTCCATATAACATAGCTGGTCTCACTACCGTCTTATAGACCTTCCCTTTCTTGCTGATACCTGTCCGTTATAAATCACTGCTGACACTCTTCTCCACCACTCCACCCTGCCAGCACTCTCTTTTAAAACCTCTCGTCCACACTCACTGTTACTCTGTATTGTTGATCCAAAGTATTTTTAACTCATCCAAACTTCGCCATCTCTACTCCCTGCATCCTCACCATTCCTCTGACCTTTGTTTCTTTCACACGCATGTATTCTGTCTTGATCCTACTGCTCTTCTTTCCTCTCCTCTCTAGTGCATATCTCCACCTCTCTAGGGCCTCCTCAACCTGCTGGCTACAGATCACAATGTCATTTGCAAACATCATAGTCCACGGGGAGTCCAGTCTAATCTTCTCTGTCAATCTGTCCATCACCATCGCAAATAAGAAAAAGCTCAGAGCTGATCCTTGATGTAATCCCACCTTCACCTTAAATGCATCCGTCACTCCTTCCACCCTGTCAAATACATTCTCTAGGTCTACAAGGACACAATGCAGTTCTTTTTGGGTTTCTCTATACTTCTTCATCAACACCCTCAGATCAAGCATTGCATCTCTAGTGCTCCTTCCCAGCATGAAACCATACTGTTGCTTGCTAATCATCATTCCTTTCTTAACCTAGCTTCCACTATTCTTTCCCATAACTTCATGCTGTGGCTGATCAATTTTATCCCTCTGTAGTTACTACAGTTCTGCACATCACCCTTATACTTAAAGATCTGTGCCAGTACACTTCTGCTCCACTCCTCAGGAATCCTCTCACTTTCCAGCATTGCATTAAACAATTTGGTTAAAGACTCCACTGCCATCTCTCCTAAACACTCTACTACTTCTACAAGTATGTCATCTGGACCAACAGCCTTCCCATTCTTCATCCTCTTCATAGCTGTCCTTACTTCCTCCTTCCTAATCCATTGCATTTCCTGGCTCACTGTCTCCACATTAGTCAACCTTTACTCCTCTCTCTCTCTCTCTCTCTCTCTCTCTCTCTCTCTCTCTCTCTCTCTCTCTCTC
>JANRMT010062814.1:84627845-84678054 GCA_026402145.1 Polypterus bichir lapradei | reverse complement strand
AGTGAGGGCTTTGCCTTTTATTAGTATAGATATCGTCAATAATGTGTAACATATAATTTGTGATTATACCTGTCCTTTCTGTGAAGTCTTTCTTTATGCAAAACATAAATGTCCTAATTTGTATTATTTTCTTCTGTTCTAGGTTTGTTTTGGTGGTACCGGCTACTTTCCTGAAGGTAGCCCTAAGCAATGTGGAGACTTTGCAGGTTGGGACTGGAGTGGTTATGGAACACACAAAGAATGGAGTGCAACCAAAACAATAACAGAGTCAGCTGTGCTGCTGTTCTATCGCTGAGCTATGTTTAGATCTCAGATCTTAAAATTTAGTGAAATAAAACATGGAGCATATGCATTCAAATTTTGTTGTACTTTGATATTATACAAATACTGTACTTTTGTTTGACTCAAATAAAATGAAAAGAATTAAGTTAAAATGTTCAAGGAGTGCCTTGATGCAGTTAGAAGTAACTTTAACTCCAAATACAAGATGAGTAACCCTAAATTACATGAAGCATCCTCTGAAAGTAATTAAGGGGTTTAAAGTGATACAACATTTTCATCCTTAAAAAGGGACATTTTCTGAATGTTTTAACAAATAAATTTACTATTTATTTAAGTTTGGCACAACAAAGTTAACTGCTGGAAGATGAGGAGCAGTGCCACACATGCCCATAATGCCCAGACACCACTGGATATGCGTGTACACTGATACCAGCAACAACAGTTATTTCTATAGCATGTTTTTCAAACAAAACTTGGAGCACAAAGTACTTTGCAAGAAGTTAAAAATAACAATTACAAATAATAAATAAACCAATGTAAAAGGAAGAGACTTGACACACGTAAAAAAAGGTTTGGGGCAGCTACCCGTATAATATTCCTAGCTGCAAAGGATTTAGTTTTCTGCAACAATGAAGTTGACTGTTTAGAGTCCAAGACTGAACTGCTGAAGGTTGTGAGAAATGGAGGTTTTATGTGGTCAGACAGGAAGTGATGTTTCAGGCACCGGAACTGGAAGTGACGTTCCTCTAGGGGCCGGAACCAGAAGTGACATTTTCCTAGGCACCGGAACCGGAAGTGACACTCTTCTAGGCGCCGGAACTGGAAGTGACGCACTTGCTTCAGAAAGGTTTTCCCGCGGCTGGTCTGCAAAGATAATAGGAGAAGGTTTAATGCACTCTGCACCCCCCTGGCCTGGCGTGTAATTACCTTCACTTGGTCCACACAACATCCTCCTATGCGCACGTGTGTGACATGGCCCCCCCCCTCAGCCCAGACCCATCGGGTTGGGCGTACTGGTCCGAGAAGTCTTGGGACCTGGAAAGGGCATCGGCATTGGCCTGCACAATACCCCGGCGATAAACGACCGAATACTTATATGGCTGGTGATCCAAAAACCACCTCGTGACCCGCGGTTTGGACTCCCTGTGCAAGGCCATCCACTGTAAGGGTGCATGGTCTGTCACAAGAGTGAATTCATGTCCCAAGAGGTAGTATCTCAGCTGAGTAATCGGCCATTTAATAGCCAAAGCCTCCCGCTCCACTGCCGCATACCTAGTTTCCCGATCCAACAGCTTCCGCCTCAGGTACATTATGGGGTGTTCAACTCCATCGACGCTCTGGCTCAGCACGGCTCCAAGACCTGTGTCTGAAGCGTCCGTCTGGAGAATAAAAGGTTCAGAAAAATCTGGTGCTTTTAATATAGGAGCTGATGTAAGGGCCAGTTTCAAGTCACTGAATGCAGCTTCTGATATCTCATCCCTGTCAGGGATGCCAGGGGCAACGACCCGGCCGGGACGCCGTGAGGGACCGGATTTGGGTCTGCGCCCACCCTGGATCACGTGGGGGCCGCCTTCCTGGTTGCTTTGGGGGCCACGGGTCAAGGGCATGGAAGCCCTACCCTGTAGGGGCCCGTGGTCACCGCCAGGAGGCGCCCCAATGCCTTGGGGACCTGTTACCTCAGCACTTCCGCCACACCAGGAAGTGCTGGGGGGAAGAATTAAAAGGGCGCCCGGAGAGCTGCCAGGAGAACAGCCGGCACTTCCGCCATGCTGGGGCGTGGCCAACGAGGGAATGCCGGGAGCCACCTGGAGCTCATCTGGGAGAGGATAAAAGGGGCCGTCTCCTTTCATTCGAGGCTGGAGTCGGGTGGAAGCAGGAAGAGGCAGAAGAGAGTGTGGAGGCGGCCCAAAGAGAAAGCATTTGTGTGGCCAGGACTGTGTGTTGGGGTAATTGTGCACGAACTGAGTCTGAGTGACTTTAATAATTTGTAAATATTGTAAATTATAAACGTGTGGTGGTGATTAAGAACATGTCCGCCTGTCTGTGTCCGGGTTGGCTCCACATCCCATACCACATGATTAGGTCGACCCTTCTTTGTGAGGTTTATCAAGGGCGTAGCTCTCTCGGAAAACCGATAGTAACCCGCCAAGCCGAGAAATGCTTGTACTTGCCTCTTGGTTATCGGACGGGGCCAATTTGCAATGGCATCAATTTTGGAACACTGTGGTCTCACCATACCCCGGCCCACTAGATAGCCTAAATATTTGGCCTCGACCAACCCAAAGAAACACTTTTTTGGGCTGATACGAAGTCCAGCTTGTGCTAGTGTCCGCAACACAGCTCCAACCTGCTGTATGTGTTCCTCCCAAGTGTTGGAATAGATGACAACGTCATCCAAGTAGGCAGCACTATATGAATTATGAGGACGGAGCACTTTATCCACCAGACGTTGGAAGGTCGCAGGTGCCCCATGTAATCCAAATGTGAGGACGCGATACTGCCAGTGCCCACTAGGGGTGCTGAACGCTGTCTTTTCCTTAGCGGAATCCATTAAGGGAACCTGCCAGTACCCCTTAGTCATATCTAAGGTAGTCAAAAATTTGGCATGTCCTAGCCGCTCGAGGAGGTTATCCACTCGTGGCATTGGATAGGCGTCAAATTGGGAGACTTGGTTAAGCCGACGGAAGTCATTGCAAAACCTCCAACTTCCGTCGGGCTTACTGACCATCACGATAGGACTGGACCAGGGACTATAACTTTCCTCAACCACACCTAGCTCCAGCATTCGTCTGATCTCCAACTCCACTTCAGCCTTTTTTGCCTCGGGAATTCTGTATGGACGTTCTTGGACAATAACCCCAGGTTTCGTCACAATGTCATGCGTAACCAGGGAGGTCCGACCTGGCTTTTCACTGACTACCTCAGGGACAGACAGGATAGCTGCTTCGAGCTCCTGACGTTGTTGGCGAGTCAAATTATCTCCGAAATTAAGGTGTAATTGACGAGAGAAGAGAGAGCGTAGCTGTCCGGAGGAGGGCTTGGAATCCCTATCCTTCCACGGTTTCAGCAGATTGATATGATAAATCCGCTCATGGGTCGACGATTCGGTTGTTCCACCAAATAATCAACCAGCCCCTTCCTCTCCTTAATTTCATAAGGGCCTTGCCAATGGGCCAATAATTTGGAGTGTGAGGTAGGAACTAAAACCATGACCCGGTCCCCCGGGCGGAATTCCCGGAGAGACGTGCCACGATTACAACATCGGGCCTGAGCTGCTTGCGCCTTCTCCATATGTGTTTTCAATATTGGTCTAATTTTTTCAAATCTATCGCGTAACTGCGCGATATATTCCAATATATTTGTTGACGGGAGGGCCTCTTCCTCCCATCCTTCCTTTAGGATGTCTAATATGCCCCGGGGTTGTCGTCCATATAGTAATTCAAAAGGTGAGAACCCCGTGGAGGCTTGTGGGACTTCCCAATATGCAAAACAGACGAGGGGGAAGAGCTGATCCCAGTTCCTTCCGTCCTCATTGACTACCTTACGCAACATCTGTTTGAGAGTTTGATTAAACCTCTCCACAAGACCGTCGATTTGAGGATGATATACCGAGGTCTTTAAATGCTTTATTTGAAGTAGCTTGGCAGTCTCCCTGAACGTCTGCGAGGTAAAAGGAGTCCCTTGATCCGTCAGGATTTCTTTAGGGATTCCGACACGCGCAAATACTCCCACTAATTCCCGTGCAATAGATTTTGAAGTAGCTGAGCGCAACGGAACAGCCTCTGGAAATCGAGTAGCATAATCGACCAGAACCATTATATATTTATAACCTCTGGCTGAGGGTTCCAGGGGTCCCACCAGGTCGACCCCTATAGGTTCAAACGGGATATCAATTAAGGGTAAGGGAACTAGAGGAGCACGGTCCCTCCTAGGAATTTGCCTCAATTGACATTCCGGACAGGATGTGCAAAAGCGGCGAACCTCCTCGTTAATTCCGGGCCAAAAAAATCGGAGCTTAATTCTCTCCAGTGTTTTTTCGGGGCCCAAATGGACTCCCAGCAGATGGGTATGTGCTAGTTCACAGACCTGTCGCCGGTAGGTTCGTGGTACTAACAACAGTGACCTTATCTGCCCCTCATGTTCTGCTACCCGATATAACAGATCATTATTAAGCACAAAGTGAGGACCTTGTGGCATGGGATATGACGTGCGTTGGCCGTCTATTAGAACGACTGCATTTTTTGCATATTTAAGGGAATCGTCATTCCATTGTTCCCTTTTAAATGAAGCCGGCGTCTGCCTGAATTGAAACTGCAGACGTGAGAGAGGATCGGATTCGACCTCATGGGGCGGAGTTTCGTCCCTAGACGTCGGAGCGCTTACTGATGACGTTTCAGGCTGCGACGTCCCAGGTCTTTCGTCGTTATCACCAGAGGCCGAAGTCCACTCCTCAGCCGGCTGTAAACACGGCGTGGAGGAAGTTGAGGGCGCTGAATTCGTGTCCGTGACTAGACCTAGCGATTGAGGAGAAGTGTCTATATTACCGCTATTTATTTCGACCCAATCTCTTCCTAGGATCACGGGGAAGGGCGGATCATCCATCACTGCCACCATTATTTTTTTAATGATGCCGTCTTGGCATATAACACATTTGGCGGATCGATAATACCGGACATCCCCGTGAATACAGGTAATGCGGGTCTTATTCTTACACCATTGTCGCGGTAATATTAAGTGGCAAGCAACAATGGAAATGTTACTGCCGGAATCAAATAAAGCGGTTACTTTAATTCCATTGATTAACACTTTTCCCGTATGTGAACAGGCCGTACCTCCTCCCACTTCACCCCGCAGACCCCTTTGTTGCTTCGTAGTGCCTGCCGGCGCATCTCAGGGTCCACCCAAACATGCCTCAGTTTATAGCTGTGGGACTCTGTATTAGGGACGCAAGCACACCCGGGTTCGCACGAGCCCCGTTCTGACGCCCCCAAGCCGGTTTCTGCCCTAAAGCGTTCTATGATCTCTGCTAAGGCGGCAATATCCGTATATCCCCAGGCCGGCTGGGTGAGTTTTTTGGGGAGGCTTTTGATTAATAAGGCACAGGCCACCTGCTCTGCTATTTGGTGGCTGGTATTTTTATGAGGCTGTAACCAACCAACCACCTTACCCCATAAAGCCATGGCCTGCTTCTTAGCTGCCTTGGCAGTATTAAATTTCCAGGCCATTATGGTTTCCACCTGCCAGCCTGGGTTTCTCCCACCTTTATTAAAGGGCTTGCCCTTCGTGGGATAAGCTGGGGCAGTCCCCACACCCGGGAGGTCATAATAAGCACCCGATGCGTTCCCTGACGTACCTGGCTCTAGCCTGTGGGTCCCGGAGCTATTTTTCCCCGGACCTTTAACAGGATGATGGGTTGAGGCACATTCCAGTTTTCCCCAACACGCCCCGACTGATGCCCACTCGGCAACTCGGGAGCGGTACTTACCTATCCGATGATTTGTTGGTTTATAAACGTGTGTCAAGTCAAAGTTCAAGTTCGCCTTCCGATCTCTCCAGGAGGCCATCATCCTGCCGGCTACGCCACTGTAAAAGGAAGACACTTGACACATGTAAAAAAAGGTTTGGGGCAGCCACCCGTATAATATTCCTAGCTGCAAAGGATTTAGTTTTCTGCAACAATGAAGTTGACTGTTTAGAGTCCAAGACTGAACTGCTGAAGGTTGTGAGAAATGACGGTTTTATATGGTCAGACAGGAAGTGATGTTTCAGGCACAGGAACCGGAAGTGACGTTCCTCTAGGGGCCGGAACCAGAAGTGACATTTTCCTAGGCACCGGAGCTGGAAGTGACGCTCTTCTAGGCGCCGGAACTGGAAGTGACGCTCTTGCTTCAGAAAGGTTTTCCCGCGGCTGGTCTGCAAAGATAATAGGAGAAGGTTTAATGCACTCCGCCCCCCCCTGGCCTGGCATGGAATTACCTTCACTTGGTCCACACAACATCCTCCTATGCGCACGTGTTTGACACCAACAAACAAGTAAATAAATGCAAATACATACATAAGTAATAGAAATGGTAAAGTCTTACTGATTATATTGATAAACTCATTTCTTAAATCTCTTAATTATTATAAAAAGTCTGATGCTATGGTCAGATGGCCAGAGTACACAAGACAGGAAAATAAAAAATGCTGGATATGAATCACTTGGAAAATTAATTTGAACAACTGAATAAAATATAAGCCAATAAACAAAACTGAGTCACTTTTAGCTGTAATCTAAACATACCCTTAATAGCCCATACAAATGTATAGACTCAAATGCTTCTGGACAGAAATTTTGTGTTTAACTTGCTATCCACAAGAAACCAAAGTGATTACCAATCAGATCTGTGAAGAAAATTAAGGGTAGCCATCTGAAAGTTTGGGGGAGGGTTTATTCAGTAAGTATCTCATAACTGGCTTCATGTTGTCATGTTCAGCTTTGAGTGCATGCTGTTATTTAACTGTGTGATGTTTCCTATGCTTTTGTTTGGATTTGTGTGAAGTGGCTGGGTAAAAGGTGTGACTTTCCACAGATCATTTGGGCTACTTTTGCACATTGGTTTGCATGAAGTCTCACATTTCAGAGCTTTTCCTGCTGTGCAAGTTATCGAGCAGTAAAAAGGCTGCTTTGTTTTCATCACAAAGACAAATGAATTCATATGTTTTGTAAAACCTTGCACTAAAGAATTGATCTTTAATAATAATTAATATGATGCATTTATAACATTGTGAAAATTGTTAAATGAGTATAGTTTTTTAAATAAACATTTTTAGGCCAAGTGAGCTCAGAAGTATTCTCCAAGTTAGCTTATTAAGATGAAGCTTTGCTGAGTCTTACAACTCAAAAGACTATAAACCCTGCAGGCCAATCATTTCATGCCTAACATGGCCATCGGCACAGAGTCTTGCAAAGTTTATTACATGGACCAGTGTGGATTTAAACTTTCTCCATGCATTTCAGTTTCAGAAGTCAACCAGTGATGCCACTAAAAGCAGGTAAGCTGACATTTAAAACTGAGAGATCGTTTATATATTAGGAAGATATTTGCTTTGTACTTTACTTAAGATGACCATATAAACCTTTGAGCAATGGAGTTTGTCTACTAACTTGCTACTTTATTAACCTACATCGAATGTCTGTGTGTTGTGTAACCTAATCTTTGAATAGTCTGCAATTCCTTCCTCACATGTTCTTAGTCTGACACACTTGAATGATTAAAATCAGGACACTGCTGTCGATCAGTTCTTAAGAAGTGGGAGTTCTGGGTGTGGTGTGTAGATGAGTGCAAAACTGTCTCAAACACAGGGTTATGATGTGAGGAGCCCTATCACAATTAACTGACATTAAGAATGGTGTTCCAAAGGGGTCAGTGCTTGGGCTGCTGCTATTTTTAATAGATATAAATGATCTGGATAGGAATATAAGTAACAAGCTGGTTAAGTTTGCAGATGATACAAGATAGGTGGATTGGCAGATAATCTACAATTCATTGAATGATTACAGAGGGACTTGGACAGCATACAGGCTTGGGCAGATTGGTGGCAGATGAAGTTTAAGGTCATAAAATGTAAAGTATTATACACAGAAGTAAAAATGATAGGTATGAATACACAACAGGAGTGATGAAAATCGAAAGTACACTTTATGAAAAGAATTTAGGAGTTGTAAGGGACTCTACACTAGCAACTGCCAGACAGTGTTCAGAAGCCATTAAGAAGGCAAACAGAATGTCAGGTTTTACAGGCTACAAAAAAGACACAGTAGTGCCGGAAAAAGTCCAGAGAAGAGAGACTTGGCTGATTCAAGGGGTATAGGGGATGAATTATGAGGAAACATTAAAAGACCTGAGCATTTTCAGTTTAAGCATAAGAAGATTAAGAGGAGACATGATTGATGTGTTTAAAATTATGAAGGGAATTTGTGTTGGCTTGAGACTTATTTTAAAATGAGTTAATGAAGAACAGGGGTACACAGTTGGAAACTGGTTAAGGGTAAATTTTGCACAAACATTAGGACGTTTTTTCTTTACACAGAGAAACATGGAATAAGTTACCAAGTATTGTGGTAGACAGTAGGCTTTTTCGGGACTTTCAAAATTTGACTTTTTAGAAGAAGTAAGTGGATAGGATTGGTGAGCTTTACTGGGCTGATTGACCTGTTATCATCTAGATTGTTTAAATGTTCGAGGGACGGATCTTAGCAAATCAACTGCTGCATTTTAAATCCACTTGTCTGCAAGTAATATTAATACAAATTATAAAAGATTTTAATGCGTCTCTTTATTCCTATCGCTAATAGCTAGCTCCTCATAGCAGCCTAGGAATATGAAGTTAGGGATGGATAGATAGACAGATGAGAATAGGGCTATATAAAAGATAGATGATATAGATTTGAGTTGAGCTATGTAAGAAAGATTGCATGTGTATTTTTTTACTCAGCACATTTGGCCAGTAAAACCCAATACCCAACACAAATAGCGGATTCTTAAAATTCCTGAATGCAAAAATAAGCAGTGTGGCTCAATGGGTAAAGTGCTAGAACCTATACTAAAGGCTGCAGGATCAATCCACACATTGACTCGCAGTGGGACAGCGAGTGAATCACTTAATCTGCCTAATCTAGAATTGGAAAACCCTATATAAAGATACTAAACTAATCCATATGTATTAAAGAATGGTACAGTAGCTATGTACTTAAACAGCACCCTGGGAAGGTAATTTCTTTAGAAAGGTAAAAGTTGAATCTTTGTGGTTAAGGTTTTGGACTTCAACCCGAGGATGTGGGTTTAAATCCTGCTACTGACACTGTGTGACCCTGACCAAGTCACTTGACCTGCCTGTGCTCCAATTGGAAAATGAAAAAAAAATGTAATCAATTGAAAAATAAATGTTGAAAGGCACCTTGGATAGGGTAGAAGCAGTTGGAAACAAGAACAATTTCAGTTAAAACATACTATTTGTTGGCTTAAGCAGTGGTGTAAGCAACAAAAGGAAATTGATGGAGTAATACAGCATGGCGAAGACACTCGAAATTTCAAGTTCAGAAAGTCACACGGTACCCAAAATAAAAAAGAAGTGGTCAGATATCAAAGTCGACATGAAAAGGTGAGTTGCATCCCACCATCTATTTATTCTGTTTCAGACAATATTACAAAAGCTGACCCTCATGCCAAGGATGTAACTCCAGGCGGTGATGGCGCTGCTGTTCCTAGCTCATCTTCAGGCACTGGCTGTGCATGCACCTCTGCCTCAGAAACTGCTGGGCGTGTGTGCTGACGGATGCTGTTCTGGAGTCACAAAATACAATAGTGGATGCTGTAAGAGATGTGGACAATGAACTAAGGAATATAATGCTGTGACGGTCTCTTCTGGGAGCCCTTGAACCCAACTCTGTCAGTAATGTAACTGGATGAACTGGCAGATGGGGACAAACCACACTGGGAGCAAGAGGATAAAAGAGAAAAAAGTGTAGAAGTGAACAAGTGCTTTTATTAAAAACAATCAAAAAAATCAAAAGAGCTTCCATGGTGCAGTCCTTCAAAATTGTTCAATAAATAAATAACCCATAAAAACGACAAGTGATAAGTGGAGGTTAAAATCCCAAATAAATAAATCCATTTAAAAAACAAGGTTAAAATACTGGCTGGAAGCTGTCCTTTTTAAAAACCCGGTGCCTTCTCCCTTTTACCTACCGGGCTTTGTAACAGGGGAGTTGTCCTACCTGCACCTTTTCCTGCTGGTCCAGTAGCCTTCTGTCCCCTGGCTCTGTATAGCTCCTGCTGGACCGAGACTTGTGTTCCCCAATGGCCAGGGCACTAATGCTGAGGGTCACCCTCCCAAGCCCCCTCGACTCCTGCTGCTTTCCGCGGCGAGTCCTCCACACTGCCAGTCACTCCAACTACTAGAAACTGGTCAGCTGGAGCGACCAGTTCCAACTGCCCCTCACCAAGTGTTAGCCACACACTGCTCCTTAGGGGCTCTCCATCCCGGCTGCCTGCATTTACCAACGAGCCTGCTCTCTCACTCGCTTGCTCCCTCATTGGCTCTTTCAACATCTTGCCTTCTCCTCTCCTTCTCTAACCTCTGTTCTGTCTTCAATCTTTTCCCTTCTTCTCCCCTTTGCACTGACGCTCCTCCTACTTATAATGGGGATGTGGCACAGGTGTGGCGATCAGCAGCTTCCAGCATCAACTACAGACACGGGCAATCCTTCATCTGTGCACTTCAGTGCGGAAACGCCCACACCTGTATCGTGCCCGGGAACCGCTTTGGCCACACTACCACGCCCCCTCCTTAAGCTGCAAGTGCAGCAATTATTTATTTAAAAAACTCATCATTCGTTTAGAGCCATAGACCCCCTATACCACAAAGGCCTGTAATATGTCATATTGACCACAAATTAAATGAATTGGTTAAAAAATAAAAGCTGCACCTGATTACCTGTTTTTACATTCTGCTGATTACATTCAAACATTTGGCTGATCATTTCGTTCATCATACCATATCTCTTCAGGTATTAGCAATCCACGATTATGTGCCACATTATGCAGCACTCTACATACTTGCACAATGCAACACACTTTCTGTGGACAGTAGAGCAGCACATTAATAGACTGAACATGTTTTCTATTTACATTGCTATCATTAAAAGGACTGTTTGCCTTTTGTCGCGCTAGCTGGAAAAAGCACCTGCAACAGTTTGGAGTTGCCATTTTTATAGGCTCTCCTGCTAGAGATTATGCAATGCCAGCTCATTCTTTTGGTGATTCATCCCTGGCCGAAGTAACTTGTTCAGCACCGTTGCTATAGCAATGTGCATACAGTGGACCGCTCCAATTACATTTGGAAAACATTGCTACATTGCTACAAGTTGTGCTTTGATGTTTGCGGATAATACCATTCCATACAGCTGGCATGGCTTGACTCAGTGATGACTGTGAAATACCAGATCAGTCAGCAAGTTCACATTGAAAAGCTCCTGTGGCTAAAAACCTGAGGGTGGACAGAACTTGCAAAGGAACGGGTAGAGCACAATTTCTCAAAGTCTGCCTTTGTAAACCCAGCATCAGTTCAGCACACAGCTCCAAGAGGATGGCTCTTGGAAATATAAAGCAACTTAGAAGCCATTCATCATCATCTGTAAATATGCTAATTCTTTCATTTGCAATGTCTTCTAACAAGCAGCTATGGTAGTTGGAATACTTTGGGCATTCTGTGCACCATTATATTGTTACAGAATAATTACAATCAAGTGCCTTAAATTTGTAAATGATATGCTATTAATTTTGACATATTTGATAAAGTCTGTGTCATGGAAGTGAATCTAATACAGAAAGGAACACCACACAGAAACAGTACCACTGCTTTGATGCTGGGTGACACCCATTTGCAAAAACAAGCAGAAACTTCTGTATGCATGGTGTGAGGCTGCCATGAAAATGTGTGTGGCATTACACCAAGTTTAGATTTTATACAACTCAAAGTGTGCATGGAAATGGGCCTACCCAACATTTTTATGTGTATGCGCCATTTATACATGAGGCTTAGGATGTTTAAATATACATACGGGATACTTTCACATACATATGAGAAACTTTTTTGTACGTATGAGATAAAGTTAGATTAAAAAAAATTACCAAAGCACGCTTCGGGGCTATTTAATTACGACTTTACCAAGGCCATAGTGCTTCAATTTGAAATCACTTATAGCACGGTAATATAAAAAAAAGATGGGTGGACTTTTATTTAAGAGTGTGGGTTGGTTTAGGTACATACATTATGTTCTGGAATTCTTTAGTTACTTACTTTATGTTTACAGTTATCATTCTGCACACTTGTGATACGGTTTCAGTTATTTTGCTTAACTGTATTGTTCTGTCATGCAACAAGGCTGCAAATTCCAATACTGAGTTCCCTTTACTTAACCTGGTCACATCTGGCTCAAGGCATGAACAAACTGTGTGCAGCACAAAAGAGACCACTTGCCTACAAACACTTCTTCATGCATATACCGGTATATCAGTTAAAATAAAGCCCATGTCTGTGGAATAGAAGGGAATACAGCACACCGGAGAAAAGACAGGTCCAGGTGGATAGGATGCTTTATCAGATAGCCTTTTGTCCACCAAATTTGCATCACTTGCAGAAAGCAAATAACAGAGTGCAGTAGATTTTACACTGTGCACAGCTATGTTGAAAGCGGCTTTTAACCTTATTATCTTAGAAAGACACAGTTCAAGATACAAGATACCTTTATCGTCACTGTATAATACAATGAAATATCGTTTGGAGCAAGCCTATAGATGCCTTAGATAAAAGTATATAAGAGTAGATAATAAACAATAGTAAACATGAAACTATGAGAAGCACAGTTACTATTAACAGTTCCAAATATACATAGAGTAAAGGTAAACATGTAAGCATAAACAGATAAATAATAAATGAACTCACAAAAGAATGAAGTCACAGTGAAGATTACAGTCAATGTAATGGTCATCAGTTCCACATGGGTCATGTATAAGTGTGTGACTGTGTGTGGCTGATGCAGATATTCAGTTCAGTCAGTGCTGGTTTCTGTTATAGGAAGGGGCAGTTTCTCGTACATACGTGAAAAGCATCAGTGTTCTAACTAGCAAGTTATTTTATGTTAAAAAATCAGGATAATGGTGATGCTGATTTAAACTGTTTACGTAGCTCTAGTCTTGTTAACTATAAACCCATGTTAAGATATGATTGTTCTGCTGTGGCTTCACCTATAGATATACACTATATCAGGACTATAGTAACGGACTATAGTCTCATTAAAAAGTCCGGTCAATGCAAGATGAATGTGAACAACTTAATTGCTATGTCAAGATTCCCTATAAATCATAATTTATCCCTATAAAGCTGTGCTCTTCCAAGAACTTAAATATGGCTTTGCTAAATATTAAAACACTAACCAGTAAGACTTTCTACATTAATGATCTTATTAATGATAGGAAATTGAATTTCTTGCATGGAGTGAAACATGTCTCAGTAATGATGGAGTCACAGTGTCAACTGAAGTTGCACCTCTGAATTACAATTTTGTTCATTTGGTTCTTCAAGGTAAATAAGGTAGCAGTTTATTTTCTCAAGCTGACTAAACTGCCAAAATACCAGTTTTGGTAATTTCGTGTCTTTTGAGTATCTTGCAATAGTTATTCATGGAGTGACACAATCTCTTGTATTGTTTGTTTATAGGCCCCCAAAATATAATGTGTCCTTTATCAAGGAATACTCAGATTTAGTATCCATATTAATAACTAATTACAACAGATTCCTAATTGTAGGAGATTTCAGTTTTTATGTGGATATTCAATGTGACCCTAAAGCAAGATAATTTATTAACTTGTTGTACTCCTTTGACGTTAGTCAGGAAGTCAGCCAGTCTACACATAAGGGAGGAGATTTAGTCATTTCAAAAGGATTTAAAGTTAACATGAGGAAGGTTGTGGATATCACCATGTCTGATGATTTCTTCATTTTGTTTAACATAGAAACACTGTTGACTGGAATTAAAGAGTAGCATCTTGTTAAAAACTCTGCTTTGATCATAGAAGTCCACAATGTCCAGATTTTCTAATATTCTCAATAATCAATCCAAATTTAGTGCCTGCCCTAGCATAAGCAGCAATGTAACTGTTAAGGTGGAATATTTGTTTTCAAATGTGAGAGCTGCAGTCAAAATGTTGTAAAGAAATTCTCCAGCACTAAAATACCCTGGTAAACTCATAGGGTGCCAGATCTTAAGAGAAAATGCCATAGGGTTGAGCATAAATGGAGAAAAACTGAATTAACAATATATTATGAAAAAGTAAAGGCACATGTAGATTACTACAATAGTTTCACTTTTATTTCAGAACTTCTGTAAAAACAATATTTGGAATCTTTTGAGTCCCAACGTTCTGAATCTTTTAAACGAGCTCCGTGAGATGTGTTTAATGACTTTGTACCATAATTCAGGATAGCTTTCTCTGTTCGGAATTTCAACACAGACAAAATGATGTACATCATCAGCAGCTAATAATTTTTTTTGCAAAGTAACCAATAAATGCATGTGAGGTAAACTACGTTTTTGAAATTCTCTTGACTTAAACTTCAAAGCCTTATAATATTTACATACTTCTGACATATCACCTATGTCCATATATTCGATCTCTGTTCACCTTTTCGTTATTTCTCCGAGTAATAATTTCTCTTTCTTTGCTCTAATGCAATGTTTACTTTCTTTGTTTTGACACTGTCGTTTTTTTCTGCTTGCATATTCTGTATCTTGCTCTGCATGTGTTTCGCGCCTACGTTTTTTTTGAGTCTTTTGAATTCAGTTTTCATTATCTCTAACCTGCTCTGCATGTGTTTGGCCCACTTGTTTTTTTAACCTTTTAATGACGTTTTAGTTTGTTTTCTACTCTGTCTGTTATTTCTGACCTCGCTTTATCCTGCTTTTTTCAATGACACCTGGTCCATGGTGATTATTTTTCCTTTTTCGAGTAATAATTTCCATTTGTCTGCGCTCCTGCAATCTTTACTTTCTTTCTTTATACTTTCTAATTTTCCTACTTTCATATTCTTTAACTTTCTCTGCATTTGTATCGTGCCAATTTTTATTTTTTTTTGAGCCTTTCAAATTCTACTGCTTTCATAATCTCTAACTTGCTCTGCATGTGTATAGCGCCAACGTCCAGATTGAATGTGCTTTTTTTTCAATTCCACATGTTCCAGGCTGATAATTACTTTCCGTATTTTCTGAATTTGCACCTAGATTATTCTTTTTCTTTTTTGTCTCTCCAACGCTTTTGAGTCTCTTTTCTCCACGCTGCTTTCTTCTTTGCTTAGTTGTCTATGTTTCATTTTTAACGTATTGTCCTTATACGCTTTATATGCGCTGAGAGCCCTGGATCTGTGTGTGTGCTCAAAGCCAAAACACAACTGAGTGTGTTGCTTCCTGTGCTCTTATTTATTTGTAAGTAGGGCGTGTCTTGCAAGAATCTCATGTTCTACGTCATTGCGAGACGGTCCTGGGTCAATCTCTTGGCACAAAGTCATGTTTAAAGGTCCCCACGAGACGCTCCGTGGCCAATCTCTTTAGTCTCGCGGGTCTTTTAAGTGTCTTCCGTGATCTTAACGTGAAGATCACGTCTCATCAACCTACTGTTTCTCTCCAGGATTTTTTTTATAATAGAGAGATTATAAATGATCATGCAGGAAACCCAAGTGTTTTATTTTTAATTCTGTACTGATTGTCTTCTAAATCCAGTTAAGCCAATGAAATGCCACCTGAATACTTCAACACATTTTGACACATTTTTAAGCACAAAATAAAGAATATTAGAAGTAACATAATACATCCCTCCAAAGTGAGGGAAGTGACTTTAATCCAAACAGGAGAAGGTTCAACCTTCCTTTAAAACTGTCTGCACCATCTTGAAGAATCTTTCTCTCTCTCTCTCTCTCTCTTAGGGACAGTCAATGAACTCCTAGTGGATTCTCTAAGGAATGGGTGTCGAACTCCGGTCCTGGAGGGCCGCAGTGGCTACAGATTTTCATTCTAACCATCTTCTTAATTTGTGACACTCTCCATGAGGAGCTAAAAATGTGAAATTCTTTTTTGTTTGAGAACCTGAAGCTGACACCCAGACTGTCAAGCTAAGGCTCTGTGCCACTTGTCTGATAAGACTGAGAAGGTATTATTTCAAGAACGGAACTTCAACATCTAAGCTCTTGGGCCAGAATGAGAAATGCCTTTTCCCTATGAAATAGCAAAAGCTGAGGAAGCAGCTTTGCCCTGATAAGGATCATGCAACAAAGAGAAATAGTGCACTTCAACACATGAAGAATCTTCCACATAAACCCAGAGCAACAACAAAGCAACAACTCCACACAACATCAGACATCATCCATAAAGACTTGGCATCATAAAACTATTTGTCTGTACCAAGATAGATTATAACTTTAGGATTTTAAATACCAGTAAACAGCCAGCCTATATGTTATATGCTTGTCTGTCCAGACTGTCTGTATCCATCGTAATGTCAACATATATATGCAGTTATCATATTTCTATAATCCTTGTGTTTATTAATAAATTGTATTATTCTGTTTCTTGAAATGAGTGTGCCTCAGTTAACTTGATATAAGTCTAAAGGCCGGGGATCCCCCTCCTGCAGTGAAACAGAGACAGGTAAGGTAAATAAAGCAGGAGACTTGCCAAATTATTTGATTAATTGCCGGTATTGTCAAGTGCAAAACTGATAATTAATTAACCAAGTTAAAAATTATTTTTCAAATAACACATTATTATGGCATCCTCCTGGGTTGCTGTCTTATTGAATATTAATCAATCAAAATTCTTACAGTATAAAAGAAGGACAAGCTCTTATTTAGAAAAGAGTGATTTTCTTTTATGATGTGTCTGTCATTTCTTTTTTGTTCTTAGTTGTCTGATTTTGTGCGTTTTATACACTTTGTCTTGCTTGGTTATTAAATTATAATGTCATGATTACTTCATATTACTTTTTACAACACTATTTCATCCCTTCAAAGGAGAAAAAAATGACTATTGTCAATTGATTGTTTTTCAGTTGACTTAAGATGCTTTTGGTAAGTGACGTTGGAGGGGTGCTTTATTCTCCCTCTGGCTGATAAAGACAAAAAAGTCCAGCTAACCCATGAAAATGTAACTTATAGGTAATGTGTGTCCCTCTACAGATGCTTTAAGAGTAATTGATTTAGGGAATCCCGCTTAAGATGTCAGTAGTTTACAACATTTACTTTGCAAAACTGCACGCACATTACAAATCAAAAATGTATATTTTAAAATTAAAAAGGCATGAATGAGAACCAATATTATCTAAAGGGCAGTACTGTCACTGAACTATATAAGGATTACAAATTACAGTCCTATTAAATTAATTCTGATAATTGATACAAATGCAGCTGGGAAGAGGATTGGGGTAATTTAAAAATCTTTAAAAATTAGAATAGTTGAAAAGTTTTTAAATTGTTTGTCCAAATATGTCACACCCATGTATGTCTAACAGGTGGTTTCTTGTTTTGTTTTACATTCATGTGAAAGCATGATTTCGTTGTAATGTATAAATTGTGCTGTTAGCACTATTTATTTAGAATATTTATTTACATATTTTCCAAGTGACTGCTCAAGCATGAATTTGAGAACTGTTGAGAGAGAGTTTTTAAAAGGTGAGCTCAGAACCAGAGTTTCAAATTTCAAATAACAATATTTTTTCTTTGTACAAATTAGATTATTCTGAATGATGAAACCTTAGTAGTCACCTATAAACTTCAATTAAGCATTTATTTGTCACTCAGAGAAAGAATCACTCCTTTCCAGAATTTGACTGTCATTACATATATCCTGTACTGTGCTGACCTTTTCAAAATTTTCAGAGTTAAAGCATACGGTTTATCATACAATTTTATTTATTCTCACGCATTCAGCTTTTCTAATGCAGAAAAAAAACGGATAAACATTCACTAAAGTATTAAGTAAGAGTTTTCAGTCTGTTTTTCTCTATTAGATTTTTACTATCTTAATTCTAAAATGTCTTCAAAATCCTTAATATTGTTAAGATGTCATGAAGATTGTTGATGTTATGAAATTTCTTTAATTGATTATTTCCAGCCTGAAAGGTTGTGCAAAAAATGTAACCCCAAAGGACCTACATCTGAAAAGAAAATCTATTCCAGAAATAGGGAAATCTAAAATAACAAAAACAAAAATACAATCATTGCCTTGCAGTTAGGAGACCCGGGTTCGCTTCCCGGGTCCTCCCTGCATGGAGTTTGCAGGTTCTCCCCGTGTCTGCGTGGGTTTCCTCTGGGTATTCTGGTTTCCTCCCACAGTCCAAAGACATGCAGGTTAGGTGCATTGGCGATTCTAAATTGTCCCTAGTGCGTGCTTGGTGTCTGTGGGTGTGTGTGTGTGTGTGTGTGTGTATGTGTGTGTGCGCGCCCTGTGGTGGGCTGGAACCCTGCCCGGGGTTTATTTCCTGCCTTGCGCCCTGTGTTGGCTGGGATTGGCTCCAGCAGACCCCCGTGACCCTGTAGTTAGGATATAGCGGGTTGGATAATGGATGGATGGATGGATGGATGGAAAACAATCATGACATGTCCAGAAAAAATGGTGATGCACAGAAATACATTTTAGGAAAATTACATGCCAATATGTACAAATGATTTAAAATGAAAAGCAGAGTAATGCATTGTTCATATGCAACATTCATTTGAATACAACCACATCCAGTATAGTGCATCTCTTAAAGGGAGGTAAGAAGTATACTGTATATTAAAAATAGCTACTGCTAGTGAAGTTGGTGATACATAAGGAAAGGTTAAACTAAAAAAGCCTGCTTTTTCACAACATGATTAAGCTGCTTCAAATGTAATTGAATGTCTGAGATTTTTATAAAAAATAGAATAAAAAGATAGAGGACAATCAGAATTATATGTGTAGTATAGCAAAACATGCACTCGTTTAAAGAAGTGGCATTTATTCATGAGTAGATTAGATTAAATTATTTATTTTATTTATTTATAAAAGCACATTTAAAACAAGAGGTTGTGCCAAAGTGCTGTATAAAAAGCATTAACATAAACACAATACAAACAATCATGCAAAAGCAGATTAATAAAACAAACAATTGTAACATACCACCACAATCCCATCATACACAATGAAAGACAGAAGAAAACAAGTAGGTCTTAAGCTGACTTTTATAAACCTCGATCGAGGATGAAGACCTGATGTGCAGAGGCAAGTCATTCTAAAGCCTAGGAGCAACAACTGAAAAAGCTCGGTCTCCCCTTGACTTCAGCGGAGATCTTGGCACTACAAGGAGCAGTCGTCCAGAAGACAACAGCGCTCTTGGTGGCACATGGGGTGAAGGAGGTCACAGATATATTTTGGAGTGAGACCATGCAAGGCTTTAAAAATAAACAACAAGATTTTAAAATCAATGTGACACTTCACCGGTAGCCAGTGCAGAGAGGCTAGAATGGGGGAGATGTGACCCCGTTTTCTCGACCCAATCAAAAATCTACCTGCCACGTTCTGAACTAGCTGAAGGCACAACAGAGCAGATTTTGGCAGACCCACATAATTACAATAATCTAGTCGAGATGTAATCAAGGCATAAATGACTGTTTCCAAGTCCTTCTGTGATAGAAAGGATTTTACTTTAGAAATTTGCCTCAGTTGGTAAAAACTGGACTTTACTACCATAGAGATTTGTTTTTCAAAACTTAGTGATGACTCAGAGATGATACCTATGTTTTTGACATCATTATGAATCACTGCTGCCAAAGGTCCAAAGTGCATGCCGATTTCAACTGCAGATGTGGTAGGACCAAAAATAATGACGTGTTTTATTTTTGTTTAATTGCAAGGAATTTTGTGCCTTCCAATATTAAATATCCTCAAAGCATTTCAACAGCTTTTATACAGATGAAGTGATGTCAGAACTAACTTTGAGGTACAGCTGTTTATCATCAGCATAACAATGATATGTGATATCATGTTTGTAAAAGATGGCCCTCAAGAGGAGCAGATAAAGGGAAAATAGAAGGGGAGCCAGGATAGAACCTTGACGGACGCCTTGTGTGAGAGGAGCTGGCTGAGAGAAATTCCCATCTATGTTAACAGATGTACAGTAGATCTGCATTTCAGGTAGGACACGAACCAATTCAGTGCACAGCCTTGAATGCCTACTTCATCCTCAAGCCTTTTTAACAGAACTCCATGGTCCACTGTGTCAAATGTTGCACTGAGATCCAGAAAGACCAAGATTGCAGAAGAGCCAGAGTCCAAAGTTAATAGAATATCATTTGTTACCTTCAGCAGAGCCGATTCAGTACTATGAAGTTTTTTAAAACCTGACTGAAACACATCACATACATTGATATCCTCCAGATATGCAATTAGAAACCACTTTCTCCATAATTTTGGACAGAAATGGGAGCTTAGAAATAGGCCTATAGTTTGAAAGAGCTGTAGGATCAAGTGTGGGCTTCTTCAGCAAAGGCTGAACAACTGCATGTTTAAAGTTGTCTGACATTATACCGGATTTTAGACAGTTGTTAATAATAGCCAACACAATTGGACTAAACGCTCTGAAAGTATCTTTAAATAGGCGTGCAGGTAAGTTATCTAGCGGATAATTGGAAGGTTTCATATGCAGGATTATATCACCTAGCTGAGAAGAAGAAATAGGTTGAAAGGAAGTAAACTGGCTGTGCACTGGCCTTAGAGTGACTATTGTCTTCCCACAGTAATCAACACTTGGAAGAGTAATACTGGAACTAATGGCTTGAATTTTATTTATAAAATAATTAAGAAAAAGCTCACAGGTTTCAGGTGTACTCTTAGGGAAGCCACTGATAGGTGGGTTTAAGAGAGTGTTTATGATGCTAAACAGCAGCCTAGGTCTCGAGGCAGCATTTGCAATTAAACACGATAAAAAATGTGATTTTGCTGATCTCACAGCCTCTTGATAGGACTTCTAACGAGTTCTAAGAATTTCATAAGAGACCTGAAGTTTGTCCTTTTTCCATCTCTGTTCAGCCTGCCTGCATTCCTGTCTGAGCGCACGAGTGGCCTCATTGTGTCAGGGCTGAACACTGGCTTTTTCTTTGGCTCTCCTTAACTTTAAGGGTGCAGCCAGATCCAGAGTATCTGTACAAGTGAGATTGAGAAGCTTAACTATATCAGTAATATCCTGACACACAGAGAGGGCTTCTAACACTAAGGGTAAATGACTGTCAGAAAAAATATCACAGAATTTCCGTGCTATATCAGCATTTATACAGCGCGAAAAGTGCTGTGGTTTAGTGAAATTGATGGGCAGACACAAAAACTTAATTTCAAAAACAACTGCAAAATGATCAGAAATGCTAACGTCAGAGTACTTGCACAGAGAATAAATTCAGAGCATCATTATACCATGTAATGTTCACATTCATGCAGGTCACATCACTTCTGAATGATGGTGGGCATTTAAATCTTTATTAAACATTTACAGCATAAACAGATCACACATCAGTACCACTGCTATTGCCATGTCAACTAGATATTTTCAAAATAGAAAGATATAAAATGTCTTATTTAAAGTCTGCACCCTCAAAATGCATGATGGGTGTCCAGCCCCCACCCAGCACTACAATAGTCAATGTTACATAAGAATAATTTTGTTGAGAACAGGACATTCAGCACAGCCCAGTTCATATGTCCCTAATAATCTAAAGTTTGAAAAATATATCATCAAGTAGTTTGTCCCTTGACAGTGGTACATGAATGAGGAATAACTCAGGCCTGACTCAACTGCTATTGTGTGCTAAAATGTTTAAGAATTCATTGCACTAAGTAA
This sequence comes from Polypterus bichir lapradei, assembly GCA_026402145.1. Lineage (NCBI taxonomy): Eukaryota > Metazoa > Chordata > Cladistia > Polypteriformes > Polypteridae > Polypterus > Polypterus bichir. The sequence continues at coordinate 84,656,329 of JANRMT010062814.1, read as the reverse complement.
ATATTCACTCATTTCCTTTCTCATTCTCATTCCTTTTGGTAATGGTTTAAAACTGCCATTTTAAATGCATTTTCAATGTTAGTGATCCATTTTTTGGCTGTCTTTCCCAATGACAGTTTCATGGTAATTTAGGAAAAGAGACATTCTCACAGCACATATTCAAGGAGCATGCCATTCTAGAAGAAAAAAATGCAAAAGATAAAATATCAACCAGAGAAAGGAAAATATACATAATGTACAGAACAATTTTGATACTAAATGTGCAAATGGAACTTGTGATTGACACCAGTTTGAAAAGAAGAATGACATGTTTATACTGAGCAGGGATTTTAAGGTCTCTTTTAGTTCAGTGCTGAAAGCAAAGCAGTGTTGTTTGACAAGGATTGAAGACATTTTTACAAACCCCACAGGGGCAATGCTTTAAAAAAAAAAGATATAGTTAAAGTGTACCTTCAGTTTGAACTGGAGGAAGAATCAAGGTGTTTCTGTTTTTGATAATTAATGCACCTAATGGAAGGTTTCATTATATGCATTAAATAATTTTTCATTGTCTTATAAACACATTTTGTGTACACTTAGGGAAAAATTATAGCTAAATAAATGAAGTTTCTTTGTAGGATGTGCTACCAGAATAGGATAACTCAAGCACTGCTATTTAATGCTAGTTAAGCCTTGTATTTTGATGTATTGTTTGTGTTGAAACCAGCAAAACATTAGTGCTTCACAGATAGCACAGAGAGCTCTAGTAAAACACATAAATATATGTGGCACAGATGCACGAACATCAGTTTTATAATAATGGAGGAAAATATAGAAATTTGAATCTACATCTATGTCTGTTAATGACAAATATACTCTGAGAATGTTTTTTATTAAGGAACGGCAGTTTGAGCTAAGTTACTCACTAACCATTGCATCAGAGCATAGTTACGTGGTGCTTGTTGATTAGAAAATGAAAGTAAGAATTTGATTATACTCTGTACATGCCACATTAAGATCCTATAAAAGCATAATAGTTTGGCATTCAGAGTTGCTTCTGTCCCTACAGGATGGCAACAAGCCATGGACTAAGTTTCGTATTAGCACTGGTCACACACTACTGCCTTGATAAAATTATCACCTCTCAAGTAAAGTGACTGATGAGTGTAACCTGACAAGTGTATATTACTGAAGCCAAGTGTTAGTTTATGTGTCATTGTCTATGTTAAGGGAATACGCAAATGTCATGTGGAAATGAAGGTTTGCCAACCAGAATGTTTCACAGCTATAAACATTTCTTCAATCTTGAAATGCTGCATTGGATTCTTACCAAATCTAGGAAAGGCTTTTCACCCTTTTAGTTAGTTTCGGCAAGCCTAGGTGCAGACAAAAGAGCTCTGCACACATTCTCCAGGAAACAAAGAGATTAGTGACATCAAACATGGTGCTAACTCAATGTCTGCATATACTGTATAGTAAAACTAGCCTGTCATGATTTCACATATGACAACTTAATGTCTCACAAATGTATGACAAATTTATAGCATCTGCATCACATTTAATATTTGTGACTGAGAAGAACTATACCAAAATTGACAAAACAAGAATTAGGTCTGGTGTATTGGGAAATGTTTAATTATTATTTCTATAGTAGGTCTATAGATGGTACCTGCAGAAGACTAAACTCTTCTGGGTCCTGGCACACCAACTTTTTTACTGCAACATGCTTATTATGGGGATTGCACATCTTAAAAGATAATTTTGGTTATTTTTCAAGTCAACAATTACCATAAAAAACTGTGTTTTAAAGTGAAGCATATTTTATAATATTAAAAAAATATCCAGACCATTCTTGCATTTTAATGGAACTAATGGGTACTGGGATCCCATTGTGAAGAAAAGCCTTAAAACTTACTAAATACATCCATTTTTCAAGCCAAATACGTTACTAAATATTGATGCCCATGTTGTTTTTAACAGGAAAAAAAGCAAAAAGCAAACCATTGTTGTTAGGTTCAGCCATTTTAAAAGGAGACCAGCTGTGCACTTCACTTCACTGACAGTCTTCCTCCGTGGTGCCTTTCATGGCCAGTGGTGTGGATTCACCTTGGATAGTCAAGCGAAAGACTTTGAATGTTGACAACCAAATGTGAAGTGCTGTCTCAGTTCTAAGGACAACTAGACAATAATAGCTGAAAACGTTGCACAGTTGCTTATATTCTTTAACTATATGGAAGCATATTTCATCATTTCACAAGGATAGTGCTTGCTGCTGCTGGATTGATATTGCACACATGTACTTCGGTAAGAGAGAATATCGAACAGACTTGTAACATGCTATCAAGGGACAAGAACTGGACAGATGTTAAAGACATACTTTCATCCATCCATCAACCTAGACTGCTTATCCAGAGCAGGGTCACAGGGCAGACAAAGCCTATCCCAGCAATTATAGCACAATGCAAGAACAATCCCCGAACAGAGTGCCAGTCCATAGCAGGGTGAACACACATTGGCTACTATAGGAATGGCAATCCACCTTACCTGCATATGTTTAGAATGTGACAGGAAACCAAAGCCCTTGGGTAAAAATTGCAGACACTATGCAAGGAACACCTTGGCTGTAAACCCCAATTTCCTATGCTGTCAAACAATAATAATAATAAAAATCAATTTATCCATCCTTTTAACCAGCTTATCCAGGGCCAGGTCATGGGACACCTGGATCCTATCCCAGCAATCATGGGGCACAAGGCAAGAACAACACCTGGATAATAATGTTCTAATATTCATATAATAATAATAATAATAAATCTATCTTTCTAACCCACTTTTCCAGGGCAAGGTCAGCTGAAGCCTGCCCTAGCAACCATTCCAGAGTGCCCATCTATTGCAGGAAGAACACACACAAACACACACACTAGGGACATTTTAGCAATGTCATTTCACCTAAGTTTAATTAAGTTGTTAGTAATGGATGTTTTAGTTTAAGCAGAGTGATAGCACAGAGCTGTCATTCATACACTTGAAGGTGTAATTTTGCCAAGGGACTTCAACAAAGTATTAAATTTAAGGTCTGAAAGCTTGTACAAATTAAGAGATTTCGGTTTGTGTTTTTAATATATTTGCAAACCTTTGTGAAAAAATTTTCACTTTGTCATTATGGGTTACTGATTAACGAGCAAAAGTGGCCAATTTACCTATTTAAGGTCAAACATACAACACAGCATGCAGAAAGTGAACAAGGCTTAATTTCTGAGTTCACTGTATATAATGTATATTTTCGCATCTCACAAACCATTTATTATCTTTACAGGGCTCATCTCAGTTTCACTACTCATAGATCTGTTATTAATTAAAAACAAGACACGCGTTACCACTCAATGCGTATAGTAAAAAAATGCAGAAATCTAGCAATGCATTTTAAGCCTTGGTTTAAATCATGGTTTAATTATTTACAAAACGCCGTGTTGCTCAAAATTGAATTTAAAATTTAAATGCTCAGTTTGAGTTTGTATTACAGGGGTTTGATCGATCCTTACTGTACACTGAGAAGATCAATTATTTATCATATTTACAACTGTGGGTCACTGTATAGTACATCAGTTTTACAGAACGAAACTAAACTAACGCATTTAACCCCTGTCTGCAGACTCCCTACCATGCTTCACAGAATGCCGATGTCCAACTCCGCTGACGATCACTCCCATTTGAAGATAAGAAAGGTACGCGGAGAAGATGGCGTCGAGCAGTGCCTGTCCCGTAACAACGCACTTCATGTCCACTCGATGTACAGTAAGTGCAAGTTTGTCATTAAGGCAGTCTTTTTGTGAAATAATTTTTAGAGCGCCGGATGGCCGTTATTTTTGTTTCTTATACACGAGGACACCAACCCGCAAAGTTAGTTTGTGATAAGTAAGCTTCGCTTGAGATGGCATGGTGGCATGGGAGATGACAAGCGGTCATAACTCGAGGAACATTGGCTGTATTTACGGGTTGTTGCAAGGTGACGGCCTTTAAACGCATACTCCGTTTTCCACCTACTTAGGTTTGCCCACCCTTTTACCAACTCCTGGAGAGGGTGAGCAGTCACTTACACTCGTGTATCCTTTCAGACGTTTTCGAACGTCTTTCCAGGTCCAAGTCAGAACAGAAAGCTATAGGGACAGCGTAGGGTTGCCACCCGTCCTTTAAAATACGGAATCGTCCCGTATTTGTGGTCTTGGCCCCCAAGGGATGTGGCCCCCGCTGCAGTATGCGTCCCTTATTTTTTTGTATTAAAAGTGGTAACCCTAACAGCCAGCCCCCTGAATATCGGATCAGTTTTTGTGACTACAAATAACATTACACGTTCACCTGAAATATACTTAATTTCAATCAAAGACTGGATTCTTCTCTATCGAGACGGGTTAATGTTTAGGCAGACAAAAATGGTAAACGAGAGGCCTTTTATTATCTCTACATGTCTTTCAGCTTGTTGTTACAGTTTGTTTACGGAGCTAACGATCAATAAGAGTGTTTGCCAAACATACCAGAGTACATATAACTCGAAAAGCTCCCCACAAATAATTGTCCTTTTTAATTTTCCCTGTCAGAGACATAAAAAGGGTTATGATCAAAACAATTAATGTAATAAATTATTATAGCAAGAAAATATCTGTTGCTATCTTAGTACCGAACCACATTCGCTGTACTGAGAAATATTAGAACTGTCTTAATTTCTAGCACAAGGTAGTGGACAATTAACCACACACACACACACACACACACGCGGTCATTTTCATATCAGCTTAGTCTAGTTTAGGGTTCTCGCAAGAATCAAGTGTAACCAGGAATTCATTTTGATGGCAGATGAGAAAGCATATGAATCAATTACTGTGGTTAGTAGTCCATCATAAAATGTATTACATGGCTTACACCCAAAATCTCCCAAGGCTATGGCTATGGCCAGATTCATGTGGGGATAAAAAAAAAAAACAGGGTACTTGTTTTAATAATATGGATATAGAGAGAATGCGCAAACTCCACTCAGTCTGTTACCAGGCCGTCATTTAAGGACAGTCTTCTCAAGCTTTTAGGCATCAGCTTTTAACAGTGTGCTGAAATGGTCATCTCTGAGTCATCCACTCACTCTTTAAATGTACATACAGTAAATAATTGGAATAATTTATAGACTGCATACGTTTTTATAATGAGAGAGGATATTTAAGTTCCCAGAAGGCACCACTGCACACATTAGATATATGCTAGCTCTGCTCAGCTGAGATTAAAAAATGAGAGCAAAAGAAAAGCATCAGACATAAGGCAGGATCAATCCTATGGTGCTGCCAGTCCATTGTGGGGTAAACACAGATAAACACACATGCTAGGCTCACTTTAGCAACGCCAATTCAACTACATGTAATTAAGCTGAAGTTTAGAATGGATGTTTTGACATATAGGCAAAGTGATAGCACAGAGCCGTTATTCCTGCCTCTTAGTGCCAGGTCCTCAATCACAGTCCTGGAGGGCCACAGTGGCTGAAGGTTTTTATTCTAACTAGTTTCCTAATTAGAAAGCAGTCCATGCTGATAATGAAACTTGATATTGAACTGTTTGGCTTGTTAATGCTTGAATTCATCTAAGAGCAATTTGAATTTCAATGTAGTTTCCTTCTCTGAGAATGTTATCCACGTGTTTTGTGGACCAGAACAGATTTAAACCTAACAGTCCTTCCAATTCCCATCTCATTCATTTCTTAACATTTTTTATCACAGATACTGCTGGTTTATTAGCTGTCTGCATCTCATTATTAACTAATGTCTGATTAAGAAAACAGGCAACAATTAAAACCTAAATGCAGCTGCTAAAATCTAAAATAGACAATGAAGGGTTCTGAATGGTAACAGGCAAGAGAACTAAAATTAATCCCAAAAACATATTGCTTTAGTAGTAAATAAAAGGGTTCTAATTAAGAAATTGGTTAAAGTGAAAACCTGCAGCCATAACAGACCCCCAGGACTGTAACTGATGAGCTCTGATCTACAAAGGAACTCTAATTTGTATTTGAGGAGTGAAAGCACAAACAAGACACAGAGTTAAACACCAGCTATCATTATCAGCAAGGACACTGGCTGGAATGAAAACCCGCAGCCACTGTAGCCCTCCAGGACCGTAACTGAGGACCCCTGTTCTACATGGAGTCTGCATGCTCTCCTCATGTTGTTTACCAAGAAAAACCCAACTCTCAGGTGTAATTGCTCCCAACGGGGCTTCTAGAAAATATTAAATATAGGTTCTGAATGCCTATATAAATAAGGGATTTCAGCTTTTGTTTTTAAAAAATTTGCAAACCTTTCTAAAAAATGTTATCACATTACCATTATGGGTTATTAAGTGTAGATTGTTAAGCTAAAATGGCAAATGTATCTATTTAAAATTACACATACAACATGATAAAGTGTGCAGAACTTGAAGGGGGCTGAATTTCTGATCTTTTATTTATTAGTTATAGATCTTTTTGCAGGACCCATCTAAGCTGTTACTATTCATCCATTGTAATGGTTTGTAATGGTTTATTAATTAAAAAATTAAGTGTTGCCAGTGAACCTGTATAGCCAAAAAATGCAGAAATCCAACAATGCATTTTGAGCTTATTTTTAACAAAATCAATATTTTTTAAATCATGGTTTAAATATTTAGATAACAACATGTTGCTCAGAATTGGATTTAGAATTTAAAATTTCATTTTGAGTTTGTATTAGAGGTTCTTACAATAAATATACTAAAGGGATAAATTATTTATTATATACATCTTATATACAGTATATCTACAACTTCTACAAACTTAAGCTTTTTTCCCCATATGTGAAGCTTCTTTGTGTCTTCTCCACAACACCTGACATGACCGAAATATAATAAGAACATGTTTTGTTTTACTTGTTTATTGTGCTGAGGCAGTGATGTAGATCAAATCAGATAACCATTATTTGTACAAACCCACTTTCTTTGGACACCTAAGTAAATAGGACATTGTCAATGTAACATATTTGACTAATAGGTGGGACTTTTTAAACAATCACTTGTAAAAATACTCAATATATAAAGCAGTCACTGAAATTATTTGTGAAACAATGCTTACCTCTGTAGTAACATTCTTTAAATTTGACAAGGTAGCAGTAAGCTATTATATTATTAACAAAAATGTTACACATCCTAATTATCCTATCAGAAAATGTTACATTTATTTATTTGTTTGTTTGTTTGTTTGCAGATGTTCTTCCAAACTGGGATGTTTCTTTACATTCTAATTCTTTGGACTAGAATTTGTTGCTGCAGTGCTGGTAGGTTGCAAAGGATTGCATTATAGTATTTCATTATAATCAGAAAACATGTGTTTGTTTTGTTCAGTTAAGTATATTAATATAAAGTGTATTTAATTTCATGAAGTAATATTTCAGTTTTGGCATAGAGTGCTTTTTAAAACAAGTGGAACAAGAACTCAGACAATAGGTAATCTGATTAAGGTGATGGTTTGTGATACATTTGGCTTCATATAACTTGAATAAATGCTTACTGGAGAAGTCATCATTCTTTAGATTTGATTAAATGTACTTTATTAAACCCAGAGGAAAATTTACATGAATACAGCAGCAGAAACATAAAAAACAAGGACATAGACTTCAAGACATGTAATATTGTCAATCAATCAATCAGTCGATAAGTAAAAATAAATAAATGTGTATTGTGCAGAAATTTCAAAATTAACTTAAAAAGTATGTCAGGAAGAAACATTGAATTTCCTGATAGCAGTGGTCTGAAAAGACTCCCAGAAGTGCTTATTAGCACACCATGATGGAATAAGCCTCTGGCTAAAATTGCTCCAAGAGAATGGCTCCTGGAGGAGATGGATGGGTCTTTTCCACAACAACTTCCAGAGTGTCCAGGGTTCACTGTGTAATGGAGCAGGCTTGTGTGATAATTTTTTTTCAGGCATTGTACATTTTTTGAGGTCAAGTTGTCTTCCCCTGGAGGCTGTGGTGCAGAACATCATGCTGGCTGCTATGGGCTGATACAACATTTCCAGCAGCTTGCTGCACACATCAAAAGACCTGAGTCTCCTTAGCAAGTACAGTCTGTTCTGGCTCCTCTTGTACAGCTGTGTTGTCAGTCCAGTCCAGTTTGTTGTTTATAGATAGATAGAAAGATAGATAGATTTTAGTCTGAACACATACTTGAATGACTATAAAGCAAGAAAATTCAAATGAAAGAAAAGGATGTGCAGAATTGTTCATAGTGACCCTCAGTTTTATTTATGATATACAGTATATACACAGCCAACACAAATACAGTCATGGGTTCGGTTCAAAAGAGAGATTTTTATTTTAAAAGTACCTCACAAAGGTTTCTTGAAAGGTTGTAGAATTACAATTACAAACAAAATGTTCTTTCATTATTTTTTCTTCTCTTCACTTCTCTTTTTTTCTCTCTCTGTCCACCTCCCTCCAGTGAATGTTGCCTTCCTTCCACCTGTTTCTGTCTCAACTGGAGGAGGCTTAATGACTTCCTTTTATGTTGGACTGGGGAGTACTTCTAGTGTCAGGAAATGGCCCAGTTAAAGCACTTCTGGGTAAAGTGCGTGTGCTGAAAAACAGGGATCATGAATCTCTGCAGCACCCCTTGGTAGCATCCATAGGACCCAGTAGGGCTGACTCTCGACACTACAAACCCAAACATGCCCTGTAGGTGTCCACATTGTTACTGAGGTTTTGGGATGCTGTCATCTAGGGAATGGGGGATAAAAAAAATATTCCGAAACAGGAGCCTCGCCCTACTGCTTCTTTGTTTTGTCCTCCCGTAAGGGTAAGGGAAAAACCTTCTATGCACTTACTATATAGTGGACCACATGAAAATGTTTTAATGTTGCGTACTGTTGAATATTAAATACTTGATCTAGCACACCTTTGTGAAATGTACGTCATTAGTCCCATTTAAGTAATAGTACTAATGGAGATACTGAGTAGTTTTTGTTGTCAACTTAAGACACACTCCATTTGCAGAGTTTTACAAAGAGATTGAAAACAAGATTTAAGTTTGAGGAAATTTGGTAGTTAAAATTAAATAATAAAGCTTTACAACTCATAAAGCACATTGAAAACAAGAACAAAATAAGTTGGTGAGGCCAAGAACTGCTAATTAGACACCTTTATTGTAAAGGATCTGTATTTAAGATGACGCTACACTCCCACAGCATGCAAAGAGGTGTTGTGATTTTGGAAGGAGTTGAGACTTTGGCTTGTGCCTACATTTTCAGTATCATGAACCATAATGCAGAGTACCGGCAAGATCGAAAAAAAAAATTACAAATGACAAGTCATGTCATATATAGCAAAATACCCCCGGTTCGCAGCGATGTCGTGTGTTAAAGAAGTTATGAAAAAGAAAAGGAAACATTTTAAAAATAACGTAACATGATTGTCAAAGTAATTGTTTTGTGTATTTGGCGGCAGCGTCATGAAGTTGTTTTCGTCTAGCTGCATCAGAAAATGTACCATGACGTCTGACACGCCTCCTTTTTACTGTTTTTTCACAGCTTGGATTGCTGCTGTCATAATGGGTTTGAGTCTATATATATATATATATATATATATACACATACATATCTTCATATCTATATACATATCTACATATACATATACAGTAATCCCTCCTCGATCGCGGGGGTTGCGTTCCAGACCCCCCCGCGATAGGTGAAAATCCGCGAAGTAGAAACCATATGTTTGTATGGTTATTTTTATATATTTTAAGCCCTTATAAACTCTCCCGCACTGTTTATAAATATTCCCCGCAGAGTTATACAGCATAATCCCTTTGTATTCTCTTAGATATTAGGTAAGATTCATTGAAATTATGTATATAAACACACTCTTTATATACAGTAAAACCTAAATATAGGTAAATCCCTAAAGCAGATTCCATCCAGACTACTGCCTTATTACATCCACTTACAACTCGTTTTGCACCTTGGTTAAAAGGACACTGCAGCCGTAGATCTTATATTCCTTTCCTACTTTTTAAATTAAAAGAATCGTAGCCTTCAACAAATCCAAAACGTTTACCTTTTCGGCAATCATTAACATCTTCTTCTTGCGCTTGGGCACGGCCCCTGAAGCAGTAGCAGATTGTTTTGGAGCCATAATGAAGGGCTTGACTATGCACAAAGATAAACACTAAAGAGCACAACTCTTTACACAGCGAAACACGTTGATGCTGAATTAGCGAGACGAGACTTCCTGGTTAACACTGCATTCAGCACGCAGGAGCTCAACTGCGTGCTCTGATTGGTTAGCTTCTCAGTCAGGAGAACTTAACTGCGTGCTCTGATTGGTTAGCTTCTCAGCCATCCGCCAATAGCGTCCCTTGTATGAAATCAACTGGGCAAACCAACTGAGGAAGCATATACAGGAAGTAAAAAGACACATTGTCCGCAGAACCCGCGAAGCAGCGAAAAATCCGCGTTATATATTTAGTTATGCTTTCATATTAAAATCCGCGATAGAGTGAAGCCGCGAAAGTCGAAGCGCGATATAGCGAGGGATTACTGTATATATATATACATACCTATCTACATCATATATACACACAGATACATACATACATACACACACACAAATTATATATATGTGTGTGTGTGTGTATGTATGTATGTATGTATGTATGTGTGGGTGTGTGTATATATATATACAATGTAGATAGGTGTGTGTGTGTGTGTGTATATATATATATATATATATACTAGCAAAATACCCGCGCTTCGCAGCGGAGAAGTAGTGTGTTAAAGAAGCAATGGAAAAGAAAAGGAAACATTTTGAAAATAACGTAACATGATTGTCAATGTAATTGTTTTGTCACTGTTGTGAGTGATAAGTGTTGCTGTCATATATATATATATATCATATTTTTTTGCTGCCTTCTCAATTGTGTAATTCGGTTTTTGTTCAGCACTCTTTGGAACTGTTGCTTTTTGTCTGTGCACTGCGTCAGTTCACGTGAACCGCTCGGTGTACATGCATCGAAGTTTCCCAGCTGTGCTGGTGCCATCTCGTGCGATTTCCACGGCTTTTTTTAATGTTAGCGAAGAACCAGCACTTAAAAGTTTCTCTTGCAGTTTCGCTGAGTTTGTGCCAAACACCACCCTGACCATCTCATCTTACTCTGCATAAGCACAGTCCTTCACCCGTGAATATTTAGCGGCAGTGTTTCTATTGGATTGCCGCTGACAGACGGCCTTATATGGGCAGGCACTAAATTACAAACACCAGCGGCAGCCTGTCTATGAACTTAATTTAAACTTTAGGTTTCCACCGTGCTTTGTTTCCGTAGTAGCAGAACTCATGAATATGGTTGTATATGTCACTCGCTCGCTTCTTATTGTTTCGCTGCCTTCTCAATTATATAATGCATGTTTTCTTCAGGCGGCACGGTGGCGCAGTGGTAGCGCTGCTGCCTCGCAGTTAGGAGACCTGGGTTCGCTTCCCGGGTCCTCCCTGCGTGGAGTTTGCATGTTCTCCCCGTGTCTGCATGGGTTTCCTCCGGGCGCTCCGGTTTCCTCCCACAGTCCAAAGACATGCAGGTTAGGTGGATTGGCGATTCTACATTGGCCGTAGTGTGTGCTTGGTGTTTGTGTGTGTCCTGTGGTGGGTTGGCACCCTGCCCAGGATTGGTTCCTGCCTTGTGCCCTGTGTTGGCTGGGATTGGCCCCAGCAGACCCCCGTGACCCTGTTCGGATTCAGCGGGTTGGATAATGGATGGATGGATGTTTTCTTCAGAGCTTTTTGGAGGTCTTCCTGGTTTTCTACACACTGCGTTGACAGTCAGTTCACGTGATTACGTGGGAGGCGTGATTATGTCACACGAAACTCCGCCCCCACGGCTTTCGAGCTCTACTCCATTACATTATATGGAGAAAAATAGCTTCCAGTTATGACCATTACGCGTAGAATTTCGAAATGAAAACTGCCCAACTTTTGTAAGGAAGCTGTAAGGAATAAGCCTGCCAAATTTCAGCCTTCTACCTACACGGGAACTTGGAGAATTATTGATGAGTGAGTGAGTGAGTGAGTGAGTCAGTGAGTGAGTCAGTCAGTCAGTGAGGGCTTTGCCTTTTATTAGTATAGATAAGAATAGAAGTTCACTACCTAAAACACAAAGCACCCGGTTTCAAACCCAGGACCTTCAGGTTATAAGGCAACAGTTCTTACTTCTGCACCATTCAAGAATACATGTAAACGTCCTGTCGATGGACATTTGAGCCTGAGTTTTTAACTCATTGACAGCCACATGTAAATCGAATGCTTTTTTTTTTCTTTGGTTAAATTCTTGAATAAAAACGCACGTGTTTATTTGATATTTGGACTACAGTCTTCATACATTATATACTTCTCGTCATTTTTAGTATAACGTGCAAAAAGTTTCTGCTTTGGGTATGTGCTCAGCATTTTTTGCATTTCTCGCATTTCCTTTCATCCTACACTTACCCAGGTCTTTGTAGACACGGAACACACATGAAGTGCATGTATTCCAAATCACGATATACAGTATTATTTACCCTATACAACTCCAGGCTCCCCACATGCAGATAAGGAGCCTTGGCTTGAGCTGGGAGACCTATTTCCTAGCGAGCTGAGCTCCGTCAAGGTGGGGGATGGGACAGCAGGCTGCTTGCGGCTTCTGCTGATCGATGCATTTACAAAACAAAAGATGCTGATGGTAGAGATATGACAAGATTTAAGGTGGGCCAGGATTATGAGTTTTTTTGTAAAATGTGTAAAAAGTGTTAAATTGTACATATAAGGTTGATTCCAGGAGCATGTTGTGGCTTAAAGTTGTTTTTATTGGTAATATAAATATAACATTTTCAAACCTGCTTAATCCAATTAAGGGTAGTGAGGGAGCAGCTCCAGGCTCAAGGCAGAAAACAGCCCTATAGGGCATTAGTTCATTGCAGTGCCCACTCGTGCACACACCCATATGGCCAAGATTGAAATTGCTAGTTAAACTGACACACATGTTCATAGGCATGTGGTAGGAAAACCGGTGCACCCTGGGAAAACTTACACAGACATGAGTAGAATGCGGAAACCTCACACGGAATGGGTAAAAGAGTTGAACCCAGGGTGCTGGATTCATGATTCAGCAGTGTAATCTGATGCATTACTATACAACCTTCTTTATACTGTATATGTAATCAATATTAAACAATGTTTAATTAATTTTTCCATTAATGTGGGGAATTTTATTTGTTTTTAGGTTGCTTTAACAATAATAATCTTGGTGATTTGTCGGATCTGTTGGAAAAATTCAAGTATGTTGGTCAGAGCTGCAAGGATATAAAGGAGAGATATGGAGTTACAACAGGTATCTAAGAAAGATTTTGTCTTTTTTTATCATAACCAGTTATGTGGTAGACTAAAAGACCAGCACACTTTTGAATAATTGGAAACTGTTTTTATATTAACATGTACAGTATAAAAAGTAATAAAGCAAAAATTCACAGAATTTAGTGAAAGTGTCTTTACATGGGAGTGTGATTTTTATTTTGTTTTTATTACAATATTTGTTGTTAAGTTCGGATCACTTAGCATTTCTCCACTTTGCCTATTATTTCTGTGTACACATCATTCTGACTTTTTCCACTGTGATTTTGTATTGTAACTTTTGTGTGACTTCTATTTACATCCTGTTCAGTAGCAATAACTTATTATTTATTTATTAGTTCCATTGTGTTCCACCTAATGTTAAGCAGCATGCTTTGGTTAGAAGAGTATAATAAGCTGGAACTCAGTTTGTACAACAGGGAGAAATCTATTTACCTGTTGTTTTAAATACGTGTCTAATTCAAAGTATGACAAGAGTTTACAATATGAAACTTGACAGTATGCAATGTACAAAGATAAACAAGCAAAGACTGACAAATTGAAATACAGAGCGATGTACAGGGTTAGAAAAACAGTTATTTAATATTTAACATGGAAAAATAAAACATGACACATAATATTTATGATTTTTGTAACCATTGTTGAAGCCATTCAATTCTGAGTGTCTTTTTTTATTATTGACAAAAAGCCCAGTCAGTATTACTCATGGTGAACTTCTGGAATTTCAATACAGTTATAGAAGTAATTAGTTTTCTGTCACAATAATCCAATATAAAATTACTATAGAATTATTTAAATAACTCATGCCAGATTCTGGACATGATTAATTAAACGTCAAATTTAGGAAAATTGGTGACTTTGCTATTAGTATCAGTACTGATCTATGAATTACAGTATGTGTTAAGAAAATGAAGTTGGGAGAGGAACTAAAACCCAAACTTTGAGAAAATGCCTGATAAATATGACCAAATGACATTTATTCATTTTTTATAATAAAGTATTATGTTTAGTATTTTCTCTGTGTTTTTCAGATGGACTTTATTATTTACAGTCTAAAACAGGAATTATTTATGAAACCTACTGTGACATGACTACAGACGGTGGAGGCTGGACTCTAGTTGCCAGTGTTCATGAGAACAACCTACGAGGAAGGTGCACTGTTGGAGACCGTTGGACCAGTCAGCAAGGGAATATGGATGTTGTTCCTGAAGGAGATGGTAACTGGGTTAACAAAGTCACCTTTGGAAATGCTGAGGGGGCCACGGGAGATGACTTTAAGGTGAGAGCTCTTAGGTTTAGGTCATTTGAAATAATTTCTTAAACCCAACTCACTATTTACCTATTTATTTTCCAGGTAAAGATGACTTGACATTACAGATAAGGCAAATAAATCTCAATTGTCTGTATACAAACTTTACATAGTTTACATAGTTCACCCTTTATCATCATCATTAATATCACTAATTTAACAGTCATTCCCTGGAATTACCCAGGTTAGCTGGTTGCTTCCAAATTTGTTTCTTTACTCATTTGATACAAAACAAACCTGTGTCTTAATGCATGCTCACTATGTAACTAGTAGTTTGTAAAGTTTTTATTTGTATCAGCCTGTGAAAGTGCCAAAGCACTATGCACCTGAACTCTTTGAAGAGTTCTATACAAAAATAAACTGAGCTGAATTGAATCTGACACCACCTTCTAACCATGTCTTCTTTGGTCTCTTCCTGGACCTCTCCTCCTCCTCAATCTTTGTACACCTTTTATACAATTATACTCTGCCTTTCACTCCACACACCAAAAACACCTTAGTTTGTTCCTCCTCTGTGACTCTCCATACATCCACTTTATCATTCTTGTCTCTATTCTTTCCAGCATTCTTATCTCTGGTTTGCTTTTACAGACCACATCTAACTCCTCACACATGTTTCGTCAACTTTTCACTTTAATGGCAGAGAGGCTTAGAAGTCACCCGTAATATCACTGATGTGCCCCTTAGAATGGCCTGCAAGTAACATGTTACTCAAGTATCAAAATTTTCTTGCTGTCTCTATTGAACATGAGAACATAAGAAATTTGACAAATGAGAGGAGAACATTCAGTCCATCAATCTTATTTGTTTAGCTAAGAGCTAAGCTGTCCCAATAGCTCATCCAAATGCTTTTTAAAGGTTGTCAATGCTTCTGTTTCAACCACTTGGCTCAGTAGTTCGTTCCAGATTCCTACAATTCTTTATGTAAAGAAATGCTCCATGGCTTCAGTCCTAAATGCACTCCCATTAATTTCCACTGGTGTCATTGAATGCATGATTTACTGTTAAATCGAAAGAATTATGCTTAATTTGATTTATCAACGCCTACATTTGTACTTACTACCACGACCAGGCTCATGGAGTCAGAGTTGTGGAATGCACTAATTTATGGGCTTATTTTTTGGTAGAGTCAGAGTTGGAGTTTAAAGTGCTTTAAAAAACAGGACTACAACTCCAACCTTGATATCTGCTAGTTGTTCAGTGGTGACACACTAAACAAACACACTGATACACCCACTGCAGATTTAATTTAGTTTAAACTTAATTTCTTTACAAGAATTTAACACCTATACTGAACTGGGTTACAGCAGTTACCCAGGGGTTGCCACATGCTTTAAGCTACACAACACAAGCAAAGACATGCAAATAAAGCTGTGAAAAGAGTACTAGTGCAGCTCCAGGGTGTACAGTGTGTATGTTATAAACACATTAGAGCTGTTCAAGGGACTGTATTTAATCTTTTCTCACAGATATTCTGACTGCTCCCATCAGCTGTACTGTTTTCTAATGAACTTGGTTCAATTCCCCAAATAAACAAATTAAAAAAGTAATTTAAAAAATCTATTCACAAAGGATTTCTGTTTTAATAATAAGGATAGGGACATAATTCCTGCTTGAACCGCCTTGCTGGTTTAAACTTCTTATTGGAAAAATGTCAAGGAATGAGGCTGTTTGGTACATGAGACACAGTGCCCTTTTAGACTTGGAGTGAACCATTGCAAATGTAAGATTTTTAACATGAGCAGGCACTTTCATTTACTGAATAGGCTAATTTTGCTTGAGCTGTCGACTTCCTTTTTTTTTTTTTACTGAAGCTTGATATGGATAGTGTATCCCCTATGGCAAAACAATGTTCGTGACGAACACACATCCAATAAGGATATATTACATTGTCTTTTATAAGGTAACATCTGCATTTAGGAGCTGCTGGGAATTAAAAGACAAAACACAAGCTGTCCCTGGCTATACTTTGGTGTATGATGTATTTAGAAGCAATATTCCTACAAATCTGTCATATTTTGCAATTGTGTCAACACAGTATTGAGCAAGCTGCACAAAGCCTTTAGTAGCTACAATAGATGAATGTCTTCACACTCAACTGTAGCACTTATTAGGACAATGCTTTTATGCAAAGCGACTTATAACATTTGAGATATAATTGGTTACATTTCTTGTGTTTCCATGGGAGCACAGGCAGGTGAAGTGACTTCCTCATGGTCACACAGTGGCAGTAGTAGGATTTAAACCCACAACCACATGGTTTGAAGTCCCTATAGTTGAAAGCATTAATCACTACACCACACTGTCTGTTAAAACAAACTACTGTTTTTTCTTCCTTACTGACAGCTGAGAGTACATCATGGTTTTCTCTGAAACACAATTTGGTTTGTTCAGGGAGCAGTAAACACAGCTCACATAGTTCATTGCTTTCCTATCTGAAAATAAAGTTAATTGAAGCCTGGTCCAACTCTTCTTCTTCTTGCTTTACTGGCAGCTGGCAAGCGACAGTATGATGCATTACTGCCATCATGTGGTAAGGAGTGTGGATCAAAATGTTCTCATTACAATGTTCACACTCAATTTGATAGCCTTCAAAAATTGTAATATACACTGATAGCATGAATCCCCTGATTTCTTCTGCAAAATATTTTCCAAAATAAGATTCACTGTCATTTCCCTGAGGTGTTCTGCTAAAGTTTTCCTATCCTTGCTATACCTCTGACATTGTAATATTGTTTCTACCTTTCCATGGTATGATGTTTTCCCATCCTATAAAGTGAGCTGTTTAGACCAGTGTGTCCAAATGTAAGTTTTATCAATTGTTCATCATTTCCTCCCTGTACATCACATTTCTTCCACTTTTCTCTGAACTCTGTAATACCATCGTCCCTTCCTTTCTTCCTCCAATTGTTTTTGTCACCTTTCCTTCATCATTTTTTATCATTTCATTTTTTATCAATACTTCTCACTTCAGATTTACTCAGGCGAACTGTTAGCTGTATTTCCAATTTGATCTGTTACTTCATTAGCTTTAATACCAATATGAGCTGGTATCCATAAACCTGTTACAGTGAGACCCATCATTTGAATTCTACATAATGTTTTTTGAATTTTAATCAAAATATCTGGACTACTACTTTAAGCTATAGAAAGATGAACTTGAATCTAAATAGATTACTGATCTAATTGGACCAACCTCTTCAATCCATTGAACTGCTACCAGAAATGATTGCATTACTTCTCCAACTCTCTGGACTTTAATGTAATTTTTACTGTACTGTACTGGTCAGTCTGTGTTATCCTTTTCACATCATATATTTGGTTTCACATGTTCCCCCAGCTACTATTTTGTTTTGCTTATTCATAATTTCCTGTGTTACTTACTGTCTTTGTTTTCTACCACTCCTTATAACTTTTCTTCTTTTCCGCAATTGCCATCGGTAACTCTGCATTCTACTTTTTTGTCATGATAGGGTCGTATGATGACTGTACTTTTCTCTTTATGTATACTTTTTATTATTTAGACCATAGCCAAGTGACCCCATTTCAATACCCATATCTTATTGTCAGGAATGCCTGCTTAGTGTAGTTCAACACTTCCCTCTTTCTTTTACATCTGCAACCCCAACAATTAGATAAGGCACCAGAAGAGGCAGGAGAGAAAATTACACATTTATTTATCATGTATTATAGATAAGTATAAGCAGAGTACAAATGTGAGTATAGGTTCTCGGTCTTGTTATGTGGATTTATCTCTAGTCCGGCTTGGTCTTTTCTGAATATGGCCTTCAAAAGAGAGAAGGTCTCCTCAGGATGGAAAAGTGACAGAGATAGACAGTTAATTTGTTATCCCTGTTTTTTATGTTG
This sequence comes from Polypterus bichir lapradei, assembly GCA_026402145.1. Taxonomy (NCBI): domain Eukaryota; kingdom Metazoa; phylum Chordata; class Cladistia; order Polypteriformes; family Polypteridae; genus Polypterus; species Polypterus bichir. The sequence continues at coordinate 84,637,759 of JANRMT010062814.1, read as the reverse complement.
GTCTGGCTTCCTTGATGTACCTCCTTGACCAATGGGATATGATTGCACAGGCCAACTCCCCAGCTTCATTCCAGTCCTGTTTAGGCATGACTCAATTCAGGCAAATTCAGCCCCCATTTCAACCATTTTCTTTTCTCTGTGGGAATGTGCCATAACTTCTCCCTTTCGCTTCTGTTCCAAGCAATTCCTTCTATTCCTCTTGTATGCTTCTTGAACTTTGCCTTTTGCTTTAGTATTAGATTCTTTTGTGAAATATGTATACATATGCAGCAATACATGTCTTATATCAGTATACTCTCCAAAATATACAAATTTCCCAAATTTGCCATTTAATAAGTTAAAACACACTTTTTTTTCAGAACCCAGGATATTACGATATTCAGGCCCAGGATATGTCTGTGTGGCATGTTCCCAACCAAGTTTTAATGGAAAATTGGAAAACTTCTGCCATTGTGAGGTATCACACAAACAGTAAATTTTTCCCACTTTATGGCGGAAATCTTTATGGACTCTTTCAGGTGAGTAACATTTTGTATAAATATACAACCATCCATTTTCTGAAACCATTACACAGTCACTATGTGTTGGAGCCATCCCAGCAACACTTGCAATGCATGAACCCACCCATGACTGGATTGCAGTCCATCATAGGGCACATTCGCTCTCATTCACACCTTTACTCATGCTGGGCTAATGAATACTGTAAAATATTATATATAATAGGCAAATATCATAGGTCAGTTTTTCTCTGAAAATTCTAATCCACCTCATTTATTTTTTCTCAAACACTTTTCCACATTATAATGAAATTATGAAAATCTCAGTAAATTAACATCATCCAACTAACCTGAGCAACATAAAGCAATTCTGCATGGAAGTCAAAAAGATTTAAAGTGGTTATTGCTGCAGATATGTATATATATATATATATATATATATATATATATATATATATATATATATAATATTAAACCATGGGAATGTGTTATTTAGTAAAGATTAAAGAGCAGGTCAAGAGTAAGGCAATGTATATTTTTCATGAATGATTTTGAGGCATCTGCCTACAGCTGACTGTACATACTTTGAACGTGCACATGAGTAAATGTGCATTCAGTTAGTCAATGTGTTTATAAAGACAATAGTTTAAGACAAGAGTCAAAGGCAGATGTTGCAGCCAACAAAATTATTTTTATATTTAGAATTTCACTTGCAAATCTTATGGTATGTTTCAGCTTTATTATTTAAGGAAAACATCAGTTTTAGTAGGGCTCAATCCTGTACATGCAGCATGTGTTCAAAAGCAGATTCCCAAAAGAGAATGATAGAGAAATGGAGACCACTAATGGCTGGAAGGTGATTACACAAGTATACACAAGGCCTACAAATGGTAGTAGAGCCATCCGGCATGGGACAGCTGGAACCCTGTTGCTTAGCACTGAACCAGCAAGTGCCCCGAGGGTTATTCCATTCAATTGTAATCTCTAGCAATTTCTAGATTCTACAGTGAGCTAGGTGCCTTGGAGTTTATACTAAACTATTATCTTCAGACATAAATCCAGGCCTTGGCTTAGACATAAACCACTGTTCAGATATAAAAGGCTGTCAATTCTAGCTGTCCTATTCAAATCTATAAAAAATATTTTCTGCATCCAATGATATTATTTCTAGATGTTATAATTTTAATGATGTGAATTATGCATTAAGTAGTTTACAATGATTATGAAAAATCCATTTAAAGCTAATAAATTCATTGAAAAAAATGTTGCCCTCACTGTTACATGTTACCTTGCCTAAAGTACAAGAGACAGTATAAGACAGGGCAGTAGAGTCCCAGTCATGTTTTAAGGCCGTGGTTAGTTTGTTAAGTAAGACCAAAATGTTACGTATAGCACTGTATATCAAATAAGTTAATTAGTTCAAAACTTTCAAGAAGAATAATACCATTGATGTACAATTTGACATTCTAGCTATATTATAAAAATAGTGACTTTCTCTTCAAGTATGTTATATACTGTGGTATAAATCATATTTATTTTTCATAGTTATGTAACAGTAATCATGCTCTGACAGCTTCAATAATCTTGACCATTGGTAGTAGTGGATTTTAAAAAGAAGCAGGTTTTCAAAAATAAATTGGTACATATAATATTCTGTGTATATAACATATAAAAATGGAGTTATTCCATTTACACTTAAAATGGTTTTATAAAGTTTATTGAGTAGAAATTGCAATATTACTTTTTTTCTTCTATGTACTGATTTTTTTTTATTTTCTAGCGTTTTCCATTGAAATACAAAGGTGGTTTGTGCAAAATTGACAACGGGCCGTCCATTCCTATTGTTTTTGATGCGGGAGATGCAAAATACCTCAGAGAAATGTATGGGCCACACACATATGGTAAGAATGTGCTGATTAGATATGAATGTAAAACATATTAAAAATATAAATATAATACTAATACATACAATGCATTACCATTACCAAGTATGGTATATAGTGATTCCATTAAATGATGTCTACAAGAAGGGGTCTGTGTTGCCTCGAAAGCTTGCATATTGTAATCTTTTTAGTTAGCCAATAAAAGATGTCGTTTTGCTTGACTTCTTCAGGTATCCATAATGGCTAACACGGTATAACATCCTACTACTAGATGTGTTGAGTTGTTAAGAATTTATCTATGAAAAGATTTAATAGAAAAAAATGCATCCATGATCATTGAATATAAGAAGTTAATATAACACAGAGTGCCCCTAAGTATTTATCAATTTGTAGTTTTTCACTAGTATCAGTAGACAATTCTTGTAACATCTACCCTGTGAAAAACATGGGCCATTCTTGGTAGACGCCCAGAATCACTTCAGCTGACCCCTTTCAATCCATAGGAGTAGCCTCTCCAATCTATATCAGACTCCTTACCAAACTATAGATTGTGCCCTGTACCCTAGTAGAGAAACCTCAATTGTGTCACTGATACTGTACATATTGTAGGAAATCGTTTAAAAAGTCACTGACCTTACATAGCTATGGATAATATTCAGTAAATAAAGAGCTTGGTGTGGGGATGTAGATCTTACTGCACAAGTATGCTATGGATTTACCAATTTATCAATCACTCATGAAAAAAATTGAAGTTCTTGAGCCCCTACACCTTGGGTAGCCAATTTATTCTTAGAGCAAGACTTTCATTTTAAGAGAGAAATGACCATGAGCTTATAATTGGAGATGTAGAGTAGTGTCATGCTATGCCAGTGTTTGTATTCCAGTACCTTGACAATAACTTTATCAGGAAGGCTGAGGAGTGTGGTCCTTTGATAAACAGAATTCATCCCATTTTTTCCCAGTATGAAAATGTAAACTACCAACCCTGCATCTTTGCCATTGAAAATCTTTCTTCATACCACAGTTATCAGGATTAACAGGCAATTGAAGTAATTTGCATCCAATTTTGGCTAATTTTTTTCTTAAACAACAGTACCCAAGCCTTAAAACTTTACCCAGCTCCACCAGATGCTGCTATCACTGCCTTCTTTTAGGAGTGCGGTTTGGTTTGATTTTGGAATTATTCAAAGTGCTCTGTTAAACATCCCCATAGTATCCCCATTCAAGGTCATTATTTTCCCATCATTGTTGAGAATGACCTTTGTAACACCTTGCTTAACTTCCCTAAGTGTTTACATACAGTAGCTGGAGGATCCTCCAATAGGATCTGTGCTTGCCTCAATGACAGGTACGTACTACTCTTTGGTATCAGATGCAGGAAAGCAAATCCATTACTTAGATCTTGATCCAGACTCAATGCCCTCAGTTTCCTCCAAGAAGCAACATAAGCTGTTCTTGAGTTGCCAGTTAAACCCACTGCTAAGTGAGGTTTGGTGCACAAAATGACTTTATCATGGGAAAGGTGCTGTATAATTAAATTGTATTATTATTATCATCAAAAACTCTCACAAGATGTGTAGCACAGAATACACAAAAAATAAAAATTTTTTTTATGTTAGCATAGACACTCCACTCCAAGAATTGTCATTGCAAAAAGCATTATTACCTAGTCTGTTAAAGTCTAAAAAATCAGAAGTACAATGCACTTCACTAAATACACAGCAAAAAGAAAGTATACATATAGCAAGAGCCAATATCTATATGTTAATAATAACTTTCATTATATTACTTACGTGTACTATCATTTATGTACTTGAAAACATTGCTTTCTGAAACTTGTTTCAGTATATCCTGATGTCCCCAAAAGAAGAGTGTTTAATGTAAATTCATTTTCCCTGAATTATGGTACAATTGCTCTTTTCAGAATTGAAAAAGAAAAGCATAAAGCAATTCCTGCTCAAGGAGATACTAGTTTAGATTCCTCGTCTATGTTTTAACATACATATTATGGTTGCAAAGTGCTGGTACCTGTCCCAGCAGCATGGAGCACAAGAAGGACAGCAATGACAACTCATTACAGGGCACACTTACACATACTGATAGTGAACCAGTTTAGGGTCATCAGTGAATCTAAAAAAAATAACATATACATCATTGGGATGTTGGAGTACCAAGGCAGAAACCCACACAGACTTAAGGAGATGATGCAAACTCCACCAGTACCCTGGCTGGGTTTGAAATACAGAATTCTGAAACTGTGAGGCAGCAGCACTAACAATTGCATCAATATGCAACTAATACAGCACCTGTCATTCTCTGGCAAAACATTTAAAGAATGGGCAAAGCAGGAAGAAGGTCAGTATAATAACAGAAGGAGTGACAGCATTAGCATTATAACACTCATTTGCCTGTGTTGTGATGTATTGTAGAGTAGCTGTGGTTGATCTTTAGAGGCCACCTGAGCTAGAACAGCTGAACTCTTACAATACAATACAATTTATTTTTGTATAGCCCAAAATCACACAAGAAGTGCCGCAATGGGCTTTAACAGGCCCTGCCTCTTGACAGCCCCCCAGCCTTGACTCTCTAAGAAGACAAGAAAAAACTCCCAAAAAACCCTTGTAGGGACAAAATGGAACAAACCTTGGGAAAGGCAGTTCAAAGAGAGACCCCTTTCCAGGTAGGTTGGGCATGCAGTGGGTGTCAAAAAGAAGGGGGTTAACACAATACAATACACAGAACAGAACAAATCCTCAATACAGTATAAAAATAAAAATTTTACAAGTACAAGTTAAATCGAATTTTTGACTAAGTATATAAGTGTACATTTTTGTGTACAGATAGCATATTTCAGTTTGTTTTAATTGTATTTAATTTTGCGTTTGAAATTATAAATGAATATTTGTAGTGTATGTATAGCACAATTTACTGTAAATGAGAAGAGCACCTTCTAAAATTAAATTAATCGATAAACAGTAGTTTTTTTTAATGATTTTATAATGTTGGTTTAACTTTCTGCTATCAACAGCTACTTGTAATTTTGTGATCAATAATGCATTATATGTAGCACTTTTCCAGCAAAGTATCTAATCTAATAATGCCAGTCAATCAATCTTTATTGTTTATAGCATATATCAGTATGGAAGATCTGAGTACTGTGACAATGTAACATTAGCTTAGAAAACATAGTTTGAACGCATTGTCTGCTGGAAGGAAAACATTTTAAATCATACCATGAGAAAATGTTCTTAACATTCTTAAAATTCTCTCTGTACAAACTTAGGAGTTATTCATTAGTGGTAGCCATCTTTGTTAGCCATTAAGTCACCTCAGTAGAGCATTTGCATTCTTGAGACCACTGACAGAAGTGTTCACCTCAGGTGAAATTTATAAAACTAAGCACAAAACCTGGTGATAAAGCAGTCCATAAGTTTTAATAGTGTTTGGTGTGTTTACATACAATTGATCATTTCTGCCTTTTGCTTTTTACAGCTGTACAGCTGTATAATTACTAGGTTAATCTTATTTTTTATTTCGCCATTCAACAGCTGAGACAGAACCTGGCTATGTCACCTTTAGAGTGTTTAATAATGAACAAGCAGCTCTGGCAATCTGTTCTGGAGTCAAAGTAAATGCATGTAACTCTGAACATGTGAGTACAATACTAAGGTTAAAAGTAATTAAATTTCATACCAAATATGTGCTGAATTTTTGTCAGATTTTTGTTAGTAAATTTTTACTGACATATTTAAATGTCAGAACTATCATGTGTCTGCAGTAACAAAAGTAAAGTTACAGCTTAAGAAACAGTTAAAATATTGGGAAGCCTGAATTCTACACACAAACAGTGTGCCTGAAAGAGACTTAAGTTTTTTTGAAGTGTTTGAATAATGTTTCTGCCTCTAAAATCTCCTGTGTATCTGTGCAACTCTATGACCCAAGTGTGACTGTTATGTGGATTTGACTTTCACCAAACAACAAATCTTTTAATTCTCGCGGCTATGCCTCTTCATTGGGAAGAAAAACTACTTTTCCCCGATGGCAACACGAATTAGACAATCTACAAGTCTCCGACTTAAAGTTTAAATCCGAACAATATATATTCGTTCTCTTTTCGCTGTTCCATTATTTCACTGAGTAATAATTTCCGTTTGTTTTGAGACTTTCAAATTTTCGTACTTACATTATCTCTAACCTGCTCTGCATGTGTATCATCCCAACTTTTTTGAATTCTTTATGACGTTCTACTTTGTCATCTACTCTTTGTCTTTTATTTCCGGCCTCGGGCGTCTCGCGGGATGTGAAAGTGTCTCTCTGAGAAAATCACGTCTCGTATCCAAGATATTTTTTATAATATATATATATATATATATATATATATATATATATATATATATATACACACAGTATATACAGTGTATATATATATATTTACAGTTTTCCACCAAGTAAACACAATGCTGATTACAAGTGCAGAGTCATAGCTGAATTAAGTGGCATGCTCATGATATTGTGAGTCAGAGGTGGAAAGTGAACCAAGAGCCTTTAGTTTGAAAACCTCAATACTGTTTTTTTTGGATATATAAACTACTTGATAATAAAGGGACAAAAAGTACCATCTTCACTTCATTCCACATTCTTTGATCTTATATCCAGATTAGCTGGTTTGTAAGATTTACAGATCCTTCACAGAGAGATATAAGAGGCATATCAGATGGAGTGAATTTGATTGTAATGTAAGGCCCTTTAACAGTGTGCCTGAAACTTCTTCCAAGTACCCTACTGTATTCACTTCATATTGTACCATGGTACAACTCTCCTGTGTGACACCAGGTGTTCCTGCAAAGGTGTACTTTAGATGACCAGATTTGTTAATCTCCCAGGCCCTATAGTAGCCTGAGGAACATGAAACCCTACAATAGGACATAAATTATTATGAGTGATGTACTGCTGTGATGGTAGCATCCATTAGTGGTCAGTAACGGTACCACTATCCAAATTAACTTAACAGTTGAATAAAGTGTGTTAGGTTAAGTGGGAAGAAAACACTTAGGAATGTGTGTTAACAGAAATGTGAAAATGGTATATTAAGTAGTTTAAGAAATTGTAAACAGGTGTTCAGCATCTTAGAGACATAGTGCAAACACTGCCGTCAGAAATTTGACTTGTGGCACTATCTTTGAAGAACTAACCTCACAGCATCAATGCTGGACATGTCCTTACATAGTTACCCCCTGTATTCATTCCTTTGGCTCAGGATTCCAATTGAGAATATTTATTTGTAAGCAATTCTACGCACTCATTAGCTCATTTCCTAATTATTTGTTTTGATCTGGTAATGGTAGGCTGCACTATTTGAGTTTTTCAATAATATAAAGATGATTTTTACTTATTACATTGAAAAAACGTAACATAGACATAAGACTTACTAAACAGAATAGTAATATTGACTATAATTTGTTTATCATTGCTAATTCTTATGTTATTTTTGTAAGCTTTTATAATTATCCTTTTAATGTTTTTGCACATTTCCTCCAGATTAATGGAGGGAAATATACAAAGGAGTTAACTAAAGTTTAAGCTATTTAATGCATACAGATTTATTTTTTGCAAATGTATAATGCATTATGTATGATAAGTAACTGAAGTATCCCTTTTTGCATTGTTAATAATATTGCCAATAATGTGTAATGTATAACTTGTGATTTTAACAGTCCTTTATGTGAAGTATTTCTTCTTGGAAAACAAAACTTTTACAATTTGTAATATTTTCTTCTGTTCTAGGTTTGCTTTGGTGGTGGTGGGTTTTTCCCTGAAGCTAGCCCTAGGCAATGTGGAGACTTTGCAAGTTGGGACTGGGATGGCTATGGAACACACATTGGATGGAGTGCAACCAAAACAATAACAGAGTCAACTGTGCTGCTGTTCTATCGCTGAGCCATGTTTAGATCTCAGATCTTAAAATTTAATCAAATAAAACATGGAACATATGCATTTAAATTTTGTGGTACAATACTTTGATATTATAAAAATGCTGTACTTTTAATTGGATCACACAAAATGAAAATCTTTCGGTAAAATGTTCAAGGAGCGCCTTGATGCAGTTGGAAGAAATTATGTCTAAATACAAGATGAACAACCCTAAATTATAGGACACATCCTCTGAAAATGATTAAGGTGTTTAAAGTGACACAAAATTTTAATCCTTATAAAGGACAATTACTATAATTGTTAGGTTATATTGTAAAAACTTACTCATTTAAATCAATGAATATTATACTTTCACTTTTAAATTGCTAAAAATAATTTTCCTACAAACATTTTAATAATACATTAAATTACACTGGATAACAAAGTTAAACTTTTTTGTTACATGAATAAATATAGGTGAATCTTATAGTTTTGTGATCAAAGACTTTCTCTGTCACACAAGGATTTTAAATGACATACTATAAACATTTACACTCCATATGCATGATGGGAGTGCCTCACTGAAAAGGTAGAAGTGTACAATTTTCTGCTGCACTTGACCTCAGGAGTATCCCTCTTAAGAGTTCAGCACTAGTCTGCAAACATACTGGGGCTACATTTGCCTTGGAGCAATTTTACATTTTAGAAATGTTCTGATGAAATCACTCACCAAGCTCGTTGCTGACGACTTCAAGATTTATAAGAAAACAGTCCAGATGAGAATCTAAGAAATTAATGTTTAAGGCATGTTACATCCCATGGTTTTGTATGACTTTAAAGGATCATCCACTGCTTCTTGGAAATTGTGTGCCTTATGAGTCCCTGAGACATTTCTACAAATAATCTTAAAAGCCTACCATGCAACTTTTTCACCTTTATATAACTGGTCATCAAAATTCTCATCTTGAATCATTTCTTATTTGACATCCAACAGAAATTACTTTTTAGATCCTGGCATCACTAATGAAAGGAAATTTCATTTGCAAATATTTGAATCTGAGCCTTTTTTGATCCATTGCCTTAAAGCAACTTTTCATAAATACTACGCTGACCCGCCTTTGAAGGCAACCGACTTTTAAGTTTACCACTTCTTAAGGCAATTCAATATGTAGATCAATTTGATATTTTATACAAACTCATTAATTTGGTTATATTGCATTTGAGCGGTATTACTTTAATACTCGTAGTTTCTGTTATTTTTGTGATGAAATTTAAACTTTTTTTCTATATTGAGGTCGCCCTTTTGAACCTTCCTGATATTTACTACGCGGTGAGGCATTTATACTCCATCAACATTAATTATTTCCAAAGACATAATTTTGTCTATTTTTCCAGCACATCGCGCACAAAAGCAAGGGAACGATGGGAGCACCAGAACTCTGCTCACATCATGTCGCTTCATACCGCAAGCTGCAAGTAGTAAGTCTGTGATAAGCGGAATACCGCTACGCTTTCCACTCACGGGACGGAAGGACAATCCCGACCTCTTTTATATAGTAAGAAAGAAGAAGAAGATATCGCACAGTCTGGAGTAGAAAATCATCTTTTACCTGGAAAAACGAAA